>OX104063.1:172254592-172489334 GCA_944474145.2 Dicrocoelium dendriticum
ACCGTTTTCTGTAGGGTAGGGGTTAAATCTATACATAACAACTAGCAGAGCTTCTGAAGTGCTCAGACGACTTACTTGTACATTCCTATCCCCTGCAAAAACTATGGTATCTGAACTGGCAGCTTGGTAGTATCGTTTTCAATTCGTGATAGGATGCATGCTTCTCATCATAGCTGCAATCGGTGGAGACACAAGCGGAAATTACTAACAAACGGAGTCCAGTATTACTGGTATTGCTGGTCAAAAAGGTCAAAAACTGTGAGTGAAAAACTAGGCAATATAGGTGTGGACTTTTTCCATTCCTGTCCTGCTCTCTTTCTCCACCATGACTATGATATCAAAATATATGTAACACAGATTTTGGTCTATATATATATTGTGGAACGACCTTCGACTGCTTTACCAAATTTGCGAATCGGGTGCAAACTGATTGGCCAGCAAATACAAGCCAGAGTCAACGGAGGCGAACCGTTCTGCCAAATATGGGAAATCCGTGGGACGGAATTAACTCACATTGGCTGAGAGCCAACCGCTTCCAAAATTAGTGTGTTTCATTCACCAATAAATAGAACTGACCTATCGTGTAGAATAGACTCCCTGTTACCGAGCCTTAGCCTCCTGTATCCCGTCGGTTGGTTGGGCGCGTGGCTGAGGAATCAGGCGGTCGTAGTCTCGCAGGCGCAGAATAGCAACGGTGCAGCAGTACGAAGGCAGCTTTGCAACCATTTCATTTCATGTGATTGGCTGCTGCTTGACATCTCTCTGTGGCTGCGCTTGTTGTGCATGTTGACAAATTCTCTGTCTATTACCCACTAACTCGTCTATACTTGCTCCAGGAGACAGTTGATCGTTGCTGGAGGGGACGGAGTGCACAGTCCCTGTGGCCGTGTTAGGATCAAAGAGCGGATCCATCCAGTGTGTAGCGGACTACGGTCCAGACACCGCCTTGTGTGCATTTGATTCCCCAAATACCGCTTGCTTGTGTTTGTCTGTGAAGGATTGTGAACCGGCTCCCTTGATGATGGAACGTGGCTCCCATGCGCACGCCTCCCGGTTTGATCCCTTCAGGTTTACACTGGATATAGGGGATGTGGTTGAAGTTGTGTGTGGTGCAGCGCAAGCCATCCATGGTCGCTCTGTAGGGGCCGGCGTCCTGTGTTTATCCTAAGGATGCCGCAGTGACAGGTAAGTCCGGAACCGGATGCATCCAACCATATTTGCATGCGCCATTCTGAATTGGTGGATAAGCCTGCGATTTGATATTTACCATCTTAATTAACCCATTTGATGTCTACTAGTAAGAAACAAACATGGAACGGTTAAATAGTGATAAACTGCCAACTAAGGAAATCTACCATGGTGCAGTGAGCAGGATGTTAGCCTAAGCTCAGTGTAAGACAAGGGCCAAACCAATGAGCTCTGTTCCGACTGCAGTCGTCTACTTGCACCGACCTCATCCGTGGCCTACATAGGATAAATCACAAATCGATGCAGTCAAGAATTATCGACAATAGACGGATCTTTCATCGCCTCAAGTCTCAGAAACAACGGTTGCTCTATTCCGTGGCCGAGATGTAAAATAACCGCATATAGCACGAACCAAAAGGTGTGATCACCAAACCTCTCCATAAAGTAGCAGTGGATAAAAATACAGCAACGTTCATGTGAACGACTTAGTGAGTCAGATAAAACCCGCATTTTCTCTATTTTCCGGTCAACTTTGACCTTACTTTTGGAAACCGCATTCCCATCATTCTACTGGACTTGTTTTGCACTCATATTTTACCCGTTACGAACCATTGTTCATTGTTCATTAAATTGAACTTCCACTTAGGTGGAATTTATCTCAGAAGTTTTGAGTACCATACACTGCCTTTCAGATGTAGTGACGGTCATCAGATTATGCCCGCTAGTTATGGGGCTCAATTAAATCTTCCAGTCACTTTTGTTACCCCAAGGTTGTTTCGATGTTATGATAGAGTTACTGAATATTGGAGACCGGTATGGCACCTGCATCGCCTGTTTTCCCTAATTTCTACTAGGGATTCATGGTTCTGAAAGCCGCAGAATAGTTAATCCGATTCTAGATACAACACGAAATCTACCCTCGGATCCCATGCGGGCGGATGAAGCAATTATCACCTGCCAACTCAAAGATCTACAATGGAGTCCTCTATACTCAGACCATTAGCATGATCTTCTCAAGTATGGGTTTAGATAAATTAAGACCTTGAATTTGCAACTCACGCAATTTTTTTAACACTTATACGGTTGTGTTGTGCGACACTTCCAACGACGGGTGTCTACAGAACGAGGTTTTTATTTAAACAGTATGCACTCTGGTAGTTGTGGGCCTAAAACAATGACGAAATGCCAAACACATTAGTTGACACCATATTTGGCATTTGCATGCTGTGCTCCTTCAAGGGTTTTGCTACGCCATTAACGCTCCCTCGCTGGATTTCTAGATCGGCTTACTCTAAAGCAAGGGTATCAAAATTTTTACAAGGCGGACCACATTTTTGCGGTAAAAGTATGTCTGGAGATATTCATCCTGACATTAAGATAACAACAAAATGTACAAATGTACGAAAAACGTCCAAGCCTGAATTTATTATTCCATCATGAGTCTGCGGACTAGTTGAGATGTTAGGGAGGACTGCATTGGGCCTGCAGGACGGACTTTGGACATCCCTGCTCTAAAGGCTGTAAAAAGGATTCGTTAATGGGAATATCTTATACAGATTACTAAGTCGTACTGCTCTCGCTTGTGGCCAATAAACTTTTTAGCTGAAGAGATCTACCGCACTTTGTTCCGTTCTCTTGTGCCGCCCTGGCATCAATTTGACACTTGCAATCGTACATCACTTCCAATGCCTCCATTCGCCGCCTTCTTTCATACAGCAACCGTTCTACCCGACGATGAAACGCCACAGCAACGGCACTGTGATCTTGTTCAAGCCCAACGACGATTGTACGAGCTTACTAGTGGGGCTGAAGTTTTGGTAAGTCTTCAATCTGCTGCACCCAGCTACTAGGCTCACTGCCCTTCACTTTGTTTGTTATGACCAAAACATCGTAAACAATGTACCAAGTCATGCTGTCTATTACGAGCTTTGTGATACAAATTACGTTCCGCAATCCGTGTGTGGTTAACACTCTTGCGGGGTATCCCGAATTGCCAAAGGTCGAGATGTTTTATTTGGAGTCCAGTACACTGATGCGTAAGATTTCCGTTCAATGAGACTCAGAAAACTCAAAATACTTTCTGCTAAGTTTCTCGAATGTGATCGTTTCGGTGAGAAATAACCCAATGTTGGATTCTGAGTATATTAGGGTCGTCACAGATCCAGTATATTTTCAAGATATAAACCGAAGATTATCATCATCATTTAAAAAGAAATTGACTCCTGTTTCAAATTTGTATGACTACTAGAGGAGAGATTCATTTAAGGATTGTTGTAGTTACTACTCTTACACAACGTTGTTATCGTAATAATTGGAATATTGGAATAACTGCTTTTGCACACTTACAAGTTGACCAACCTCCATGGGTTGTGCATTTTTCTCAGCTGGCCGTTTGCAAGCCTTATATGCCCTTTCTCAGTCAATTCCATCCATAGCGCTTTCAAATGCTTCTTTAAGGAAAATATATTCCGCCACAAATCTCTCTAGATGATCCCTAACGCTTTCAAACTGCATCCAACCGGCGCAAACGCCCCCAACGTCTACAGTGTATTGAGTGAGCAATCCTAAGTCAGCCAATTGCATCCTACTTTGCGTATTCAGTAGTTATACTATCGGGTGATTTGGGGTTGATCAGTCAACGAATAATGCGCATTTTTCGGGAACGTTTACGCTCGATGGATGCCATTTGATGCAGTTAAGGTCCATATTGCGAGATCTATGGGGAAAGCGATTTCTTCAAGGAAGTGTTTGAAAGCGTTGTGGATGCAACTGACTGAGAAAAGGTACAGAGCACCGGTTGAATAATACCTGAGCGTATGGTAACATACTTTCTGAAATTCATGAAGCAGGTTACTACCTGGCTAAGAAAGCAGTAGGGCATTGAAAGTTGCATATCATGCTGGCATAACTAATCATCCTTGGTTTCTAATTTTGTTTTAACTTGCACGTTAACACACCAGTTGTATGCACCTGAAACCGAATTGGCATCAAAGCGTACCACTTAAACGATTTTGTCAACCTCTTAGATGTTGGCGATGAAGGCGTCAGTGGTTGTGACCCAAGAAACGGGTAACGCAACGCCACCCACATTCTTTAATACCTCTCAGTACCTTCATACACACAAAGCTGAGATGACCCGGTGGGTCTTACAATTATTCGCGATGGTTCGGCGCAACTGCTACGTCTGCGGTGTCAAACAAGCTGCTCTTCACAAGCCCTCCTGCAGCCAGTAATAGGATGTTGTGAGGAATATGCATATGTGTAAATAAGCCCAAATTTGTTGTCATGTGCGGCCCTCATGACAACCAAAGTTACCCAAGCGGGCCTTTGAGGGGTCCTCCGTTTGATATGTCTGCTCCAAGTTGCTTGCAAAATGTATCCCCAGTGAAATCCAAGTGTCGCTTGGGTCACGCTACCTTGCCGTTAGAGTCGACTGAAGTAAAACCAATATTCCATCGACGAAAACCAAACTTCCATTACTTCACCACCGTCACCACCATCCGAAACGTTAGATGAGAACATACGCCCAAAGTGTGAAAGAATATTCACATCACTGCTAATGTGTTGCCTACTTGCTGCGGAATTCTAAACATCAAAGTTCAGAGAACGCATGAAGAAGCTCCCTCAAACCCTGTGCAAGTCGCAATCCGATTGAAATCTTGAGCAAGATTCAATAAATAAGAGATATAATAATGACAAAATAAAAAAATAAATATCATAAATAAAAAAAAAATAAAAAATAAAAATCATAACCCCACACCAGCACACCCCACACCAGCACACCACACCCTACCACCCCACTCCCTACCACCCTACCCTACCCTACCTCCCTGAACGCTTCTCCACCGGTTTCAACGACACAAGGACGGAACCAGAATACCATGCCATAACAAATAAGTTAAGACACACAATGTACAACACCTCAACAATCTGTGCTTCAGGAACAGACGTATCAAACATCGACAACAATCCAAGGTAGGCAGCAAGTTGAGCTTAAAGTTCAAGTAGAATAAGCGCGTCGCAATGTACTGTGGCTTTAACAGGCTTACACATGGTCATTCAGGAAGGAAGGTTGCAGTGAAACGTAGGCGTTCGGCCAGTGCCTTACACATACAGACAAACCATGATGGTATTGCAAGTGTTTCAATTGCGCATGAAGTAACCTTTACAATCGTCCTCACGAAAGAGGTGGTTTCATGTATATGAACTCTCCTCAGCTGATCTTGCAACACCGTCAGATCACATGCGATGTGCGGCATGTCTTGCTCGCCAGTATCCGAATGCTACGGCGAGGGTGTTAAAACGGAGCATCACAAACCGATAACATGAGGCGAAGCCACATGAAACGACACTTAGGTCTGTTCAGCACTTGGAAATTTAGGTCAATGTATGCACGGTTGAATGAAAGTCACCTATGTGTTTAAAGTGCAAATAAGCCTAATTAACTTGACACAGAACACAATCTTCATTGCGAGCCAGGTAATAAAGATCGGTTGGGACATGAAACAGAGTTTGGAAAACGGTAAAGTGAATCATAACCATGAAGCGGGGAGCGGTAGGTAGGCAGCAGAGCATCGGCCATTTTGGAATCTTCTACACCCTGCAGAGAAAGGTGAATTAGGAGAAGGCATGCCATTTAACATAACGTATATAAAGCCGATTAGAGGCATCTATTCGTTTTAAAAGATTCATCCTGCTTTGGGCACCACTGAACACGGTGTATTTGCCACCTTCACGAAGCATCAGCACTAGGGACAAAAAACGGGCCATTTATTTCCAGGTTTATCTAGGGTGATGAAGCAAACGGATTGGTGCACGATATCAATGAAACAGCCGATTACAAGTTTTTTTGGTGATTATGGGTATACGAACCGTGAATAATGTGCAGCCTGAACACTTGTCAGTACTAGTCAAGGTTGACACGAAACTATTTCAAACAAGCCATGTGAAAAATTAACAATGAGTTTATGCGGGTTAAGAAGCTTTGCTTTACAAGTCCCGTTGGATAGTTTGGGGGGATACCGACAAAACAATAATAATAATAATACTATTAGTAGTAAACCAGTTAACACTTTGAATATGAAATAATGACTTAACGTTTGTTCCGCTGTAGTCCTGCAATCCGATTGGATTCACAGCACACAAAGTTAACATCAAACAAATCCATGGTAAATTCCAGGTGCAGGATAGAGACGTAGCGCCAAGTGACAAAGTGTAAGTGGCTGAGCGCGTCATCCAACCGTCTTTTAACTACTGTTAATGTCGGTACAAAGACGACTGATTCTGAGCGATCATTCCACGCATGACAAACACGAATGGAAAAAATTTCTGTGGCACTCCAGACGGCTCTACTGTACAGCGAGTTTCAATGAATGCCCCCTCAGGTTTGTATTGCTGCTGGGTTGCAGTAAAGGGCAGCACACATGATGTGGGTCTCGCAGCATCAAGTATGCCATAATCAGGTCTTCTCGTAGTCTGCGATCGCTTCCACTGAATACCCCCCCCCCCAATCGTTGCAGCCTCTCCTGGTATGAAATATTGCGCATTCCAATTACGTTCTTAGATGCCCGACGTTGTGAGGGAAACCCGTTTTCATTACGTCGCCCCCATGATGTAGGCTTACTAAGTAATCGACTAAATAAGTGCTAACTAGCTAGGAGTACCTAACTTTCTTCGGAGACGGTACTTGATGACTATAGACTAATAAGCATGATGACATTTAGCTGGAGTGATGGGGTCTTGTATGGATACGCTCCTTCTTCGTAATCTCAGCTGAAGCCGCCCGGCAAAAGTGACTTCACCTGTGAGTGGGGGGGCTCTTTTTATGTCCTTGTGGTTTTCGCAACAATACGTTATAGAATAGTCTGAGTGAATGCCGCTCCTAGTTTTGGTAATAAGTTATTGTTTTATACCTTAACCGGGGACTGTGGAGGCCGTTAACCATACCAAGAACGGTAGTTCTTAGCCATGCGTTTCGGAATACAGTTGGTAGTGTGTCAGACGTGTCTACATTGCAGCTGCGAGTTAGTTTATATAAATAGACGAATGCGGAATAAATCGGACTTCTATATCTTAGACTTTGGAGCAGTTTTAGCTGGAGGCTAGTAACCGGTAACTTTAGTTGACAGCCTTTTGTTCAGCACTTAGACACTCATGCGCCGACCGTCCCTCTTTTCTGCCCAGGCCGAATAATGCGTCGTGTTTGTTTCAGGATGGGTCGTTCCTGCGTTATCAATCAGCTGATGACGATGGACAAATGTTTGCAGGGAGTTAACCGAAGGAAATCTCAGACTCTTCATTATCCATTACAGCAAAGCCTTCGAGAAAGCGAACAAGGAGGTTCTTTTCCTCAAGCTGCGAGTGTGGGTTGTTGTTAGCTCACCGCACCAGCAGCTGCCCAAGTTTCTCGTCGGACGATAGAGAAACCTACAGCTCGACAGCCACCTAACCGACCGGTATCCTCATACTAGTGGCCCACCCCAGCGCACGGTGCTTGACCGTACATTGTTTCTGATCTGTAGCGACTCTCTACCTCTGTTTCTTCGGTCCCGGCAAGCCCTGTTTGCATACAACCTGAAGATGTGGATAGGGATTAATACCACCGATAACTTCGGCCTAATTCAGCAGAGCCTCAACTGCCTCTCCACGTGGTGCGCATATGTCTGCCTCCCTGTCAACCCATTCAAGTCTGTATTCATGAGTCTTTAGGCGGTTGGTGACCGCCGAAGTGACACTCTTGACGGCCAACTGTCCTATCCAACACCTTCCATGTAGGACCTAGGCTTACTCTCACGCTGCGATTTAGAGCCGGTGAACATCACAAACAGGCTACACTGAGACGGACTGCGCATGCTTGAGGTGCTCAAACGCAGCTTATGCATATCGTCTGACAAGTTTCCACTCACCCCATCTCCTCCACCATGGAATCAATGCTTGACTATGGCTCGCCAACCCATCGCTTGCTCATTCGAGACGAGACGCAGAAGATTATATGCGTCCAACACGTGGCTACTAAGCTCTTCCTCAGTTTTCGAGGTTTTCCTTACGATAACAGTTGTGAGAGACTGAAAGTGTACATTTTGTCATATCGTCAGGTGCTAATCGATCTCCTCATAACTTACAGCTTTCTCTAGCTAGGTAACTTTCCCCTACTGAGGCCAGTGACTCATTTGTGACCACCCCGTAACACACGAAAACACGTTACAAGCTTATGATTCCAGAGGTAGAATGAGTTTCTCGTCCCCCGGGTTTTGAACGGCGAGGGTTTATGATTGTTACATTTTGCCAGGGTAGATAGTGGAAACGAATCTAATGCAGCATTTCTAAACACTGTTAGATGTTTAGTGCTCCACTGTTAACTTCCTAAAATGATTACTCATTCTCAATGATATCTGGCATTTGTAAGCCACATTTTACGGTGTGTTACGAGTTTTTCATGACATCACGTAAGCTTTTCATAAACCATCAAATTATTGACATATCCCAGATGATTGCAGTTTTGTTTAAGCTTTTGATCATTTTTCGATTTTGTTGTGCAAATTTAAACTTGCACCTGCACCCATAACGCAATATTCTGCAGCAACTTATGAGCAACTTCTGGGAACTAGTGATAAACCCCTTTCCTTCCGTCTATTATCGCCACTTTATGCCGTTAAAGCTACGCCTATTTCTCTATGACGGACCTCGCGATATGCCAACTCCTGAATACCTAATTCTGCTGCTGCATACTGAGCGAAGCTAGCAAAAGCTTTCTAATAGTTGGTAAATTTTCGCCACTTTGAAGGCTACCTATACTTCACAGTAAATCGCGACTAAAATCTTGGTTTTCTCTCTCAGATTACTGGTCCGAGCAACATTGCTTTAAAACCCCTTTTGATGCCGTTTTTGACTGTGTTGGAAATAACTGCATTAGTATGGGACCGCAGTCTGCTGGTTTTGGATTGTGAAGTATCTTCCGGTTTCTTTTAACATTTTCCATGATGATAACAAGTAATTTTTCCCACTCTTATTTTGCAGCTTATTAATTGTGGGGAGTCAAACGCACAGCTCATGACGGTTTTCAAACTGGTAAGTAAACATAGTGGAATATTACTTCGGAACAACTGCGTCATAACACTGGGCTCCGCACTACTCAGTATGTCCTCATGAGTTGAGAAAGCCCATTGTGAACTGCTGCAATACTAAGGGAACTTCGGAATATGTGGATAAGTTTGTCGGTAATCTTGTTTAATCTATGCGCAAGACAAGCGACCGTGACGATTCACCTAGTCGCTCGAAGTGGCCAGGATGCTTCTGGCTGTTGCTAATTCCAATACAGACTAGGCACTAATACTAGATTCTTACTCAAATTCAAATTTAAACGGCTGCGATAATCCGGTGCTCTTAGACAAGAACACGCACAAGATGTTCCTAGCACGCTGAATACTTCTCAAAAGTGGGGCCTAAAGGACATGGATTTGTTCTATCCAACACCCAGACAGAGCACACCACTCATCAGTAGGGAAGTGCAGCAAAACTGCGAATATCTTGCTGATGGGTTAGTTAATGTAACCTAGGCTTATCAGGGATGAACCATCTGCAACCAAAAATATTAATTGTGTATTTCCTATTTGTAACTCCTATCCCGTACATCGTAATAAAACCCGCAACTGGTTAACTCCGGGCCACGTGGTGCATTCAAAGGAATTTCACATGTTGATAACCGGGGCAGCTTGTTAATCTATCAACATGTTCCCTTAGCTTCACGATTTAAGTGAAGGGATTTAAACGTCAATTTTCAAAGCATCACAACTGGTTGGTTCACTAGCACTACCCATAGAGGATAACTGTACTCGCCAAATCCAGAAGCATCATCCTGATAAGCTGTTCGTTTTTGCTCTCGATGGCATTTCTTTGAAAGATTCTAACCGCGGTAATATTGCTGCGATGTAGTGGTATTCTTCACGTTCCATTGGTAAAATAGGTGCAACTTTCGCTTCTCCAGTTTATGTTAAGCCATGCGTTCTCCAGCACGGAACTTTTTCGATTCTAACGGTATTTCACGAATTAGCTGAAATCGTTTTGTCTTGTTGCTTGATTTATGGGATTTGTTCCATTCCGCGGGTTCGTTGGTTTCTCAGTGAGAAATCAATTTCAGGTTCATGTTGATGGTAGCAGCTGCTTCAGTCGACTGACGACCAATATCTTGGTAATCCGATGGAAAGAATGACAGCGGTATTTACTCAGTACTAGAATCTGAAGCAGGATGTTCGTAATTTTCAAAACGCTTCTGTGCACTGGACGTAGTTATCATACTTGTAGGCTTATGTATCTCACAGAGAATCCCAGTTCCGAATACTGCTTGACTTGTTTGGGTGTCTGTGGGAATACGTCCACAAGCATTTAGATTACTACTGCATGTGCATTGTAGTTAGCACATGACAGCCACCTGAAAGTGCATACGGATGTCAAGCTCCAGTTATGGTTGTCCCAGGACCCCTGACTTAAACATCGTAAGCCCGCCGTTGTCCCGGAGAATCACAACGCACCATGTTGTACGACGCTTTCTCAGTATGCTGAAGTGTTGTTCTACTTTGAGACCTTCTGGCGTGAACCTCATATTATAGGTTATCGACACGGCCTTCAGGCCCGGTCGAGTAATCTCTGTTTCTGTTCAGAACTCGGGGAATGATGGATAGTTGTCCCAAACGTAACCAATGCTTAAACTCTGGCTGCTTGCTTCAATGCAGTCATATGGTCAGTACTTTGAAAACTGTGCGTTTGCCCTACTCGGTTTCATCAATTTTCCGATCATAATTCTCCCAGACTGCGTGTTTGTGATTGGCGTTTCTGTTTAAGTAAGTATATTATGTCTGAGAGAGGTGCAGCAAATGTGAGGCAGAGATTCGAAAAAGGCTGCAATCAATCTTTTGGATTGAACCGCAAGAAACACCATCTAAAATATACGTACGGTGAATGGCAACATCACTTCCCATGGCAACCCTGTATATCTTCGTAGGCATTGAAGGATATTTGACAACTGGCGCACCCATATATGTTGCTTGAACAGCAATTACACTTAACCCCTTTCTTAACTGTCCAGGTGAAATTTTAACACTAGTTAAAAACTTCAACCGAATGTGTGTGCCACCAAATCAGCAGTGCCTTTATCTCTCTTGCTCCGCATGCATTGAAGACATGACCAGCAGGTTTTGTTTGGTCTTCTGGACTCACCTCCTATCAGTACTCAGGAAAATTAAATCGCCATATCGAAACCTTAGGACTGCAACCACTTGCTCTTTATTCCTATACTAATAATACGTAAATTCGAGCTATATACAATCGAGAACGTCATGGTGAATAGTCAAAGGAGGTGACTGAACTCACAGTTTAGCTAAGAGGCGTAAGAGACTGGTCTATTTCCGCATCCTCAAATAAGGGTTGCATTTTTAACTTATAAAACGTCATCAACTGGCTGATTTATCAGAGCTCTACCCACTCTAGCACTGATATTTCAGGTACAAAACTGCCCGTTCAATCTGGATGCTCCTCCGGATTTGGCCACGTATGTGGCGTTTGCCGAACGCGTACATGACTGGTTGCTGGTTGCCAGTTCGCGCGCAGTACTGCTGCACGCTGAGGGAACCACAGCTCGAACGCGTCTCCTCCTCTTAATCAGGGCGTTATCATCCTACTACGAAGCAAAGGATAGGTAAGTGCTCCTACTGCCTCTGTCACTAGGTGGCAAAATCCCAAACCCTGACACACCAATTTGTAAAAGTTGCGCAGCATTCACCTGTTTTTCACATGGGACTACATGAAACACAGGACTCACGGATCAATAGTGTCCATGTATTCGACTGTATTGCACATGGCATGCGAAGTAATAGGATCTGGGATAGCAAACACGGTGCATTCCCTGCACTTGAGCACATGCGACAAATTTTTGGGTGCTAACAGGCATTGTGCATTTGCCAGGAACGTTCTGCATAAAAATTAGGTGACGCGTCGCTTCTTACCGTTCTTCGAATTATGAAAAATCGCCATTCTAGGAGGCTACCTATTGTTTCGTTCGTGGATAATTAACTCCAGCTAAATTATAGCGAACGAAGCCAATGTATGACACAAAACAGACTCTTCTATATTGCGCTATGATCGTCCCTACAGGAACCCAAAACGGTTATCATTCGCAGTGCAAGAAATTCAAACAAAAACGATAAAGCTGTCACTTACCCTGATTGAGAGCAGCATGAAAATAGTTTACACAGTGGAACTAGCATATCCGGAAGTGTGCTGTTTAAAGCGGTCTTAAATGTACACAATTGTTATATGTACCAAGCTATAGCATCAGCCTCGTTATTCCTAGATCAGATATCATATATAGAGCTTTCTGGCATGTCACCTATGTGTGACGTCCCAACGAGACTGGACTTTAACATTGTACGTCGGTTTGTTTACTTCATCGACCCATTTAGCTATACTGGGTGGTGTTTCCTGGCCCCCTGAACGCTACTTCTACCAGTCTTGTCAATGGTTAGAGGTCAGACAAACTCAGTCTCCTGGTCTGCCAGTTTGGGGGTTTGAAATGGGATGGCGTACATTTCTGTAGAACTAACTAATTGCCACCTCCCCGCTGCCTTACGGACAGGCTTTTGAGCCGGAGGCTTTGGATGAGGACCCTAATCGTCCTCCTGTCTAGGTCTGGGCGCCATTGCAATATCACAATCTACCTACAACCATGATTTTTTCTTCAAACATAAACTTCATCCTACCTCGGCCGTCACGCAGGTTATCAAGGGTCGTCTTATCTGCCGCATACAGCAAGGCGAATAAGCGAAAACATGCTACTGCTTGCGCCTCCCTTCTTTCTTTACCACCTTTTTCTCTTACTCCCATCCCGGCCCCCATTACTAACCTTCCTACTATAATTCCAGGCTTAATAGACAAAAACTAAGTGCCACTGGAGTAGAACCATCTGCAGCCACCATCCCACAACACCTATCGGACGCCTATCGACAACAGTCCTTTATAAGGCCACGCTGTCCCGTTTTCATGGCGACGTTCAAGGTTTTGCACTCTAAGACAAACAGGTCAGCAGGCTGCACTTGGAGGCACCTTGGACACACTGGGTATTGATCTTTGTTGTGTGTCCTAAACTAGGACCAGTGACCCTAATGGGGTTGTTGAATTAACTGCACCCGGCTTATCCTGCTGTTATTGGCTGCAAGCATCCGGAGATACCAATGCAGCACTCGCTGGTCAAGCTGGGGTAGGTATCGTTTTAAGCTCCAACACTGTGCTATCGTTGGTTGATTGGATTCTGGGGAACAGCCGTTTGTGTGCAGCCCCTTTGACGAGACCAGCTAAGGTTTATTCACGAGTAGTACAAAACGCTGTTTGTTTGTGATCTCCGCTTATGCTCCCACCGACTGCATTCAAATGCTGTCAAGGACACATTCTATCACGAACTGAACACATTACTACGCAGTGCTACTAGTTCAGAGATTCTAGTACTTTCAGGGGATATGAACGCACAAGTAGGGGGTCTGAGCTTTCAGCGGCTCAGCTGGGTGGTACTTATAGGCTTAACGCCGAACCGACTGACAACGGTGAGCGTCTGCTGCAGCCATGTGCGGAGCACCAGTTGTTTCTTAGTAGCACTGCTTTTAGACACAGTGGGCGCCGAAGTGCCACTTGGCGTCCTCCTGTAGCTGGCCAGCGATGGACCCAAATTGACCTCATAGCCATAAGTTACGGGTGGTGTGGTTCCATCCTGGATTACCTGGAGTACCTGCGTTGACTCTGATCATGCCTTGGTAGGCTGTCGTTCCTCCATGAACTTTACTGAGAGGAGCACCAAACGTCTCCTCCTATTGGCAACTGAGAAATTGTCTGAGCCCCGGTTAGGCATGCCTCTCAAGACGCACTGCATACCGAACTGTCTTGTTCTACTGACAATGAGCTCCAGAGGAATAGGATCTCGGCCGCGATGCACGACGCTGGAGTATCTGCTTGTGGCACTATCCATCGTCACCGCACCAGTCACTGGATATCCGAGAGGGCGGTGAACCTGTTGGAATCCAGAAGAAACTTCCCGGCTGGCTCTGAACACAATGTGACCAGACTGGATATTAGGCGTGAACTAAAGCGGATCCTACATGCTGACAAGGAAGCCTGGTGGACCAGTTTGGCTCAAGAAATGGAGAAAGCAGGAGCAGTAGGCAATTACCGCAAGCTCTTCCAGCTGATTCGCACCACTGGTCCCAGGAAACCAGGCGTCAGTGACGAAATAAGAGACAGCGCGTGTGCACTGATACACAATAAGGAGCGCCGTATGGCTCGTTGGGCTGAACACTTTCAAGATCAGTTCAGCTGGCCCCCCTGCTCCCGGACCTCTTCCTACTCATGTGATGCAGGACGAGCCATGGATGGTTAGTTTAGAGCCTCCGTCGGAGGCCGAGGCCCGAAACGCGATCACAGCCCTCAATCATTTTCTTGCCGCTGGCCCGGATTCCCTCTCACCTGAAGTATTTAAGGATGGAGGTGAGGTCCTCTGCAAAGTATTGACCTCCCCATTCGTACCTATCTGGAAGGAAGCGTGTGTCCCGGCTAATTGGAGCGAATCGATTCTAGTGGCAATATACAAGAAGGGCAGTCGCATAAACTGTTCTAACCACATGGGTATTAGCGTAACGTCCACTGTCACAAAATACTGGTCTCGATTCTCATTTGTCGCTTCACTGTGGAGCGGGAATCTCGAATTGGGGAAGAGCAGACAGGTTTGCGCTCAAGAGGTGGCTGAATAGCCCATGTATTCACTCTGCAACAGGTGCTAGAGCAGCGCCGCGCATACCGGAGACCGACAATAGGTGTGTTCCTCGATTTCAAGAGTACGTTCGATTCAGTCAATCGATTGCTTCTGCTCGAAATACTTGCGCGGAAAGGTGTTCCCACATATATGTGAACATCTTACGTGCTCTAGAACACTACTGGTCGCCTCAGGGTCTATGGTGACCCGTCGGATAGCTTTTCGACCACAAGCGGCATTCGTCAGGGTTGTCCGATTTCCCCATTTCCGTTCAATTTCGTCGTGGATTCTATCAGGAAGCGTTCCCTTGCGGAATCTCGCGAAGTAGACGTTGAGGTCCTGCCTGGTGAAAGATTAGTTGATCGTAATTATGCCGACGATATCGCATTGATTTTTGATGATGTTGCGACAGCACAATCAACCCTGAATAGTTTGTCCAGAGTGGTCCCATTATTTGATATGCACTTCGTACCTTCAAATTGCAAAGTGTTGCTGCAGGACCACCAGCCACTTGAAGACCCCTTGATGCTTGCTAATGAGGAACTCGAGGTGGTTGATTAATTAACTTATCTTGGCAGCTGTATCAGCAACGATGGCCACATAGAAACTGACGTCAGCTCACGCATTGCAAAGGCCAGGGCTGCCTTCTTGAACCTGCAGCATCTCTGGCGACAGAAGAGAATTTCCCTCCGTCTGAAAGACCTTATGTGTAAAGTCATAGTAAGGGCTGTTCTGCTTTATTGGCGTGAGACTTGGCCCCTTCGGCCGGAAGATCTGAGGCGCCTTCAAGTATTTGATCGTCATTGTCTACGAAGCATTGATGATGTCGGATGACACTAGCGTGTCCGCAAGGATGATTTACGTAGGCGAGTACTAGGTAGTGATAATCGTGCCATTTCCCTAGAACAACAGATGGCACTGAATAAGTTGTGCTGACTCGAGCACGTGCTACATATGCCTGGTCACCGCTTACCTAGGAGAGCCTTGTTTAGTCTGCCAGATGTAAGGTGGCGCAAGGCTCGAGGTGGACAGAAGTTGATTTGGCAGCGGGAAATGATGTTACTGACGACCAAACTGGGTGTCGTTGGTCCGTCTCGCCTTGCTGGCTGAAGTCCACATGACTCGCCTTGTGCTTGGCTCGAGACTTCACAGGACATGGCTCGCAAGCGACACCCGAGGTGTGTCTGCTGCCGTCTCCTAATCGGATTGCCTGTTTAAAGTGTGTTTGGTGCTGAGTTATCTGCGGGGTAATGGCTGATTATGACGCGTGACAGTGAAAGCCGCAAGGAAGCTGTCTCGCCGATGCCGCCTTATCTTTGCACGATAGCCAGCTGTTTGTGACGGTATGTTGTTAACACAAGGTGTAGGCGCCTTGACCCTGAATGTTTGCTTAGGGTATTAAGTTTTCCGGTAAGCCCCTTCTCTCCCACTTATTAAATAAATAAATAAATGTATAAATAAACGTTTTATTCCTCAGCAGTGCGAGGCACAGACCAATTGGGTGGTCTTATCAACATGTACAACGTGATCGCATAATATAGTTAATTATTCGTCTTTTGATCAATGGTTCCCATATGGGTTTTTGAATTGATTAGCAGTTTGGAAAAAGTAGAGAGATAAAGAAACTGGGAACAATAATAAATGTAGATTTCACGGAAAGTTCAAGTAAAGTAATACGGTCATCCATGGAACTGTCCCCAGGGGACTTGCTTCCATGCAGGGTATTTCCACGATGGGTTTCACCCGCACTTCCATACTCCAATTGGCCCTGTGCCTGTATGGCAAGATAGTAAATAGGCCATCAGAACAAGGTATCAAATGTCTTTTCCTTAGGGCTGTTTTATGCATACATTATAGGCGATGAAGCCTCAGCCCTTTCTGTCATGCGGATCAATCAATTATGGCACTTTTTGTTTTAAGCCAGGGAGTCAGTAGTAATATGATTTGCATTGGTATACTTTTTATTTTGGAAGCTGTAATCCGTCACCACAAGAGGTCAGCCCAATCATAACCAATGGTGAAACAAAGAAGAAGATAAAGTATGAGGAATTATAAAACATAATGGTGAATACAAACGCTTGCCAATAGGCCAGTCACAATTTGATGGAAAATCTTGGCGAGTGTCGACGATGGTACAGAGACATCAGCTTGAAAGGTGTAGTGCATCTACAAACCAGTGCGTCAAAGGAGAAAACAGAATTGGTTAGACGGATTGATATGATTATGATCGCTCCCAATATATACTCAAGAATGCAACTATATGTAGGTAATCTTATATTATTGAGACGGATAGAGGATATGGTGGCTTTCATATGTATGCAGGACCTTTCTCATACAAATCATCTAGAGTCACCGTTTGGCTTAGTGTTGACCAGATATTTGCAACAGTCAGGTGAATATTAATCATGCGTCTGAATTGTGGATAGGTAGTGCAGTTTCTAACACCCGATGGAAGTTTGTTCCATATTAACGCATATTTTACAGAGAAAAATTTTGAGCGGAGTTTTGTGCGAGACTTTGGTATTCTCACTGTGCGCTCGTTGTTTCTTAGTTCATAGCGCATACGAGTCTGGAACTCGAGTTGTGGCTGAGCAGTGAAGCTTAACCCGAATACTAAGCGGCATAGAAGGCACAGATTAAGTTTGAGTCTGCGTAGTCATATCCGCTCCAGATTTCGCGCCTCGCAACACTCACGGTATGTCCTAGTATTAGGCATGTTCAAATACCTTTTTGTGAATGATCGTTGAATGTTTTCTAGTGCCATAATATCCACTTTTCTCAGATTACTATGCACTATCGTACAGTACTCAAGCTTCGGCCTAACACATATTTTAAAGGCTTGAAGCCTGAAATCCTTCAAAATAAGAGTTCGACTTATTTATGCGACCAATTTTCTGGCAGAAGCCTGCAAGAATATAACATGCTCGAAAAAATTAAACGAGGCAGAATATCTTAGACCAAGGTCTCGGACTGCGCTACACACAGGAATAGGGGTATCGTTTAATGTAAGGATGTTCAGAGAAAGGCCACAGCCGTGGTACAACAGATTACTCTTGTCAGTGGAAAAGTGCAACTTCCAGGAGTTACTCCAGAGCTCCAATGCGGACAAGTCAGACTGAATATAGGCTAAGTTAGGGCTATATTGCCCAGGGGCGGAACAATACACAATTTTAACATCATCAGCGAAAAGGAATGGCTTCCCATTGGTCCTCATGGTTGTATGGCAGCGAAGCATCAGTTCAAATGGCTGATGTACTGCTGTTGATGATTATGATGATTGATGACCTATGTGCAACCAAGCCTAACGATACTGCCAGACCACACATAAAACGCTCTGTCTTTCTAGGCACACTAATTCACTGCCTGTGGTCTCATTTTGACTTAGCCGTACTCTGTCGACCAAGTAGCGGAGGCGCGAAGACACACAACTTGTTCCCACCTCCTAAGGCTACCTGATCAGTTAGCCCCTGATTAGCGGTTGCCTTTGGCTCTCAGAATGAATCCGTTCATCATACTTAAAGGTTGATTACCTCCATATCACCCTTTAAATCAGCTATGACTTTGGTGGTCCCCTGATAACCAAACACCATGCGATCAATTAAAGGAAAAGTTCCCATTAGTAGCGCACTTGGCAATTTGGCAAACATCTATAAACATATCCGGTACTCGGAGGATAAGTTTAGGGATTGTTCCTTACTACTTATGCGCTCTCTTACTTTTTTCCTCTGCTGGGTGCAACCGGTTGACTGACCACAGGAAAGCTTGTAACATGATACGTAAAAACCAAAATGTTTCCGCCTTAACGACAGTTCCTTTTTTATCACTTATACATACTGAGCATGCTACCCATAACAACAATGCTATAGTTGTATCAACGTGAAACTACGCATACGTGTGCATGAACTAGTCCTATACGACTTCGGGTTCCTTTCAGACACGATCCCAATTCCAGCCGGCTCCTGCGTCAATATGTTGTGTCCTATCCAAACGGAATCATTTCTTCCCCGATCGGGTGGCTGAGGTAAGTGTTCGATTGTTGTGAACATGATCATTTTCATGTTATGCACAAGAATGCTCATGGAGGTTCTGACATTGGGAATCCAAGTCGCTAGAAGGGTTCCAGTGTTTCGCAAATGATACCAGTTACGGGAACCTAATCACTCTTTGTTAAGCTCGAACCTAACTCTTTAAAACTTTACAGCTCATTGCACTGCGTATTATGGGCTTATCTTCAGGCGGGCGAAGGACAATGGCCAACCGTTCTGGGGTTCCCCACTCGAAACACAGGCTTCTCCGCACTTGTTTGCGTCTGCCAAGTTGTGATTGCGCGGCTGCGACACAGTGTTGTACTGGCTGACTCCTTCACTCCTACGCTGCCCAGCAGCGATAATACTTGTCACAACGGACAATGACACACTGTGTATTCAGTTGCTGCGCTAACTAGTGTTGCCACTGTGTGAGTCAAGCGTAACCAACAGATCAGAGTGTTCGATTGAAACTTCACACCGAGAATGATAAGTTTAGACGTAGGTTCACTCTGGTTCAGCTGGGGACAAATACCAAGCATCAAACTTCGCGATAGTATTCCATGGCATGGGTACTGCGGCAGTGTTCATGTTGATGATCGCCGATTTGTTCAACGCATCTTTGCAACGTGTGAATGCCATGTTGTGCAATGGTCAAGCGGTCAAAGCAGCCAGACTGACGCAGTATTTACTGCTAGACCCATGTGAATGCGGGTGCTAGAAAAGTGGATTGATGCTTCCAAGAATAATCTGATTTTGTGGGAGCCAGTTTCTTTAATCCGGCGGAATTGTAAAGACACATCACTCCAGTAATAGCATACAGTAAGGAAATACCTTCTTTATCTATTTATCCAGATTGGTGGAGCCCTAGATTTTCCGTAATCGCACTGGATAGGAAGGGTTTGTGATCAAACATTTGCGATTTGTGTAATATCGACGTGTAGAGCTGATAACAAAGGCGTAAACGTTGAGGGATAGGATCCATTAATAACTCGATTTGCGCGCTTAGTGTTGGAGTTCAGTTCCGATTTCTACTGTACCATGCTGTCACGGAGCTGTGAAGACGCCTGTGAGACTGATAAGGTTTTGGATGCTACGAGTCATCCGTTGCACAAATTTAGAGCCATATTGACCGTTTCCTAATCAGGTGCCCTAGTTTAAGGGCGATCAGCTAGGATTATGTAATGTTGATGTCTTATAATAATACGTATATTTCCCGATTGTGCGAGAAGCTGTCCATGGTCTGTGGACTGGTCATGGGTACAATACTGATCATGCTCATGCATGAGTGATATATGTATGCTGGAGTGTGTGATATCAAAATAATTTGGAATCACATAACTTCTCTTGCTGCTAAGTTTTGCGTACCATCTTTTCTCACTGGTCAACTATTCCTTGGTCCATCCTGGAAGAACTCGTGTGGTGATTTACCCGATGGAAACATGGTCTTTATTGAGTTCTGGTCAAGGAATTTGCTAAGCTGAATGTGGAATGCTCTTGCATGTGTGCAAGACCTGATTGTGGCTGGTAGGCTATTCCACACGACAGCATATCTGACGAGGAAGGAGTTTGATTGGATAACCGTCGTGGTTCTCGGCACACATAATGTACAGGTCTTGTTGCGCATATTCCGAGTGATGTTGAAATTTTAGTGTAAACAGATTGGAGTACGTCTTTCTGTTTATGAGATTGTGTGTCATCACCAGGTTATGTTTTAGTCGTCGCAACCAAAGAGGTCCGAGCTTAAGCTGCTGGCAGCGCTCCTAATAACTCCAGGTGGTTGATTTACTCAGTAAGCCCTTAGTGAATGAGCTTTGTAGGTTTTTCAAAGCTTTTCCGTCACCCGTACGCATGTTTCCACAGATTAAGCTACAATATTCAAGGACAGGAAGTGTAAGCATTCTGAAAAGCTCGTCTGGCACATTAGAATGTACCATTGGTTCAACATTTCTCCAACTCCCTACTTACTCGTGCGCTGACCTCGCTTCTATCCTGGTAACGAATAAAGGTAAAAATCATATCCATCTAATTGTTTTAATAAGAATAAACAGAACCTATATTTTTGAGAAGATTCATCATACCTAGACTTAGCAAGATAGCATCCACACATCCAAGGAAGCGTCCGTGGCTTAGTGGCATAAATCTCTTACTCGTGAGAGCAAGGTCACAGGTTCGAATAAGACAGGATCCGGAGGGCGCGCGTTACTGACAAGTACCAATAGGACGAAACGGTTGTCTAGCGCTTTCCTGATGGTGTGGCCGCTCTCTGGCTGAGTCTAGCGGCGATACATCTAAGAAACAAAATAACTCTTCTACTAGTCATTAAGAAACTATACTATTCGCAGGGTGAACATAAAGGTTTTGTGTTGTATGACCGGAATCTCGTTCCTTCTGGTTGTCTCTAAGCTGGAGCCAGGTGATATCTTTATTCGACCTGCAATGTCTCTCGTTCTGCGCTGCTTCTTGCCAAGGCACAGACGGAGCAACATAGTAATTTGCAAATCTGTATGCACTGTGAGTTTAGCACAAAATTCGCACGCTCGGTAAGACTGGCAAGACACCTGGGAGAGGTATAGCAACGGATATACCTGTTTTACTACAGATATTCAACGATGAAAATATGTAGTGAAGGAGGTCGTTTGCAATGGCTCATTTTCTGGCTAGTACATCAGGGTGGGAGGGTTACACAAAGCACTAATCAATTGGGATGAATAAAATGATCGAGACGTCTAATAAATATACTCAAACGATTGTTCCACTCAAGGTCAAGTCAGGAGGCTTGGGGTGATCGAGGCGGGTTGTGGCCAAGGCAGCCGAATGGCCTGTATGAGTTTCTTTGCAGCACATAACTCCGGATTTTGTAGTCAGATAGCAAATGGCTCTGCTGTAGCCAGTGAAGGGCATCTGACCGTTCACGTCTACCTGGGTATCCGGTAGATGAATTGAACTACTTTGGTGTGTTGACCTGGCAATTCGAACCAGTCAGGTGCGACAACGTTGCATCCATTACCGTTCCTTTTATACTATTGCTTAAGCAAGCAGTATAAGGTTCCCGAACTCGTTCGGACAGACACCTGAGAGTTTTTCCAAACATATCTTGCTCTACACGAACAGGATAAGTTGTACACACAGAAAAAAATCTCAGACCAGGGCACTCGGTTCTTGTGATTTTGGATCACAATCGGTGTTATAGTGAAACTAACTCGTAAGTCAGCCGCAGTAAATGTTTTCGTGGTGGCATTAGAGAGTCTGCGGAAAGTTCCTTCTGCTATCATGTCACCCTTGAGTGGTAACATAACATAGGTTGACGACTTTTATGTGAAAACTTGTTTCACTTTCGGTGTTCGTAATTTTATGTGCCTGCGGATGTATTCAGCTGGATATCCATTTCGCTGGAACACACTATGGATGAAACTCAGTTCGTCGGAAAGCGTGTTGGTCGTGCATATCATTGTCGCTCTCTCGGTTCAACACCGGATGAGGTTTCGTTTTTGGCTTATTCTTTAGCTTAACCTACCCATCATGAGTAATCGCCTGAATATAAGCCACTGATAACGACCCCCATTCGCTATATCTTACTTTTGTTGTCTTCCCTGGGAATATTTTCTCAACTCGACAATTAGTTGAAAGCGACTGCGCGATACCTGCAAACCATCTATTTCATCGTGCTCTATCGGATCCCATAGTTTTAGACAACTGGTAATTTAGATCAAACAGGTGGTTTCTCAATTGTAGCTGCAAGCATTACTATCTGAATGTGACGGCCCAAAAGCTAGTGATCGCGTAAGCAAGTGTCCCGGTTTCTATCCTTTACTCCGAATACTGCATATTAGCACAAGACTGTCCATAAACTGCCGTTTTGCAGTGAGCAGGATTAAAGCATTCCCTGCCTCAACTGTACCATATTTTTCGGACTATAAGGCACACTTAAAATCTTTACATTTGCTAAAAGAAATCGGTAGTGCGCCTTATGTATGAGTGGTTATGCTGAGGCCTAATGATCTCGAATCAATTTCTTTGTTCACACTGCGCTGAAAGATCGGTGAAAATGTTTCAATACGACTTTGATTGTCGAAGCATAATGGCTGGTCTGGAACCCAGTAGAGTCAGCTTCTTATGTTGTCTAGACAGATTTATTTTGGGGTGGTGAACTCTGTGCAGGAGTTAACTGATTCGATCTTCTCTGGCGACGATATGGTTGGCGGCATCCGGTTTCAGATTTGCCTGTCACTGTGGTCACCCACAGGACGCCTGCGCCTTCAGAGGGACCATGGATGGCTTGCGCTGCACCACCCACAGCTCCAACCACACACCCCATATCCAGCGTAAACCCGAAGGAATAAGACCGGGAGGCATGCGGATGGGAACCACGTTTCATCAACGGAACCGGCCCACACTCCTTCACAGGCAAACACAAGCACGCTGTATTTGGGAATCAAACGCACACAAGGCGGTGGCTGGACCATAGTCCGCTCCACACTGACTGCATGGAACCACTCTTCGAGTCCAACACGGCCACAAGGACCGTGAACCCCATCCCCTCCAGCAACGACCAACTGTCTCCTGGATCCAGTATGGACGAGGTAGTGGGTAATAGACAAGTAGGTACCTTGTCAACATGCACATCAAGCGCAGCCACACCGGGGATATCAAACAACAGCCAATCACTTGAGAGAGAGAGAGAAAGAAAGAAAGAAAGAAAATGACTCGATTAATGCATAAGGAAACGGTGACATAAACCTTAAGTTAATGAGCATATAAAATAAGTTGTTTATAAAAGAATCCGGGATAGGTTCACGAGGTCAGAAAGTGTATTGTACAGAAATGACACAACCACGAAAATGTTATGGAAATCGAATACAATTGGCTTAAGCGAGGTGTGCAAGTTAATGGAATAGAGTACAGGTAGACATTTATATGAGAAAGAAAAGCATTAAGGCAAAATTGAAAACCCACCACCTGAAATAAAGAGAGAGCATGCAAGCACGCGGTTAGTAAATCGAATGCAGCGTACCTACAAGCGCTGCGCTGGTTCTGCCTACGTTCGCCGCAGGACCCGTCGTCGCTTCGGTAGTAGTCCCGAGTGGCCTCGCTCATGGCTCACTAAGCCTGCCTGACTAAGGCACTCGCGACTGCATGTTCTACAGCACCATGCGCTTGGTGTCGATGGAGAACAGCCCATCGGTGCTTGCCGCTACCGCACTTGCCGCTTCTTCTCTGCATGCATGACGGCTTTCTCCTGCACCTCGGCAACTGCTTTCGTGATCAGATCTCGCCATGCACGCCGATCAAACGCCTTCGATTCCCATGATCTGCAATCAAGATTGGAATGTGAGAGGCTCACTTTAATCATGTTCTGGTAACGTAACTTTGGTTTCCCAGCATACCGCTTCCCTATACTCAGCTGACCATATAACAGCTGCTTCGGTATCCGCGTCGAATCCATACGGCTCATATGACCGATCCACCTCAGGTGTCTCAATAAAAGTATGCAGTCAACTGCATACATCCCACTTCGGCGCAACACTCGTGTCTGCAACTCTGTCGACCCAGCCGATGCGCAAAATCCGTCGCAGGCACTGCTGATGGAACCGCTCGAGATATCGCACATCTAGCCGGTACATCGTCCACGTTTCACTGCCGTATCGAAGAACGGACAGCACCATGGATTTGTACACCATCAGCTTCGTGCCAATGGTGATCTGATGGTTGTTCCACACTCGGTACTCAAGCTTCCCGAATGCCGCCGCTGCCTTCGACACGCGAATACGCAGCTCACTGTGTAGCTGCTGATCAGTCGACATCACACTCCCAAGGTAGCTGAAGCGGGAGGTGGTTTCCAATACTTCAACAGCAATGCTGATTCGCGGCAATATTGAAGATTGCACCTCCGGTGAAGGCTGCAACAGACAGACAGTTTTGCTTGTGTTGATGGTGAGTCCAAATTTTGCCGCTGTCGAAGCAGGAGCACTAGTCATGTGCTGCAACTCATCCGCGTTGTGTGAAAACAACGCACAGTCGTCAGCAAACAGCAACATACGGATAGTTGTCTCACATACTAGAGTTCTCGCACCGAAACGACGGATGTTCAGCAACCCAACATCAATATGGTGCTCCACACGAACACCGTAAGCACAAGCGGCATCAAAAGCACAAGACAAGATTGCATGAAGATATATATTAAACAGACCAGGAGCTAAGACACAGCCTTGCTTCACACTAGAGACAACTGCAAAGTCATCCGAGGTCTCAAAACACTGTGCAGACATACAATTAAACTTATAAAATTACGCGGGCAACCAAACTTACCCAACACCAACCACAATGCCTCGCGGTTCACCGTATCAATTGACTTGGTGAAATCAACAAAAAACGAGTACAATGGTTGGTGTAGTTCTCTGCACTTCTCCTGCAAATGACGAGCCGCAAACATCATATCTATAGTGCTGCGACCCGAACGGAATCCGCATTGCTCTTCCGCCACGTTAGGTTCCACAACCTGACTGACGAGGCGGTTGAGCAGGATTCGGGCACTCACCTTACCCACAAAACTCAGCAAGTTTATACCACGATAATTCGTGCAACATTGCTTGCTCCCCTTGCCCTTGTACAGTGGTAGCACAAGGGCATCCTTCAGCTCAGGAGGCACCTACTCCTCAATCCATATACGTTGCACCAAGTGGTGCAGCGCAGTCAACAACGCAGGTCCGCGGTGTTTCAATACTTCAGGCGGGATCCCGTCACCTCCGGCACACTTGCCGTTTCGCAGCTGAGCAAGTGCTCTCTGTGTCTCATCCAGTGTATGCGTGTCTGCCAGATTCACCTTCACATCGTGCTGCTTGAGGCCGTTCAATGTAGGCCAGTCGATCTCTGAACGGTAGTTCAAGAGACAGTCAAAGTGTTTCCGCCAGATCTGCATTATGTCTGCAGTCTGTGTGCAGGTAGCGCCTGAACTACCATCGATCAGTGTCCTCAACGGCTCCAATCTCGGTCCATACACCGCCTTCAAGGAGTCAAAGAATTCCTTGTGTTGACGGCGTTCGGCGTAGCATTCCATCTGCTTCGCCTTCTCCGTCCACCATGCATTTTTAATGCGACGGAGCTCTCGGGTCAGTCGCCGTCGAAATTTGCGAAACTGACTACTCTTTCCAAAGTCACTGGGGTCTGCAACATGTGCAGCAAATTCTGCATTCTTCTCAGACACCAATGCGCCAATCGTCGCACATTTCTCATCAAACCAATCAGGCCGCTTACAGTTTGCGCGCCCGATGATCTCTAAGACAGCAGTTGTCACCTGGTCGCGAATGTGGTGCACAGGTCGCCTGCATTGGCTATCCGTTCCACATTACACGGGCGTGCAACCATCGCCTTCTCCAACTCAGTACGTTTCTCCACAGTACCGAGGGAGAGAATGTTAAATTTACGCCGATTCACGGCGGGAGTGCGATTCACAGATTTACAAAAATATATGTACATTTTGGTCCGTACCAACGTGTGATCAGTGCCACACTCAGCTTCACGCAGTACAGGTATCATGCGCACTTCACGCATATCACGCTGACGTACGATGACATAGTCGAGCAGGTGAGCGTGACCACTCCGTGGGTGCGTCCAAGTTGCTATATCACTCGCACTCAGTGCAAACCGAGTGTTCGTGATTGTCAGGCCGTGAGTGGCACACAGTGAAAGCAGTCTGTCACCGTTCGCATTCGCTGAGCCAATGCCATGCGCACCGATAACATCTGTCCACGCTGATGCATCACGCCCAACGCGCGCGTTGAAATCATCTAGCAGAAATAGTCGGTTGCTCCTCAGCACAGACCGTATCACGGAGGATAGATCAGTGTAGAACTGATCACGCGTGTCATCAGGATAACACATGGTCGGAACGTACGTGCTTATAAAAGTAGCAAACTTACCTCTTCCGAGTCGTAGGCGAACAATCACCAGTCGCGCGCTGATGCCCGTTGGTTCACCCACCAGCTGGCCATTCAGGCGATCGGATATTGCAAATCCGACCCCATGTTCACCTGGTGCTGAGGCGGTGTTGCCCACCCAGTAGAATGTGTAGCCAGCACCTGCTTCATGCAACTTACCTTACTCAGCGATCCGGATTTCACTGAGCGCCGCAATATCGATGTTGTAGCGCGCCAGCTCCATCGCGACCAGCGCAGTGCGTCGCTCTGGGCGCTCGCTGGAGTTCCGGTCCAGTAGTGTGCGCACGTTCCAGCACCCGATGCTGAGTGCTTTGCGCGCAGGCATACGACTGCATTGGTGGGCAATCGCACGCGAGGTGGTCGTTGTGCTTCGGAGGTTTGCTTGAGGGACTCCACCCGGAGCCTTTGACTCAATAGCCTGACCCACAAGGCAGTGGGGCGCAGATCCAGCTCGGGAATGTGATTGCAGAGACAGATTGGGATCTGCTTAACGGCCGTCACACGCAGCCTGGGAGGTACTGGAACGATTTATGTATATTTTACGATCGTATATGATACACCTGCGACCACGGCCAGACGCAGGTGGGTTTTTGCGGGTTTTTGCCCCAATTTGACCAGGGGCTGCCTGGCTTGAGGCGGGCAGTAGCAAACCATTGAACAACCCAGTGGTGACCCTCCCACCGTCGGAGAAAATGCGTGGCACTCGTACTCTAGGCCAATCAAGCTGTGAGTTTAAAACACGTAAACCTGATGTATTCCATGGCTAGTTTTTAAGGGACGTGGGCCATCGACCACTTCCTAACCTCCGCAGAGGGTAGACAAGGATACTGGCAGGGGTCCCACACCTGACAGAGAACGATTCGAGTCTTCAGCCAAAGCCTTCGATTAAATGAACACCCGAAAGGCAGCGGGTCTAGCACATGGTCAGTTACTGACTCATGCGGATTGTGGGTCCTGGATCTTAGCAGGGAGAAGGGCGAAACCCAACTCCCACCCAGCGGTCGCCACGTGGAGGCGCACAGGACATGAGACCTATGGCAGCAACAGTAGCAGCAGTGGGTAGACCATCTGTCAGGATCTAGCCACCACCAGCCTCAGCGCACCATGACATGATTACGAAGCGGAGCTCAAACTCAAGGCCATCAGCCACGCAGTACAACATCGGAATAGAGCAGCTGCCAAACTATTCAACGTTAACGAATCAAAGGTACGGAAGTGGAAGAAGTAAGATGACCTGCGCCAAGTAAAGCCGACAAAGATGAGATTCCGAGGGAACGTAGCATGATGGCCACAGTTAGGGGAAACATTGCGCAGTGGATTATTGCACATAGAACAGCAGGTAGGAGCGTCTGCACAGTCTCCATTCGACTCAAGACAATAGCGATGGCACTTGCATTGAAGCTGAACGACATTCAAGGTGGTCTTTTTTGGTGCTTCCGTTTTATGTAAAGGCTCCATCTCTCCATCCGTACATGAACTGCTGCCTTGAGGCAACTGCCAAAGGATTAGGAAGAAAAGTTGGCCATCTTCCACACTTACTGCAAGAACAAGATCACCGAAAAGAAGATCCAGCCAGACCACATCACAAACATGGACGAGGTGCCTCTCAGCTTTGACACTCCGTGAACCGTTGTGTTGAAAAAACAGGGACGTCTACTGTATGTATACGCACCACAGGGAACGAGAAGTCATCCTTCACTGTAGTTCTCGGTTGCCAGGCTAATGGCCAAAAACTACCACCCATGGAAGACTTTACCAAAAGAATGGTTTCCTGTTGGGGTCATCGTCAAGGTCAACCCAAAAGGCAGGATGGACGAGGAGAAATTGAGCGAGTGGCTGTGAAAAGTTTACGTCAGATCAGATGGCTTTTTCCACACCTCTCCGTCCTTATTGATCTATAACTCCATGTGCGCCCCTCTCACCGAAACTGCCAAACGCCAAGTGAAGAAAACTAATTCGGAGCTTGCCATCATTCCGGGAGGATTACCCAAAGAACTCCAACCGCTAGATATTAGTGTCAACAGGATGCTCAAACTTAAATTGCGAGTCGCGTGGGAGCATTGGATGACCGAATGTGAGCACACATTTACTAAGACAGGAAGGCAACGCCGGGATAGTTATGCTACTATCTGCCAATGGAACGTCGATGCCTGGGTCAAGGTATCGGTCTCAACTTTCCTCCGAGTTTCCACGAAGGCCGGAATCATTAATGAACAACCAAGCAACAGCAATGTGACTGACTCAGATGATGACGAGAGGGATCCGGGCGTGCTTGATGCCGCTATCGTCCAACTGTTAAACTCCAACACTGTTGATGAAACATTTGACGGATTTGTAGAAGAGCAATGGTTGGAAAAGTGAGTGTATTTTTCTGTGTTTTATGTGTGTTGCATGTGAACACTATTGACAGTTATTGTTCGTGAGTTGAATTAAGTCTGACCTATCCGACTATTTTGTTTCGCTTTATACGTCCAACAAATACGGTAATCCTTATATTCGCAATGACATTGATTCTGCTCAAATAGAATAATCATCTAACTTGAGTTTATGTGTAACAAGCATTAAACGCGAAAGAAACCTGATCTCAAAGCATGAACACTTTAACCTGATCTAACTTTTTTGACGTAAATCACCTCAGATATGAGTTTGGATCAAACGCGTGATCGACACTCAGCAGCACTGAAATCAACTTGTTGTAATCAGCTGTAATACATTCCGTCATTTCCTTAATTGGGCGGAAAAAGAATCTACGTAAATACCCTGTTTTCCTAGACTGTCCCCACTGGGCAATATACAAGGAGCTATATGTCAACAGCTCTGGCCATGGACTTCTTTTTGTTCGAGTTCAGCCGCTAAAATTCAGATGAAAACCGTACAGACCCAAACCTTAACTCTACAGCCCAAATTGGCGCAATTGAAGTTGTTTGTTACTAATCTAAATTTCGATTCGGTGTGTGTATGGACTATCCCAGCTAGGCACCAGTCTAAGTAAGTCTATTCTTGCCGTAACATCCAGTGACTTTTGAAAGTAAACCTGATGGACACCGTTTGTGCTTTCGGCGTTCGCCATTCATGAGACACATGAAAGCTGTCTATGAATGTAATCAGGATATTCGGAAAAACTACCTATCCAGAAGTACCTATTATAGTCAGCAGTGCGACGGCAGCTGAAAGGTCAGACAAATGGTACGGACGTCAAACCAATGGGGAATGCTGTACTTCAAACGCTGCTCTAGGAATTTCACGACCAGGATATAAATCCGCATCATATCCACTCATACCAGAAGATTAAAACCGCGTTAAAATGGCAGAAACTATTGGTCGCAACCGAAGACGCCGGCGTATATTCTTACATTTCACTGCCAAAGGAGTTAGGTAACACAGACATCACAGTGTGAGATGTATTTAGCAATCTTTCTTCCCAAATGTGTACGTGAGTAAGCGTTAAGCCAATGTTGCTAATGAGTAATGGAGATTCCGGTATAAGGCAGAGGTAATTCTTCACAGTCCACTCTGTCAGCAGGTTTCGGCATGTCTGGAAAAGCACCAGACAGTGCTGTTTCGACAGTTAGTTAGTTAGCCCCACAAGTTACGATTTTCCGCATAGCGATTGTCTACGACACAGCAGTTAGAAGTCATATGGACGGACTTTAGCCAAGGTCTACGCATGCATGACTTATGAAGACGGCTTCGTTCTTACGAAAAGTCGAAGTTTAACCGTAATTCGTATCAGTATTTAATGTAGTTTCGTGAAGCAACTCAACTAACACACTTAAATATGATAGAGTGGCTAGGGAAGTTTTTGTAGAAAACCAGACAGCTCCAACAGATTTTGGTGGAAAGTGGTGGCCCCGTGCATTACACCAATGTAGGATGACGGTAGAAAACCGTTTGGAATAGATTTTGTAAGATGTAACATCAATACTATTGAAAGAAAGAGCTGATGTGATGTTAATCAACATACTAAACAAACGTATTGACTGTGGGAAGGATAATAAATTGTCATTCCATCTGAGCTGATTATTTCATAGATAAACCATTGGGTTGACAATGAATGATTTAGCATGACGACTGATTGGTCTGAACAGGACGTGAAGTCAACACAGAAAAGAAAACTGGTTAAACAGATTGGTATTGAATATGGGAAAGACTCCGGTTCGTCAGGCATGCTGGGGGTGCATTTGACGGACTAAAGGAGGGCCCATTAAGCTATAGCTCAACGCAATATCGTTATACATTATGTGGACTATGTGCGAAGCTAACTTTCTCAAATAATAGATCGAAATAGCCGACACATCTTTGTCCTGGTATGTGAATAGCCGATTTACATATAGTCAGGAAAGAATGCTCTTGTAAGTTCGCCGTGCGCCGCAAGTGTTTACATAACTCGGTTAGGGTAACTACACTTTAATTCGAAGGCAAATTGGCTTGGCGCAAACTTGAAAATTTCCTTGTCACTGGCTGAGAATCAGTAAGAAAGTTGGTTTTAACCATTCTAGAGAGGGCTATACAAAGCAAAAAGTTATTTTGACAGAAATTCCGGTAATTGTTTTTTGTTATATACGACGCAGACTACTTAATTTCGTTGGTAACCCATTTTTCGCGTTTCACGCAAATCCTCTCTATCTGGCAGGTTCGCTGGCTACTTGGGCCTCTTCTCACCGGATTCCTGTCTCAGCATTTTGCGTGCCAACTTATGTATCTATACGCTCTGTCTGCATAACTTCCCGGTTTTCGAAGAGAACAAACTTCGACTTTTTGTCAAATTTTATACAGGTTCTCCTCTTCGGCATGCGTACACAACTGCAATTCAGTGAGTCACCAGTCAAATCTACTTTGAATGTGACAATAAGCTTTTGTGCTTCCAAAGCTCTGTGTCTGTATACTACGTGAGAAAACAGTTACTGTATACGAAAGGTACTTGAAATCGTCCAATTAACCACTCCTCAATACCACACAAGATGTGAGCGCTAAATTCATGACAGTTATTCTACTTACATTTCATGAGTAGCTAAGTAATTCATTGTTTACTGACAGTCGAACCGACGGCTTTCTGTTCCCCTTCAACGCATGCAGGCAACTTCCACAGTGAACTGATAGGTATCCTCTTCAGCTTTACCTTTAATCACTAAGCACTTCACTCCGCTTATGCTGACGTGCAGCCCGAGTACTAAGCGTTTTACAGCGTCACATTTCTTGAGTTTGCATTTTTAAATCAGTTAAAAAGTTATTGGAATTACCGCTACTCCTTGTCACAAGCATATCTGTGGGTCAGTGTATTCATCCCTATAGTAACACGAGTAGACTAAGATTACTTGTGAGGAAACCTGAGGAAAGAACTGTAATGCAAAAGATAAGCATGAATGTGCTCTCTATACAGAACATCTTAATGTGATCTATCACTATTTCATTAACCATAGTATCTGGCACTTCGGCTACGACGTTGGGGTTGTCAAAACAATCTAAAGGCGCTTTTACTTACGCATTTGAAACACAGGATGAAAGGCACCTACGATTTCGTACTCCATGTCCACGCAATGTAACTTGATTCGTTTCCGTATTCCTACTCCACTGGATAAGGAGAAATACGCGTAGGAATTTTAATTCTGGTCGCTGAACACCACTCGTCTACACCAATGAACTTGTGCTGGTGCACAATAAATCTTAGATGGGTCATTTTTATTGGAATCAATGAAATGTTGTCCACCCTTGCCTGCCCACAGTTCAAATTTCCTCAGTCGATAAACCAAGCTTATGTGACCGAATACTATGCTTCGTATGCTCCTTAGTGATGAAGTGCTTCACCGTTTGATATTCGCGTTGGTTCATGGTTCACAAACTGCGATTATTTGATGATGACACGGTGCCACCAGCTGTTATCACTCATACAGCAGTGTACATAACACTTAATGGTAATCACTCCGCAAACTGAAGCAGCACTTGGGTTGAAAGTGCTATTCTGAACGAGACAGGTGTCACGGTTTTTATATCACATGGAAAGGGGAATCAATTTTCTTGGAGTGTATATTTTAGTTAAAAGTTTCTGAGTAGGCTGCATTTTTAGTTGCCTATGCTTCCCAATCATCCAGTTGACTCACGGTGACTTATCTTACCCTTGACACGTTCACCTCTCCCACACATTCACCCCATGGATACACCATGATCAGTCGGCATGGGAAGTAGACCACACATTGAATGCATACATTCTTTATCCGCAAGTCGTTGTAGTAAACACGGCGAACCAATCCTTCAAATCCTAACTGTTGTAGCGAAGGCCAACTGTATCGACAACAATCGCTTCTGTATGACAAGATCGCAGTCAACAGGTAGCCAAACTTTGAGAACAATAGGACTTCATCCTTTGCCTTTTCTATCAATGTTGTCAAACTCATCAGAACAATACTGTTGCTTAGCAGGATAATTCACTTAATGCTGGCCTATAGACCAATTGGGTTAACCAATTTACAGGCGACGGACAAAGTTATCTGTTAAACTTTTCAACTCTTACGATGATCGACCTCTGACAGGGAACCTTGAAAGCCAGGGATATCCGGCGCATACCACTTGTTTCTTCTACGCTTCCTGCAAAACATTTTTCAATTTAGTTTGGCCTTCTGCTTGAGTAAACGGAACTTTGTTACTATACTTGCAAGTAAAGCCTGCATGTGTGTAACGTTTGTTACTCGGTAGGTGGTGCAGTCTCCTCTGGAGTGAAGACTTCTCGACCACCTTCACTTAGGTTCCCAAACCTTAATTGCTACATTGTGATACAGAATCTAAGTATAATTGTGAAAACTAAGACGGCGCAACAGGAAGCACAAGATAAAGTGCGTACACACCGCATGCTCATCTTTCCGCGTCCGGCGTACAGTGAAAGCAATTTGTTAGCCTACTTGTGAGCTGGTGAACGATTCAGACATCCGGAGTGGTGATATTTGTAGTCTGCATTTGAAATGAGCTGATTGTAGTTGAAAAACATCAGCTTTTTCGCTTTTGCAATTACTTTGAGAATACGTTGCACTTAGAGATGCTATTACATATATTTAGATTGTTATGAATAAGCGCTGAGAAATAGTAACCAAAGCAGATGTCCATTTTTTGAATTGGGCTGTTAGTAAAGTAGCTAGATGTGTTACCTAGATCCCTGTTTAAGCATATATCAAAACGCACTTCAATCCAGTAGATTTGTTATTAGTGCTCCTTGTTTAGTAATACCAATAGACTTACTGCGTTAGCTCGAGAGACATTGTGGTGCAACATTCCATTAAAACCGCATACTATTAGTTCGTCAAGTTCAGAGCCAATAGAACAATGAACGATGATTTATAACGGGTAAAAAGCGGATACTTTGAAAGTCCCGTAGGACTACCAGAGTGATGAGTATAAGATAAAGCTTAAAAGAACAGGAAGAACGGGAACCTTCGAGTTCAAGGTGAGTCACCGAGTTATTTACATGCACACAAATGTTGGTTTCCTAGCGGCTACATAACGTGGATGGCTGGTGAGCACAATGTTCGCTTGGGGTTATTTCCTCTTCTGATGAAAACCTAATGTAAATTGGATAAACTGTATCCCATTCGTTCCTTAAAACTACTTATATGGGGGCAAAATAACCTGGATTAGAAGTGCGTTCCCGTTTCGACATACATGAAGGGAGTAAAGCTTTTGTTGGTAATCAAATCTACCATAGTTTTTGGCAAGTTTGAGCTGGTGGCCTGTCAGTTTCGTACGGTGGCTGAATTACAACTGATTGCGATAGGCCTGATTTGGGTATGCCAGTAGTTGGTAAACCATGACATTTTCACAGGCGCCGATATTCACCGCTGTACAACCTTAGGGCTTGCGGTCTACGTTAGTATGAGTGGAGAAGCATTCCTCTAACGATTTTCATCATCCTATTCCGTCACATTAACCTCGTGTTCGCTTCATTGTTGCCAGGCTTGGATCGCGTATTCCACATGGGGCCTCAAGTGGGCGTTCAGCCTTTGCGGAATTATAGATGACCTGAACTTCTTGACCAGCCATTGTAAGAGTCCAACGTGTTGACTGGCTGTTATCGATACCCTTTCGTCCAGTTTTAAGCGGTCAAGATCATCCTGCACGATTACACCGAGGGTGTTTTACTGTGTAGGATGTCGTAACCGCTGGCCCACAAATGGATATTTATAACTACTCTGATAGCCTATGATCAGAACTAGTCATTTTGCTAAGTGAAACTGGATCCGTATTCCTGATAACCAGGTATAATTCTGGTCGCTATCTCTCCGTAGTGCCGCATGGTCTAACCCTGTCCTGATGTCGTGCAACATCTGGATATCATCCGCAAGTAGTAAGTCAGACCGGAGCACACTAGTAAGGCGGTTGATGAGTACTGAGAATAAACGTGAACCCAGTACCTATCCTTGGGGCAAGCCACACTGGACTTCAGTTGGGCAGGAGATTGAACTGCAGACTCTCACATTCAGCTGACATTGTATGAGGAAGTTGCTTAATCCAACCCAGCATTAGGCCACCGCTTCCATAGCTTCGAAGTTTAAGAAGAAGGATGCGGTGGTCCAGCCAGTCGAACGCTTTAGAGAAGTCTATGGTTTCGACTCCTACTCTGACATCAACCGACTCCATTTAGCTTGCTGGGGCTAGCAACAAGTTCGGAGTGCAGAAAAGATCCCGGCGGAATCCGCGCTTTTGGGGCACTATGATGTGTTTGCTTTCAGTGTTTCCTATAGGTGCTTCTGCGATAATGCCTTCCATAACTTGGATATGATCCAGCCATGATAGCAACGTGCAAATCTCTCAGCTCCTCGGAACCAGTGCTGGGAACAACGAATGTACCACAAAGCAGAACTTATACCACTCCGAAAAACTAATGATACCTCGAAAGTTGCTGTCAAATGAACAAATAAAACTGTTTTGCTACAGTCTCTGGCAACAATATGGGTGACCATCCGACCGATATTGTCGCCTGCGTTGTCTACAAAAGCATAGCTGAACGAATTCGTTCTATGCCCTCAAACAAGTTCATAGTAATCCTACGTGAATTGGAGACTTTTAGATACTTGGGTGGGAAGAACACACCACATTTTGAGTAACAATAACTCACGCTTGAGTCCGGTTTGATCATAAGGTGTGCAATAAATCAGATGCTTTGGGAAAAAGATCAATTTTATGTCAAAGTTACTAATAGCATCTGACACGTATGAACAAATGCCGATAAGCAAAATTGATAATGATGTTGAAAGTTTCAAAATTCACAACACATCAGGGATAATGATGGAATATCATTTGTGTTCCACATGAACTGGGGACCCGTGGTAGGTTGAACAGGACATTGTAACCTGACTTGCCAGTTTAACTTTTAGATGAGACATTTTGCGGCTAGAAATGCGTAAGTGAAGTGCATGTGTACCGGAATAAGCTTGGAACCGTTTGGTTTGTAGAAGCTGCCGCGTGACCACAATAAAAGCCCAAGCAAAACCGATCTGTATTGTAGACCTTCAGAAGTTATGGATTCAGTTTACTTTGTTAAACCTATGTCAGCGACACCATCATGGTTGTCTACTAATGACTCCTGGAATCGTTAACAGAAAATGCGATTTTCACATCCAACAGCTATCTGTTATCCGAATGAGTGCGTAAGGTGGTCCATCACCTCGATATTTTTACTCCCTACTTGTTACCAATACATAGAAAGATCACTGCACTCGTGTTTCGTAGCCATCTACCCTGAAGGCTTCCAACAGAGGGCTAAATCCATGCGATCGGCATCAGAAACGCAGCTCAGCATAATATAGGGGCCCACCCTGTCCTCTGCACGACAGTAAGGTGTAACTCAGTGGATAGTAAGCGGCGCTATATCACATCTAGTAACTTATTCTCAATAGTCGTTGCCGTCCACCGTAGCTCAGTGATCTCAACCACGGACGGGAAACAGTCGGGTTGCGGGTTCGAACCCTACCAGTGTCCGATGGAATGCGCACTGCTGACGATTCCCAAAAGCATGAAACGCACGTACAGTGCTTTTCCGGGCGTGTGAGGGCTGTCTGAGTGAGCCTAGATGTGACGAATTTCTACTTATACCATTCAACTCCTACTACTACTCCCCTGTAATTTAATTCAAAGTTGAATTTGGAGTGCCTGCCGTGTGGCTGGATTGCCACGCACTATCTCCATTGAGACCTCGATTCACTTCAAAGTAGACCTCGGTCATTCCGATCAGAAAAGCCGTATCCGCATCATCTAGAGACAGCCGTACGTTGCTCACGGACCTTAGACGTATAGTGATTGAGGCTTCGGCCGTGAAACACTTGGCATCGAGTTCCACTCCAGCTCAGGCTATCTCCATCTGATGAGTCCGAACGAGTACGAAACCGGTCATGGCGTGTCGGTGTTGGGAGCAGCAGCCCTGAAACATCCGATTTGAATGTTCACATGTTCTGGTTGGTTTGTGTTGGTGATGAAGATAGAGAAGAACCCTATAACCTTCATCTGCTTTCTATTTTTTTCTCACACACTTTTCGTCCCCATATTTTAGTGATTTTTACCATTCGGATTCCAATAATTTGGCGCTGGCTTTTTCACACTGCCTCGACGCCGCCACAACCCCACCCTGTTTGATCATACAGGGTAACATCACTGTGATCGCATATCACTGCCGCCCCTACCCGCATAAAAGACTTCGATTGTTCCGGTGAGTTCTGAAACATCGCCAATATGTTTTACTTGACCGCTACAACTCGATCAAATCTACATTTTCTGCTCTATTTTCAGACTTCATTTTCATTCCTGCGAAGGTTGTTTCGAACCACTGACATTCCATCGCGATGACTTTGATGAACTTTGTGATGGTAAGTTTTACCATAATCAACGCGCTTGCTTCCTTTAAGTTGGTGCAAACAACTCAGCTAAAAATTGGTTTTACTCATTCAAGTAAGAACCAATAGAATCCCTCCCTTTTTCTCAACCGGCAACAAGTCCATTTGTTCTAGTGGCATATAATTCTGTGGTTCTAGTAACCTTAGATGCTTTTCTGTAGCTTTCCTGCTGCTACTTGGTTACTACATACCATATGTCGCAAAGTAGCGCGATGATTGTAGAGGCGGTAACCGGTAGGAGAGAAGTCTAGTGACTAAGTTATGTGAGATAGAGTTTTATTGCTTTTCGTTTAACTTATACGCAGTCAATTGTGAGACACGCGGTTAGGTTTTGTCATGGGGGAGAACTTTTCTTTTCGCTTGATCAATGCTAAGTATACAGGTTGTAGTTTTTAGTGCATTTTGTCGATTTCTTGCGATACTTCTCTGATGTGATGGTTTCGCCAGGGTTCAATAACTTATAATGAATGCTTTCAGTTACCGACCACCAAACAACAACGATTACCGTCTTTTGATGCAGCTTCGGTTGTGGGTGTCATGGTGTCTCATCTCTGTCTAGCCACTAGGCGGAACGCAGTCGGTTTATGTATGGAAACAATTTTCCGTTAATCACGAGGTGGATCACCTGTGTTGTGAAAGAGAAATGCAGGGCAGACGTCGTATCTGCGTTTCTGATTTTCGTTCAGCTCCTGAGGTGCTCACTTATCGGGTATTTCAGATGTACTTGCATGTCGCGAACATCAAACAACTGTCGAACAGTTAAGGCTTTGATTTTCCGCAAGCCCTCGAGTTGTTTTGTGGATCCACTACTAAAACAACCCTTAGCTGATTGTCCTCAAGCGCAGTAAGATATCCGCCACCCTCCTCATCTTCAAAAACCTCGTCCGCATTATGAAACGTTTGAAACCAACGTTGGGCTGCACGTGCAATAGCCGTCCCCTGACTAAATGATTAGTTGATATTGCTGGCGGTTTCTGCTGTTCAACCTCCCGTTTTGAACTCACACATCAAAATCGCTCAAATCTGCTTTTGTTCCATCATTATATTGACAGCTTAAAAACAAGCAGCGACCATGGCAAAAAGCCATTAGTATAGATCAGTAGTACGATATTCACCTTGAAAATGGCACAGCAGAAAAGCGCAATTAAACTTGATCCAAAAATCGCCATCAACGTTTAAAACAAAGAAATCCTAAGTATTTCTTAAACGACCTAATGAAAGTTGGGCCCCACTCTCCAAATAAGTATTTAGAGCCAAATCGCACCTACGGTTTGTTCCTTTGGATGGTCCCAGAGTGAAATTGGTAGTTTGCAAAATAAAGCCCTAGCAGATGCTACCGCATGTGACCCGGGGTAGTTGATATTAAAGATAGCCGTATCTGTTTAACTAAGTGTCGTCCGCGTCTGGAGTACCACTAAGTATGTCAACGCGTTCTTAATTTTCATTGCTTGGTCATTAGTTCGACAGAAAGAAGCAATCTGAATGACCTTATTGCCAATTGTGCACAATATTGAGATTCGACCAGTGGCCTGTACGACTTATGGCACTCGCTCTCATATCTACTTACATCTGATGAGAGCATTGTGTGAGCAATACCGAAGCCCATTGGTTGATGCTTGACAACTAATCCTCTGGTGTCCTAGTGGTATTTTCTAAATTTGAACCGTAAATGTTTGCTAAGTCGTGTCTTTCTTATGCCTGTTGCCTGTCTTGCTCGACCTACAATCATTGTTATCACTGTGCTTAGCTGACTACAAGCCATGGGTGGCATGAAAAGATTGGCAAAGGGCCTCCGCAGCTGGCATCATCTTCTTTATGGTGGGGAACCTTGAAAATGGCTTCACTCGATCAGTGCATACTTGCTCTTGAATATAGCTGTTGGCTTCGAATCCTTTTTAAGTGGGCTCTTTCTTTGCGTTCCACCTGGGTTCTGCTGCTCTGACTTTCCTCTGATAACCATCAGAGTAACCTGCACTACTTCCTGTGAGTGCCCGAACCATATCCTTTAAACAACTGAACGGTTACTGTGCGCCTGCAATGCGGTCGCCCTTTTAAATCATGGGTCACATCATCAAATGAGCAATGTAACCGCAGAGGAATAAAGACGGGAAGCATGCGGCTGGCAGTCACGAGTGATCCGGATCCGGCCTACCTTCATTCAACGCTAAAGTACTGATGAGTGGGAGAACACGCAAGTCAAACGTACACGGGGTGGCAACTGGGGTGTAGCCTGCTTCTTGGTAGAACTGCTCTTTCAACCTGACACATCCACGGCGATTGTGCTGCCTCTTCTTGTAACGATCGGTAATGGCTAGGATTCAAGAATTAGAGACACGGAGTCTGACGGGTAGACAGCTCATCACCTCCCTCAACAAGTGTAGCCACACTGGGATTTATTCTAAAGGCGGTAACCATGTAACAATATCTTCGCGCGACTACACATTTATCCAAACTAGAGCGACAACGTCTCAAACAATCTTTCAGACGTTCCATCAGTGGATATTAATCATACGCTGTCCAAAAATTTATTTGGTTTGCTTTCGAGGGTACATGTGATCTCCGACTGAAAGTAATGTCCATTGTGCCAGTCGAATCGGTCTGTTTCATCTAAAGAAGAATCTCCGACAAGTTGTGTAGGAATCAAATGATGATTGCAGACTGCTTTCCAATTTTACCTCACGACACATCCACTTTACAAAGAGACTGAAGGGGGGTCACTGTTTCGAAAGTTGCATATTGAAAAATTCTGAACGCAAGTGACCCTAAGTCAAACGATGGTCAAACGAACATTACCGGTTGCACCTGTTTGATAGTGAAACATTAGAAGAATAGTGTAAGGAAGTTGGGCTATTTTCCTACCGAACCGAACAACTCGATTGAGCCATGATTTCTTAGAACTGGTACACACAGAGAGGCCAGTAACCATTCACCTATGATGCTTACTCTCTGTAAAAACGCCTACCTCATACATATCATAAACAATCGTAAAAGACATCATGTCTCATTCTCTATAATTTCAGCATTCCCATCAACTGTACTTCTGGAATTACTTTGTACAAACCGGCCACTAACTACACACGGTGAGTGTTGTTTATTGGTCACCGTTTGAGTATCCACAGTGATACAGACGGAATAGTGCACTCCTTCGTTTTCTTTGTCTATTCTGAGGCTATACTACTGGTTGCTCTTAATTTCATCAAGTTACGTGGATGCAACTTTATGATGAACTCTGTTGCTGTTCTTAAGGGAGCAACTCTTCAGAGAAAGAATCAAAACATGTGTGAAATACTAAACAACCCACTCAACTCTCTGCGTTCAGGTGACAGGAAACCTATTGCGTGAAAAATGTTTACAATTACAAATAAAATATCACATGTAGTATGTGATGATGCATAGTTTTCAGCTTGTGAGTAGCAGTTAAAACAAGCATTCGGGTGCCGAAACAGCAACAGCCTATGACCAGCGAATTCACGGTATACGTGCATCGTAATTGGCATTAAGGAATGCAGTTCAGTAACGGGCTACATGTGATTTCAAAACAGTTGAGAACTATGAGAACCCTTCCTTCGTGAAACTTGCGACCTGTGGACGTTCTCGGAGTCCGCAGATGGAGTGTCAAACAGACATACAGTATGTGCTTTAATTTCGCTCTGATAACCCCTAAAACGACACTGGTCTTCAGGGGCTGGAGCGCGAAGCTCATTAAACGCATTTTGAATCTTGATTTGCTTATGACAATCTCTTGCGTGTAATGTCGACCGAATAAAGTATCTGAATAACACATCGAAGGCCGTTCACTTGGAAAGGTTACTTGCAAACTGTGTCATCATTGTACTGCTTGCAAAGTACTTAGGTGCAAAGTAACCCGTTGGCATGTTGATAAAATAGACATCCACCAGGATCCAGTAATCCATTCATGGAGCATGCCTTCTAACATTTTCGTTGAAGTGCTCGATACAGACGGTGGGGCCGTTCAGTGTACGAAAGCGGGGTAATACATGCTATGATGCTCTGTATGCTTTGAGCACAAAGAACATGCAGTTCGATTCCTGTGAATCCGATGTTCCACCAGACATCAAGGTTGTGACACTTTGGAATGGCGCGTAACCACTGGCCCCGTGTTACTTGGTTCCAGTATGTAGCCTAGCGCATAGAAGTTGTTAGTGCACACAGTAATGTTCATGCAAATTTTTGCCTTTTATTTGAAGTTGCAGCTAACCAACTGCACTTTTTCTTCTCTGACCTGATTCTCAGAATATGTCCCAGTCTCATCCATCTACCCAAGATGTCTTTAGTTCGTTCCTTTGCGGTTCCAGCTACTTGGCTAGTTCCAAACCTGGAAGCTTTATAGTGAAATAACAGTACTAGATAACACTAAATTACAGTAAGATATGTTGCACCGTCCTAAACACCCCTTGGTCTTCACTAGGGTTTTGAATACCTTAGTGTGCTAACAAATGGACCGTTCGAAAGCGTTGTTCCTGGGCTATCCGAAGCAGAACACATCACTCTTCAACATCGTAGTCAAATCAGTGAGGCAGTGGCCAGAATTCATGCGCCAATTTTGCCCAGCAAATGTGATAAACAGAACAAGAGTCGACATATTTGCTATTCAGCAATTTATTCTAAATCATTTGTTGTCTTGAGTGAATGAAGTGTATGCCGTAAAGGATTGAATTTACGGAACCATAAAGAAACATCGGTTATTGGAATATCATAAACCATTAACTGGTTTTTTGATACACTGTTGCGGGAATGCATCGTCAAATACTTTTGATCAAGCTTTTCGTTTCGCGTCATTTTGCGTGGGTGCGTGGCACAGTTATCCAGAATGAAATCAAATGTCTACGATTTATCACCCTAAACAAAACCCCAGTGTACGGACAGAAATTTGTAGTAATCACTTGATTGAAGCAGGTGTATGAGGAGTATAGAGGAAGCGGGAAGAAGAGGAAGGGTGGCCAAGCGATGACTTGGTCGAGAGGAATGAAGGCCCTCACTTCTGAGCTGGCCTCGGTTGGAGCGTCTGGGCTCCCTGGTTGGGGTCCGAAAGACGATGAACACGTTTGATTGGACACACTTGCTGATATGGCAAGGAGCCGACCTCACTGGCGTTCGTGCTGTGAGTTTCTTTGTCCCACCCATCCCTCTTAGCCTCCCCCTCCAACCACCATCTCATTATTTAGCCTTATATAATTTTGCATAGGAATTTTTTTGGATACACAGTAGCCGGCTGGTAGCTTACCGGAACAATGCCCATCCGTTACCGGTAGCTCAGCCGGCTTGCACCAGTTGCATTTTTTCTCCTTTTTTCTATGTTTTGCGTCACAGTAGCTGAGGTGTTCCCCACCTCTAGCTAACGTGTATAATGATGATGATGATAGAAGAAGCGCACACAGACTAAATGATGCGCCAGCCATCTGTTCGAAATACTTTACGATTACAAATCCACACTTCTATTATGGTTCGAATGCAAAAGTGGTGCTCATGCTAATACCTTAAACAATTTGCTTCGGGTGATGACGGGAAAACGACAATCAGACAGCAACACAAATGAATTTGCGCTGCAAAAGCGATAAACTGCAGCAGGGTGTTACACAAGTACTGCATAAGTTCATCGGTACCGTGGTTTTCTGGATTATCTTTCTTTTCCATTAGTGGTTGGCTTCTGTTGCTTAGTGTTTGCAAATCAGTGCACAAGCTTAGCCAGCACACCATGGGGTTTTACCTTATTAACCCTACTGGTGACCATACGGATGACACCACAGATGTAGCCCATGCTCTGTTAAAGGAGACTATTCACGGTCGAATCCATACAGGACCATTCGTTCATGCTCATGTACCTGAATGGAGAAAAGTTTAGCAAAATTTCCTTATAGTAAACCCAGGATTGGGAAGTCATGGCTAGATTATGTGCCAAGATAATCAATGTTCCCTTGAACATCTTATTAAAGGTATGATATAAGTCCGTTGAAACGGCGCTCAGCAAATAAACCAACACCCAATAGCACAACAAGAGCTACCAGTATTTCGACTTAGTAACAAGAGAGTATATGTACCAAATAAAAATAGTTGAAACGGTTTAATGGAATATTCAGGGAATCATATTGGAGTTAGCCGCATTCTCCTGATAGTCCAGTGGAATGTGGATGTTATCCGTTAAACTGAAAAAGCAACTATTAAAAATGCACATAAGCAACGCGCAAAACTATTCACAGAATGCAACGCGGTTTTATGCTAATGCAGTTTGGTCAACACGACTGGCATATCAAAACAGAAGTGTTCGCTGAAATCAGTCAACATCTATGGGTAGATACGGGCTGGTACAAACCAATTCAGTTTATGCATCCATGTCAGAGCTTTTTGTCTGAGACCTTTTCGTGGTTTCCTACATATTTTGTCAGCTAATCTGGATGTATATTACTGTGCATTATTGTGCCGTTTATGCGTCTGATATCCGGGAACATTCGATATAGGCTTTCTAACAGGTGCGGCGAGTGTTATCTCAGGATCTCGAATGTTGTGATCAACTACCTAATTACGGAAGCTGAACGTATTCAAATTGTTTCCGCATCGAAAAGAAATATTAGACGACAGCAGCATATCGTTGAAGCCTGTCAACTGCATGCATCCTCCTAGGACTGTGTGATTTGGTCACAAAATGCACCTCTGAGATGAAACTACTCAATCCTCTTACTCATGAAAGCGTTGCGTTACGGCAACTGTTTACTTCCCACCTTCCTTTAACTTGCGCCGCACTAGTTGAATGCAAAGAAGTCTTCGTGAATTTCCTACTACCGTATTTGCTGTGGACGCAATGCGATCGCTCGTAAACCTCGGACAAGATTGCTATGTGCGCGGATGAATCATATAGTTCGTTTGACTTTGTACTACTAATTAATTTTAAGTAAACATAAAAATAAAAACAATAGCGTTTGTTTTTAATTCTAGCAACTGTACAAGTGACGAATGTGGATTGGCAGTTTGCTAAAGGTTCTGGCATTCCATCAGGGTCTGCAGCCTCACTGAATCAGCTCAGCTGTGCCATGAGCTCAGACGAGGCAGTAAGAAGACATGATTCTTTGGAACATCTCACGGACCTCGCCAGAAATTCGCAGTCTGTCCGCAAAGTTCTCTTTCGTTCAATAAACGAGCACACAAATCCAAAGTCACATCCTAACGCAGTTGGAATACCACTGCACCTGTCGAAGTCATTGACTGATGGACAAGATGGAGTATATGATCACACCGTTCTATCTAAAGTGCGTTTAAAGGCAACAACGGAAAAACCCACTGCTTCTATAAACAAAAGAAGCTTTCTCGATGTCTTCTCTCGGCAACCTGCAGGCAGTATGGAGAAGAGAGACGAAAAAGGAGTGCAAGGTGAGTCCCTCATCCAAAGTTTCCATGGTATGGAGCTGTACGCAAAACTTTTAAGAACTGCTTCAACCATTGCAGGACCGCAAGCACCGGTCTCCTAGATCATGCAACGTGTACACCACTGTGGCGTGGAACTTTGGCAGTGGCTTATGCAGTTTCGGGTGTGTAACAGTTTTCCCTTGTTATGCGTTTATATGTATCGAGTGTTGAATATTATTAGCTGAATCACAATAACCTTTGCTTACACTGGTATTTTACTGAGTTAATCTCGCGAACTGGTGACAACAACTTCCAATCCGCACGGGAATTATGGTAGGATGCTTAACAAAGAGATACAAGTATAAACTTTGTTATAGTTGCTCAGTTACGTCTTTACGCATGTTTCAGTGTCCTTTTAACTTCCTCAGTGTCAGGAAACATAGAGCCAAGGACTCTGATGCCACCACCAATGGAAACTCAAGTACCAAAGATTAAACGAATTATCGGGAAACGTTTGGTAAAGCTATTCTCTAAGCGCGGATCAAAGGAATATACTTTTAAGACGGACAACAGCTCGGAAAGCTCCAGTGGCTCCGAATCCTTCAGTTCTGAGGATTCAACTGGTAAACGATCAGATGGATGGCTTTCAGAGTTACTGAGTTCCTCCTCCAGAAAGGCTCGCGCAAGCTTTCGAGGCTTATCAAGTCCCCGCTCCTCACCCCCTCGAAAGACTCGTAAGATGGACAATGCAGTTGACACAAATGCATCCACTGTCGGTAAGTCTGGTCTGCTAAAGAATAATCCCTTTGCTAATGCTTCCAGGATACTCTATTGCACACCTAGGAACTATATGCAATGTAATCTGGTGGGTATGCCTAAACATCTTGTGCGCTTGCATGCATGTTGGTGCACAGTCTCAAATGGACAGCATAACTAATCACACCCAGTCTTATATGTGATCAACTCAAGAACTGCCAGGTTGCACCATTTTAATTAGGTAATTATGCTAACTGCTTAACCTCGAGATACGCGGTTGCGTCTGGCTATTGGGCACTGGAAAATCGGTTGGTTCTCGCCTGAGCTGGCTCCTAGTTTCAGAGGGTTACTACTCGATGCACAGCGTGCTCTTTTATCGGCTTCGAGGCCGTGTTTATATCCCGCAGGTTTATGGTTTCGAAACGACCTCGGTAGCTTGCCGATATATATATATATATATATATATATATATATATATATATATATATGACGAATAGCCGATTGATTGTTCTGATGGACTATGGAAAATCTTCCTTGTGTTATTGCAACCAAGCTAGTGATTAATCATACTTCTAGAACTATGTGCTGGTCTATTTGTGAAAGTCCACGCCAAGCGGGATTACTAAAGCTGTGTATCACTTAGTGGTAAGATGTCTTATTAACCGTATATTAACAACTCCTCGTTACTTCATCAAATTGGTTGTCACATTCATATCCGTAAGAGTTTCTCGTTTCTGATGGTCCATATTTTTATCCTATACTTATACGCATCATGCGGTCTAATAGAATGGCTTAGGTTCACGTAGTATATCACCAGAAATAGAAACTTTCTCAGAAAGCAAAACTAGTTAGGTTGTTACTATCTCCTATATGACGGATAGCTTTCGGTCGGCGATTTATGCTTTATGTTTGCCAAGAGAAGCCCACTGTCCTTATGGGCCTAGTCCGCATCCAATGCTCTATGGGTCCACCATGTCCTAGGAAATCATAATCAAGAATAATAAACAACTCAGTAGCGTCACAAATTAACTGGTACTCGAATTCTGCTGCATGCTTTGATACTGCTCCACCTGGTACTTCGAGATATGCTAATGTGCACTTCATGCATGAGTGCTCTTGCGAAACCTCAGGTAACAGTCTCTCTTTGCTTCGACCAGGTGCACAGAGTCCAATGCGGATTACAACAACCGTATAATATTTTCTATGCTGATTCATCAAGCGCGTGCAGCCCAGCTTGGTACATTAGGTGCCTAATGCAACTACTTCTCGGTGCTTAGACGAGTCTGGATAAACCACCAAGAAGAAATATTGCCAACAGTTTAAACGCATTGCTAACTTTAGGCATTAATTGCAGCGGACCTAATTCTGTGTACACATCACCAGAGACTCACAGATGTAGAACAACGGTTAGTTAGAATAATATATTTCCAGTCAGGCACAATTTTGTCACGTTTCTGCCTATCATGCGTACTAAAGAGCACTAGAACCTGCAGGACGCGGCAAACAATAGCCAAGGTAAACAAGTCTCCATGAACTAATGGTCGCGAAGTCAGCTAGCTAGATTACAATCATAGTAAGAGCCACTACTTGAATTACCGTTGTGGTGACACAGAACTGGGTGCAGGTATTATTGCGCAATCGCTGAGACATGCTCCACAACACTTTTTGAGTTATTTTGAGGCCGCAGTCCGAACATGATGCCGAAGAATTAAAGGGAAATTTACATGCCCCTGAACATGTCATTTCAAAAAGGGAAAATGTGTTCTACTTTCTGTTACGCTAAACGTTGTCCAACAATCGAATACTTCGGTCCCACGATTGCTGGTGAATCGATATGGAGTATAGAGTGCGGACAGAATTTGAGATGTATCTCCAGGACACTGGAGAATGTACGCAGTGGTCTCGGTGGGAAATTTGAGCTTAACAACCGGATATATCAGAATTACCTCAATTGGTAGTTTCCTGTTGGGTGGCAAAATCCTGCCTTCATTGAAAGAAACCAAAATAAAACTAGCCTATGAACTCGCGGGTGAAATCATTGGCAAGTCACTAAAATGAGCGCGGTATTTTGGCTTCATCGCAAAGTTTTGATAAATGGCTGTTTTTCCGTGCCTAAGTGAATGATTTATAGACTACAGCTAGGCAAGATTGTGTGGGTTGGTGACTTACGGCATTTGCTGCCAATACCCAAATATTTGATCGGCAACTACACTAACGATAGACAACAAGGAGTCCATACGGAACAATGGAGTTGTGAAATGGACAATTTAAGGCGAGTTTACCGCGTTGGTGCACATATCCTGTCTGTGTGATATTCCATGCTTTTGCTCAACATACTTGAACTTTATTGAATAATATTGTACTAATGGCGTTTGCTGTGACTGAACTGAGCTTCCAAGAGTAGTATTTGCACATACTGAGCTTGAGTTGGAGATGCTTCTCACTCACATACCATATACATATCCCGGTACATATTTGAGAGGTCAGATGTAACAGGAAAGTAAAGAAAATCGATAGCTACAGTGGTATCAATGGTGAAAATATTCTTTAAGAAGGGTTTACGAATTCTCCGTTATGGTGTGTCACATAGGTGTATCGCGGTAGAATTCTATATATCATCTTTGTTTCCGCTTTCCATACACCAGAATATGCATATAGTGATTACGTTTGTTCCACTTGAGTTTAAGCCAAAGCAAGTAACGTGTGTGACTTGTCCATGTGTAAACATTTTGTCTAAAACCTACGTACACCTGCTCCTATCAGTGCTGTCAGACTGTCAGGATTTTAATCGAGAATTAGCAATCAAGTACTATTTAGTGAGTTAATAGATAGGTGACGTCCAACGTAAGTTCAAAGACTCATGTTATGCGCCCAGGTGACATGGCTGATTTAACATGAGTTGGATCTCAACGCTGCGTTTTCCTGTATTACACCAATTCCGCTTATTGGTATCCGCTTGTTGCTGATTACCAATCACGTCCATAACTGATGCAACGAGGGTAGCCTTTTCAGCTGGCATGGTAAACATGGCGTCGTTCGACGGCAATTTCTCAGCTGTCGGTCGAACACTGAAATGGGCTTTCAGTAACAGAGTAGTGCAAACAATTGTAAAACCAATGCTAGCGTTCGTCATTTGTGCTGTTCAACGCAACCTTCAGGTGAAATCTCAATGGTGGAATTGACTGAACCTCCTTTTGCAGGGAATATCAGTGCAAGTTGGTATCGCATTTCGTAACTCTTATCCATTACGAGTTCCCTGAATAAACTAAAACTTCTGAGCTTGCCTTGTCCCATGCCTAAAGTCACCTATCTTTATGGGTGTCCAGGATTTGGTCCCGGATCACGTAGCTAGTTGCAATCAGACTACCTTGCATGGTAGCTCATGCAGATAAAGTACGCTCACCTGATCTCTCGCCATGTCATGAATTAGGCCGGATGGGCTAATAAAAGTCTTGTCGGAAGACTAGTACGACCAAAACGTACCATGCACTGCATCTAGGAGTCCGATAAAGGTTACTCAACGTATAAAGTGGCAAAAAGGAGCGCTTTGTATACCTTGATGGATTACCGGGTTAAGGACTGAAGCAAGGCATACGTGGCCGCTAACTTGCTGTTGCCCTTGCACAACCCCTCTGTTCACGGGCAAGGAGGTTGATTCAAGAAGTTATTGTTCGTGTTGATAGTACAATGCTAGGTTTCTTAATCTAGTGAACGAAAAAACATCTTTGATTCTCAATTATGCAAAGAACAGCGTATGTATATTTGTACACAGAATTTGAAAATATGGTTGGCGGCATCCGGTTTCGGATTTGCCTGTCACTGTGGCAAGCCACAGGACGCCTGCGCCTACAGAGAGACCATGGATGGCTTGCGCTGCACCACCCACAGCCCCAGCCATATACCCCATATCCAGTGTAAACCCGAAGGAATAAGACCGGGAGGCATGCGGATGGGAACCACGTTTCATCAACGGAGCCGGCCCACACTCCTTCACAGGCAAACACAAGCACGCTGTGTTTGGGGAAATCAAGCGCACACAAGGCGGTGGCTGGACCGTTGTCCGCTCCACACTGCGTGAATGGAACCACTCTTTGATCCTAACACGGCCACAAGGACCGTGCACGCCATCCCCTCCAGCAACGACCAGTTGTCTCCTAGATCCAGTATGGATGAGGTATTTGGTAACAGACAGGCAGGCACCTTGTCAACATGCACATCAAGCGCATCCACACCGGGGATATCAAACAACAGCCAAACACTTGAGAGAAAGAAAAATAGAAAAAACTCGATTAATGCATAAGGAAACGGTGATATAAACATTAATTAAATAGCCTATGTAATAAGTTGTTCACAAACAAATCCTAGCTAAGCGCATGAGGTCAGGAAATATAGTTCACGTAATGCCACCAACACAAATATGCTACGGAAATTGAATACAACTGGCTTAGGCGAGGTGTGTAAGTTAATGAAATAGAGTACTGGTAGACATTTATATGAGAAAGAAAAGCATTAGGCACAAACTGTGAACCCACCACCTGAAATAAAGAGACTTAGCATGCAAGTACGCGGTTAGTAAATCGAATTCAGCGTGCCTACAAACGCTGCGCCGGCTCGCCGTAATTCTCTGCAGGACCCGTCGTCGCTTCTGTAGTGGCCCCAAAGGACCTAGCTCATGGCCTACTAAACATTTATATGAGAAAGAAAGGCATTAGGAGAGAATCGCAAACCCACCACCTGAAATAAAGAGACTTAGCATGCAAGCACGCGGTTAGTAAATCGAATTCAGCGTGCCTACAAACGCTGCGCCAGTGCTGCCTACGTTCACTGCGGGACCCGTCGGCGCTTCGGCAGTGGTCCCGAGTGACCTCTCTCATGGCTCACTAAGCCTGACTGACTAAGGCACTCGCGACCGCATGTTCTACAGCACCATGCGCTCGATGTCGATGGAGTACAATCCATCGGTGCTTGCCGCTTCCGCACTTGCCGCTTCTTCTCTGCATACATGAGGGCTTTCTCCCGCACTTCAGCAACTGCCTTCGTGATTAGATCGCGCCATGCACCACGATCAACCGCCTTCGATTCCCATGATCTGCAATCAAGATTAGAACTTGTGAGGCTCACTTTAATCATGTCCTGGTAACGTAACTTTGGTTTCCCAGCATACCGCTTCCCTATACTCAGCTGACCGTATAAAAGTTGTTTCGGTATTCGCGTCCAATCCATACGGCCCACATGACCGAGCCATCTCAGGTGTCGCAGTAAAAGTGTGCCGTCCACTGCATACATCCCACTTCGGCGCAACACTTCCGTGTCTGCGACTCTGGCGTCCCAGCCGATCCGCAAAATTCGTCGCAGACACTGCTGATGGAACCGCTCGAGATAGCGCACATCCCGCCGGTACATCGTCCACGTTTCACTGCCGTATAGAAGAACGGACAGCACCATGGATTTGTACACCATCAGCTTCGTACCAATGCTAAGCTGATGGTTGTTCCACACTCGGTACTCAAGCTTCTCGAATGCCGCTGCTGCCTACGACACGCGAATACGCAACTCAGCGTGTAGCTGCTGATCAGTCGACATCACACTCCCAAGGTAGCTGAAACGGGAGGTGGTTTCCAATACTTCAGCACCAATGCTGATTTGCGGCAATATTGAAGATTGCACCTCCGGTGAAGGATGAAACAGACAGACAGTTTTGCTTGTGTTGATGGTGAGCCCGAATTTGGCCGCTGTCGAAGTCAGAGCACTAGTCATGTGCTGCAACTCATCCGCGCTGTGTGAAAACAACGCACAGTCGTCAGCAAACAGCAACATACGGATAGTTGTCTCACAGACTAGAGTTCTCGCACCGAAACGACGAATGTTCAGCAACCCACCATCAATACGGTGCTCCACACGAACACCGTAAGCACAAGCCGCATCAAAAGCACAAGACAACATTGCATGAAGATATATATTAAACAGGGCAGGAGCTAAGACACAGCCTTGCTTTACACCAGAGACAACTGCAAAGTCATCCGAGGTCTCTCCACTCAGCTGCACCCTCGCTCGCATACCACTGTGCAGACATTCAATTAAACTTACAAACTTACGCGGGCAACCCAACTTACCCAACACCAGCCACAGTGCCTCGCGGTTCACCGTATCAATTGCCTTGGTGAAATCAACAAAAAGCGAGTACAATGGCTGGTGTCGTGCTCTGCACTTCTCTTGCAACTGACGAGACGCAAACACCATATCTATAGTGCTGCGACCCGAACGGAATCCACATTGCTCTTCCGCGACGTTTGGTTCCACAATCTGACTCACGAGGCGATTAAGCAGGATTCGGGCAATCACCTTGCCTACACAACTCAGCAAGTTGATGTCACGATAATTTGTGCAACATTGCTTGCTACCTTTGCCCTTGTACAGTGGTAGCACAAGGGCATCCTTCAGCTCAGCAGGCACCTCCTCCTCAATCCACACGCGTTGCACCAAGTGGTGCAGCGCAGTCAACAACGCGGGTCCACCGTGTTTCAATACTTCAGGTGGGATCCCGTCACCTCCGGCACACTTGCCGTTTCGCAGCTGAGCAAGTGCTCTCTGCATCTCATCCAGTCTCGGCGTATCCGCCAGATCCGCCTTCACATCGTGCTGCTTCAGGGCGTTCAATGTAGGCCAGTCGATCACTGAACGGTTGTTCAAGAGACATTCAAAGTGTTTCCGCCAGACCTGCATTATGTCTGCAGTCTGCGTGCAGGATGCGCCTGAACTACCATCGACCAGTGTCCTCAGCGGCTCCAATCTCGGTCCATACACCGCCTTCAAGGAGTCAAAGAATTCCTTGTGTTGACGGCGTTCCGCGTAGCATTCCATCTGCTTCGCCTTCTCCGTCCACCATGCATTTTTTATGCGACGGAGCTCTCGGGTCAGTCGCCGTCGAAGTTTGAGAAACTGACTACTCTTCCCCAAGTCACTGGGGTCGGCAACATGTGCAGCAAATGCTGCATTCTTCTCTGACACAAATGCGCCAATCGTCACATTGTTGTCATCAAACCAATCAGGCCGCTTACAGTTTGCGCGCCCGATGGTCTCCTCCGCAGCAGCTGTCACCTGATCGCGAATGTGGTGCCACAGGTCGCCGATTGTGGCTATACAGTCCACATCACCACACAGGCTTGCAGCCATCGCCTTCTCCAGCTCAGTACGTTTCGCCACAGTACCGAGGGAGAGAATGTTAAATTTACGCCGATTCACGGCTGGAGTGCAATACATAGATTTACGAAAATATATGTACAGTTTGGTCCGAACCAATTTGTGATCAGTGCCACACTCAGCTCCACGCAGTACACGTGTCATGCGCATTTCACGCGTATCACGCTGACGTACGATGACATAGTCGAGCAGGTGAGCGTGACCACTCCGTGGGTGCGTCCAAGTTGCTATATCACTCGCACTCAGTGCAAACCCAGTGTTCGTGATTGTCAGGCCGTGAGTGGCACACAGTGAGAGCAGCCTGTCACCGTTCGCATTCGCTGAACCAATGCCATGCGCACCGATAACATCTGTCCACGCTGATGCATCACGGCCAACGCGCGCGTTGAAATCACCCAGCAGAAATAGTCGGTCGCTCCTCAGCACAGACCGTATCACAGAGGATAGCTCAGTGTAGAACTGATCACGCGTGTCATCAGGATAACACATGGTCGGACCGTACGTGCTTATAAAAGTAGCAAACTTACCTCTTCCGAGTCGTAGGCGAACAGTCATCAGTCGCACGCTGATGCCTGTTGGTTCACCCACCAGCTGGCCATGGAGGCGATCGGATTTTGCAAATCCGACCCCATGATCGCGTGGTGCTGAGGCGGCGTTGCCCACCCAGTAGAATGTGTAGCCAGCACCTGCTTCATGTAACTTACCTTGCTCAGCGAGCCGAGTTTCACTGAGCGCCGCAATATCGATGTGGTAGCGCGCCAGCTCCATTGCGACCAGTGCAGTGCGTCGCTCTGGGCGCTCGCTGGAGTTCCGGTCCAGTAGTGTACGCACGTTCCAGCACCCGATGCTGAGTGCTTTGCGCGCAGGCATACGATTGCATTGGTGGGCAATCGCACGCGAGGTGGTCGTTGTGCTTCCTAGGTTTGCTTGAGGGACTCCACCCGGAGCCTTTGGCTCAATAGCCTGACCCACAAGGCAGTGGGTGGTTTGGAGGTTTGCTTGAGGGACTCCTCCCGGGGCCTTTGTCTCAATAGCCTGACCCACAAGGCAGTGGAGAGCAGATCCAGCTCGGGAATGTGATTGCAGGGACAGATTGGGATCTGCTTGATGGCCGTCACACGCAGCCTTTGAGGTACTGGAACAATTATCATATGTTTTGCGACTGTAATTGGATACGCACCTGCGACCACGGCCAGACGCAGGTGGGTTTTGGCGGGTTTGCACCAATTTGACCTGGGGCTGCCTGGCTTGAGGCGGGCAGTAGCAAACCATTGAACACCCGGAGGTGTCCTTTCACCGTCAGAGATAATGCGTGGCACTCGTGCTTTACGCCAATCGAGCATTGAGAATATAACCCGTAAACCTGTTGTCTCCCATGGCTAGGTTTTACGGGAAGAGGGCCATCGACCACTTCCTAACCTCCGGAGAGGATGGACTATGATACTGCCAGGGCGCCCAATCCTGACAGGAGAACGACTCGGGTCCTCAGCCAAAGCCTTCGATTAAATGAACACCCGAAAGGCAGCGGGTCTAGCACATGGTCAGTTAGCTGACTCATGCGGATTGGTGTTCTGGATCTTAGCAGGGAGAAGGGCGAAACCTAACTCCCACCCAGCGGTCGCCACGATGAGGCGCCCAGGACATGAGACTATGGCGCAACAGTAGCAGCAGTGGGTACACCATCTGTCAGGATCTAGCCTCCACCAGCCTCAGCGCACCATAGGCTCTCCCGCCATTCGAAAATATACTTTTAAGCATTTGCACACATTGTGTACAAAGTGGCTAAAACAAAAAATCCACACTCACCCACGTTGCCTTCGGTGTATCCAGCTGAGTTAAGATTCACAATTCGGCATGGTTCTACGGCGCCGTAGTTCATACCGTGAAAAAAGAGAATTAATTTCAACATCCAACTGCATATTGAAGCGAACCAATGTAAGCACAAAACAGTTGAAACAAAGCGAACGTTTCAAACTTGGTGCATATCTGGACATCTATATCGATCAATTCGCTTCAAGTAACTTCACTTACCTTCCTACATGCCAGTGTGAGAGCATTACGCTGCCACCCGTAAGGTTCACTACGCACTCCGATCACTTTCAAACTGTACTGATGCGTACGATGTTTCAGGAATTTGACATTTTTTGTAGCCCGAAGTCATGGAATCACTGATTGTTGGATACCACAAATGATAGAGGGCGCAGATGGACTTAAAGTACTAAACGAAAGGTGCATGATAGAGACGGATATGCTGCTTACGTTTTGTAATGTCGACTCAATCGGTCTCGAGTAGTAAGTTTCCTCCTATATTAACATACTTAGTATGTGTTCCTATGCAAATAGCGAAAGCTTTTGTGTTCCAGGTCCACAAACGTAGGAGTGTCCACCGCGTATTTGAATGCAAGCAACACTTGTCTATGTTTAATGGCATATTCTTCTGGATCGACAATTTGGGACCTTCTTGTATATCATACCGTGGTGCGCCGCGGTACTCGACCCGTTGACGCTTTACTGTATTGTGGTGTCATCAGCGGAGACCACAAGGTGTGAGGTGAGACCTCCGCTACACCATTTATGAAAGATAACTTGCTGTGTTTCTCTCGTGTATCGTACTCTGATAAGGGAAAAAGGGGGAGACTGTACTTTGCTCATGCGCTAACATATTTAACAATAAGTGACAGATTTGATTGTTGTTCAGCAGCTGCAGGTCTTCTTAACTTGGCAGCGACCGGAATTCAAGCTTCCATAATAAAACTTTGATCGTTGGATCACCAGCTTCAGGACGACGAGCTGGTAACGATGTCAGTGACCACTTGCTCAATGGACACGATATTGTCGGAACACGAAACACCAACCCAGTCGGTACCATGGTTAGGCTGAGGTTCACATTGGCCACCCAGATAACTAAAATTGCTGCCAAACTAATGTTACTCTCACTCTCCATACCTCAACCCAATAAGATGTCAATAACTCGAATCTATCTTAATGTCAACTTCGTCGTGGTTCCGCGAGTCACAGCAAAGAAACTCACACAATAACACGCTTTAATGATTGTCGAGTGTTAAGTGAATCAGACGCACTGAGGTGCCTGTTCAGATCTTTTTCAGATATACGTCCCTCGAATCTAGCAAATACAACCTAGCTCTATAAACCGACCGCTCAAATACCTGTTGATGTCCGTTCAAACTATGTGAAAGTTTTTCATTGTGGACATGGACCACCTACGGGACGATTCCAGTTTATCCTTCCCCGCGATGGGGTGCACTGGTCGAACGTGACTCTTACTGTACCTGCATCCCTTAACTTACACAGCAGGACGGCAAGGTCTACTTCAACATGCCACTGCTGATGTTAGATCTGTGGCAGTAAAGAATGAAACGTATGCACGACCACCATGGATAGCATCGGTCATTCCCTCAATTATATGACAACACAAGCATGAAGCGAGTAAAACAAAACTAACAGTGTCAGTTATTGAGAACACCTATAGCTATGGATGTGGACTAGAGGGTTGTATTTTTCTCTGAGTCGTGTGCTTTTGTTGAAGTTTTCGTTACTAAACTAAAACATCGCACACATGAAGGTGCATGATCTGGTGACGAAAAGTTTGCAAACAAATCACCTATCTCAGCGAATACTGCCAAGTCCTCCTTGACGGCTTTGTTCACAACTACGCAATTTAGTGCAAACCCGAGAGCATAAAACCTGGAGAACCACCTTTGGAATTCCGGATGCCTTGTAATCTATCTCACTCCATCAATACGAAAACGGAATAACTAAATAATAGAGAGCTGACTGCAATAGAACGAAAGCAGGACAGAATATTAGTGGCGAAAGAAACCCCTAAATATTCTCTTGGAGTGGCTTGTATGGAAAGCCTAAGTTCAGGCAAAATGCTGTCAGCAATGTAACTAGCGCCTCCTTGGACGCACTACCATATTCTCATAACAATAAATAAGAAGAATAGCAATGTTAATAATAATGCCTATATTTTTCATGATCCGAGAAATTGTGCCTGAAGCTGCACAGATCAATACGTCCGAAAGTAAGCATGCTATTTCATGCGCGATAACCATATGTGGAATATTGAGTCAAAAGATTCCTGTAATAACGTTTTAATGGGTGGTTGAGGCGCACGCCAGTATTTATAAATATGCTTGTTTAGGTGCTTTCGGGCTCAACTTGGAATAGCTCATCAAGGGATTTTCCCGCGTAACTCTATCCATCTCAACTCATTGAGGATTGATGAGCACAATGTGCGCTTCAGTTTGTCGTCGACAGGCGAACGCTAGTCGTGTCACGTACATAATGCAACTGGCTTACTGCATGATCGAGCTGTTTGTTAAGTGTGAATGACTTAATCGCAGACATGGCATAAGTTGGGAGAGCGTCCCACTACTGACGACTTCATAGCAGGTACATTCCCATAGCATGCTAACCGATTACTTTGCGCTACGAGCCTCTGCCGTTGAGCCATCTGATTTATGTTCTTACTAACTTACAGTTGGCAAAAAATGTGCTTAGGTTATTTCAAAACCTGGTAGGCCAGTACAAGATCACTCCGCAGGCCCTAATGCATTCTACTCCACACTGCTGTGGCTTTCAGTTTGAGTTTAGATTTTAGATAGAAGAAGATCTTCACATTCGTGTTTACCTTTCATTGTAGGGTCCCAAGTGCAAAAAGATGGCGCTTCCACTTGAGTCGCTAGCCTGAATGTGTTTTGCAAGCGGCTTTAAGCATAAATCGAAAGTAGAACGGTCAGACCGTCCAAAAGCTTTTTGGGAGAGATCGACATGCAAGCTCCCTGTTTTCGGCACCACCATGGATTTCTTCGACTACTCAGAAAATTTTCACAGTGAATGCACCAAGCTCACACTCTTCTAGAGTAGGCCTCAACATATGACCTCCCTGCACCTTAATAGTATCCGTCTGATGTAATTGGTAAACCATTTGCATCTATCTTCATTAATTGAGAACAACATCATTTAGGACCGACCATAAGCAACTTTTAGGTTCCAGTACAATAAACTGTAATTACCCTAGGTTACGATCTCGCACCATATTTTGACATTTTTTGTAAAAGCTAGGAATTCGAGGCGATTGCATACACTAACCTTTCAGTGAAAATCAGGAATAAGCATGGTTTCAGTGCTGGTCACTGTTCAGCGTTGCACTTTAACGAATAGTTAATTTCAAACCCACTCCCGCATTCCCTACTACAGAGAAAATTTCCGATTCAACTTTCGTGGCTTCTCAGTTGGGTAGAACGTCTAGTCTGTTGATGGTTTTGAAAGAATCGATAAAGATGGCACACAACCAGGTCTGCACTCCTTCGTCGCATTTTTGTCTGGCGTCCTTTCAAACATTGAAAGTGCAATGCATCGTTTTTGTTATATTTTACCTTTTTAATATCGAAAAGCATAATGCTGTTCAAGTAAGAAAAAGTTTATCGGATGGGTATGGAAAAGCTGCATTGACAGAACGACAGTGCCACAACTAGTTTGCAAAATTTCGATACTCCAGTAAATAATTAATTACATTTCATTACATTAATCAGTTCATTAATTACAGCTGTTATCTGATTAATTTACATTAGTCGATGAACACCGACGAACAACAACTCGTGCGATCGCTGCGAGCTTAAATTTGTCTAAGTCTACAGCACGTGATCAGTTGAAACGCCTAGACTTCATCTTAAATCATGACAACTGGGTTCCTCATATTCTTACGGAAAGCAATTTATAACGTCGCGTTGACGTATGTAATTTACTTCTTAAACGACAAAAATTGATTCCTTTTTGAAGCGCATCATCACTGGGGACGAGAAATGGGTAGTCTACAACAATGTTCAACGCAAGTGATCCTGACGTAAAACGGGTGAACCGGATCAAACCACTTCGAAAGCCGACATTCATCGAAAAAAGCTAATGTTATATTTTCTATACGATTTCAAAGGAATGGCTTTTTTATGTGATTCTACCGGACAACACGATGATCAATTCTGAAGTTACTGTCATTAGCTGGATAAACTAAATGATTCCGTTAAACAGAACATGCCAGAATTAATCAATAGGAATGGTGTAGTGTTCCACCAAGACAAGGTGAGACCTGATACAAGTTTGGTAAATCGCCAGAAGCTTTAACAGCTTGGATGGGATACACTGTCACATCCAACATATTCTCCAGATCTGGAACCATTTGATTTATTCGTTCCCGTCTATACAAAATTTTTAGATGGAAAAAACTTTACTTCAAGTAAGGAGGTTGAAAACCACGTGCATCTCTTTGTTGCTAGCAATGCAAAAGACTTTTATGAGCATGGCTAAAGGTATGGGATCAGAATGGAGAATATGTATTTTACGAAAATATGCATTAATTAGAAGAAAAGAGTTTCTCATTTTCATCTACAAAAGGAAAATTGCTTTCTGAACAACCAGATAGCTTTGATGTGACTATCTCCACGGCCTTTTGAACGAATGCTATCAGATTTGAGATAAATGTACGTACTCAGCGACCGGTGTTTCACTAATACGGTTTATTAACTCAGTGCTGTGCTTAAATCCTTGCGCATGTGTGGGGCAGGACCTGATGTTAGGTTTGGATGTTAATTTAGGTGGCAACTACAGAATGCTGGTCTACTTCTCGATGTTTTGTGTTCTTCAGTCTTCTGAACTGAGTTGGGGAAAGACATGATGTTAATGTGACGCATGCAAGCAGGGACATAAACGCAGTTCGGCGCCATTCAACTTCTGAGGAGACAGAGAAGGCGTATCAAACATGCGGTGCTTTACAAGAGTTCCTGCGATTAGCATCGTGTGTGTGTCCGCAGTTGGACATCATTGAGCTAGGTGACATAAATAACAACTTGATTGTAGCTGATCCCTTACAAGGATCACTATTGGGATCGACATTTTCCCTTTGGTTTACGTTTTTATCCCACTAATCATAGGATAAACCCCTTTAACTGGCATTCATTAAGTGATGTCGGGAGTAAACGCCTTGTCAAACCCTCAGCAAGTTGAATTGAATCTGACGTGTTACGTAGGAATATATGTTCCAACTGGATAAATTGATCGCTGGTTGTCAACCAGGACCGCCTAACTACAGTGTTGATGGATGTTTTTCATAAGGCCAGCATATCAAAGACCGTCACTCAAGGGTAGAGTGAGAGCAAGCTCATGAACTGATTGATTAGTCAAGAGTAGTTTTGGTATGTTTTCCAAATCGGCTACGCGGACGAGTAAAATGTGGTTCTGCCTATTGAATTCGGCGGAACAACGATAGTACTGTGCAATGCATGTACCATGAGTGATTCCAGTGATCTGCAGACTTCGATAAGTAATGAAATCATTTCATGTCGGGCATTGTTCATTTCCAATTTTCTGATTATGGCTTCAGTACAAAGTAACGGCCCACGGCGGTCATGAACTCTTTCGAACACTGTTTTGTTTCCGACTGTTCCATATGTTGCTGAACGGAGCCTTTGGTTTGTCACCTTGAAGTAAGTGAACAAGCCAATTCCTTCGTTTAGAGGTTGACGACGATAGTTCGTGCAACGGAACTAACTACATACTAAAATTAAGCCCCGACAAAGGCCAACAAACACCATTTCAGTTTAGAACTGAATCGTAGCACTACAACCCACCCATTAGGTCCCCACTTATTTGCATAAATTTATCAACAGGGATCCAACATACAGTACGTGATTAAGGACCCGGATCAAGACATCATTGTTTGGAACGTAGTTATCTTTTTATTAGTGCATTGGTTGACGTTCTAAGACTTTAAATAACCAAAGAATAAGAAGTCTGCGTTACCAGGGATGCGTACTGTACAAGCATGTAGAGCAACTATTTCTAATGCTTTTCCTCCCCGAGCAAATAACTAGGATAGGAGGTTTGAAAAGATATTGCATTTTCGTGCGCATCTATCGGAACAATCAGGATTCGAACGCATGACCACCAGAGGCTTGCTTCGCCAGTAAGCAGCTTACGCCACTGGGATACAGGGGATAGCTTCGGACCGTCATGATTTACAAGCGAACTGTGATATAGCGCGTCTTATCCCCCACTGCAATGCAAGCTAGCTGCGATGAACCTCAAGTATCTATATCGAAATCCCCTACTCATAAATACGTCAGAAAAAAGCCGGATAACTGTTTCTTCACGTCTGGAATCATTGGCATCGCTTTTGCTAATGTGCAGCTGCTTTGTAGCTTATCACTGCCATAGAAATCTTAATAGTGGCTATGCAAATCCTGTTACTATTCCCTTTAGTAATTTTGCGAACGGCTTAGAATGAGATGCCTAATCAAAGGAACTCTTGCCCCCAATGAGCGATACATTCCTGTGCATGATATTGACGTGCTTGGGAGTAGAGGATAAGACACATCATGTAGTAGTATCATAGGTTGTTGCTTAAGAGTTGCTCGACTCCAGTTGGAGTTACTTGAAATTCACCTTGCTGCTATGTTCCAAGATAAAAGAACAACTATCCAGCGTCTTCGTGTATGGGTGGTGGCTGTAGAACTGTTTAGCTGGGACAAATCCATTAAGAATATTGCATTGCTTGATATTCACCTTGGCTATTTTATGACTCCACCCTTTACCCAACAAATTACGTTGTATTCCTCGCACAATTATTGCATTTGTACCATCTCAGAAACTAGTTACATGGTGAGCATCATCATTCGTGTTCTGTGCCATTTAGCCACCAAAATAATGTTGAAAACTGTCAAAGCACAAGGCACTTTAGTAGTGAAGGCGTGGAGAGCAACAAACGCTTCAATTTTAAAGTTATTCCATGTCCGTAGCAAAACCAATGTTGAATTTCGAGGCAGCTTACATCCCTTTTCGTCCCAAATCCGGCACACTTAACAGCTGAAATCCTTAGGGAGACGGTTATCAGCGTGAGTGCAGCTGTTCACTTTGGTTGAATTGTATCCATCTATGGTGGATCGGATTGTGGACAACAGTCTGCTCTGCTAAGGCCACAATTTACGATGCTGTGTTAAAATTGGTTAAAGTGTTTAAGTGCACGTGTAGGTATGTCTGGAAGGAAACTATGGGGCATATGTCAAGATGGGTATGGCGGTTCAATAATCGGGAAACAAACAACCAATATGACAAACACTAATTACAGGACGGTGACGATGTCATGATGCAAATGTATTTCGCTAGTTCCTGACAGTAGCTTGCAAGCTTGGATGATACTCAATGCTATCACTTTAAGTACGTAGCTGACTTTTCATTGCATGGTAGGGTAAGCAGACGGTCCTTAGGTAAGAGAAATCTTTTGCCGGCAAACATGTAGTAAAACGTATCTTGAGAATCAAAGGTCATTGGCTGCTTTTGAGTCAATTTGCTGCTTTATTTTCATGGGTACCTCTGAGCACTACCTGTGGGGTCCAGAGGTCAATATACTATAGTCCCGGACTCAGGCTGCAAGACGCGTAGCTAACAATCTGAAGATGTTGCAGTGCAGTGGAGTCAATCCGATTCCGCGGCTGCATCATGGCATCGGCGATTTAGCTTAGCACAAGTTCACTCGAAAATGCCGCTACATTGGTCTGCTCCTTATCGAGCGGCTAGCTATTAAATCCAACTGTTAATGTGAATTGAAAAAAAATTTCGGCAAAGTTAGCCCCTAAGTTGTTATGTAAAAGTTAGACCTGGTTGAAATTAGGACGTATCTCGTTCATCAAGGGGCCATTTTCTTTTTTCCATGTTAACGTATGGTATAAAAATATAACTTAGTTTAGCGTACTTGTACTTACCTTATGGTAGATAGCAGTCAGTTCTGTCAATGGGTCAGTATCTAAAAAAAAGATAAGCCTCCGGTGCTGCCCACCTGTGGCATAACACTTTGTGACCGGGTTCATACGCGTTTGCACATGCCAGTTAGCGATAGCCGTATTGGGGATTTAACTCGGTGAAATAGAGTTTAACGGTCCATTGTATTCATTTTTATCTATATTTGAAAGCCGTGAATAAATTTCGCGGCGATATTAAAGTCCAGATATTATCTACTTGAACCTCACTTCCAACTTTTAACTGACTTCTGAAATAATTTCGAGCAGTATAGAAACATGAAAGAGGATCAGACACATTGTATTCATCTTATGATCCTTCTCAGCAGATTCAGTTCAATGATGTGACATCGGCCACTGGAAAGACGCAGTGGCTCAGGCTTGGTTACACTGTGATTGGTTTCTAACGAGTTTGCAATGAAATCGTGAAGTTTGGGAGCAACTTTGTTCCATACACCTTGGAGAGTTGCCTATCCTCTTGGGATGAATTGTACTATTACACAATTCATTATGGTGGCTTATGTCATCCCCGTGATCTGGTGGCTTTCATCGATCACTGGAGAGTGAATGATTGTCTTTCCTAATTTCTCATCTGAAACATGATGTGCATGGCACTTATGCGTGCATGAAACATGAGTCGGTCATCCAGTGGTCATCCCTATTTGTTAATGTTGACTGACTGAGTGAAGTCATGCTCAATCTTCTCTAAAACCGATGCATATTCATCTGCGCTGCTCTCCATAAATGCTTCCTTTGTCAGCCAGTAGAATTCAGCATATATTTTAAGTTTATTTCTGGGTACCTTAGTGGCATGCTGGAGATGATAAACTTCCAAGGATAAATCGCCGATAATACCAACTGAAGACAATTAAGGGCATGACTACGATCTGCGCTTGGTTTCTCACTGAGCCCTTGAGCCATCCTCCCTTCTGAAGTATCCTGTTTCCAATCAGAATCTTTGTTGAGAAGGCAGAAGCCATTCCCCAGTAACTGGCATCTGCTTGTGAGCATGGAATCTCATGCTTTATGACCGGAGTGGGTCACATAAATATAAGCTGAACCACCCTTTGTGTTGAAACAGAGTCAGCTTGATTGCTGGTCTGATAAGTGAAACTGCTAAATATTAGCTTCGACACATATCCGACACCGCGCTCGATTATTGATTCAGTTCTTAGTTGGAGTTCTAAGGTGGAGGTAAACGGGCTTTAACTGGGACCATGGACTATCCATTGATGCACTACCGAGCTATGCGGGCAACCGATATCATAACGTGTAAAAATTCCCATTTGGTTTCAGGCTATCTGCTGTGGATTTAGATGGTGACTTGCGCCCTGACTGAACCCACACCTGCTTTCACACGTCAGGTTTGTTTACTTGGACAGCGCACCCAACGACGCAAAGCAACTTGAACTGCAGTGCTAAAATGCAGCAACACCCAAAACATTAATCCCTACTCTCAGAGCACATGGGAGAATCAATTATTGCCTCATTTTTTAGGACAACGACCGTAGTTCCCATTTGTTAGACGGCTCCACTGTTGAATCATCTATGTGGTCAGCTTTGTGGTCAGCTTGCTACCAAATGTTCTGAACTGCATCAGAAAAGACGTACATGAATAAAAGGACAGTGTTTTTAATAGCAACTCTAAACCTTATTCAGTGAGTAGACTAATTTTTGGCTACTTGCCTTCTCTTTCTCTCCTTTTGAAATGTAGCCGGTAACATTTGACAATCCAGTTTAACTTTGTCTAGGAAAGCTAGGAATTTCGATGGGACAGGTGTCAGTGTTTGAAGGCCTTCTCACCGCATTCAGCAATATGCAGCAATACAAAGCAGTCCCCTGCCAACTTATGACACCATAACGGATTAGCTGGTACGCAGCAAGCCACGCTATGCCCAATTTTTAGATTTACATTTACCTGTTCCATGCCGTTCATTTTCACGCTAGTCCTTGTGAACGTGAGAAGCACTCAGTACTTATGCTTCGGCCAAGTTGTCTCGGGTGTCGTAGTGCGATAATCAATCATCAGCCGAATGTCTGTTTCAAATTTACTACAAAGTTAAAATATCTGTACCGGCACACTGTTCCTTCGTTTGGACTATACATTGTATGCTGGATTGCAACGCACAGTCTCAGTGTGGTTCGAGCTTAGCTTTGATGTGAGCCACAGTCGATTTGGCTACCGGGATGTTAGTTGAATCAAACGAATACTAGCTGCTTTCGTGTAGAAGCGGATAGTAACTGTTGAGCAGCTGGATGAAGTCAGTGTTTGGCTATTTTTACCTAAAGTGTGCAAACAAGCAACCAACTGCACTGTTACTTAGCGGTGGCACACAAAATTTGTCTATGTATGATGGCTTGAATTGTTCTGACTTTTGTGTGTGACCATGATTACCCACTTGGACCACAAGTGACTGTGGAGTGAACGCTGGGATCATTGAAGCCACTTCCGAAGTAATAGCATACAAATGATGCTTCATTGCAACAGTGTGTGACCATGAAGTGAATCTTCTATTAGTGATGAGTAATATCATGACTTCAGTCATGCTTGCATGGTTGTCGCTGTTTTAAGAGTCATCCACCAATACCGATGGTTTTAGGTGAATATGCCAAGAGAACATCAACAGACGGTACCGGATTCAATCACTGTTACCTTCTTATAAAACATGGGCTGGTGGGTTAATCCAAGATCAACGAGCGAAGCTGGATAGTTTTGCAGGGAATCTTTTAGCCAGTAAGGTTTACGAATGGTGGCTAACCCCCGCACCGAAATGCTGTTGAAAGTAACTAATGTTAGAAACCCACGTAAAGAAGTCAACCCGACGACAATATTTTCGGGTAATGTTGAACAAACAGGATGTTGACTATGTTTTGTGACTTTTGAGCTCGCCAAACTTCCTACCTTGGAGAACACATTGTCAGCTGTTTCCAATCCAATCCAATAGTTCTTTTAAGCACATTATCCACCACATCCAAGCGAGCTACTTACACGTGAAGTAGCTGCTCCGTTTTAACACAAGTAGTTGTTAAGTTCACTTGAAATGATTGTGCTCAAGCTCAAGGCAATCTTTTTACATCTTAAAACACCACAGGGGAAGCGCAACGGCATGCAACTGCTCATTTAAGTCGTCTAGACTTGAGTTATTCAACGTCACTTGAAAACAAACGAACCGGTATGTGCACCCTTCAGTCAGTGGATGTTTTCTTTTCATTGGCCCCATTTGTCGAATGGTACACTGGCATCGGTTGTGCCAAACAACGCAGAACTTTTGATAAGAACACAAGTTTTCAAAGAGTACCCTTTTTACAAATTTCTTCAAGCATTTACAAGTATAAAATAGAAAGTCAGAGCACAAAGAGCTGATGGAACCAAAAACGGGAGAATAGTAGAATCAAGACAGTCAATGACACAAAAGTTTTGATCAATAAAGTCGGCTAACTACACCTAACAGAGCACGTGTTTGTTGCTCGGTGGAAAGCGTAGCGAATTATCTGATCGTCGTCAGAGCGCGAAGTGATAGAAGCTGGTAAGCTAATCAGGGCCAAGGTAGAAGAAGCTTTTGCAGTAAAGTTTTCTGTCTGCATAGTTTCAGTTGCGTTATCTTAATCGCGATCGCTTTAGGGTACTGTTTCAGTACTACATAAAGTACTTTGAAGGCATCAGTGGTGCCACTTTGGTTTGCGCTTTTCACCAGATGTTCAAGGATAGAACTGTTTCCGCGACTGGCTATTCTTTTCCGCAAAGCCGCTGGACAGTGAACTGCTATGCATTTAGACAGACGCCTGGTTGTATGTCCAACGTATCTCGCGCCACAGGCGCAGATAAACTGACATAGGATGTGGGATTGGGACTGGACAGGAAGTCTGTCTTTGGTGCGTTGGGTCATAAGAGGAGCGGTTTCTGCAAGAACCTGTGTGCAGGCGGGAAGGTTGCAGCCACTGCACTGGAAATTTTTCTGGTCAGCAGTTCAAAGGCAATATCTCCTTTGAAGGGAACTAATAGGAACAGGTCCTTTGTAAACACTTCACGGCTATCGAGGATCAGTGCAAGCTTTACCAAAAACAATGTTGCATAACCGTTTTTTTGCAGCCTTTTGTGAATACGCATCTTTTCGGTCTTCAGAGTCACTTGGCTGCAAAAATTCGGGGCACCCAAATACAGACAGCGAACACGATTACGTTTATTAGTGGAGAAAGAGAAAAGCCAAGTGCACAGAGCGGTAAACGGAAACCACCCGTTAATGTTAACGCCTTGCATAATTTTTACACATAGAAGTGGACATGGCAACTTGTGTAAAAGTGATAACGTTTGTCCATCGTTCGTGGACAACGTATCAGCTCATACGGTGTTTCGCTGCTATAAACGGATGTTGCTCTGTGATAGCCAGATTATGTGCTTAGGTTCGTTCGTCCTTTGCCTCTGTAAGCAATAGAGACAGTTGATACTGGGAGCCCGCCTCAGTCCAGCAGATCGCACCTACTCATTTGCATCGTTTTGCCGAACCCTGCTGATCTACCGGAAGTGGTGAGGTGTCTTACATGTCCAAGTCATCTCTCGCGGCGGTGTCAGCGTTCCAAACGTATTTGCGATCATCCAAATTGGTGCGTGTTTTCTTCTACCGCCTGTATCTCTGAGCATGGCATACCGGTCTTGTACACACACACACACACACACACACAAACACACACAAACACAAACACACACTAGATCGTAAGGCTTTTTGGCAGTTGAGTGCTTGTGTACTCGTGCGATCCTCCCTCCTCATGAAACCTTACTGTCTCTTCATGCTTAGGAATTCTACGTAATCATGTCATCTTCTCTCTTTATTGCGACGACCTGTTTAGATTTTGTCTTGAGCACCAACTAACAGTTTTTCTCTATTCGTTCTGTACACCTACTGGGCATCCTTGTGGGCATAAGTCGAGCTGGCCTTCAGTTGAGTTGTTTTAGACGCCGCATTCAGTCAGTGGACCCACATAATGGTCAGACTGGCTGATTTCGTCGTGAAATCTGTTGGACATTTGGGCCTGGGGTCCTACTATATCAAGTTTTTCATGGTTGCTCCGAGGTGCTTTCAGCTGGCTTAATTTTAGCGGGTGGCTCAGTTAACTCTGCTTTGGAAAACTTACGCGAGATCCGTAGACCCCGAGTAAGTTAGAGGACTTCTGGCTCAGGTAAATGAATAACAGTATACAATATTGCATAATACTGAGTAGCTGAAAACAAAACCCATAACAACAAATAAACAGTTATGAGCAAGCCACCTTAATTTAGCTTATTGCGCAATTTACTTACGTCTATGTAATATAAACAGGCAGACGGTCACCACATATTCGAATATCTGCTGCACGAACAAATCGACCAGTCAGGAAAGCGGAGCTTCCCTTTCGCAAGATAGCCTGTGACGCTATTGGATGACGGCCTACTATCTTCTTTGCGCAGCAGGAATCAGCAAGACAGCTGAAGATGCACACATCCGCTCTAGCACAGCGAGTAACTTTGTCAGGGTACCTGCTGTTTATGGTCCATGGCTTCCGTGGTCATCTTATGGGGACCGGTAAGAGTAAGGTCACTGGTTTAAATCTTGCGAAGGAAAGATGAAATATATCCTGCTCTCGATTCCCGAAAGGATGAGACGGCCATCTAGTGCTCTTCGGGTTTGCAGTGGCTATCTGGTTGAGTTTTGGCTGCTACAAATTTTCGTCAGAACTCTTAATTTGGGCCGAACAATGGGCAATGCAACTTAACCATAGAACCCGATAGCTTCTCTTTTTACCACTGGTGCAGGATATAATAGAACGGTCGCCTTAACATAGTGCTCACGATGTTCAAACGATACCTTCAACTTACTATGCCCTACCTTGAATCGCTCAAGCTAACCTATTGAGATAAACTTTGGCATAACCCGCCTTGAGAGAAAATGTCGCAGCGTAACACACAACCAACGGTGAAAATTCGAAAGCAGACAATTTTCATTCAAGTAGATGGTTTCGTTTGATCTGCATCCCCCCGAACTCCAGTCACAGTCTGAATGCTGGAACTTAATGGTAAGCGTTATGAGGATGTGTGGACACCCTGTAGATTCGCCGAAAATGTCATCCAGGTAAATGTCATTTGATAGGCCTCCTCATTTACACAGACGTGGGCAAATCCTACTGCTTTCGCATAAAGTTATGCGCGAGGGAAAAACGGAGGTAAGCAAAGTAGTGATGGAATCTACAGCACTTATACCATCGGAAGAATATCTCGAGATTTACAAATATTCTTTGTCATCTGCTTCAATGAATTGTTTATTGCGTGGCAGTGATCAATGGCTAATAAACACCACAGCCAACAAACCGAAACATCTAACATACTGTGCAATTTTATCGACCAATTTACACAGTGGGACGATAACACCGACCTCAGATGATTCTATGAAAAATCACGGCATTGGCAGTCAGGTACCGACTAGATGAAAATACTGTCTTTTTCAATTAACATCAAACATCCAATAGCAGCGCCTGCGCAATTTACACATGGTGTTAGTGTGACTTCTTTTGATGAAGAGGAAATCTTTTATCAACCCACAAATGTGTGTTGTGCTTTACTTGCTTCTATTAGATGAGTTAGTAGAGACGGTGGGAAGACAGAATCTGATTGTGCGATTAGGAGATGATGTCCACCCGCTGAGAAGCTCAAGCAGTTAGGATAGCGTTTGTGTTGCCCAAGTATAGAACTAATGTGCATGGGTCTCTAGTCAAGTTGGATAGCAGCTTGCTAGGCTGCTGTGTCTAAACTATGCGCGATTCCAATCATTGCACCCAATTGTCTAAATGAAACAGTGTTTTTAAACACTGGAGCAACGCGTACAGCATCTAAATAGGCTTTCATCCATCAAAAAGCTGTGACATCAGATGATCACGAAGCCAAACGATTAGTAGCCGTGTGCAACTGCCACGCCTTAGTCCGTCGATGGGCGTGTCCTAGTCGAAGTAGATGATCGGCCTCTGCTTCACATTACCCACTGGGGTAAGGGTACTAACCAAACACTGTGCTTAGAGTCAGAGATGAGGGTCTATGTACTGCTTTACAGTTGAAGCAGGCTTACGTGCTTATCCAACGGAAACCTATTTTCCAACGTTTACTCTAGGTTGGGAAAGCGAATATATGGACAAATTCAATAAGCTATATATGGATCGTAAGCGAATGTCAACATTGTGCTTAAAGACTTGATTACTTGCACAAATAGTGTATAGAGTTGCCTACTTAAGCGGTGTAAATAATGCAAGTTAATTTATTCACCTTAAGCGAGTTGTTAACAAAGAAGAATGATAGCGGATTTTCGATGAGCAAACCCAGTTAAATGCATCGAATATCAGCGTCCTTCTACATGGCATCAATAAATGTCTGGCTGAAATGTCAAAGGCACTGAACTTTTAACAAATGGCTTTTGCTTTCTAAGCCAGGGGATAATGAAGGTGCCACCCATCTTGACGGCCCATCGAATTCCAATCAAAGGACGCAGGCCTGGGACGAGCGATTGTCGAAGCGTGTGTACCTACTTGCCCTGTTGGCAGCCATACTATTCGGCTTGAATTTTCAGATTTATGAATCCTTCTGTGCGCAGCTGGATAAACAACTCTAACCATCTTAGATACTAAAGTATGAAACGTATGTAGATGTTCAAGACGGTAACCGACTTTGTTTACTTCAAAGTGAGCGAAAGTGGTGGATTTGGAAAAAGTGTCACAGGAAATGAAGATTGTCTCCTTATTCTGGAACGTGCGTATTCCGACAACCCAGGAGGCACATATTTTTGTTCTCAATCTCTGTTGTTTACCGCAGAGAGGGACGGTATAAAAAGTTTTACCGTAGCTTTCGAAAAAACGGCACAAATTTCGCCGTAAAAACGTACATCAGCTATGTCATTTGATCGTGGACAGTCCACCTTGGCTTCCCAGCTGGAATTCCAACAGAAGCGAATACGTCCTTTCTGTTCACATGATATCAACGGTATGGCAAAAAGTTAGTGTTTTAAGTCTCCGAAGAGCGATGAGGGTGCAGTTTGGGGAACGCCTGGATTTTTTAAGTGACTCGTATTCTGCACCGACCTTCATGCGTGAGGTTTGACATTCTCGTTAGTGCAACCCTGAAGGGAATCTAATTGAATCAACGCAACAATGGCAGTGCATATCAACTGGGAAATACGACTGTCACTTCTGGTACTTCTCTGGGTGGTCTCATCATCTGCCAGTACCGTTGGTCGATCTAGTAATCCCAGACAGATGAACACTGTTCGATGGGTGTCAGAACACGAACTTGGTAAATAGTACCACTTCCCATTAGGATCTGACGCATGGTATTATGTGAATATTTTCTACTTAGTAAACTGGGAATTACGAAACCGGTTAGCTAAACATTACTCTCTGCTTGCTTTTCCATGGCTCATTAAGAGCAACCCCCATAAAAGACGGTCAGAAACGGAACAATGGACAAGACCTTTATTGATGAAAGCAATATTTGCGCCTGAAGTAATCTGCTATTTACCACAGAAGATGCCTGCTTCATTGATGGCAAAAATCAGGCCTTATATTGTCCATTTCATCGATGACTGCGGAACACCGCTCCTTTTTAATACACTGAGGTCCGGAAACTTCTCTCTGGTAAATGAGCATAGTGACTAGCTCCGGTCGACAGGTGGCCGAGTGGTCTACACATTTGCTTTTAACCATAAGTTCACCGGTTCGAATCCTCGTAGGGGTGAGCGTCCTCGCGGTACACTCAGCCCGCGCGCGACTGGTGGTGGTCGTGTGGCAGCGAAGCGCCGTTACGTCGTAAAGCTGACACATTACTGATTTATTATTAGCTATCTCCAGCAAATTATGGCTAATCAAGGTTGTCGTTCTGCTTTTGATCACCAGTTCTCTAGGTTGCCTGCGGTACACAATCTCATTCTGGATCACAATTCACTCTGATTCACTCTGGTCATTTCGGTCAATGGTATTGCACATGAAGCAGAGACATGCTACACGGAGTCAGCTCGAAACAGTTTCATACCCGTAAAATACAACTCGAACCAGCTACACAGGGAATATCGGCTAATTCTTCCCCTGCTACATCTCCAAACGCCGCTAGCAACAGTTTCCACAACAACAGAAACTTACTGTTTGTTTTCCGTACTGGTTGCGTGAATAGGCTGCGACTTACTCCAAGGTGAACCTTAGTCAAGTCAGTCCCTGGGATTTTGGATGAACTGCACCTTTGGTAAAATTAAACGAAGCGGATACACAAACATTTATCCTTAGCAACTGAAATGTGTAGAATACTTCAAGCCAATTAAATCTAGCAGAGGTCATGTTTATGTATACGCACTTGGCCGCCGTTTACGCATATCTGGGTGTCTTGGACAACAGCTTTACCCACGGAAAATTCAAACAAGGAAACTGATAGTGGACATCTTTGCTGAGAAATTTTGTAAAGACTCAGTTCACATAACTCTTCGATTTGATAAACGGTTTGTTCACAACTTTGAATGCTGCTGTTATCTCTGGATAAGAAAGCAGCTTGTCGACAGCCATAAATTTCTGACCGCACCACAAAAGTTTAATTAGGTTATAACGTTCTCAGTCTAACCACAATTTAAACAGGTCATACTTTTCATAAACACTGACTGTCCGTACTCGGCCGGACTTGTACGGGCGCAATTAAATCATGTTTACTTCGTGCAGCTTGGTAGTTGTGCGCAGGACCATCCAGTTTCTTCTATTACTCTTTCAGCTAACCTTTAGCATGGGATGTCCTAGCTGGTACCGTTGCCGCCCTGCAGCTGCCAATGATCAGGAAGAGCGTAATGAAGGTAAAATCCTCTAGTCCATACCTAGTGGCTGCTTTACTCATACATCTCAAACTTCTGTTGCTAAGATCCGAACATCCACGCTGTGTTTGAGCTGAGTGGGGTAAACTCATTTGAGCTGTTCCTCTGCCACACATAAATGTTAGGTGTTAACCGCTGTCGAAGGCGTACACCACAGTCGGCTTCGTACTTTTTTGGTATTCGTCAGTTAGAGATGCAGCGCCACAAGTAGAACCGGGCAAGTTGACATGCTAGCCGAAACCTCTACTCCTACGCCACACCTTTCAATGGAAAATGGCGCAAAGGTTTATGACGGGTATGAACGCAAATGCTTGACAAGTCCAGAAGAACGGTTGGGGTAAAAACTGTCTACTGTAGATAAAACGCACGCAGTGGTAAAAGCACGCGCAAGGTACTTACTTCAACAAGAGTTTACAGCAATACTGGTTTGATTATTCCTGCCAGGAGTTTCAGAGGATTATGACACCATCCGCCGTCTGTCCTGCACTAAGCCCGTCCGTTGAGGATCACGTACTACAGCACGTCGTGTAAATGGGTCAGATTATCATCGTCGCTTTTTCTGAATAGTGCTAAGGTGGTAGCATTAATTACATGTGCTGGGAAGGAGTTTCAGCACTGTGACATTCGGAGGGTGATAATGTTTCTCCGTCATTCCGGTCGGCTATAATGCATGACCAAATCAGACTAATGGCCTCTCACGGCTGTGTTTGGGCTGAGTTTCACAAAATGGTGGCAATTGTGGCTAGGTATTTTGGGATCTGATGCATCGTTAGGTAATCGTCCCTTAAACCTCGATAACGTCCGCTATACACTGCCAACTTATTCAGCATGGGCTGTTTGTGAATGTGTGACGGAACTTTGCTTCTCTTCGTAGCCCTGCGTTGCACGGTACTGAGCGTAGTAATCTGGTGCTTCTCCCAGGGTTGTCATGATTAGATAGCGTATTCCACATGCGGCATCATTTATGCGCCAAGTATTTGTTGCAAAAACGAGCCGTCGAACTTCCCGAATGCCCTACACAAAGGAGTTTGAAGTGCTGAATTACTGCTTTCAGTCGGTCTCAAACAACCAAACTCATCTTGCGCAAGCGCACCGAACTCGCACCCATGAGAACTGCGCTGCAGAACTTGTGGCCAGTAGCCGGTCGTGCTGAGTATTGTGATGATGCGTGCTCATAAACGTACACTTAGCCGCGCTACACTGAGACAGGTTCTCGATGGAGCATGTGCAGCTTGTAACCAGATCACTTTATAGGGATGTGTGATCTGCCATTGTGGTGATGGCAAACCATATCTTTGGATTAGGAAAGAATATAGAAGCTTTGAAAAAGCACCTTCGTAAGAACATCTATGAAGACCGGGAACTGTCAGGGCCCTAGTACTGAGCCCTGGGGTGCGCCGCAAGCGACTTCGATTGCGTCAGATAGAGTGCTGCGAACCCTCATATTGAGATAAGTTTGATAGAGAATGACGCATATCCAGCCTAGAATGGGATCGTCGATTCCAGAATTCTAGAGCTTCTGAAGTAGAATGCGCTGGTCTAGACGGTCGAATGCCTTCGAGAAATCCAGTTGGGCGACATCTACTCCTACACCAGTATCCACAGATTCAGTCCAACAAGCACCAACTATCGGTAGATTAGTAGTACACGACCGTTTCCGGTGAAATCTCTGCTGCTCCAGAGTGATATTACAGTCCAGATCCCCATGAGTGCCTCGGTGACAGTGGATTCCATGATATTGCATATCATCGGACGGTGTGTTATCGGGGGATAATTCGCTGGTTCTACACGGATATCAACTTCGTAGATTGGAGTGAAGATCTCGGGTTACCACATTATGGTAACATATATCTATTTAAGACACCACTGAGATAATTTCGCTAAAAGTACAGCTAAATTCATGGCAGGCACTTCTAATACCTTCGGGCGAATACCGTCTGCAAGAAGAGAGCTGTACTCCCGGGATGACGTAAGTCGATTCAGCGCGTCCATGCTTTCATGAAGTTGAAGCTTGCTTACTATCGAGACAGCGCTGGAAAAACTGACGCAACGATTCAGATAAGCTCGTGACAGCGTTTTTTGATAACAAGGGGGATATATTATCCGCACAGGTTAAACTCTACTCGCGTACGTACACCGGTCGCTTCAGTACGTCCGTGGCGGTGAATGAGGTACAGCTAAATCCTCGTGGTTACTTGATCCGAGTGAAATTGGTACAAGATGGCGGTGGTTCCGGAATGTAAAACCAATTTGATGTCTACAAGCGTCCACTTATTCTACCGCAGTTTATGCTGCCCACAAACGGTGTTTAGAGGCGGAATGCTTTGCCGTACTTAGCAGAGCATGTTAACATGCCTGTTAAGTAGATTTGAATTGGAGCAGAACTTCTTCAATAAACCGTTGTGGTGTTTCACTTTACTTCGCGGACCAGTTTGACACGATGATTTTGTTCGGTCATGCAGGCTTCCCATTTTTCGGTATTTGGATCGGATTTATGTACTTTCCGGAGTCAATTACTCAAATTCCTTATTTTCCGCGTCCAACTCCTCAGGAATGACTTAATCGTTCTTGTTAGCTGAGCATCTGATTCTCTGACGAGCCTTTTACTGTCGTGCTGAACTTGACCGCTGTTCACCTAGAAAAACCAATCACTTATATTGATGAGGTCCGATAGAATTCTTTGAGGTCATAATATACAGACCTCCTCTGTATCCCCGTTGAAACGTTCTGCGTAGCAAACGTAGCGTAAAAGCAGTGTTGCATCTTCGCTGTGCCCCAAATGGCTGCTCACTGATACTGTGTCGGAGAGTTCGTCATTGGTAAACACGAGGTCCAAAATGGCCGATCTGTTTCCCGTTCTAAATCTCATAGAAGAAGTAACGTGATTATGAAGTGGTAGCCCACTGACTAGTTTTTGTCGTTATACATTAGAATGTTCAACAAAGTTGGCCAAAAACTAGAGTGTGCTAGTTGACGCTGCCAGAAGGAGAAAGCCAGTTTTAGCCTGTGACAGAACAGTTTTCAGAGCCGAAGATAGACAGCTGTGCATTTCTAGAGTGGGCGGATGACGGCGGAATACGAGAACAAATAAGCATGTGCCGCCACATGTTAGTTGCAGGCAGCATCGAAGTGAGTCCACTACCTGAATCCCAAGGTCGCCAACGACTTAGAAAGGCAGGTACTGCGATGGTACAAAATTACGCCACATCCTCTACTGAGCCAATCTTTACATAGAACAGATATGCCTAGTAGAGTGACTTACCCTTTAGTAAAGTCTCAGTTATCATTAGTTATCATTATCAGAGACACATACGTCAAGAGTTGACAAAATTGGAGCTCAGATAATTTGCTAAAGGAGCCCTGAGCTTTGATATACATGCAGACATGCAGAAGCATGTCTGAATGTGCGAGTGGCATGCGCAAACTTACGCCGACCTTTATGAGATTGAAAACTGATCGTATTTTTGTGGAATTGTTGACTTTGTACTGATAGGATGCTCAGCGGATGAAGTTCCGGACTCAGTAAGTATGAGAAAATCGCTGCCCCTATAACAGTTTTTTTCTCCCACGGTGGGCGGCTTGGGAATTACGACTTACTGTAGTCTCTTCTGAGTCTCGGTGAATTTACTCCGTTTCTGTGTCAACCGCGGTATGATTTTGAACATAGCTCTAAAGTGAGCTACCTAGGTCACTTGTGCCACGTTCCAAATGCGTTTTCCGCCAAGTGTTGTGCTGAAGCACAAGGTCCATCACCTCTGTGCCATGATTATGAAGGCAGTCTTGTGTACGACTTACCGATCACGTTGTCGATTGAGAGCGCGATCATGAACCTGGACTTCAAGGGCATCGCACACTTGAATTTTCGGGTAGCTATGAATAAAGATCTACGTTAACAAGTTTCCATTTTCTTCGTTAACGCGCGCTTCAAGGTGCGTCAGAGAAAACCCAAATACCGAATGAATCGCTCTGAAGGAAGAAGGCTGACACGAGAAGCCCCCTCAACATTGGTTGCTGATTATAACGTCACCCGTAGCAGTTGTGCTTCGCCGTAGTGTGTCGAGTTTGTGAGCCATAAGATGCACACCAAGCTAGTCGGTTCCTCGTGGACGTCTAGTAGTAGGCATAAAAATCCACTTTTTTCGGTCATCCAGCGTATTTTGTGGAGTTCGGGCTAGATTCAGTAAAACTGGAACCTAAGGTCGTCAAGAACTAGTAGGCTCGTTTTGAATTAACGACTGAGAACGAATGTGATCTGTGTTTTGTTGGATTGATGGGCGCATGTGTAACTGCGTGAAGTGTAGCCCTCGAATTTTCTCCTGGTTCTTGGGCAACGGCAACGGACGAGTATGTAGACACGCCTTCAACGACAGCGCCTTTGTTCCCGTGTGCCGGTACAGATAGCTTCACGTAGTAGTTCTCGTACAATATCGCCTGGACCACCATAGGAGTCGTCGGAATATGCGGAACTTGGTCATTTACCTGATTTCGGATTAGAGTTGTTCGGGTACCTTGCTATACGCCTTCACCTTCTTACTCTGTCACTGTGTTCAGGTGTGGAGTCTTGTTCTCTGAACTCGAATGTGGTTGAATCCGGAGAGGAAAGGTTATGTAATAAATCGGAATACCTGTAGCTCGGAGAACAGAACAAAATCTGGATAGGTTACGTAATCTTGATTTCCCGACCATCGTCGTTAGGTTATCGTATTTCTGTGCCATCTAACAATTGGGACAGCCATAAAATCAATACAGAAATAAAAGGCACCTTTTTTATTGCTCAGCTCTTTCGTTTCCTTTTCAGTCAAAGTGCGCACTTGGCGTGTTAAGGTTTGCTTCATCTAGCACACAAAATAGCAAGTGCAGGTCTGCAGTTGTGAATGTTATTTTCAAGACATTCGCCTAATCATTGGGAAATTGGAATAGTCAAGTCGTAGAATTAACTGGTTTTACGTTTTGCCATATATGTGGCTTTACAGGCGTGGTGAGAAAGACTGAAAAGCGGCCATTGTAGCATCTCTCCTCGGACTAATGCAGATAGTAAACATGAAGCCTTTAAGTGCTAACTAGTAGAGACCTTTTCGGTTTCGCATCCGCTCTTGAAACCAATTAATATAATGAGTAGCAACTTGATCAAACATAAAGAGGAATAAAGCGCCCTACGTTTGGCCGCTGTGTGGCGTTTTCTGCCAAAATTATGACACGCATATGCCCTAACCATTCGATGTATTTATGAAATTGGCAGTCGTTGTGGCTTCCCGGGTCGTGTTTGTTTCCCATGGTACATGCACAGTCGGCGTTCCATCCACTGCCATGAGGTGTGCGGGACCACATTTGCGCTGAAGAGACCGGATGGGTGTTTTAGCTCACTGTTGAGTACACTGCAGTACATAGCATGTCCCGTGTAGTGTCTGTTGCTTCTGCTATCGAAAAGCTATCTTCAGCTATAGAGAGCACTTTTCAAATGATCTTTTGAGAGGTAGAAACAACACAGTCGGTATGGTCTGCGCATGCAGTTAAAAGAACATTTAAACAAGTACTGTTTTAAAAAATGTTGTATATTCGGAGCAGTAGTCGTATGAACTGATTTGTGCTTGCCTAACTCAACCCTCTACTCCACTCCAAGTTACCGACAAAACTTTTGACCGACCCGCGAGGCTCGTATACGTTTGACTTGAGGATGGCAGGCCAGCGAGCATCCGGAGACTCTCAGCTCATGTGTACATCCGATTTTCAATTATTGCCTTGATTGATTTCGCTTATACATTGACTCCAGTTATTTGGACACACAAACTCATTGATCAATTGCTTGTATGTGTGCATGTGGACCAATAAGGTTAGAAGAATCCAAAGGGCTGTTAATTATCCACTGGATGAATCTAAACGCACTTGGAATAGGCGACACAATATTACATTCTTCTATCATTGTGCTGGCATATTTCGAAAAGTTTTGACATAACGTACACCACTGTATGTAGATCGACGCTTGAGATGGTGCAATGTCACACAGGCCCTGCTTCCTTTGTCCCATTGGCGTTTTCAAAATATTTCGGTTTGTCAACTGCCCAACTCAAAACTCTTCGGTTTGATGGCATCATTTAGCCCAGTCCCGCGTTTTTCGAACTTTTCAGGCAAGGTACCCTGTTGTGTATAAGTCTTCTCTAGTCGTTAATATTGGATTGCAATTTGACTGCGAAACAACAACAAATCTCTTGCGTTTCAGCCTTATTTGTGTGAGTTTGCAATCGAGTTGGGGATCGTCGGTGGTGTCGAGAAGGCCATTACTACCGTCCAAATCCAAGGTGACGGCAGCTTACACCCCTTCGCGGATTCGAACCGGTGACCTTATGGTTGGAAAGCAAACGTGCCAACCACTCGGCCACCGGCCGACGGCAGCTTAGAGGAGGACGTAACCAACAATGACACCAGTACTGGATATTTAAGGTTGCGGTTTAATTCAGCTACCGGTTCCCCACTTAATGTAGTAACTTTGAAAGTGTTAGGAGAATCTAACGGTTACAGGAAAACTCCCATTTGCTTTCTCAGAGCCTGCATAAATCGTCTTAAACTGGCACACATATCAAGCAGGGTCAGAGTCAAGCAGTGGGCTTAACGCGTCTTCCATGCTGGCTGATGTTGGTGTGTGATTAATAAAAGTGAGCGCAGCCCACTGATTTTCTATGGGAATCTCCTTTTTTCGACATAATTTATGTTTATATCCAAGCTAACACCTACAAATAATAAACCTGTCAATAGAAGTTTGGACATTAGAACCACCGCGATCGCAACATCACAGAAAGGGAACAATTACTAATTGAGTCCCTGTATTGAAAGTTAGCATTAGTTTCATAATATCCCGAGACTAACTGCATTGTTCCGATGTGACATATTTTTGATAGGAATCCCTCGATGATTAGTTTAAGCAAACAAGCCTTTGATAAAGTCCAGCATCTACACCAGCACGGATATGAAGACATCGAAATGCCGAACCGGATTGAGTGATTAGATGGCTCTCAGACATTAGCTGAAGTGATACTCGCAGGGGTAGCACTCAATATAACTAGGTCAAGGAAACGAACATTACAGATAATTGCAACGGACAGCTCAGACCTATAATCTTTACGATTTAATTGAAATTCGTTTGGAACTCAGGTGGGAAGTAAGGTAGCTTCTTAACGGTCAGTGACAACTGTGGGCTTTGTGGATAAGTGTGGATAGCCACAAAGAGTGGATGCAATATTATCCTCGGGCCGATAGTCGCTGATTGTTTCTGACGCATTAGTGTGTCCCCAGTGAGTGTCATTGTCATAGTCAATAAACTTTGTCTCTAAATTCCCCATAACGCCCTTCTGAGGGATCTCCAAGTAGAATAGCCAGTTGCGAACCGTCGCAGTGGCAAACGCATCAGCCTGTCCCAATGTGCCATGCACGTGACATTCGTGTGCTTATTATCATGACTTATGTTACTTTCTGAACTTCGTCAACATGGAGTCTTATGGAGCAAGTACGTGTGACACTCGAATGGATTTCCACCGACACGCTGAGCTGAGTCATAAGCATACAACCTTGCTTTTTAATTAAGAAGCAGGGTATGTGAATGTATCGTCAGTTCACAATGCGTTCCGATGCATTGGGCAAACGACTTTGGGCTCATCGTAACAATTTTGGGTAAGCAGCGGTTTTATGCAGGTGGGGAGATCAAGCTTCACCTCGAAATGCCCGTTGAAGGATTGTCGCTTCACCACCTGGATTGAACGAGAAGTGGAAATCTATTCACCGTTGTCTGCTGTTAACTGATGCCCGAAGGCAGCTAGCTAGTGGTCATTTTGAACCATACGTTGTATGATAGGAATATAACGGGCACCCTCAACCAAGAATACAATACACGTGGAATTGAACCTCGGTCAGTCCGGTCACTTGGACCTATCTGAAGCAAACAAATATCGTCTGCTACCCGCTTGCAACACCATTCTCCTCAATCGTCTTCTTATCCGTTCGCACCCTTCAGGTAGAGGTGGCGGAATTGCGACAAGCGCCGCGAATCACTAGCTTACAAAGTGGGGGAATCTGGCAGACAGACGAGCTTCTCTGACTTGTGTGGTAGGGCAGCTGAAATCAGCCATTTACCAGTAGTTAAGTGGACTCATCCCCGAAGGAGGAATTTATGCCCTATTCTCAGCCGGGCAATACGTCACGTAGAACCCCATTTACACGACACACAGTTAGAAGCTTACTCTATACTAGAACAGAATACATTTGCACTAATTTGAGGAATTAGCTCTTGAAGAAACTTTTGTATATGAGTTAACATAAGCATGCCGCGCGATTTCTATTCGCAAAGATGTCTCCGAATGTTTTTCTGTGTGTACTTCAGGTCGTGAGTCCATATTGCATCGACAACAGTTAACGGGGTCAAAAGAGTGGAGTTGCGGAATCAGACACTGATACACAGGTATGGACGTGTCATCCTAATCCGGCATACTACTATGGCAAAACAGAGGTGTCAAACGTGTCCGTACCCAGAGGCTGTGGTCAAGTTAATCGATGGTCATAACTTAGGCTTAACATCAAACCTGTGCACTCACTGACACGTAACCGAAGACAGGTTGAGGTAGCAAACACGACTAGAGGTGCTTACACTCGCAGTGGCGTAGTAGAAGTCCTAATACTTTGCTGAAACTGTATGAAACGCTAGGTAATGTTCGATGCTTGGTTTGATAGTCACAGACAGAGGACCCCTGGGCTAAAGGGCGACATCAATGACGGTTATGTATGGTTGTCGGCATCCGGTTTCAGATTTGGTTGTCACCGTGGACTCCAAAGGACAGCCACAGGGCGCCTGCGCTCACTAAGGGACTATGGGTGACTTGCGCTGCACCACCCACAGTTCCATCCACACACCCCGTATCCAGAGTAAACACGAAGGATTAAGACCGAGAGGCAGGTGGATAGGAGCGTGTTTCATCCATGAAACCGGCCCACACTCTTTCAATCTGCACAGAAGCAGCATTCCTCTCTACTTATGTAGGGAACTATGCGTACTAGACGTACACAAGGGGATGGCTTTGCTGTACTTCTATCCACACTGAGTAAAACCATTCATTAAGCCTACCACAGCCACAAGGACTGTGCACTACGTCCTTCCAGAAACGATTCATATACTCCTGAATCAAGTAATCTAGGTGGACAGTGTTTTACAGATAGGCACTTTGTTAACATTTACATCAAGCCCCGTCACACAGGGATATCAAACAACCGACATTTGTACGTGGATGGACGCGCAAATTTTACACGGAATATGCAGAGGAATAACGGAACTGAGCAAATCAAACGCAGCTACTTCGAGCTTCTCAATCAACAGTCATCGCCTGAAATGCGAGAAACTCAACAAGCAGACACGCGTACACACCAGCTATAGCGATGATATGGCACACGTACTACGTCAACTGCATTACTGACCTGGGTCAGTAAAAAGAATTGGAAAGGAAACTGCGTACTTATAAAGCGTTGTGCTGATGATGATTACCTATCCGATGATGAACCAGCGTGGTGACACTGGTGGGTTACTAAGCCGCCTTGCATCAGACACTCTCGACCGCAAGTGCTACAGCACTATCCGCTCGGTGTCCAGGGGTTACCTTCCATCAGCGCCTATCGCTTCCTTAGCCGATTGAACATATGGTTGGCGGCATCCACTTTCAGGTTTGCCTGTCACTACGGCCACCAAAGGACAGTCACAGGATGCGTGGACCGACAGAGGGACCATGCGTGGCTTGCGCTGCACCACCCACAGCTCCAACCACACGCCTCATATTCAATGTAAACCCGAAGTAATAAGATCGGGAGGCATGCGGACTGGAGCCACGTTTCACTAACAAAGCCGGCCCCCCTCACCCACAGGCATACATGCAAGATTTATTTGGGAATCAAGCGCACACAAGGCGGCGGACGGACTGCAGTCCGTTCCACACTGAGAGAACGTAACCAACCATTGAGCATTACACGACCACAAGGACCGTGCACCCTGTCCCACCCTGCAGTGACCAACTGGGTCCTGGATCCAGTATAGACGAGATAGTGGGTAATAGACAGGCAGACACTTTGTCAACATGCACATCAAGCGCAGCCACACCGAGGATATCAAAAACAACAAATCAATTGCGATGACCATATCAAATAAACTAAATCCATTAATGCATAGGGGTAGGTTGAGAAAACTCCTCAGTAGACAAGCATATAAAATTTATTGGTAGACAACGAAACGGAACTAGGTTAAATACGTAGAAAAAACCTTTTAAGAAAACGCTACAAACGAGAAAGTGTTATCGAAGTTAACAATAAATAGATTAAACGACGTGTGCAAGTTAATGGAAGGTAGTTGGGTAGATATTAATATGAGATAAAAAAGCATTAGGATAATATAGAAAACCCACCACTTGAAATAAAGGGACACAGCATGCAAACATGAGGTTAGTAAATCGAATGTGGCGTACCTACAAACGCTGCGCCGGCTCTGCCTACCTTCTCAGTAGGACCCGTCGTCGCCTCGGTGGTGGTCTTGAGTGGCCTCGCTCATGGTTCACTACGTCTACCTGGATCAGGCACTCTCGACCACATGTGCTACAGCACCATGCGCTCGATGTCGAGGAAATACAACGCATCGGCGTTGCCGCTTCCATACCTGCCGCTTCTTCTCTACATGCATGAGGATTTTCTCAAGCACCTCGCCAACTGCCTTCATGATCAGATCGCGCAATGCACACCGATCAACCGCCTTCGATTCCCATGACCTGTAATCAACATTAAAACATTAGAGGCTCACTTTGATCATGTCCTGGTAATGTAACTTCGGTTTCCACACATGCCGCTTCCCAATACTCAGCTGACCATATAAGAGTTGTTTCGGTATCCGCGTCGAATCCATACGCCACACATGACCCATCCACCTCAGGTGCCTCAGCAAAAGTATGCAGTCCACTGCATACATTCTACTTTGACGCAAAACTTCCGTTTCCGAAGCCCTGTCGCGCCAAATGCTGCGCAGAATCCGTCGCAAACACTGTTGTTGGAACTGCTCGAGATATCGCACATCACGCCAGTACATCGTCCATGTTTCCCTGCCGTATAGAAGAACGGACAGCATCATGGATTTGTACACCATCAGTTTCGTGCCAACGGTTAACTGATGGTTGTTCCACACTCGGTATTTCAACTGCCCGAATGCCGCCGCTGCCTTCCAGACGCGGATACGCAGCTACCCGTGTAGCTGCTGGTCAGTCGATGTCACACCCACAAGATGGCAGAACCGGGAGGTGGTTTCCAATACTTCAGCACCAATGCTGATTCGTGGCAATATTGAAGATTGCACCTCCGGTGAAGGCTGGAAGAGACAGACAGTTTCGCTTGTGTACATAATGAGCCCGAATTTGGCCGCTGTCGAAGTCAGAGCATTAGTCATGTGCTACAACTCATCCGCGCTGTGTGAAAACAATGCACAGTCGTCAGCAAACAATAACATACGGAGCGTTGTCACACAGGCTGGAGTTCTCGCACCACCATCAATGCGGTGCTTCACACAAACACCATAAGCACAAGCAGCATCAAAAGCATATCATGGCATGAAGATAAATATTAAACAGACCAGGAACTAAGACACAGCTTTACTTCACACCACAGACAACTGCAAAGTCATCCGCGGTCTCTCCACTCAGCTGCACCCTCGCCAGCATACCATTGGGCAGACATTCAATTAAACTTACAAACTTACGCGGGCAACCAAACTTACCCAACACCAGCCACAATGCCTCACGGTTCACCGTGACAAATGCCTTGGTGATATCAACAGAAAGAGAGTACAACGGCTGGTGTGATTCTCTGCACTTCTACTTTAACTGACTAACCGCAAACACCATATGGATGGTGCTGTGGCCCGAACCGAATCCACTCTGCTCTTCCGCCAATCAAGGTTCCACAACCTGACTGACAAAACGGTTAAGCAGGATTCGGGCAATCACCTTGTTCACACAACTCAGCAAGTTGATGCCACAATAATTCGTGCCACATTACTTGCGTCCTTTGTCCTCGTACAGGGGTATGACAAGAGCATGGTTCGCATCAGAATGCACCTCTTCTTCAATCCACACTCTTGCGGAAATCCTTGCAGCGCTGTCACCAACTCGGGTTCGCCGTGTTTCAATACTTTCCGGGATATCCCGTCGTCCCTGGAACACTTGTTGTTTCCCAGCTGAGCAAATGCTGTCTGCGTCTCATCCAGTGCGATCCGCTTGACGGCCGTCAAACGCAGTCTTTGGGGTACTGGAACCATTCATATATGTTTTGCGGCCGTAGTAGGATACGCCTGCTACCATGGCCAGACGAAGGTGGGTTTTGGCGGGTTTGCACCAATTTGACCAGGGGCTGTCTGCCTTTATGCCTGGCTTGAGGCGAACAGTAGCAAACCATTGAACACCCGGAGGTGCCCTCCCACCGTTAGAGACAAGGCGTGGCGCTCATGCTCTACGCCAATCGAGGTGTGTGCTTATAACCCGTAGATCTGTTGTCTGCCGTGGCTAGGTTTTACGGGAAGAGGGCCATCGACCACTTCCTAACCTCCGAAGTGGATGGATTAGGATACTGGCAGGGCGCCCACACCTGACAGGAGATCGAAATGGAGTCATCAGCCAAAGCCTTCGATTAAATGTACACCCGGAATGCAGGGGTCTAGCACATGGTCAGTTCATTGACTCATGTGAATTGGTATCTTGGATCTTAGCGGTCGCCACGAGGAGGCGTCCAGGACATGATCCCATGACACAACAGTAGCAGCAGTGGGTAGACCATATGTCATGATCTAGTCACCACTAGCCTCAGTGCACCATAGGCTGTACCTGCACACCTCATAACTGGCGTATTTGCGAAGAAGCACTGTTCATCGATATCAACTTAGCCGAACTGAATATCGGACCTCGTATACAGAATGGTGACTAAATCGAAGCCTGTTCCACGATGTAGTCACTCTTTGAGCAGAAAACATCCGCAAAAGTTTGCATCGCGCCTCTTCTAGCAACGATCAGCAATCTTATGGAACAAGTGATCGATGTGGTGCATTAGGTTTGAAGACGAACTTCGGAAAAAACCAAAGCGGCTTTCCTTTCCTTCGAGTGTGGCCTGACTGAGGCAACAGTACGCTTGATCGATCCTGGTATCAGAACCTACGCATCAAGCGTGCGTTTCCTGCATAATTAACTGAAGCATCTCTCACGTGGGTTAAATCACATGCGCGGTGGCTTTTTGTGTGATTTGTTGCAAGCGTAAGTAAAAGGGTTGCACCAACTAGGCGGACGTCATGTCAGCATGCGTAACTCGAAATTCATTCGCATTCATTGGCGCAACTAAGTGCAGTTAATTCCTATAATGTGTCACATACAGGTAGCCCCATTGTTTACCGGTGCAACTTACTTTGTGACTTCATACTCATCCAAGTATTTACCTGCGGCGCTAATCAACAGACATCTGTTCTGTTCGATGGGATGTGACATGAGTAGGCAAGTGAGCATGCATAAAAAGAGAACCACTCTACCGTTAGAGTGGATGAATAGCCATGAGAATACACAGCACTGGATTTAATTGTATCCGTTCAGTTTCGTGAGTCAATGCAGTTAAACTAGTGTATGCCGCGCGTCGAATCTGCGTGAATCCAGTTTTCACGGCTTACGTTGCCAAGATAGCTGCAAATACAAACGATAATTAAACCGAGGCGTATTGCAAGTGAAATAACAAGGGGGAGTAGAGAAAGTGAGTAAGACTACTCGGGATGGAATGCTAACTGCTAAACACTTTCATGCAAGCGCGCCATTAACTGCGCTACCGCGCCATGTCTTGTAAGGTATAAAGTTGCAGATGTGGTTCGTTCCTAGACCCCCTATGCTGCATGTAAACCGGATGCACCATTACAAACTACGCTTCCTGTTACTGCCATTATGCCTCCGCACTACGCCAGTGGCTAGTCACCTGGCGATTTCCATCAGTTGTAGGCAACGACAGTGTACAGCATTCGTCCAGAAATCATGCTAACAAGATTCCGAGAGACGATTCAAGCTGCACGGACACACCACTGAAGCATCGAATGGTTTCTTCTCGAGCACAGATATGGTCAGTAATTCACTATCACCCGTGCTCAATGGCTGCCAATGTCTGGATAGCATTTGTGTGAAGTGATCATGTGCTTGGCCCAGCTTTATTGTCTCGTCGTACACCTGACGTTTGGCTGAGAGGCTGATGTCTGTGCGTCTCCATAAACGACTAAGACGTTGGAAGTCCGCACGGGGTTTGCTAATAAGCGCCTAAGCTTTTCACATGGGTCCTTCCAATACGCACCTGTGTACACCTTCCCGCGTTTGTTTACGCAGGTCTGCCAAGGTGACAGTTCCCATCCCTAATGACGCGCGTGGGATAATTGTTGCGGCACCAGCGTTCACAGACCGGAATGACCCGGGGAACCAAATATCCCCGCTAAATCACAATATCACCCCTATTTCAGAAAGGAACTTAGATCTATTTCTATAGCAACACCAGAGGCAAAACTATGGTTCCCTAAACTAGGCACTCAGCCAACGGTTAAATTTTCCAACGTGATCAAAAGAATGTATCCGAAGTACCAAAACTTAATGAAATTATGGTAAGTCGGTATGGTCCAGGTAAGGCGGAACAGCGTCGTGTAGGCATCGCCAAAATCAACACAGGTTAACTGCCTTAATAGCATATCAACTGATGCGCAGAGGAGTGATTAAAACTTCATCATGTTATTGTACGAAATGCCATAGTGAAAGCCACCATGTTCACCGTGGGGAAGCAGGCATCCTTCGGTTATTCACTGTCACAGTGACATTCTAGTGAGGAAACGGTTGTCAATAGCTAATTGTGCTCGGCTGGAAGTTGCGAGTAATCGAACAGCAAGCAGACTGGCTTTAGAAGCTGGGCGTTGCTCATCTGCAAAACACTGCACTCCCCAACTGCTTACGGTTCTTTGATTGCGGTTGACAGCACCAGACATATTCAGGATGCGTCTATAATTAAACGGCTCCTGGGGTGGGTTACAGTCAGTAATAAATAGTCTCTAATTTGCAGTATACTGACAATCCTTGCACCGATGTAAGCATACTGCTCCCGCTTTGATGCCCCGACTAATAAGTGTTTAGTCAATAGTTCACTTGCTTGATATCACATAATATACTTGATTAAGAACCGCTCTTGAGAATTATTGAGTTGGATCTGTTAGTTGAAACAAACTGCATCGATTATATTTGGTATGCTAGAGAAAATTATGCGCCAGTTAGCCAGTGAATGCAGTGGAATGAATGATCTCGGTTGGTCATTGTATTCCTACTTGAAACTCGTGTAAGCACCCAAGAACTTACCTTAGATTCGCGCGGCAGCCATGTGGGTTGCAGTAAATAATGCATGCGATAGACCGTAAGTAGTGACGTAGTCACATGGGCCACAACGAACCTCTAGCGGCGTTATTCCTTGTTTCCAGGTTGCAATGTCGCTAATACAAGTCTCGTAATATTCGGCGATTTAACGTGCTATTGACATATACTAACAGATTGCCGATTGGTATTCAACTCCAGTGAATTAATCTGAAGGCTTAAAACCTGGTTCAAAGGGGACTGAAGGTTTTCCACTCGGTCATGTGTTGAGCATGTCAAATAAATAGTAACAACTTCCTGTGAAATTAGGTGTATGAATAAGGAATCGTGATAAACATGTTGCTCAATGCTATGCTCTGAATGTGCAAAGGCCCCAAATGTTACCCAGTCACATCAGAAATCTCCATCTTCGCAGCGCTCATCGCCTCGTCTAACGATGGCCAGTTTAATTGGGCTACTAAAAGTATTTTCACTAGCCGCGAGTCTAGGACTGCAACGTTTAAAACCAGCATTAGACTTCAGTTACGATTTCGAGCCCATCTGTTCTGCACAACTTCACCTCAATCTCACCTTATGGCACTTGCGGTCGCTGAACAGTTAGTAAATTATTGTCTCTCATAAAACACATTCAAGACCATGCTTAATTGATCGAGAATGTCCTTGTGCTAATCAGTGCTCTAGGCCGTTCCGTTGAAGAGGTCAACCCTGCACATTGCAACGCACTTCACATGCCCGCGACTGTGCGTTACAAGGGTTAGGAATCACCCGACACATTACCTGAAAGGCGCACTTAATACGCATTAACGGTTTGGTGAGTAGCACAAGTTGGATCAACGTCTTCGTTCATTCAATGGCTGTTGTGGATTGGGTATCTAACGCACACCACTGCTAACTGAAGTGTTGCGAAGTGTTTGTAACTTGGAGTATCTGCCATCGACAAAACTACGGCTAATCTGATCGATAATTTGTCACTGCATGAGACGCTTATTTAACTGAAGTACGTCAAGTAACTAAGTGATTTTTATCTACCTCGTATTTGTTGCAACTTATAGGATGCAAAGAAGCCGACTAGCTGTTCACTTCACTGGCACATGCACTCTAAAGTAATCCCGTTTACTTGTAGCATTTACACTATGCCTAACATTCCGAGGAAACTTGACACCCTCATTCACAATGAAGCAGCTGTAGGGTGGAACTGATGCATCTGTAACAATCAAAGTGAGGTAATTCAATCATACATTTGGTCCCCAACATTGTCCTTAGCCACTGGTCAATTGAAATCAGGCACCCGACTAATCGATTAGTCCATCTGTCCTGAACCGCATGGGGTTACCTAGGCATCACTACATTTTGTGATCAGTGATCTCCACAACCACTCCGTATGACCCCGTTTTCGAAGCAAAGGACTGGCTGTGTAAAATCTTTGAGTATAACCACCTGTCACCAAGGTGCTCTGCCATCATTTTCATCTGTGTTTACTATATGAGTCGAAAGGGAACGCTGAGATCCGAAGGAGAAACACCGATGGTACCGACCGTAAGTAACCAACTGACTTGAAAATTTTCCGTCATCCTGAGGTGTACCTTCGTAATTAAACTCAGTTGGACTGATGTTATACCCTCAAAACGCACTGTAAAGTTGATTTTTCACATTTGATCTCTCGAACACAGCTTATCCTCTGACCACATACTATCAGTGATCAAATTCTAGTCATTGGTTAATAGAGGAAGAAAATAGTTCTTTCCCACTGCCATATGTAGCGCTATCAGTATGACTACGGGGGCACACTCTGATCTACCTACTTCCTCACCACACTTCCAGACATCCTTTGTATACTAAACCTACACTGATCTTTGATGGTTAACAGGAAACGGCAGGATGCGCTCCCTCTCTAAACCTTGCTTTCCACGACTTGATACGCACTGCTTCGTTTAAAATTTGCTTTGACTTAGTATGAAGCCTAGGCTGTTGTGGTTGTTTGTTTAATCTTCCTGGAAGCAGGCTCCAGAATCATTACTGGAAATTAAATAACACATCGGATAGCCATAGTCAGGAAAACAACGAACTTCAAGGTTGTTTTACTTTCATTGCTGCTCGTCATCCTTTGGGACCCTGCATGTCAGCGGTGACGTAATCAGCTGCGACAGGTACTTTGTCCTTATAACTCTCGGCACTGTGGCTGGCTTAGCAATAGCCATACTTAGTCTACTAGTCAAGGATTGACCACGAGCATCAATAGGCGTTTTACGGATGCTAATCTGATGCACTTGGGTCACACAACCACCTCTGCAAAGCAGTGTATGTGGTCAAAATGCAAAGAAACGGATTACCCTCCCTTTCCTTTCTTATCTTTCACATCGCACTTTTTCCATTCATTGGCATAGTGACTAACACCGCAGCAGCTTGTTGGTAAATGAGGCGATAGTCGTACGCGTACGCTTCACCGTGCCATTCGTCTGACCCGCTTCTACCGGACGCGGTCTGTTCGGGTCAGTCATTGATTCACTACCCCCGTTTGGCTGTACCTCAGCCATAGCTGAACTACACACTTGTGTGCAGAATGCACACTCGTGCATATGTGCGAGCAAGCAGATTTGTGACAGCCAGCCAGCCAGCCCGACAACTGGCCCAGCAGATGCAATTCTGGTGAACCAGGTTCTTCCGCCCCACACAACCGACCCAGCGGATTGGTCATCCGCAGTTTCGGTACACTGCACGCTATACGCTTGTGCAGGCGTGGATGGCTGGCCTTGGTGGGTTCATGGTATTTGGCCGGCGCAATGCGAACGTGACTGTTCCTTGCGGGTCAGCGTCCACCTCACTGGTACGATAACCAGGAGAGGTACTTTGAGACCGTAACTGCTCAGCGACGGATCAGCTCCTCCATTCCACACCGAAAACACAGTTCCGTGACTGCAATGAAAGAGGTCACGTATATTTGGTTGTAATTGGCCTAGTCAGTGCATCATCGGTCTCACAGGGCATAAATTCCTTAGTGTTCCCTGCGAATCCATATCGAATCCGTCGATGCATATGCCGTGTATAACTGCCATTCTGTGGTCCGGAAATGGATTTCGCCTTGCTCACTGCTTGAGGGACGCTAACCTAACTTAACTGAGCTCATACACAACCGGCAGTATACAAACTCCTACATGTATAGGAACAAGTCCGACTTAGAAAGTTTGTTCAAACAAGACCAACCCTGGATTTGATTACTGGATAGAGCTCTCTTTTGCATTTGGTAAGTCATTCGGTAACACTTGTATCAGAGTTGATGTTTATCTTCGCGTGAAATCTAGGGGGAAATTCTAGCTTTCACATTTTGCAATTGACTTTCAATACAACAGAGAAGAAGTAGTATCTTTCACAGCATTAATCACGGGCTTGAAGATAAGACTTTTATCTGTTGAGCGCTCAAAAATCGTGCTATAAAATTTTGTGTATGTGTGTCTGAGGGTAGATTGCAGCATGTAATGTGCATCGAACTTCGCTCTACCTAGTAGTAAACTCATGTCATATCCAGAACTATGATCGCTTCTGAACTAGATAGCAGCTATGTTGCTCTCACCAAACACGGTGCTCTGCGATCAGTTTCGACCTTGTGGGGTGAAGTTAAGTATATCTGGAGCTGGAGACTCAGTTAGGGATTGCCAACGGACGCCTTTCTTAATAAGATTTGGAATTTCGCGTCATACCGTATACGCACAGTGGGTACTTTAAAACCCAACATTGGATTTCTAATCGCTGAAACTAGCATTGACTCAGATAGATCGTGTATGGATGAATGTGTCTCAACTGCTCGTGTATGTCCGTTAATCAGGTTCCGACTTTGCTGTCTCTGCATGAAGCGTTTCAACGGGGACAAAATTGACTGTACATAATGGGTTGGAACAGAACAACACACAACGCGTCTAAAATCATACGCTTCACTGGGTCTATAGCTAATTTGAAAAGGAATATTCCACCCTACACTTGTCACGCAGCAGTGTATGAAATTCGACTAAGCTGCTTGACGTGGACGATTGGTATCGCGAAACTGATCTACCTTTCGAAGGAAGAGAATGACACTGACATCAGCCTTGTCAGGCTGGATATGCGAACACTATGAAATTGCCGTAACTTCAGTAAACAGTGCTATGGTACTAAAATCACTTCGCTCTACTCAGTGTCGATGAACTAGTGCAGTAGTGAAAAATTCTTCATGTCGCATTGGGGAGTTAGGCACTAGACGTTGTTATCTCCGACACCCTTGTAGCGCGATGCACTATGACGAACAGTTTCATAATTCTGGTGAACTGCATACCGGAACTCATCACCAACCACTTTCCTTAGGGTCTTTACGTCTGATTACACGTGACACGCCGAATCGTCTGCTAGTCCAACTTGCATTTAATTCCTTAAATGATTGGGAAAAACTTTCACGAGTTCAAGCGCCTTCGACGCCTGTCTGAACATAAGCAGTTTTGTGCTACGGAAACATTCGCAACATTTATTCGACGAATAGGTACTAAAGGGTGCAGATAAATTTCTGGCTTCGACCAAAAAGAAGACTGCTAGAGTCATTAAATGACATATTTATCAAACATTTTTACCCCTAAGATTAATGCATTTGGTACAGCATGTTTGCAACTTTTCTGGACCGGTCATGTAAGTCATTTAGATGTCTCAAACCAGCTGTCACAGCATGTCTGTCGTCCGAAATGTCTTTAAAATATCGCTCCTTCAGATCTTACTTCACCTTCGGGAAATAATAGTCTGATGGGGTCAGATCAGGTGAGTAGAGGGGATAATGAACCAATTTGAAACTTAGGGTGTTCAATTTGGCAGTCACAGCATTAGATGTGTGCACAAGTGCAATACCCTGTAAGAAAAGAATGCCTTTCGACAGCTTTGCACGGCGTCTTTTGCTTAATCCTTTCACTCAGCTTGTCCAGGAGATTAGCATAATACTCTCCGGTGATACTAGAGCCCTGAGAAAATTAGTCCATCAACAGAACAACATATTTGTCCAAAAAAACCGACGCCATAACGTTTTTTATTTGAGTGCGTAACTTCTTCGGCAGTGGCGACCCACTGTGGCATCAATTTTCCACCGTTCCTTTGTGTCAGGATCGCATATAACTAAAGCCAAGTTTCATCTTCAGTCACTAGCCTATCCTACATGCCCTGTGTAGTTTCAAAATGAGTCAAAATATTTTCGATTTTTTCAACTGGTTTTTGTTTCTAATTACTGACCAAACATTTCGGCATCCATTTTGATGAAAGCTTACATTTGTTTGAGACAGCAGAGGTAACAAACCCAAACCTTCTCTTGAGATCTCTAGTATCTGGTTAATCTTTATAGCGGATGTTTGTCGGTCCTCCGTACTCAGTTCATGGACAGCATCGCAGGTTGAAAAGTCAGTTGAACTTTGGGGGCGCCCACGGCTGGGCTCATCTTGGATGTTGAAATGACTAGTCTTGAAATGAGAAATCCAAATCTTGACAGGGCTGTAGGAAAAACACTTTCCCCATAGTGTTTGCGGAATCTCAATGTGAATTTCCCTCGCGGACTTGTTCTGGAGAATCAAACACTTCATGGCGGCTCACTGCTAAAACAACATGAAACGGGCTTCTACCTCTGCCATTGCAGCCTCTACCTAAAACATAAACCACTTGTTAAAATCACGAACACTTGGTATTTGCACAGTTATGTACTAAGAAATTAAGGTCTCATATGACCCTTCGATCTTTTTCCCATTTTAGCTGGGAGAAAGCAGTCATGTACTTATCAGGACGCCCTCGTATCTTCAGTCACACAGCTGTGAGCGATATGTGTACTAGAAGACATGGTGAAATGTAGGGCCCGTCAACTAACTGGTTTAGAATTTATCACTAAAGTACGTATGTTTACTTTTTGCTGCCTGGTGGTATTCAGCACCGGAGTCTCGTTATTCCATAAATGAAATGTTGGATGAAGAACTTCCACCTTCACGGTATCTGTGTGTAATAGTGCAGGTTACTTCATTCGTTAGTTATATTCGCAGTTTAAACCTGATCCAATGGAAATAACTACCAGCGCTAACTCAACCAGCATCAACTTTCATCTGTTAATATGTTTTCTTCTCCAGGAACATTTAGATATCATTCAGCCTGTAGCACCTCGAGCCACTGCATGAGGACATGGTTTCCGATGAATCGGGCACCTCACACTGGTCCTTCAGGCTCTAGGCAACGAATTCGACCATACCAACACAGGCGACCAGGACTAGTTTACCACAGCCATGTTGTCATCGTAGTAGCAGCGTCAATCATTAAAACCTTGATCAAGCCGTGACAGTACCACAGTGAGCCGTGTGAACCCAGTTGGTAGAGTTCATGTGAGATAATTAAGTGGTGTACTTAGTAGCTGTTGTGATAAAACTTATTCAGACGCTTACTGTAACCCAGAAAATCGCTAAACAGCAGTGTTATCCTTTCGAAGTGTGCTGTCTTTGCCCGGCGAATTGTTTGGAAATACAACTCAATTTTTGTGGTGAAGCTGTATTACCACTGGACAAGTAGACACGTTAGCTAGCAGAACCACCATGACTCAGACGCTGGCAAGGGCTAAGACATAATTCCGAGCCCATTAATTTATGAGCTGACAGCTTCCAAAAAGGTTAATATGAGGTTCGGTTTCTTTTTTGTGGATTACTTAGTAATACTTCCTAGTTGTTTGACGGAAGTGTTTGGGACTACCTCTGTGTTGGCATAGTTGCATCGATCAGGGCCTTCACCAAGTGTTCATGAAATGTGCAGACTTTCGGTGTGAACGGAGAATATAAAGGAGGATATGATAGCTCCGTGCAGCACATCACAGTTGGAGGGAGTGCAGAAGACCTTCTGCCACATAACTGCATGAAGTGTGTGTGATTCGTGAAGCAGTCAAGCGCCACACTACGCATATACGTAAAGACGCCATTTTCGGATAAAATTTTTAACAGAACTCATCTGTCGTGGCTTCCAAAGTTGTTGGTAAACTCGGAACTTAACAGCTGTGCGCTCTTGCGTCTTTTATCCAACGAGGACACAATGGGATGTAACGGATACGAAACGGTATCCAATCGGAAGCGTCTTAGTTTATAGACAAACTGAGAACACCAGTTTGATTGCCTGTGAAAATGTGGGGGACCAGCAATTCTTCCAATACGCTAAACCACACAGAGGTGCACGCAATTGGCCGACACTTTCATGACTGCATTTTAGGCACGTGTTATTTTGGCTGATTTCTCGATATCAGCGATAATATTAGCAGGTAGGTATCGATATAGCATCTCTTCCAGAGGTGCTTTTAAAACATCTGCGCATTCTTTCAGAGCGACTGCTAGTAGAGCATATGATCCACTAACCTTGTTTGCTTTCAGTCGTGTGGGCTTCTCGTAAACATTTGTGGGATAAAATAGTGGAAAGCTCTGTGGAGGTGAGCGAAGGTATGGGTGTTGTGTTAGGGGATTTTGAACTGAATTCAGTGTTGTGTTTGTATACACATCCTCAGTGCTGAGTGTTCTACGGCAATCTTTTCCAGTGATTTGTCTTAGGATCCTCAAAAGGTCACTGCAACTGTGCTTACCTAAAACGGTCTGAATGTACAGACAGTTTGATATTGTTACATCGGCTTTGGTAGCCGCGGACCAGAAGTAGATACAGGTGGTTAGCTTATGTTTGTAATCCTGCTATATTTTCCTAGGCAGTTGCTTGAGTAGTGGAGATTAAGATATATCATTTGGCAAATAGGCTGTCTCAGTCGGGCAACAAAGATCAAAACAGAATTTTATCTAGTCGGGTGGTGCTCGCATTGCGCTGACATGTCTTCACTCGTGTAACTTAAAAAATCAGTTGAACGGAGTGTTGATTTGAGCTTTTTGAGGTTACCTATTGAGCAGTTCTGTTACACCGCGTAGAACACAAGAACGACCTCCAGATAAAAGGTTTCTACTGCTAACCAAGGCCCGGCTTGTAAGTAAATCTATCGAATTTTTCTGCCAAACAGAGCAAGGGACAGCTTTGCATACTTTCAACATACCTCTAAACACTGTGCAATTATGGGCCTTTGCTTGCGGATTATTGACATAAAGCCTATCACCGTCTGAATAGAAAGATAGTGAATGTTTTGGGTGACTTGTAAAACATGTTGCGCTTTGTCTTCCGTAGTTTTCCCAAAATGCTCGCCAACTGATTTATTGCCAATATCGCACCTTGTCCAACGCGAGAAATAAACTTACAGCGCAGTGTGACCCATCTGTGGGCTCATGCGTGTATTGGGCCGGAAAATGAGAGCCTGAAAAGTCTGACCCGTTGCCATATGCCGACAGCTCGCAGATCCCCGCCAGTCACGGTCACTTTTTGGCCAACATCAGAGTACAACTTACTAAAGCTCTGGTTTGATGTCTCCGCCTTTTGAACTTCGCACTCGCTTGTTCCATGATCATGCGCCCTCCCTTGTACTGTGCGCATGCGACTAAAATGGTGTGTAGCACCCAGCCTGATCATTGGGAGTCGTTCTCGATGGCTGTCGACCCACCTGCGCCCACGACTGCTGAACCAATGTTTTATGGTCAGTAATCAAGTTAAGTAATAAATACGTAGGTGAAATTTAGCGTGTGCTAGACAAAATACCTTGAGCCCATCCGAACCGACTAGCTGGTGGAGGCTGGTACTACCACTGTTAGACTGAAATCATCTTTTCATTGGCTTGACTTTATCGTTTCCATCAAAACACTGCTGCTGTTTCCGCACAAGAATGAAGCTCGGTGCCATCACACAACCTTTTGTGACGGACAAGGTGTATGGCTGACCTGGCGCAGTCCGGACCTCATCGCTGTAAGCGAGCAATGGATGTGTGATGGACAGTTTGTCAGCGCATACTTGACAGTGTTCAATGGTGTTCGGCCAATTACGATAGGAATACCGGCGACATTTTTACGCATCTGATACCACCGTCTCGGCTTCTGACAATGGGTTTTTCCGAACGCTACTGAGGGATAAGGAATGTATGGTCTCCACAAGTGTGCGAAGTTTGTGCGTTGGTCAAACAAGGAATGGAATACAACGCATCTAATGTCATAGGTGTCCTTGGCGCTTATTCGCCTACAAGCTAAAATCCTTGGTTATAAAATAAGACACTCCGCAGTAGTCAGGGGTTCACGGAGTTTGTCTTTTCCGAGCATTGCAATGAATGTGGGATAAAATCACACAAGTTCCTCTAACCGTTGGTGCCATGCATGCTTATATGTTGCCCGTCTCCTGCACAATCATATCATATAGCTATACGCCATTCAATGATTTCCTGGATAGGGTTTGTTAGAGTGCAGCTGTGCGTGATGCAGATGTCCGGTAGCTGTTGACAGTGAGTTTGAGAGACATTTTTGAAATAAAAGTGACATTTAAGTATATGCCCGATTATGGAACAACTCAGAGTGTAACAGCGCGACGAACGATATGCAAGGGTAACGAATGCGACGTCAAACCAGTAGGAAAACTGTCAGTTGATTCGGTAAACGGAAGTCAACGAGTATACATCACTTAAATACACTTGAGTCATTCAGAGTAGAAGCAAGTTTACAATACGGCTTGGATCCTCGATTTATTAGGACATCCACTGATTTGCAACGGAGCAGCCATAACTAAATTGTTCCTTTGCAACGGAATGAACCAGGAGTATGTGGTGTTTACTAATTACCACCGGTTTTCACTTTATCGAATAAGTGTTGCCCGGTAAGCTCGGTTGATCGTCAAGAGTAGGTAAAGGGATCAGAATCGTGCACCGACTGGGATGTACAGCAACTGATAGCCGGTTGGTTGGTCTTAGGATGCCCTCCTCAAAGACGTCCGTCCCTGGTGAAAACCCATCCCGTTGGCCTGCAACCTACACTGAGATGGGTTAGTACAGATAGGATGGTGGACGTGGTGCAAAGGCGTATTTCGTGCGGTTTTCCAAATCAAACAGAAGTCAAGTCAACTGAGCTTTATGAACCATAATGGGTTCACTTTCAGCATTTACACAACCATTGTGGACATCTGGATGATAATGTCAGTACACATGCTTGGAAAAAAGAAGAAAAAGGCAGAACTGTTACTGCAACAACCGCTGGTGCAGCAAATGTTTGAATTTTGCTGTGTCAACAAGCAAACATGAGAAATAAGGCAAAATGTATCACGATACGATGACGTGTCGACGAACACGATTCTGAATTTCGATCCAGTAGAAAAGAAGGAGAGTGTTTTGGAAGGATCATTGAAAAATGGATGAATTCGGTCAGTTAGTATCGTAGAAAAAGATTCGTTTCAGGCATCAAGATGTCTAGAAATGGTCTAATCAACTAAAGCTCTAGCCAAGTTGCTGTATCAAGAGATTTGCTTTATAGATCGCACCAATAAGATGTAGTCTTGCTGAAGCAGTTCAGAAAGAATGAAAGGATAGTAGTATAACCAATGGGGAATATTGAAAGAGGTCACTAACCTGAATATTAAAGTACGAGGTACTGAAAGCATCTTAGGTCTGAGGGCATTAAAAGCAAATTTTTTGACTTTTGAAAAGTTGTATAGACATGCATGGATCAAGAAGGATACTTAGACAAAAAGACGCCGAGATACTTCACGTGGAAGAGCTGGTTACGGGACTTTCATTCACAATAAGGGTGGGGAAGAGATCTATCAGGGACTGCAACTTGTCGCCACGGAGCAAAGAAAACAGCACATCAATGCATTTAGAAGCATTAAGCATAAGAGATGAAGCTCATTCCACCAGATCTTCCAACCCACGCTGAAGTGATGAGGAATCCTGGTTAGTGGGGGACGTACATCTCAACACAACCTCACCATGATCTAGTGCATACATATATTTAAGCAGCTATACATAAAATAACCACGTCTAAATAACACGAATTTGCATGTTCATCCTTAAAGCCATCAAACCATTTATTCACCTATTGCTGTTAATTCAAGACGGAAGATTTCGCCACAAATGTCTCACATTCCTCAAGGATAAGAGTTATTTGTGAAATTGGTAAGACTACAGCGATTTGGTTTTAGTAGGCTATTAGAGGGACACATCTCGGGGAGTTTGCTTATACGGCAGTTAACGTTCGTTGTAAATGCTTTTGAGCAATAGCATGTTAAACTTTGTGGCACAACAATCCCTCAAACATTTGATATCCGGACAAATATCCCAAGCGGTGAGGTTTGCTGCATCACTGACAACCAAGTGATGTCTGTTTTCTATGTGGGTTTGGTATATTCACCCGCACTACACTGCTATTTTTTAGACAATGTGACACTTCCCCTGCTGGCGTTACAGTTTTGAACACGTTAATACAAATGATTTAATGAATCGTAATGTATGCATTTGACGATTTGGAATGGTCACCCTTCGACTCCCGTCTGCTCATGATACAATATTCTCCAAAAGCAATACGGTATTATTCAAATGAATAAAAAAGGTAGTGAGGCTAAGATCCCAACAAAACCAATATTTGGAAAACCACAATAAAGCCCCAGGGTTATCTTCCATATGATTGAGCTCGAAAGCCTGAGTTGTTTAGGCAGGTCAGACTGTGAAGGTATGCTGACGCTCAGTTTTAACTATACTATTCGGTCGAAAAAGTAAGAGTGGCTTTACTTCGATGTACACGTTTCTTGAGATACCCAAAACCTGTAGCGTATTAATTCCGACCGGTTTGCAAGACAACAAGCCCATTTGTGTGTTTGCTTACACTGTCCCCTTACCAGTGCACCGTAGTTAGTAGACAAGTTGTCCTGTCAGTAGATCAGTTTGATTCCGCTCGATGAGCGACATATCACCTGTCTTCACAGTTCCTGTCATACTTGCGCACCAAACATCAAGGCCGTGTACGATTGAAATATGAATACGACAATTGTGTTTTTCCATGTTCCCGATGTTCCGAAGGCACACCGATTCTCTTCTTCTGAAATCTTTTCTGGTTATGCTATTTTGGAGTCTTAACAGGGTAGCTTCTTCGATAAGGATACGGTAAAATAACGTGTGGGTAGTTGTTTATGGAAGATATAGCTGAGGTTTACTTCAACTAGATCCAGTTTGGCCGACACCAACATTTCTACATTCACTGAACAGCAACTTCACGACTTTGTGACTCGTCGGTAGTATATATGTTGTCATAACGCGGCTGGTCTCGAATTTCTTACCGAATCTCTTCAGCATACGCCAATATCAGGATGCTTACGTCTGTTCACTATTCTCGGTACCCTAGTAGCATGCGCATAGACAGACAGCGTGTCTCCATATATCACAATCACTGATTTGGTCATCTAGCATCTTTGATTTCTTCATTAATTATTGTCTTACATCTCAGCAGCGAAAAACAAGAATCACGGTTTGGAGTGCTGTGCGGCGCCGACAAAATCGCACTACTCACGATCTTCCGTAGGATGGAAGGCATGGTCAGTGCTTTCCAGCTGATCGAGTCCGCTTGTGAGGAATCTTAGTTAAAACCGATAAATTCAATCAACCCTTTGCTTTAGTAAAAGCATTGTTATCCTAGGCGTTGATATGCACAGTGATGGTAAGCTTCATTCATTTCTATAGGTTTTGTAGGTAAGCTTGTTTGTGGAAACAATAGTGCCGTGTGATCGAATCAGTGAGATGCATCGCCTTTCAAATCTTACTAATCCGGCTGAATGTACTTAATGCGTAATGCTCCAATAAATTGGGGCTATGATTTGGGCCGCAGTTGTTATCTTCCCCTTCCTTGGAGAAGTCTTCAATTAAGCTAACATGCTAGGTGCAACATCGCTGCCAATCACCAGCATACTCACAACCAACCATGACAACAAACCTAACAGTTTCGTGTTGGCTTTTGCAGTATCCGTTGTGTGCCTGGATTGCCATGCGTATTGTCAATTAAGACCATGATTTACTTCGAAGTCAACTTTGACTGTTCCAATCACTAGAACTGTTCCGGAGTGGGTGTGTCGGTGGAAGAGATTGCTAGGAGCAGCACCGATACCCACTTGTTCTTCTCTTTAGTTACATGAAGCAGCGTGTTGTCTGAGGGAGTTCAGTTTAAATGTGAGCTGCGCAACTAAATGTGTTGAAAGCAGTTGACGCAATTTCAACTGTCAACAAAACTGTAGAAAAAGCAGCTATCAGACAGTGCCAAGAGACAGAAGTGAAAAGTGATGTGTACTAATTACCTGAGGACGTCGACTACACAAGAGAAGCAATAGTAAGTATGCGCGTCTTAACAAGGCCATTGAGATTCGATAGACCTGTAGGTGCGTGCCTAGGAAGGCGAGATAAAGGGAGTTAGGAACAACACTTCCAGGCTAATTTCTTTCCATGCCGTTCAATCACGTCCTGAACTGCTCTCCAACTGTGTGACACAAGAACAAATCAATCTTATTATATCATTCCGTTTGCAGCGATGTGAAAATCCTAACGAAATCAAACTGTGGTTAGATTTTAACTGCGCGTTTACTCGCAGGGATCTATCACCAAATACTAGCCGGCGGACATACGTATGTCCCAGTTAATGCTTCAACTATTTATAATCAATATCTTAACGAAAACGCTTATTTCATAGCAGCACGGCAAAATATAGTTGGACTGATGAAGTGGCACCTCATTGTTTCCATAAGTGGCTGCGGTCTTCGGAAACCAACATGACGTTTGTTTCGAGTTGGCCAACAATGATGATATAAGCAGCCATACCAGCGTGCCGAAAGAAACAGTTCGTTTGACCGTTTCCTAAGTGTTAAGAGCAGCGCTGTTTTAGTCTGTGTAGTTCTGGAATAGCACTTTGCCCTTTAAATTTACGATGCGCATGTTGACGAGTGTGGGTTAGCCTTAATCTACGAAGAAGCCCTGGTAGAGGATGGGTCCGGCGTCAAGTGGATTAACTTGCCAGCACGGCCTATGTTTGGGCAGTCAGTCATCCAGTAGAACTCCAGCTTCGAGAATACATGTTGCGAAGTCATAATTGTTTGTTGACCACGACTGCGAAGTGAAAAGGTAGATCGGACCGAGCGGACACACTCCATTAAAAGCGTTTTTGTCGTATTTCCCACACATCCGTACCAGATACTGTAAAAACCTCCTGTAGTGGAAACGGATACACCATACATATTCTAAAGGACAGGCTATACTTCTGAACGACTGGATTAAAGGTTCGTGATAACCCAGTTAGTGCAAGAAAGAATTCATTTTGACTTAAATGCACGCATGATGTTCAGTTACCTGGACATGTGTATTAATTTGGTCAATGCAACTGCCGGAGCGAAATCTAGTTAGCTGTCTGTTAATTTGTCCTTCGTAAGAGTCAATGAGTGAAGCAGTAAGGTGACACGTTTAGCTTCTACGTCAGTCCTCTGGAAACGGACTCCATACATGCAGCTTACTAGGTCATACCATTCCTTGGTTATGCACCCACTTTGGTTCTGACATTTGTTTAAATGCGTCACTTTATGCATACCTACAGACTCGCAGTCAGGCTTACAGTGTGATTTCCGAAGGTCTGCTATCACATGCGAGATGGTGATATCAGTCTGTCTTTAGAGGGAGGAGCCGGCTTCTCGTTTAAACGCACCGACCTCGGAGCCGACAATACAGTGTACACATTAACAGACAGACTTTGGCCTGAAGTAAAGCACACCGCCATTGACCCGAGAAGCTCCATGGAAAATGACAAGCTGAGGTGATGAGCTACATTACTGATCAAAAGAGAAACTGTGCCTACTGCAGTGAGAAAGGAGTCTGTGGTTTGATTTCATGCAAAAACAGCAGAAGAGTGATCGGAGGTTCCAACTGACTTAGTTATTTCCATCCTAAGCGTGACAAGCTCTAATCAAATGAGGTGACGCGATACAATAGCAAAACATGCTTGCTATGATTTCGTACCGTATGAAAAACTATCTCACTGATCAAGATCGCACTTGCTCTACAGCAAAATTACGAAAGACTGGGAGCAACGACTGAGCAAACGATGAAGGTCAAAATCACTGTGCTCAACTGGCCCTGTTTCAAGGCCAACAAAGAGGGCTGGATATATCATTAAGCAGTGTCAACATTAGAGTTGAACGACAACATAAGAGTTGAACGACAATCGGTGCACCATTAGCACTAACAGCACAGATATACCTGAACCAACAACCTCCAGTCGATCTCAAAGCTACCTAGCTCACTGAGTTACGGCGGATGCAGCCTAACGGTACTGAAGTTGCTGCATCCATCCAGAGAGGTTAAACATGATATTGTAGTGGTTGTGTATAGTAGGAGACTGCATCATGAGCTTTGGGTCAAGACCACAGCCTCCAAGCAAACAAACGGCACGAAAACTTTAGTCGCACCACGCCCCAAGAACGGTCCAACTAAGGCTAGTGAGCAAGCAAATTATGGAACCGCCGGATCTGACACCGAGTCATTCGCCAGTGCTCCGGCACAAAAAGGATTAGTAGCCAACTATCCAACGGTCGGCACACCACCGTACCCCTTGAAACACACGTCCCCCGACTCACCACTAAGATCCGAGCAAATCTCATGGCCGTATTCTAATGCACCATTCTTCATCAACGTGGTTGCTGAATTTCGGCTACGTCAAGCCTCACACGCCTAGGAGAACCTCTCCATAACTGAAACGTGGCTGCATTCAGAAATTATCGACGCTGGAGTTGCAATAAAAGATCTATCTCTAGTTCGAGACGATCGGCTCAGCAATGGAAGGGCGCACTTCTTTTGTACCGCAGCGAACTGCAGTACGGGTGATTGGGTAATCCGAAAACACTTGTCACATGCTCAATTTGGTGTCGTGTACGAGTAAGAGGCGACAGCACCTGTCTTCTAGCAGTCGTTTACCGTTATTCAATGTCCGTTTCAGAGACAGAATCCCATCTGGCTTTGGCTTTGAGAAGAGTCCTGCAACCTAGTTCTAGACAAGTTCTCATCTCAGGTGACTTCAGTCTTTATGAATTGGGTATTCTAACATACTCTAAATAGCAGTTCAGGATCGAGCTGCAGGAGTTTCTTGAAAGCACTCCGCTCTTCATCCATGTCAGTCCGGCCACCAGCTTCAGTAGGGCAAACAAATAATTACCACTTGATTTAGTGCTCAAGAACACAGAGATTTTGCTTGATAAGCCAATGATAAGAAGGCATACAAGTCGGAGTGATCAGATCGCCATACTTATGATTATTTATGTTGCTCCGAATATTTGCCAAAACGCCGTGACTTCATAAAAACAAGTGGGCTTTGTTGTCCAGTTCAACAGCTTGAAAATATCGGATCGGATAACAGGCCTTCTTGTTCTGAAGGAACAACATCATTCAACCGGAGCAGAACTGGAAAACACATGCCGTTAAGGTGCGTAACTCGGTGTGTGTCGAAAGTTAACTCTAGTCCGAACAGCTGAAGTAACTGTTTGGTGCAGCCTGATCATTGTACCATGCTTGTCCGTGAAACTCATTCAACATGCTAGCAGCGCTAAACCAAAACAATTTACGATAATGACAGAATACTGTACAAATATGTGAACAGTCTCAAGAAAGTGAATTGTGTTACAGTCCTACTCATCTCAGCAGACGGACATGTCCAAAGCATCTATAAAGCAGAAAACGTGCTAGTGTTCCAATGTGCTCCATTATTCCGATGCCTCAACAGCTCGTGCTCGTGTGTTATGCTCCAGACGCAAGATTATACCCAAGCCAGCTACTTTTCAGCGACTGATTTGAAGAACCTGTCATAGTTATGCACCCACGGTTCTCTCTGAGTCGCTATTTTTCACTCGAAGGAGTAGAAGCTAGAAACTGTGTGGCAATTCGAGCCATTTTTTTGCTTCTTTTAGAAGTCCCATTTAATTAGCAAGAACAAGGGACCGAAGGTAAACAACTGTTTTCATTTGTCAGTTCGGATGCGCCTGTGGCGCCACTTACATCTTTGGAACGACGTGCCACCTGTCGAAGCGCGTGAGGGGCACCTTCCATGCTGATTGTGTCGATGCGGTACCGGGGTTATACCTATCTCTGTTATGGCTCCTCTGGTTGACAGTTGGCATGAAATCGACTCAAACCGCACGTTTCGAATACTGTGCAAGGTTCCTCCACCCCAGTCGAAAGGTCTGCACCTCCGTACCCTCGCTACAACGGAGGCACTCAGTATTCGGTTCCATCAACGGCTTTTATGTTTACAAAAGAAACTGATCGAACCACTTAAGCTACTCTAGCCTGATAAAATGGACGATCCTGAGGCCGGGAGCAATTTTTCGGCTACCACTTTGCCCCGGTTTGCCCTTATGCTTTACGTTTGTTGTTGGGGTATGTCCCTGGTCGGCAGTGAGCGAATTGCATTTGAACTGATCCAATGCACTGTTAAGACCATTGCTATTGTACCCATATAATTGTAAAGATCTGACGACGAATTCATCAAAAACAATCGTCTGCCTTCGGTCCCTTGTACTTTTAAGACAACTTGTATGCAGAGCTGGTCGCTGTTATGTGGATACAAGACACCATTACTTATGTTTTCAGGGATTGTAGGCGTTCCGAAGCAGTCAGCTATCACCCAGGGCACCGTTCGGCTGTACACACTGAGCTGCGGATTTGTACTTTACGGTGCTGGATACTACTTTTGCTTTGGAAATACTGCGTTATACGTGTTTTCTCTGTGTGAATGTTGCACTAATACTTTGCTTTTGGTGTATTTTTCCATCCGTACGAATTTGGTGGATATGCTCCGGCTATTGTCGGAGATCTTGCTGATTGGCCCAACTGCCGTCTGTGTCCGCCATCTTGCATGTGTTCTAGAACAATCGAACCGGTGTCTGCCAGGCTACCAGCTTGACCGACGACGTCTGGATTCAGCATACTAGTGTAGACGTTGCAATGAACGGCTTCCGCAGATCTGACAATCACAAGGTCACGTACTACTTAGCCACGGAAAGCTAATCCCAAAGCTTCTGGTACGAACGTTAGTTGTGGCGCAGACAGCTGTGTAAAACTTGTGCGAGTTGGAATATAATAGAGAAACTGCCGAAAATACTTCCATTCTCGATGTGCACGCCTTAGTTTCAGCCAGATAAAAAAGCCTAATAGTACGATTGATTCCCTCTGGTTCTGCACTGAGTGTACGTCACTTCCACTCGTCATATGTATAACTGGGTTGGCGCAGAAATGCGACAGGCTGACCAAGATTGTAGAGCAAGCAACAGCCGTGAACGCTGTCCAACAAGAAGCAGACAAATCAGTGCCTCCAACTCGATGCTCAACGTCAAGCTCCAATTCAGCACAGTGTAGGAGTAGCCATCCAGAGTTAGCCACTTCGACTCTAGCGACTGCTCATAGAGATGTGCTCGCCACACATTCTTCAACACAATCACCTGCCACACTGCACACTGTTAAAGGCTCGAAAACATACGCGTCCGTTGTTGCTACCCATATGACAGAGGTACCTCCCGTCGTAACCTTGATCACTGCCAAACGAGTTACTACTACCAATACCACCACGGGACTCAAGATCCCATCACTTGTCCAACCGAAGAAAGCAGCCACTGGTCCCACCAAAAAGGAGGACATGAAACACTACCATAATACTCCAACTGCCATATGCTCGAATGTGACTGAATCCGGAGCGAATTTCATAACAGATAGGATATTAGACGAGGAAAAACAGTGGGACTCCCTGTGTCAACTAATAGGGGTTCAAGCTAAACCAGTCAGTATGATGCATCTCGTCCGTCACCCAAATTCCGTGCGCTACGGTGATCCGCGGTTACTCTAGTTAGCACCTCAGTGATGTAATGTTGCAGAGACAGTTCTCTTGTCAGCCACTCGCCTCTCTACCATCACATCTACTGTTCGAACATTACAGGATGTTCCTTGGAGCAAACGCCAGAAAGGTAAATAAAATCCGGAGGACTTCCGTAAACAACAAGACGCAAAATCTATCCTTGTTCACGGTGTCCCTGTGCTCCAGACATTAAGCGAGCTAGAGGCTAAAGTGCATGACTGGGATGAATGGCGTTTTATTCGTGAAGTGCTAAAACTCGAAAATCTTATCGCTAATTCGACATCAAGGTTACCGCTATCACTTAACTACAAAGGGTGTAGTCCCCCGAGTGATAAAAGTATCATTGTACTCCGAACTGATGGCAGAATACGTGATCAAAGTGTGGCACAAAAGGCGTAAAATGTTGCCATCTGAAATACGTATAAAGGCGATAGGCACCGGGCCACAGATAGACAATGTAACACTGAGCAAGAAACTAACCATTGCAATTTGTCACCGTGTAGCTCAGAACAGAGACAATGACAAAACGCACCGGCAGGTGAAGGTGAACAGAATGGTCACCGTCTTGTTGGCGCTTAGAACTATGCAATAATCTGAGCTGGCCCTAGGGCCTGCGTCATCGTTACTATGAAAAGACGACCGGCAGCTGATCCCCCAAGGGACGGCATAGATCCACACCGGAAAACAGCATTCACAAACACGCCTCTAACCACCGATGACCTCACCTGCTTGTATACCAATGCACAAGGTCCTCTCAACAAAGTAACCGAACCTCGTATTCGTCCGGTCTCCACGTCTTGGGACCTAGTTATGGTCACCGAAACATGGCTGAACACAGAGATCACGGATGCTGAGATTGCTCTACCCGGCGTGACTTCCATACGAAACGAGCGACTAGCAGAGGAAGAGGAGTGCTCAGGTATTATCGATCCGACCTGCATGTTGTTGTCATTGAGGACCCAGAAACGAAAGTCGTCGATTCTCTCTGGTGTCGTATACACCTAAGACGTGGTGACGTGTGTTTACTAGTAATAGTGTACCGCCCTCTAATGTCCACCTTGGAAATGGATCAATGCCTAACTTCTGCGATGCAACGAATCCTGGCACGACCATACAGTCACATCCTTCTGGTGGGGAACTTCAAACTGCACCCAATCGAAGTTCCAGCATCGCATAGTGAACAATTCAACGCGGATTTTCAAGAGGTGATTGCCGACGTACTTCTGTACAATCATGTCACCTCTTCCACGTGATTCCGAACGGGTAACACACACTCCGTTTTGGACCTTGTGCTTACCAACGTGGAGCTAAGGATCGACATAGTGAGCACAGATGCATCACTTGGTCGAAGCGATCACACAATGTAGCTCTTTCGTTACATCTATTACTCGGAGCACATCAAGTAGAACGACCAAAAAACATGTGTCGTTACACATTATGATATCCTGCACAACGTCGTTCAAGAAACCGACTGGTCCTTCCTGGCCGAGTAGCCGCCCGATGTCGCTTGGACGCTGTGTATCACCCAATTCACTGAGCTAGCAGCAAATGCGTCAAAACTCAAGGTCATTCGCGCGAATCAAGTGAATTCGTTCCTGAGGAGTCGTACTAGAAAATACACGGTCTTAAGGGATTCAGCCGGGCGCGCTTATAAATCTGTCCAAGTAACCCGAACTGTGATGCTTATACTACCCAACGAAACCACTGCGTCAAGTTGATCCGCATAGACAAACTCCAGCATCAACAGAACTTAGCGGCGAAATTCAGTACAAATGCCAAATTGCTGTATAGAAACATCAAAAAGCTCCTCAGAGTGCAACGCGGGACCCCGGTTTTACGTGCAACAGATGGTCTTGAGCAAACCGCACAAGATGCAGCCAACCTGCTTCGCCAACACTTCATCCATACTACCCGGAGTGAATCATCATTTCATCCACGTTTGACACAGCTTCCATCGCCAACAGGGTTAAACCACGTATCCTTTACGGAAACCAATGTGATGAAAATGCTAATATCATTGCTCGTGCACAGCTCATCCGGCGTGGACGACATCAAACCGAAGGCATTGAAGATAGAGGCCATGAATCTTGCTGAACCATTAGCGCAGTTCTTACAACGTTGTCTCGATGAGATACTGGTTCCCACAATGTGGGAACATGGACTAGTCACTCCTATTTACAAATGTGGTTCTCCTGCGGAACCCTCGAACTACCGTCCAATCACTATCTTACCAGTCTTCTCCAAAAGAGGCGCTCATGCGATATCTTGAGAGCAACAACATCCTAGTGTCACAGCAACACGGATTCCGCCGAAATCGATCTTGCACCACAAACTTGCTGCTAGCTCGAGCAGCCTGGACAAAGTCAGCCGATGTTTGAGTTAGAATCGACATTATCTACCTGGACTTCTCGAAAGCATTCGACGGTTTGGACCACCGCATTCTCCTTCACAAGGTTCGAAGTTATGGAATCGCCGACCCAGCATTCGGTTGGATCGGCAACTTCCTCATTCAACGTCAGTTGAATATGAGAGTCTGCTGCTCCATTTCCGACCCAATTGACGTCTAGTGTGGCGTGCTCCGAAGGATCGGTACTGGGGCCACGTTTATTACTAACATTCAGTAATGATCTTGACAATGTACTAGTCGGATTTCTTAGTATTTGCAGATGATGTCCAATTGTGACATGACATTAGAACAGCGGAAGATCACATTGCATTTCAAAGCAGTCTCCACACTGCTTGTACGCGGTCATCCGGAAACATTCCAATTCAACGTGGCGAAGTGCAAAGTCATAAGTATACGCCATCAGCTTATCCATGAATAGCGCCTTTGAGACCAGCATTTGTCACGTCCTTCCCAAGAAAGGGACCTTGTTGTGGTCGTGGAGGACGATTTAGACTGCTCGAAACAAGCTGAAATGACATCAAGAAGAGACATTTAATACCCTGGACACTTAGGGAAATTTCGGGCCATCAGTCTTTCCGCAAATGCTGAACGCATACGTGAGACCCCATGTGGAATACGCGATCAAGGTCTGGCGTTCCTGGCGCAAGCGCAATATCAATGCTCTTGAAGCTCCACAACGTAGAGCGACCAAACCCCTAAGGGGATTTTTTTCGTCTACCAACGCAGACTGCAGTCCCTGAGATTGTACAGTGGCGAATATCAACAGCAGCGAGGAGACCACATGATGCTTTACTTAATACTGTCGAACCCAACTCACCCATGTCGCAATCTGTTGCAGCTGAGCCAAAATACCAACCTGAGAGGCCATCAGCTCAAACTGGCTACCAACTACAGTCGACTTGATTATCGACGAAACGTTTTCTCTCTATGTGTGTCCTGTGCCTGGAATGCCCTTCCGACTCACGTTACCGATGCCGCTACACTAACGCTTTTCAAAAAACGTCCTGATGACAGGCTTTCCAACTTGAATTAGTTGATATAGTCCGTTCCACTCGGAAGAGGAAATAACGCAAATCAACCAATGTGCTTAACGGCCCTCTCTGCAACGTGGCGGTGAGGATACTTGTAGAAGTGTCCACCTGAGTAGTCTGGATGTATCCGAACTGCATTAACATACCACATCCGTCCAATAAAGCGACACCCGAGTAAGCGCCGTCATTCCCTTTTTTCTTCCTTACTCGTTTACTGAACTATAACGGCACGTTAGACTATTTTGTGTGTGCAAATTCCATTCCCATTTCAAACTCTTGTTATGCAGTAGTGCATTTAAATCGGTAAACGCTTAAAATGACCATTTACTTATTTGTTGCACCCTTTAATTTATTTTTTCTTCCAACCATCCTTCGGGACTTGTCAAGCACATGCTTTTTTACCCGTGAAAAATCATTGTTCATTTTTCTAGAATAGTACTAACACGATCGTTGTTGAGCCATCATTGGGTTTTTAAGAAGATTCACCATTACGTGAACAGTTACACGGCTTCCGTCAACATCAATCGTTTTCAGAAAACCTACTGATTTAATGTACGGTAGTTGGATCGAAAAGCCCGCTAGTGGGACTGGAATCAAGGACATCAATCTAGGTTTTTGCGAACCCTTCTACGGTTGGAATAATCTATTCTTTTCAATATGTCGCCAACCTACGGAATTGGGAATTCTGATATTGGACGGAATGGTAACATCTTTCCTCAGTGGTGGTTTCATTTGCGGGTTCGGATATGAGTCTTGTTATGTGATCCATTCAAGGTAATGGGGTTTCGGTCTAATTTACCAACCTTGGGCTTGTCAGACTGTAATTTCTTGCTTTTACTGATGACATGGAGACATGATGAGCGATCGGTAATTAAGAAGACCATGACCTGTTTCAAACAAGACCTGAATATCACTTCGGAATGGCCAATGATGAATCGACTCCTGCGTAACACAGATAAGTGCAACTTAATCTGTATGCACCATCAGCAAAATATCACAAATGATCTGGAGTACTACACCTTGAACATCGCCTCGCAGGAATGCAAGTTTGGTGTAGTGATACAAGATGATTTTCGCGGTTCTACGCTAGCCGTGAGTATCTGAAATCGGGAGCAAACAAGTGTGCCTCGTACGGAGTGCGTTCGGACGGTATTTCCATTACATCGTCCCGCACATACTCAAAGCGGACGCGAGGCCACATGTGCAAGTCAGGTTTGGCAATTCTGGCTGTTTGCCTACACTTGAGACTCCGAGGTAAATAGTGATTTCACACACACCTAATTTTCATTGTTGGAAATGGTTTCTTTGAAAGTATGCAGTTCTTGTTGCCCTCCCTACAGGACTTGTTAAGCCTTATTTGTTTACCCGCTTTTACCATTTTCCATTGCGTCTATAACCATCAACATAGTACCCAGGATGCGGTAGATATGAAAAAGCCAACTATATTTCACACACGACATCAACACCTTAAATGACATCACGATGCGGCACTGCCCTACAGTCAACTTACTTCGGACCTCGCGATTTTTGCGGCATATTACTCCCTAGCTTACTGCTCAACATTGAGCTGACACTCATTCCACTCAGATTTATTAGCCCTACAAAGTGAATGCTAAATTATCGGATTATCCTTGACGCTGCAACATCTTAGTTACATCGACAATAAGACGAACTCGTCAATGAAACTTACGCGCGCAAATATTTTCTTTAATTTACGAACGGATTTTCATTCTTACGCAAAAGAACTACTTTCAAACTATGCGAATAGTCTAAACTCATGCTCATCTATCACTGAGTTTATTCGCTGCATCGTAGCTTGCAGACACCGGTTAGCGACCCTTTATTCAATATCAGTAATTGAAACGATTCCAATTTTGCGGTGATCCTACGATCGCTGTAGAGTTTGAAATTGGGGAGTGACCTATTCCCTTTTGTGTGAATAGCGGGCGTCATGTTTAGCGTCAGCCCGCCTGCCCAATGCAGAGAATCAGTCGCCTGATACCATGTGTGTGTGAGTGCTTGAAGACCAATGCCCCACTCGCTCTCGGGGCCTAACGGAAGTAGGAACATGCCGCAAGACGATATCCAGTGAACCAAAGCTCAGCAACATTTTCGGTAGCGGAAAAATATTTCCAGTTGGTGTTTCACTTTCAGGATGCATCAAAAAGTATCTCGTCAAGTATGCAAGGAAAAGATTGCATTGATGTCCCACTTGTTAGGTGCAGCGCTATTATGGCACAAAAAGATGATAACCTAACGACGATGGCCGAGAAAGCTAGACTTTGTAAACTCCCCTGTACGGATTCAACCGCATGCGGGTTCGGAGAACAAGACTCTAAACTTGAACACAGTGGCAGAGTAAGAAGGTGGAGGTAAAGGCGTAAAGCAAGGTACACGAACAACTCTAATCCGAAATCAGGTAAACAACCAAGTTCCGCATAGTCCGACGACTTCCATCGTGGCCCAAGCGATATTGCACGAGAACTACTGTGTGAAACCAACTGTACCGGAGCACGGGAACAAACCCACTGTCGTTGAAGGCGTGTCTACCTACGCGTCCGGTGCCGCTACCCAAGAACCAGGAGCAAATTCGAGGACTACACTTGACGCTATTATACGTACGCCCATCAACCCAACATAACTCAGGTCACATCCGTTCTCAGTCCAGTTGATTCCAGACAAGCCCACAAGTCCCTGACGACCCCATGTTTCAGTATCCCTGAATCTCGCCCGAGGTCTACAAAAGATAATATGCTGACTGACCGAAAACAAAGGGATTTCTTATGTCTACTGATGGGGTCCTACACTAAACCGGCTAGCATTGTTTGCATACTATGACACCAAAACTAGGCCTACTACGGAGAATCACAGGTGCCAAGAGACGCCACAGTCAACAGGCACATGTCTTCGGACTGCGTCATTCGGTACGTAGCTTGTTCCTCAAAGCGAGCGTCAGCGAAGAAAACTGAATCCTGATCACTACCACCAACTAAATAACGAAAAATCGATCTTTATTCATGGCTACGGTGAGCCTCAAGCCACCGATGAGGATGAAGCTCCGGTTCATGGTTTTGGACGAATCGCGTTGCCTTCATCGGTCTCTCTCACTTGCAGCGTGATGGCCAAGTCGATTACAAGAGTGCATTCACCATCAAAGCACGGTGGTGAATGTAGTTCTCTAGTCCAGACAAATGATGGAACACGCGCTCCAAACTTTGGCGCAAGTGGCCTAAGAACCTTACCCCAGATTTACGCCTAAGAACGTTCAACACCAAACCCCAGTTGAGAGAAAGGAAACGTCACTGGCGCCGAACACTAACTTTCGAGGAGGACCACAGTGGAGCACAACCAACTGTTGAAGGGGTTGCGACTTCCTCACACTTACTGAGGACGGAACTTCATCCGGCGAGCATGCTATCAGTCAATATGCTGCGGTGCAAAGTTTCAAGTCGGCAGTTCCCCAAAAATACGATCAGGTACCGACCTCGAAACGGTCCACAAAGTTCCCAACCAGCACTATCACGCTCAGCTATGCTTCCGATATTCGAAACGCTCACCTGCATATATAGCAAGATTCAAGACATCTTTAGTTAGTTGTCCGAGCTCCAGATTCGTCAAGACTTGATGTTTCTTTAGTTGATAATGGTAACTGCGATCTGGCTGAACGATTAAATCCCTGGTGATTGGATAGCTCTACATTGCATATACATCTAACGCAAAGATAGAACTAGTAGGGGAGTTGGCGCAATTCGAGGTGAATACATCCATAAATCATTGTCGGCCCAGGGATTCAAGTAGTGGTCTCACTTTGGTGCCGCCTGAAACTAGGACATTGCAACACATGTCTAAGTGCCATCGTATACCTTCTTCCAGCGTCCATCCTAGAAATGGACAGCCGTCTAGCTTCTATACTGAAACTGGTTCTGACTCAGCCTAACACTCACCTCCTTGGGGGGGGGGGGGCATTTCGCACACTAGAAGTTTCGACCTAGTTTGGGAAATTTTCTAAAGCTAATTACAAGTACTATTCGTTGGTCTACCAATCGCTAATCACGTTGCTTCTCCTAGAAGATTCAGCAGGGGGAACAAACCGGTCATTTTGGACTTCCTGCTTACTAATGAGGAACTCATGATCGACACTGTGTCAGTGAGTAACCACTTGGGGTGCATCGAAAACGCAACACTGCGTTTCCGCTACATCTGCTAAGCAGAAATATTTAACGGGGATATCAAGGAGATCCGTCAGATATCATAGCATCCAATCTGATTTCATCAAAACCACTGATTGGTTTTTGTAGCCAAACACTTCTGTACGATAGTAGCAAACTCATCAGAAAGATAAGAAGATAAAGCTAAAGAAAGAGAAAGATAAAGTCCTCCCTGAGGAGTAGAACGCGAAAGAGCATGAACTTAAGAGATTAGCTTTCAAAAGCTTGCAACTCCGATCCAAACGCCGAAAAATGGAATGTCTACATCCCGCACGAAACCATTGTGTCAAAGTGATCCACGAAGTAAAATGAAACACCAACAGGATTTAGCGAAGAAGTTATGATCCAATCAGAAGCCACATTACAAACATGTTAACAAACTCCACAAAGTACAGCGAGCCATCCCGTCTCTAAACACAGTCTATGGGGAGGGTAAACTGCGTTAGAAGCAGCTGACGCTCGTAGACATTAATTTGCTTTTACTTTCCGTAACCATCGTAATCTGAAATGCGATTCGCTTTAATGGGAATAACGGTGAATTCGTTCACTGGGATCATATCTGAAAAAGATATGACAGCAGCAGTAAGATACATACACCTTGTATTCGTGCATTAATTCTGTGTGAATAAACAGCGTCAGACGATGAAAGAGAACAAGTAGGGCGGACTTAATATGGAACTTTAACGCAAGATCTAGGGCTCGGCATGTTTTTCAACATCTAACGACCAGAACAAATTGGCTCCCGTAAAAAGGTATTGCGTCCGTAAAGCAGGTGGTTATGGTATTTTTTGCTGCAACTCAGTCAACTCTGAAACTCGGAGAAAAGCACTGCGCGCACTTTAGCTAGGCAATCAAAGCAGTAGGCGGTAACGGATGTGCCACTGGTGAATGTCGTTAGTCAGAGCTTGTAATGCCTTGGGCTAACTCCAGAGTATACTACGCAAAGTTCAACTAAAGTGACGGACCAACGACCCCTAAGTTAATGGTTGGCAACTTCGTTTTCCGGCACTAGGTGTGTGATTGCTCCTCTGTACACTTGCGTCATTCTAGATATGGAATGCAAGTTGGACCCCTTCTCGGTAAGATTGGGGTTTGCATGCAAAGCACTTGTCAGAACCAACGCACTTCATTCAGTCCTGTTTACCGACCTGATGAACTAACCCGATTTCATTGTCTTTCTGTCTGATGGCTATGTATTCGGATACCATGTAATATGCATAATTTGTATTTGTCGTTGTGCCGAGAAACCGTGTCCACAAAGGGATGGATCGTATTTACGTGTGCAACATGTTCATGCATGCACGGTTGTCAATGACTGAGGTCTATGAAGGAATGTAGTGCGTGCGTTTTTGCGGACCTCTTCACTTCATCTGGGTCTTTCATTGTCGTTTCCTACTAGTTCATGGGCCTGGTTATTTGTTTGGCTCTCGTGCAAGTCGGGATAACATGAGAGCGGGTGTGTTTTTGGGGGGATAATGAACGTGGAGGGGATGAAGCAATTGGAACCATCAACCAAAACCAGACGAATAATGCGCAATCGTGCATAATAGTCTCGAGTAGTACAGGTCAAGATATTTGTGTGTAGCGAAGGCTTTATATTAGCTAGAGTCCTCACACACATTAATGGTGGAATCCCACTGCCTTCCTGAGTCACAAATCTTCATCAAGGATTTTTGAGGCCTCAAAATTCCTTTTTATGATCGAGGAGTAAGCAAACTTTGACTGCAAGCTGCGATGGAGAAGCTACGCTTGGGGGTTCTACCTTTCGGGTTGCTCGCTCGGATGAGTGTCGGGGTAGAATGTGGAAGAAACAAGCACACTCAACCCTTTTCCGCTGATGGTTTCGACCTTTTCTGTGGCGGTAATGTTGGTGGTGGTTGTGTTCCTGTTGCTATTGTTGCCGCCGCTGCCGCTGCTGTTGCCATTGCTGCTACATGAAAAATGCGCCCAAAAGAGAAAATGCTCCTTCCAAAACAACAGGCCGCAACTATGGCGATATGGCAGTCGAATTACTTGATGATTGCAGAATATCACTAGTTGCCTGAGATAGGATGTAATATTAGACTTGTTGTTCAACTGTAGGTTTAATTTGAACTAATAACCCTTCCCATGCTAATGAGATGCTTTCCTCAGCAGTAGCGCATAATTAATGTAAACAGTGTTCTTGATGGAACAACGACAGTATTGGCTAGGTCGGGGAGTTAACCAACACGCTAGCTGGCATCGCCTTCAGCCGCAATGATTCCTGCCACATGATGGCAGCATAATATCACGAACACAGAGGTACCCATTTGCTAAAAAATATTGATGGTTTCCTTGTGGTAGCCAGCCAGTGAAGAGTTAAATCTCAATTGGCTTTTACTTCGGGGAAAACTGTTTACAACGCACTCGAGAATAGTTCTTAGTGAATAAGAGAAGTTCGAACCTGTCGTTGTTTGCAAGTCCGACCATTCTTCACACATTAGAGCTAAAACACTCCACTTTGTGCCTAGACTGTATGACCTTGTTGCTGATTGACCCACTACACCGATTAACGTCTAGCGTCAAAAGAGCCACCTGGATTGCTGGAAAGCGAAAAACTCAAGTCAAACTAGGCTTTATGAACACAACTGGGAATCTTGCCAGCATTTTCACACTAGCACTGCGGATGTAGCGAAGCATAACGTAGGCATACCATTGCAATAAAAGCGTAAAAAATACGTGTCTGCACATCACTCAAGTAAGCGTTCACGCGTGGTGCTGATAAGTTTTTTGGAGTCCCCAAGAAAACGGAATAAATACGGTAAGCTAGCGTTGTGCTAGCGTTATGCGAGAAAACAAAACCCTAATTTTCGTGTGGGTAGATGAGCAGGAGAGGGTTATAGATAAGGCACAGTGAATGGGGTGAAAAGGATAATTTAAAATCTGTTAAAAAGTTGTCACATGCTCTAAAGTGTTTAGTAAAGAGGAAGTCAACCAGTGACTCACTGTAAAATTCACTACACCTGGAAATGAGCTCACTGGATCGCACAATCAATGTGCGGTGTTTTTGTAGAAGACCAGGAAAAACGATAGGTGAGCAATATACCCAATGAGGTAAAATAGTGGCAGTTACGAATTTGGAAGTACAGGTTACTGAAAGCATTTTGAGTATCAGAGCATAGACTGATAGTTTTCGCTACTGGGAAAAAGTTTCGTCAAAGTGTGTTGCCCACAATAGCTCACGAGATAAATATACACCAAGGTACTTAACAGTGGATGAACTGGGTATGTTACAGTCGTTTACGACCAACGGGCTAGAAGTGTTTGCCACAGTCAGAGGTTTGTCAGTGCGAAGAAAAGCGAAAGTTCCATCAAGGCATTTAGAAGCGTTGAGAATGAGCAATTGGGACGACGGCCACTGCCGAAACTCCTCCAAACCGATTTGGAAACCTGTTGATGATCCAGCAGTTGGGGCCATCCTGACTAAGACAGTATCGTTCGTGTATTTACATTCTATACAGTTGGGGGAAATTGGAAGCATTTCGATGTATAAGGAGAGTAGCAAAAGGGAGATGATTGCTCCTTATAAGACGCCCCAGTCACCACTGAGTGGAGGATAATTCATCGTTTAGCTCAGTAAAATGAGATCGGTTTACGGAGTAGTTGCTCATCAAGTTACACACTGCTGGTTGAACACCGTTTGCAGACAGCTGCTTAATCAAGATTGGTCTGCCGACATTTCCAAATGCGTTGGTGTAATCACGGAAGAGGAGTCGCACATTCTTGTATTTCACATCCAATGAAGACGCTATAGAGCGAAACAGGTATGCTAGAATATCCAGTGTGGAACGTCGGGGTCTGTACGCAAACTGAGATACATTCTTGGGCTGATTGCTTTTTGAGATCCTAGGTACAAGTAGTCGCTCGAAGCCCTTCAGTAAGACGGATGTACAGGCGATCGGACGGCATTTCGCGGACCCGTTCTTTGGCACAACCGTTATCCTGACATGCCTCCAAATGTCAGGAATAATCCCACTATGTAAGCACCGAATAAAATGCTCCGTCAAGGGCATGGTGAGGTAATTGGCACACTCATTCAAGACAACTGTTTTATGTTTAGATTTCTGAATTCACGACTGACTTCAATATGTTGTAATGGAATTTTCGAACCGGGGCCAGAGAACGAAAAACGAGAGAATCAAGGGGCGGAGGATGCTTTCTGTGAAGAAGAAGAACAGGACTCAGAATTGACTTTCTCTACACCCATAGATCCAACCTGCTCATTGGAGTTTTTACTACATAGCTACGTTGAAAGTCTACACAGGTCTCAGCAGCTGTGATTGCATAAAACAGTCTTGATGTATAAATTATGTAGTCGTGAAATGTATATCTCTTGCTAGAGAGAGATGTTTGACACAAGCAGTCACTTTAATTTTATAGGCTCATTCTTTTCTTCAAGTTGTTTGAATCATGGTGAGGAACAACGATCTACTCGTAAGTAAAAGGTTTCGACCGGACAGCAAAGATCTGAGCAAATGTTAAGATAGGCACTCAAGTAATCACGCTGAACAGACAGAATTTCGTCGCCGAAAACTGTAAAAGCAGTAGGTCAGTATTTCTCAGAGTCTCACAATACGGCATGATGTAAGTTCTCGTCGTCTCACAGTTTTAAAGGGCTTATTGTCCAAGGAACCGGAGCGAGTCTTACAGTAAATGACGGGGCACACGTTTAGGATACAATGATCGGAGTTACCGAGTGGGGCACGTTTTATGGGGAAGACAACCGAGCATGATTTGTGAAGACCACTCTTGGAAAGACCATTATGTTAGTCAAGTGCCTGGATGAATGCTGTAGCACATTTATTGAAGTCCCCGGCGATGACGCTGACTGGGCGGTCACGTTTAGATGTTAACGCCGAAGATGTAAGTTAAAGTCTACACGTGGGTAAGTAACGCTAGCCTGCGAACGCAATAATGGCTCGTAGCCGAACGACTCAAAGACAACCGAATACAACTAGCTGACAGCACGCATACGTGTATTCTGGCCAGAACGGGTACAGAGCATCGATCAGGTAACTGAAGCTAAACCACTGGTGAGTGGGTAATCGAGAGACAGACAGGCGCACACGGTCGATGCTGGTGTGAACACGGCTTGGAGATGGTGACACGTACGTCACATTCCTCCTCCCTTTATTTGGCACCCCCAGTCAGCCTGGTAACGATCAACTAGATGATGGACTCTAATTGAACGGCATATTGGTTAAGCTTCTGGATGGCTTGTGGACTGTATGGCCTCTTTGACTACTGGCTCGCTTGACGGGCTTTGCAATATCCCGTCTAGGCCAGTTGAAACGGAACGATGGCGGACGCGATCCATTTGACAGGTAAGCACCCTGTTGTCCGGTAGTGCAGCGTTAGCTCTCTGGCCTTCAATTTCGCCTAGCTCTGCAGTTGGACGCAAACGAGCTTGACCTCAAGGAGTTGTCGATCTGATGCCTTGCGCTCGTACCTCACATATGGTTTCACTTGCCACATCTCGATGCGTAGTCTGTGGTCGGGAAAGTGTAGGTCTAGCCGCGTCCTAAGCCTTCGACAGAACATCAGTTCCCCTGGACTCTTGCCTGTCGTTTCACTTGGGGTGGAGCGGTAATCGAATAGAAATTTGTCCAACTTCGTTCGCAATGGAGCGAGTGATTGTTTCCGCAGCCCGTTTTCGCCTGTCTGGACTGCTCTTTCCGCTAGTCCGTTTGAGGCTGTTATTTTGAAGAAATTCTTGGAACTGTTGGCTAGTGAATACAAAGCGGTTGTCTGTCACTATAGTTTGCGAAATCCAGAATGTGCTAAAACATGATCGCATGCAATAAAAATTGGCTCGGAAGTGGCGTGTGTCAGCGGAAATACCTCAATGCATGGGAATGGACATCGACTATAAGAAGAAACATCTTTTCATCAAGCGGACCAAGGTAGTCTGCATGTATGCGCGACCACAGTTTGTCCGCTTGTTTACATGGACTCAGTGTCACTGGTGAGGTGTTTCTTTGTGCACTCTGACATGATTCACAGTGTCTGATTAATCTTTCTATGTCGTTATCAATGCCGAGCCACCACACGTATGACCGCGCTAGCGCTTTCATTCTGGTAATATCTGGGTGAGCTTCTTGCAGTTCCTCCAGCAGATACTGTCGTAACCGTGGCGGTATAATAGTTTTGAACCCACATATGATGCAGTCATCCTAGAGGTTTAATACTGTACGCCTGGTGAAGTAAGGTAACAGCAACGCGTTACATGTATCGGGCAATCCTTGGAAGACCAAGGGTTTAACTTTGCTGGGGAGTACATCACGTTCAGTCTCACAGCGGATATCCGCGTTCAACACTTGCTTCATGGTCAGTTCAGTTGGTTCCAATACACAATCTGGCAAATTCTTCAACGGCAACTGGCTCAAGGCATCCGCAATGCCGTTCGCTTTTCCAGGGATATAAGAGAGTGTAATTCTAAGCTGATAACAATAAGTCCCGAGGTTGATGATATTTGATGACGTTTGGTCGCTGCCTTTACTTTCCCCAATCAAGACTAAGAAGATTTTATGATGCGTAAGTATTTCGAAACTTCTTCCCTAAAGATACTGGTGAAACTTTTAACCACCGAATATAACCGCCAACGCCACAATAGATCATCCGTAAATATCCTCAACTATGGTGCTTGTGTGTCAGGGTACATGAACACATTCCCCAAAATAACAGAAATAAAACCACTCAAAAACATTGTGCTACATTTAAGCAAACGGCCGTTGTTTGCGACTGTTCTGTAGGTAAGAACTATGTATGACGAGTTGCGCCAGCGCAGGCGCTAGCACCCCCTACACAAATGGTGGCATCCAGGGGCATTGGGATCTGATCGAAAGCAAACCAGCAACTTTACTAAGACTATTTGCTACATCGGCATGTAAGCACCTTTCTTGATGCATAAAAATGGCTGAATTCGAATATTCAATTTGTTGTATAAAAGCCACCATTTTTTTACATTATTGATCGAATATTGCTGCATAAGATCAGTGGAATTTGTGTCTTATCAACCGAACAACCTTTACTCCTGACTTGCCATCCAGCACGGTGTTTTATCGATTTACAAGCATGTTTCCGCATGACTCTTTTGAAAGCATTTCCAACTTTGTAGATATAATGAACAATACGCGGATGTAGAGCAGTATCACGGAGAAATTTTAAAATGTTGACGGAACAGGACAACATGAAGCTCAAGCAATAGTCCAGCTAAACAAAATGGCAAAAGTATTTTGGAAATTTGATAAATCTGCTATAGCTAGAGTAAAAAAGGGTTTCTCAATGAGAAAAGTAACGACCTATTTGAACGCCTCGACATCGCACTGGGGACCCCTGGGTGAAGTTCTACTATAGTAATAGGGCGCAGTACGAATGCGAGACAGAACTTTATAATATACTTCGCGACCGTAGTCAAATCTCATTCTGAGTAACTAATGGGCTCGCACAAAGAAAATTATTAGGCTTTAGTAGCATAGGAAGCGCAGTTTGGGCTAATATTTATCACATACTCGCGCGCGTAGGGCTAGTAGAAGACTTAAGCTGCAGGACGGTTTACTCGTTTCGCGTATTCCGTCATGCAAAAGCATACAACCAAAAAATCTCACCGAACAGTAATCTGTTAGATAGATGGGTAGATGGATAATAGATAAGCCTCCTATCACTTGTATGAGTTCTCGTAAATAGGTTTCACCACCTGTAATCTTTAACTTCATTCTCAGGACCTAAGGATAGTTGTAACGGTAGTGCTTTTCACACCAGCTCGTGCACAACAAGGAACATGTTTGTGATCGACCCAACGTGCTTCTCTACTCCATCTTTTCTGAGTCGCATTGCACTTTTTCTTTTTAATACGGTGCTTCTCGAGACCGCAACAGCTGAAAGCCCCTGGTCGCTTGACGGCATTGGTTAACAAATTACCCAAGGTCCATGAGGGTGTTCGTGAGTAACAATCTATAGGAGTAAGGTTAGTGCCTGACTTCGCGCTATCCGGAGAACGATGGTCGACGGTATTCAGATGCATAAAATTTCCCCGTGTTTAATATATGCCCGATTGCTCAAAATAACGCAAGCCTAGATACCTGCGTGATTTCAGGCTGTTCAAGTTAAGTGACTAAGCCCAACTTTCTTCAATAACACCAGTCTCTTCGCATTTCTTGTATGTGGCACAGAAAGCAGTTTCCCTGAGTTACTTTGGGTCCTATCTAAACAATGATGCTGATAATAATGCAAAATGGTCGTGCTACCGAGAAACCATACCTTGAGACGGATCATATTTACATGTGCAACATGCTCACGTATGCAGAGCTGGCACTGGTTGGGTTTTATATAAGGATGCAATAAGTAGGTTTGGGAAGATCATTTAGAGTTTTCACTGTCAGTTCCTATCAGAGCACGAGCATTCTCAGTTTTTTTCCAGTGTAGGTCGGGGATACCATAGAGGCGGCGCATTTATGATCAGTGAACACCACGGGAACATACCAGCTAGATTGCATATGTGTTTCCAGCAAACACACCATAAACAGCGTAACTGGCTTCGAACGACCTTTTCATCATCTAAAACTCGCGTTTGTTCAATCGTGGATTTAACATTTTCCCTGAAGTACTTCTCACACGCTACCTATGTCCATCCTCTAGTTCGATCCAAGGTGGCATTCCAATCCGGTGCGCCCTGTGGAATTTCAACAGCACCAGCTCCCTACTTCTGAGATGGCCATTCAACTGGTGAATGTGTGTGTGCACGCGCGCGCACTGCGCCACGCCTGCTTGTAAAGTGACATTTCCCGCTAACCCAAATTCGCGCCTCCACGAACCGATCCAGCCACGGGGAGTGTCCGCATTCAAATGTGCACATGTTTGAATGCTGATGCCGCCGCAAGCTTGCACACACCCAGGCGTAAACGAACGGTCAGAATATAATGCCAACTCACACACCCGTCTCGCTTTCTCTCTTGTGCAGCAAAAGATTTGCGCCGATCAATATCTGGGTTGACGAGTTACCCACCAGTCTGGCTGGCTTTTTGCTTCAACTCTGACGTTGCAATCGTTATTCTGCAGTGCTTTGGCAATTGCGCAAATGCCAAAACGCATGCATCCACCTCCTGTAAAGAACACGGAATATGTATGCATGTATTTCGTTGGTGATACAGCCCTTCGCTTGACCGAAATGTGCACTATCTGCCACATGTCGGCGCGCCATTCCTCAACTCTGACTCTCTTCTAAACCTAAACATGGCTGCATCAGTGATGTAATGTGGTGCTTATGGGAAGCGATTCGTTTGACGCGACATTCAATGGTGAGAGTGAGGTGTTGATGGAAAACTGCGCCCGTATCTCACGGTGCAGTAAGACTGCGCATTTCTGTGACGCCAAGAGATGAATCCAAAAGAACCGACATAGGGGAGTTACTTTGTACTAGCGCTCGCTCGGCAGTCGCATCTTATTGAAGTACAACCTACATATGCATAAACGTCTCCGAAACAGATATGAGGTTGTGGTCTTTCAGCGCCCCATTCCGAGTATTGGTAGCGTAAACGTTAACTTACTAGAAACTGTATAAGCTTGAGGTGAGATCAACACAGTAATCCCTATCGACGTGAGTGATGCCCTATGGCTATGGCAGATTTATAATTACAGAGTAGCCGAAAAGTTGCAGACTGTACACCGCTCTCCCGATTCACTGGTGGTGGTCAACTTTGCTAACAATGGATGCAATAATGGCGTTGAATTACCCTGGGTTTCCACAGTGTGCTACTGGGCATCAAACTACGCAGTAAACGGCTTTTTACTGAACAAGCTACGTTCGATTCCTATGATGTCTCAAATTCCTTAAGCTGTAAAATAACGCATCGGATTTTGATATCTGACATACATAGCACCACCTTTTAAAAGAATAAGATGATCAGTAACACGGTAACCAAAGGCCCGAACTCCAACTGCAGATTAGAAAACTACAAACTAATAACCTTGTGTCAGAAAGCATAACTTACTTTAATATGTATAACTACTAAGTTTATGTCAGACATGCCATGTTTCCTGCTGAGTGTGGAGATTTGGTTTCATACAGCCTCTACCATACCCGAACTACTGGTCCTAAAGGTTGTAATAGGTACAGCTTTTCAGCGCTACGACTACAGCAAGGTACAGTACGCAATTTACTAAATGATCCAAATTAAGCCACGACTTGCACCGCTGAACAAAAGCAACGAGTTAGTAGACTATTCAGCTATTGAATGATTTAAGCCATGCTTTGTTTTACAAGCAGTATAACCGTTAACTACACTATCGCAATGGACGATGACCCCATTTCGGAAAGGAATTCGGCTATTCGCAAAAGATTGTTTCGTGCATTCCATCAAGCATTCGGATAGAAATGATTACTTTAGTTATTGGGACAAATTCATACGGCTCTATGTAAGCTAATCGGTTTCACGGTGATAAGTAGACGTATCCCGATTATAACATTTTTGTTATTAAGACGCTGTGCCTCTTAGGCGTGCTCACTTTGGAAGATAAATAACTGTGAACTAAAACACCAAGTTACCGAAAGATATAAGTTGAAAAATTATAAAGTTGTAGGGTACAAGCGCTATCGTGCACTTTAGCCAATTCTGCTCTAGGCGAAAGCGCAAAAAAGCAGTCTGGAGTGGACAGTGCACCACTAGCTTTGGGTTTGCTCTATTTAGCCGCAGAATTGCAAGTTTTTTCTCCTCGAATGTGCGGAAAGTGCACACCTGGTTTATACGGTGAAGAATAAGAATAACCGCCTAACGGTTAAAATGGTTGGTGCGAAGAAATCTTCTTTCAACCGTGGCGTTTGTTAAAAAGGACTTTTACGTTACCTACAGTCAGGTATACTAATCTCAGTATGACGCGATTAATAAAAGATGCCTTCGAGATGTTTCGAGTCGCAATTATAGTACGGATAGTAGACTTATGATTTTTAAAACTTAGGAAAGAAAACCGAGGTCGCTTACCGCTTTGACGCTCGAGCGATAGCACCCATACTTCTGTGATTGAGGATGGACAAATCGGACCATATGGTTACCCGTTCTCTAGGACTTGAATGCGATCTTTGTTCAGATCGTCTAGCTAGAAATGCTTTGTATAAGTTCATTTCTACCCTAAATTTCCTCCACTGAAATTTTTGGGTCCTTTATAGGTTTAGGGATATAACCCACCTGAATTCTCTGAGAGTATGCTATATTGAGACTAATCTATCGTACCCCATCTTTTTAATTATGTTGTTAAAACCATTAGAACGAACCAGTTCCGATCATTTCTTCTGCATTGGCTACTTTTATCATGTACCCCATTGCCCAGTACGGATCGCAGCCTCCTTACAGCCGGACACTGCGTCGATGCCCTGTCGTATGGTACACCACCGTTTTACATACTCTTCACATCGTCAAAGTGCAAAGTCCCACTGTACTTCAGAACCGGTACGTCAAAGCCACTGATGTAGTCTAACCGGTTCATTTGGTTGGGCAGTTGTTTCATTCCTCGTTGACCGTAATCTAGATCGGTGTATAAGTCAACGTATCCACTGTTGCTTTGGGGCATTACATAATTGTGGATACTGTTGGATACTGGCCTGTCTACCAAACGTTGGGTGTGCGAAGGTGAGATACGGTCAGTGTTGCTGAGTCAGAGACTCGGTCGCACGTCACTTTGGTGATCACCACAGATGCAACACCGAGTAAGTATTGCAGATATCCGCCGGATACCTTTTTGCAAAAGATACTTCAGTACAACGCTAGAGATCCTGATAAAATATCATCGCGCTAGTTGGTCGCATCACAGCTTTGATGAACTTACCGACTACCAGGGCACTGTACCTGCCTGGGAGATATCGCAGTACGGCCACTTGAAGACACGACGGAATGGTACTAAGCAAGTGGCAAAGACTAAGATGCTAGCTAGACACATGCCTTGTGAAAGTACAGATCTGTGTTTGTGGGCCAAATGTGACAAGGTGAAGCCACGGCGTTTTCAATGTTTTTATATTCGCTGGCAGCGTTCTCAAAGGAATAGTTCCACTGACGAAGGACGTTCATCACGACTGATTGTCAATGCTAAATAGTAACTTCACTAGTTTGCAACCTTTGCTGTAATTTTTGCGACCTGAAACTTCACAACTGGTGCACCGCATCTCTGCGTTCGGGTCAGGGTTGATTGACTGAACTGCACTGAATTGACAAGGCGAGCACAAACCTAGGAGAGCTGTCAGAAATGGCCCATCAAATCAGTTCAGCTTCGCATTAAGATGGCGAAGCGGGATATCGCAAAAATATAGCACAGCTACTCAAAGACAGCCACGCAAAGATGGAGTTGCTTCCGAGGTCATCTACGTTTTTCGAAGCGAATCACAGTTGGTATCCAAAAGCTTTGGCTGGGTACCGCAAACGCATGAGTCACTCTGCGGTGGGAACAGAACGTTTGACCACATGATGTACTGATGCCACCAGTGTGCTTCTACTGCACAATAAACAGCGCTGCATGAATCTGCTGGTATTCATTTCATACTCGCTATTGTCAAACCAGCAGCCTGTTTGCCTAATGTTGGCTCAAGTAAGTGTGCAGCTTCCAAACGTAACACTAGCCACAGGAGTTCCGGGCTGTTGGTGGTCGTATCCTGCTGATGTGTGGTGGTTATCCGGATTGTCAAAATTCCTTCTGCAGCTTCGAATTATGTACAGACAATAGGCAGCTTTGGAAAGAAGAGTAATGATAGTTTTTCCTTGGATTCACTTCCTGACTAATGAGAAAACATACATTTCTTTTAACGGAAGCCCTCGCTTTCACAATCAATCTCCGTTTACCCAATTTTGACCCTACCAGTCAAAAAATGTCCAGTTTGGCATCCGTAGAAGTCAACATCTGAGTCGCCTACTTGGTTGTTTTGATAAAAAGGAATGACATACTTTATTCAACACTTTGTACGCCTTCAGTAGTCACAGCTCACTAACCTTTAAGTTAGAATTCCTTCATGCGTTCCAGTGGCGTTGCTACAAACAAGATAAACAGAGTTGTTTTCTCCGCCTACCATCCAGTCATTCCTGTCTTTTGATACCGGATTATGGAGAACACACCAATCTCATTTGTCATGCAATGGTGACCAAACATTGTTTAGTGTGATGGCTTGAGTTTTGGATTCTGGATTTTGCTGGGTCGAAAGCTTCCTCTTTAGCAAATGAGTTGCTTGATTCCGTATGTCACCAGGACAACGCGACGCCATCGTCACCTTGATTTGAATGCTGATCTGTTGTTATTACAATTTTCCACAGGCTTTAAGTTCTTACCCGTATTCGAGATCTTCACTGAATTGAACCACTTTCCCTGAATTTCAAGCGAACGCACCGCTTTTATTATACTCTAGGGTATTTATCTTGATGATGACGGATGCCTGAGGGCGCGTTCTCTTCCAAGTTGTGATCAAATAACAGTAAATTGGTGCCTATGGTGTACATATGAGGAACCTGCGTCATAGGCTTTTACTTGATAGATAGTGCCTAGCTAGAGTCCCTGATCGTAAATGTTCCTCTTATATTCAACCATAACGAAAAGATCAGTTGATAGGCAAACTGGTGCGGTTAAATTCACCTTGTTGAAACTAAGTTTGTGGGTGTTGATTAAGCAGCAAGATTGTGCGTATTTGACAACTACTCTTTATTGACATTCTCTGCATGGTTGATGACCAATAACTGCTCAAAGCAGGAAAAGTCTCAGCCTTGATATGTCAAGGTTGTTGCAGAATACAATGAAAACATATTACGAAGGTTTCTGAATCCTTTCACTTAACGTTTCTATGGGCCAATTAGAGACCAACTGTCTTAATAGAAGCGGAATCATAAGTTGTACTAGGAGGATCATGTTTGCAGCCCCGGATTTTAACTTTCGACTTCATGTTATTGATTATTTGGTGAAGGGAAAGACCTGGCATACTCATGCGCTGTATACTTTAAAGCTGCTACCCTTTGAACGGAATAGCTTCATGAAATGTCGGTTAACACCAGCACGTTTGGAGAGAGGGAATCACATACTTTTCAACTCATCAGCATTTCTCTCCACGCAACTGAGCGAGTAAGTTTGAGCAAACATACCAGTTGCTTTCCATTCTAATGTGGTGTGAATGGACAGTCGCAAACATTTTTGTTTTAAGGAGAACTTATCAGTTGAAATCTACGCCGCAGTTTAAGAATTGCCATCTACAAGTTATCGACTTCGGTTGAGTTCACCGTGTTTGCGAATGGAATGTCGGATGACCTTTGTGCTTTTAGGGACATAGTGCCGCACGTCTAATGGAACAATTTGTTAAAATCCTGTGTGCTGGAAAAATGAGCTCTAATATATTTTGCTATTCCTCTTCTGTTAAACTTTATACCGCACCATACTTGGAGCGTTACGTACACACACAAGAGAATCTTTCCTGAGCGCCGACTCCTGGGCCGATAACATTCACCCGAAAACATTACAGGTAGCTGCCATCCACTTGGCCGAACCACTAGCTGCATTTTTTCAGCGCTGTTTCGATGAGAACATCGTACCTTCGAGGTGGAAACAAGGTGTAATAACGCCCAAATACAAAGCAGGAAGTCGATCGGATCCTGCCAATTACCGCCCCGTAACGCTTCTGCCTGTGATCGCTAAAGTCATGGAAGCAGTGATAGCAGATGCGTTAATGGGATACTTGGAAAACTACGGCATAATTTCGCCAGAACAGCATGGGTTCCGTCAACATCGTTCATGTACGACGAATCTGCTGATAGCTCGTGACAACTGGACCGAGAGTGTCGATGAGGGAACAGGAGTCGATGTTGCATTCTTGGACTTTTCGAAAGCCTTCGATCGCCTGGATCATCGAATCCTGCTCATTAAACTCCAACAGTACGGTATCGGAGACCCGTTGTTAGGACGGATCGGTAACTTTCTCTCTGAACGGCAGTTAGAACTTAGAGTTCGATCATCCTTTTCCGATCCGATTCGAGGGGGATGCGGCGTACCGCAGGGTTCGGTACTTGGGCCTCGTTTGTTCCTGCTTTTCATTAACGATCTACTAAGAGTTATTACGTCGAAATTCTTACTCTTCGCGGACGACCTCAAGGTTTGGCGGGCGATAAAACGATCGGACGACCATGAAGTCCTACAGCGTGACTTGAATGAGGCCTGGAATTGGTCGGTGAGAAACGCCCTGCCGTTTAATGTGAACAAATGTCGCGTTGTTCACATCCGCCATCGACAAGTCCACGTCTACAAGCTTGGGGCACACGATCTGAAGACCACCGCTCAGGAACGCGACTTGGGTGTGCTGGTACAGGAAGACCTCGGGTGTTCCAAACAGTCAGATTCCGCTTCTAAAAGAGGCAACCAGCCCGTTGGACTCTTGCGAAGAGCATTCGGAATTTTGGATCCATCCATCTTCTCTTTGATGCTGAATGCCTACGTGCGTCCTCACGTCGAATATGCAATCCAGGCCTGGCAACCCTGGCTAAAACGCGACCTTGCAGCGCTTGAGACCCCACAGCGTCGAGCAACGAAAATCGTCAAGGGCTTGCGCCACACTCCTTACCAGGAACGACTGGAGATACTCGGAGTGTTCAGCGGACGGTACCGGCGACTTCGTGGAGACCTCATACTAGTGTACCAGATATTGAGCGATCCCAGTCACGGATGCCGCCACCTCTTGAAGCTCAGCCCGAACACTAACCTTCGCGGTAACAGTTTAAAGCTGCGCCAACAATACAGTCGTCTAGACTGTCGGAGAACCTATTTCTCCCTCCGGGTCTGCGGGCCCTGGAACGCCCTTCCAAACTCAGTTGTTTGTGCCCCCACATTAGATACGTTTAAAAAACGATTGGACGTCGTACTGAGCGCCCTGCGCTTTGTTTTATGAACGAAAACGCTTGTATATATTTAGGCTGACCAGCCTCTTTGGATTTATACCCCATATTCACGGTCGTAAATCTGTGCGAACCGGTGAGTACTCCATTTTTAGTTGCTACCATCACCAACGATAACAATTTCTTAGCCAGCTTTGCGTCGTACCACTTTATCCCCCTAAAACTGTTATACTTCTACCTTTTATCTCACTGACGCTCCTTACTGCAACCACTTATGTGGTTTGCCAATTTGTTAGTATTTCTATTGCCAACCTGCGGGACTCGTTAAGTGTATGCCTTTTTACCCGTCATATACCATTGTTCCATTGTTCCATTGTTATGTAAGCACATGGTAAACTGATCATAATACTTTGTACGATGCGGCGATACTAAGGTATTGAATGCTATCGAGAGGGCTTAGCTTCACTGCCCTACCTCATGAAAACGATTAATGATTCAGCTTAAGAGGACAAGTAACGGCTGCCATTTCAGTTTAGGTCAATGTGTTGTCTCCGAAACACAGGCTGCTCTTCTGAGCAGTACGATGCGCACACACAACTATGCTCAGTAGCTCGTTCTAATTGAATTTTCTTGTTATATATACAGATACCAACTCATACTTAATGGTTGAAAAGTGCGGCAGCTGCGTATCAACGGGTTTAGGAAGCCGATGATTCTTGGATGCTGACCTCTAGTAACGCTAAACTCCACCACCGATTTGGTACTCGTTGCACTCAACAACTAGCGATGGAAAAATTCGACTCGAATCAGGAAAGGTTGAATATCCAGCATCATGTACACAGTGTTGTGTAATTTAGTGCAGAAAAGCCTACTTTACAACGGAACACAATGTGCATAATGACAGGCATATCGCGGTCACACAGTCCCGCATGGATTTGTTGTTTACCTCAAATGTACCATCGAAATGTGATCTTCCAAAGTGCGTGTGGGTACTATATGGCTACCCCGGGAAACATCCACCTGAGGTCGAATCCACATAGCTAGCTTAGCCTATATACAGCGGCGAAAAACCACGTACCATTAGGGTTGACATAATCTTTCTGCAGCGAGGAGCAGTTACCAGAATCAGGTAAATTGATACATAAAAGTGGTGGCATTTCTATCCATACTAATTGAAAATTCAGTGGAATTCACTGGGAAATGCTAGGATTTTGGATATCCACTTTATTGGATTGCGACAAGCAAGCTGTCTTGCAAATCACTGGTGGTTAAGGCAATTTTGTTTGTACTGTCTACCAACTTCGCCTTCCGAGACCGAGTTCGGCCTAGTTCAGACTACTTAAGTGACAAAAATAACACTTAGATCCTCACCACTATAAAGGTCGTTAATGGAGGAAACTGATAGCTAAGGGAAGAATACATCTACCGAAGCACTGGGTTTCATATCGTTATACCATGAAGTCCACCTGAAGCGCCAAAAAGACAATGGGCTGTTAAAACCAAAGCAATATCATAAAGCCACGAAGTACTTTAGGTGAAGTGAGTTCTATTAACCTGCCATTGAAGCAGAGCAAAGCTATAGGCTGGTGATGATTGAAACTTGGCTTTTTTGCTGAGCTTGTCATGTAAGATGACAAAAGCCGCTTTAGGCATTCAGCAACTAAAAATAATAAATGACTACCTTATCAGTCAAGAAACTTTACTAGTCGAAATACGGGTGCAACCCTGGGTGCAAGCCAAGAACTTTTCGATTCTGAAACCTAACTTAGACGAGAGTTGCGTAGTCTACATTGGTGTTGCAGTCAACGATAGGTTCTCTTGTTGCATTGCATTTTAACCGTGTTTGGAGTGATCCTAGTTTTGAACTGATTTCCCAGCAGCTTTGAGGAAATGCGCTTCCAATTCACTCCTGAATATTATTTTAATACCAGCTGCTACTTATCTGCTGCTAAACACATCCCGGGTTACTTGTCCTTCTTACTCCAACTGGAGAATGTTTTCTCCATAAGAGGTGAGTAATAAATGGCCAATAACTCCTTCAGACCACGGAGGTACTTGCAAATGTTCACTTCGTCCAGTGTGTGTGTGTGCCATTACTCTTACCGAAATATAGTGGGTGGGGGAAACTATCGGCTTATAGACAAGTCGCTTTCAGTTGCTCTCAGTACCAACTGTTATGAAGGCAAGAAAGCTTTGCTGATTTAGCTTGCAGTAAACAAAAGTTTTTCTGCAGCACTGCTGCTCCCGGTAGTTTCACCAAATTTCAGGTCATCTTTCTGCAATACGGACCGGTCACAGATAGACTATGTAATAGTGTGCAAGAAACTTACCAATGCAATTCTGTCACCGTGTAGCTCAGAACAGAGACAATGACAAAACGCACCGGCAGCTGAAGGTGAACAGGATGGGCACCCACTTGTTGGCGCTTAGAACTATGCAACAATCTGTACTGGCCCTAAGGCCAGCTTCATCGTTCCTATAAAAAGACGACCGACAGCTGACCCCCAAGCGTCGGCATAGATCCACACCGGAAAACAGCATTCACAAACACGCGTCTGACCACCGAGGACCTCACCTGCTTGTATACCAATGCACAAGGTCCTCTCAACAAAGTAACCGAACCTCGTATTCGTCCGGTCTCCACGTCTTGGGACCCAGTTATGGTCACCGAAACATGGCTGAACACGGCGATCACGGATGCTGAGATTGCTCTACCCGGCGTGACTTCCATACGAAACGAGAGATTAGCAGAGGAAGAGGAGTGCTCATGTATTATCGCTCCGACCTGCATGTTATTATCATTGAGGACCCAGAAACGAAAGTCGTCGATTGTCTTTGGTGTCGTCTACACCTAAGACGTGGTGATGTATCCTTACGAGCAATAGTTTACCGCCCTCCAATATCTACCTTAGAAATGGATAAATGCCTAGCTTCTGCGACGAAATGAAAATTGGCATGACCATACTGTCACATCCTTCTGGTTGGGTACTTCATCCTGCACCCAGTAGAACTTCCAGCATCGCACAGCGAACAATTCAAGACGGATTTGCAACAGGTGATTGTCGATGAACCTCTATACAACCATGAAACCTTTTCCACGCGATTCCGAACGAGGGACACACTCTGTTTTGGACCTTTTGCTCACCAGCGTGGAACTAAGGATCGACATAGTGAGCACAGATGCACCACTTGCCCGTAGCGATCACACATTGTAGCACTTTCGTTACGTCTGTTATTCGGAGTACATTAATGAGAACAAGGAGGTAACTTGTCGTTACACATTATGATATATTGTCCAGCTTCGTTCAAGAAACCGCCTGGTCCTTCCTGGCCGAGTAGCCGCCCGATGTCGCTTGGACGCTGTTTATCACCCAATTCACTGAGCTAGCAGCAAATGCGTCAGAAAGCAAGGTCATTCGCCCGAACCAAGTGAATTCGTTCCTGAGGAGCCGTACTAGAAAACGCACGGCCGTAAGGGATTCTGCCGGGCGCGCTTATAAGTCTGTCCAAGTAACCTGACCTGGGATGGTTATACTACTCAACGAAACCACTGCGTCAAGTTGATTTGTGAAGACAAACCCTAGCATCAACAGAACTTAGCGGCGAACTTCAGTACAAATGCCAAGTTGCTGTATAGGAACTTCAACAATCCCCTCAGAGTGCAACGCGGGACCCCACTTTTACGTGTAACAGTTGGTCTTGAGCAAACCGCACAGGAGGCAGCCAACCTGCTTCGCCAACACTTCATCCATACTTCCCGGAGTGAATCATCAGTTCATCCACGTTTGACACAGCTTCCATCGCCAACAGGGTTAAACCACGTATCCTTTACAGAAAGCAATGTGATGGGACCGCTAATGTCATTGCTCGTGTACAGCTCACCCGGCGTGGACTACATCAAATCGAAGGCATTGAAGACAGAGGCCATGATCCTTGCTCGGTTCTTTCAACCTCGTCTCGATGAAATACTGGTTCCCACAATGTTGAAACATGGACTAGTCACTCCTATTTACAGATGTAGTTCCCTGCGGAACCCTCGAGCTACCGTCCAATCTCTCTCCTCCCAGTTTTATCCAAAGTAATGGAACGTATAATTGCAGCGGCGCTCATGCGATAGCTTGAGAGCAACAACATCCTAGTGTCACAGCAATACGGATTCCGCCGAAATGGATCTTGCACCACAAAGTTGCTGCTAGCCCGAGCAACCTGGACAGAGTCAGCCGATGCTTGAGTTAGAGTCGACATTATCTACCTGGACTTCTCGAAAGCCTTCGACGGTTTGCACCACCGCATTCTCCTTCACAAGATTCGAAGTTATGGAATCGCCGACCCAGCATTCGGTTGGATCGGCAACTTCCTCATTCAACGTCAGTTGAATATGAGAGTCTGCTGCTCCATTTTCGACCCAATTGACGTTCAGTGTGGCGTGCCCCGAATGATAGGTACTGGGGCCACGTTTATTTCTAACATTCAGTAATGATCCTGACAGTGTACTGTAGTCAGATTTATTAGTATTTGCAGTGGATGTCCAATTGTGACATGACATTAGAACAGCGGAAGATCACATTGCATTTCAGAGTGATCTCGACAGGGCTTATACTTGGTCATCCGGAAACGTTCCAATTCAACGTGGCGAAGTGCAAAGTCGTGAATATACGCCAGCAGCTTACCATGAATATCGACTTGGGTACCAGCAGTTGCAACGTGCTTCCCAAGAAAAATTCGTCGGGGTGATCCGACAGCACGTTCTTGATTACGCGAGACAGACGGAAATGACATCAAGAAGAGCCAATGAATATCCTGGACACTTTCGGATTGCTTTCTGAAATTTCGAGCCATCAGTCTTTCCGCAAATGTTCAACGCATACGTGAGACCCCACGTGGAATAAGCGATCCAGGCCTGGGGTTCCGTGAGCAAGCGCAATATCAATGCACCTGAAGCACCACAACATAGATCGACCAAACTCCTAAGAGGATGTTTTTCGTTTACCATCGCGTACTGCAGTCCCTGATATTGTGCAGTGGTGAATATCTATGGCAGCGAGGAGACCACATGATGCTTTACTTAATACTGTCGAACCCAACTCACCCATGTCGCAATCTGTTGCAGCTGAGCCAAAATACCAACCTGAGAGGCCATCAGATCAAACTGGCTACCAACTACAGTCGACTTGATTGTCGACGAAACCTTTTCTCTCTCTGTGTGTCCCGTGCCTGGAATGCCCTTCCGACTCACGTTGCCGATGCCGCTACATTAACGTTTTTCAAAAAACGTCTTTATGACAGGCTTTCCAACTTGAATTAGTTGATATAGTCCATTTCACTAGGAGGACACAATAACGCAAGTCAACCAATGTGCTTAACGGCCGTCTCTGCAACGTGGCGGTGAGGATATATGCAGAAGTGTCCACGTGAGTAGTCTGGATGTATCCAAACTGCATTAACATACCACATCCGTCCAATGAAGCGACACAGGAGTGCATCGTCATTTCCTTTTTTCTTTCTTACGCATTTACTGAACTATAACGGCATTTTAGACTATTTTGTTGTGAATATCCCATTCCCATTTCAAACTCTTGTTATGCAGTAGTGCATTTAAATCGGTAAACGCTTAAAATGACAGTTTACTTATTTGTTACACCTTTTAATTTATTTTTCCTCCAACCATCCTTCGGGACTCATCAAGCAAATCCTTTTTTAGGTAAAAATCATGGTTGGTTGATAGACTCGAGCTCCAGATTTAGGTTTTTCGAGTAGAAGCTTTTATCCCCCTAAGGGTAATTTCCACCGAGTTTAAATCCAACCCCAACCAATCCCTGATCTAGAGTCATTTTCCATATAAAGACCAGCTTTTCTTTTCGCATCGCGTAAGCTTTTGAACGATTCTGGATCACTCCATCGGATCGAAATGCTGTCGATTGTGCTCAACTGTATCGATCTTCCTTCTCACTTTACATAACGTTGTGTGCATTTTAGAGGATACATTCGTCACTTCAGCTCGACACCTAATTTTCTCACTTTTTCTAACAGGCGAACGAGATGTATTTTAAAATACTACCAAAACTAAGCTTGCGTACTTACGGACAGGCAGGAAGGATTTCGTATTGATGAGCGACCGATTGTGCTAGTAACGACATTAATGTCACATCATAGCAGTGATTGCATTTAACGCTTTAAAGTATACCACATCTAGTACCCAGATGCTTGTTAAACTCATGCTGCTACCGGGAATGTACAAAAATATACAAATTCGTACATACTGAAATCCCAATGGAAGATATCAAAATATGATGCAGCGAACGAGCCCTTTTTCAGTGGCTTATCCTCAGACTATTACACTGCGACGGTAGATACAAACATGGAATATTTTGGTGAAGAGAGAGCTTCATGAAAGTTCTTTCTGCTATCCCCTCACCCTTGAATCTGAATGCAACGTAGATTGAGGTCATTTCAGCGAAAACTTGTTTCATTTTGGTGTTCGTATTTCCATGTGCCGGCGGATGAACTTATCTGGGTATCCATTTCGTTAGAACACGCTATGGGAGAAACCCAATTCTTCGGAAAGCACCTCTGTCATACATATCTCTCTAGTTCTCTCCGTTAAACGACCGATGCGGTTTCATTCCTGACTAACTGGAACGAAACTAATAACATGGATATACTGTCCGTTCCATGTTGCTTTCCTATGAACTTCTCCGTATTGTCCTGTTGAACTGGACATCTAAAAATGGCTACAGCAGAAGTAGTCTCTATCAAACTCCAAAACCCGGAGCTATGCGCTCAAAATTAACTCGTACAGCCCATTCAACTGCTCTGGTCACAACCCGCCTCGGCTGACGATGGTCATCACGCCATATCCCCGGTTTGACCTTGAGCAGCCCAATCATTTAGCTATTTGAATTAGAGATTCGGTTCCCTTTGTTTCTCGTATTTGATGCATGTTGTGTTTAACCCTACCATCGTTGGGTAATATCCTGTAGATGAGGCAGGGAAGAGAAGCTTGTTCGCTACATATTACTTTTGATACCGAAAGTGAGCGAGAGGAAATAGAAATACGGAGTAAAAAAGCAATTTCTACAGTGCGCTTACCGATTGTTAAGGTTGAAACCGAATACTGAACTAATGAACATTTCAGTGAAAATATGGTGTAAGACATGCATAGACGGCTGGATATCATGGGGATAGTTTTATTCTGCTAACGGTAAGCAAATTCGAGTAGACTGGGGATGAATGATTGCAGTGGATCGCTGTTTTGAAACCTTGACCGAAGTTAACGAGCGGTGACACCAGATCTCTGCAGTATTGCATGACATTTTGTGGACTACTCGGGTATAGATCATATGTTCATAAAAGATAACAGTTTCGAAAAAAAATGCTGGTGCGATCTTATAATCTATGGATAGGATTAACTTGTGAGTGGAACCTGAAAGGGAAAATGTGCATGGCTTAAGTAGGTATGTGGTTTAGATTTATTCACAGCCACGGTGTGTGTAAGTTTCCCAGGACAGTTGCACTAGGAAGTAGAGGGTTTAGTTGAGGTGAGGCAATGGGACGTATCCATAAGTAGAGCGCCGGTACTAACTAGTATTGCCATTGGCAGTTCCTCATAAAACGTGACTTTGACATCATCTGCGGAAGGCCGCATTAACACACAAGAGATGTTCAAGATATACAGATGTATGACGGACATGTGGGAAATGGATGTCAAGAAAGTGGGGAGGGGGAATGTGTGATTTTTGCCGTCGGCGCGAACATGGGCGTGATCATGGTAGATGGGGCCCACAGAGTAAAGTGGTGTAATGTGTAGTAGTGTATATGAGGTAACACTGATTAGGTTCCGCAGTAAATTCAAATAACCCGCTACACTCAGCTCTTGCTGCAATAAAATGCAACGTCTAATGAGCGGAGTTGAACTGCTCGAATGGGAGTCAGGTTTGTGCGGTGATCTGTGTACATCATTCACTACGTGATGAGGGTTCAGACACTTCTGAGTACACATTGGCTGCCACATTGGCTGTTCTTGATACTCAAGAGACGCTAGTCAAAGCAAGCTCTACACTGCCTAGCTACTAAAAACTGAGCAATTTTAAGAGCAACTTCCAAGGCTTACGTGTTAGTAAGTTCCGCTTCCCCGATCGATTAGATAACTTGAGAAGTTTCCCCCCAGATGGTCAGTGTCTCCTAGATTCAACGACATGAAAACACGGGGAAAATATTATAATAACTTTATCCCGAGCATACTACTTGTATGTTCGAACCGTATATATAGTGAGTAAAGCCGATAACCTAAGAGAATACGAGATGATGCTCAAAACCAGATAGATAGCAATAGTGTGCAGTGTGTATGAGAGTGCACAGTTTTGTTTTTGCAAAGTAGCTAACTCTGGAAACCAACGTATCCTGTCAAGGATCAGGATGATCAGGTAGAATTGTTTGTCCCAAGCAAGTTTAGCTAACGCAGCACTGGTTTGTACACACAAAGTTGTGGAAATAATTGGAAAATCCGCGCAACAGTAAAGCGATCATGGGTGATATTTTATGCGCTTGAGTGGCAGTGATTTGGGTTTGAAGCTACTATGATTTAATTGATTCGCACCTATGCCAAGCTTCGAAAGTACTTCGAAAAGAATGCAGTGAAAGACTAACTGTTTAAAGATTGACAGATAAACAAAACCTTTGATACTTCATTTCATTCAAGGAAGATGCTGTTACGAGCAGATACTTTCTTCTAGTTCGCTATAAGCTTGCTGCGAGCAGTAACCAAGTTGCAAATACTGAATTCTTGGAAACTATTGAACTTGCGCAAGGTAGCCATTCAATCATCACAGTTACACCGTAACACAAACAGTAACCAAATGTATGCACTGAACGCAAGCAAATCAACATGCACTTACCTGAAAAAGGCGCTCAATCTTTCACAGTGGCGTATGATCACATTGGTGAATGTCGCGCTCATCTTAATTAGTTAGTGTGCCACAGGACGACTAATGTTTTACAACAGTGCTGAACTCGTTAGAGGTTTAGTTGCTCGTAAACACCATGTGAAATATGTCGGCTTACAGGTGGACTGCTTCCAAGAATAACTCGATTTATCTGAAGCCCAAACGGCTTGTGCAGCCTGTTCTAATTGCTTAAAGACTGACTAGTTCCAATTATGCCTGTTGTGTTGCTAATGGTTGTAGGATGTAGTTGAGGGGGCAAACGCGCAGTCAATGATAACACTTATCATTATTGCATGTTTTTCGCTGTGTTCACATCTGAAAAGGATTGTTTTCTAAAGTTGTGATCACTCGCTTGCATGAGTACCAGACAAGCGGAGAGCTATTTTCCTTTAAACATGTTATGAGGTCCCATGGTGATGCTGTGAAATGAAAGGTTTTAAGGCTAAGTCTTGTGTGTTGGATTGACTTACATGACAATCGAATCATCTGGAAGTGTCTGATGGCTGTGGCTCTGATGAGCTCACGCGTTAGTGGTTGCTATTGACATAGATAACTTGATACCTAGACGAGAGTCGAGTATAGTTGCAGCACTTTCGTTTTTACTATTTCCTGTGAGGATTTTCATTCATTGATCCGGTGAAGGTCACTTGTCTAATCCTAGTGCCCTTCATCCTATTATAGGATTTATTGCTCGTTTAACACCAGGCATGCTTGAAGCTCTAGCCCCATGAAAAGTGAGAGAAATCGTAGCCATTGATGTTGCATGGAACATCGTTAGTATGTTAAACATAAAGAAAAGGCGGGTGTCTCGCCACTGGCAGGCATCTGCTAACAAAGAGGTCTAGATGTTGGCGGACTTACCGAGATGCTCCGTCCATCGATACTTATGACAGGTACCGTAAGGCTAGAAATAAGTGTAAGCAACACCTAAGGAATGCTCGGCTCAATTTCGAGAAAGGGTTAGCGGACGAAGCTTCAGAGAATCCAAAAAGATTCTTCGCTTATGTCAAAAGGCGCTGCGGTTCGAACATGTCAATTCCAATATTGATGCGTGATGACGGTACTCATGCGCATACGGACTATGACAAGGCCTGCGTACTCAGTGGGCAATATGCGACAGCGTTTGTGAGGGAAACCTCTGTGACAGGCGTGGAGCTGGTTTGCAGGACCCCGGAAGGTTCAGAACTATCTGCATTTATTGTAGCGGAGACGGAAGTGCGTAGGCTGTTAGAAGGGCTGAACCATTCTAAGGCCTCTGGGCCTGATTTAATTCACCCGAAACTGTCACATCAGTTGGCGGCGGAACTAAGTGGACCGCTCGCTAATGTGTTTCAGAAATCGCATGACAGCTGTGCATTGCCTTCCGAAAGGAAGGAAGCTGTTATCTGTCCCATCTTCAAAAATGGGGACAGGGGTCCGCCTGCAAATTACGGGCTAGTTAGTCTGACGAGTGTAGTAGTCAAACTCCTCGAGAAACGGGTGAGACATTCATTGGAGAGTCATCTGAGTAGATTTAATCTACTTAGCAATGTGCAACACGGATTCCGGAAGGGATTTTCGTGCCTGACGAATCTACTGGTGGCTCGCGAAAGTTGGGCGAACGCACTGGATAACGGCCATGCGCTGGAAGTGCTTTTCGTCGACTTTTCGAAAGCATTTGACAAGGTACCCCATTTGAGGCTCGCGCAAAAGCTGTCCTCCTACGAGGTATCTGGCCGCGCCATTCATTGGGTGACTGCCTTCTTGGAGGGTAGAGAAGTGTGTACGGGTAGACCGGGGCCTATCGTTTAGGCAGTCTGTCCTCAGTGGCGTGCCGCAGGGCTCGGTCCTTGGACCGCTGCGGTTTACTATCTATGTGAATGACCTACCCGCGGAGCTTGAGGTACCATCGCTGCTATTTGCTGATGACCTGAAGCTGCGGAACATTGTCGATGTTCCTCGGGGTTCAGAAGCTATTCAGCGAGCATTGAATAAGCTTTGGGAATGGTCTACTTTATGGTTACTGCCCATAAATCAAGCAAAGGGCTCCGTACTTCGAATTGGAGGAGGTTGTCCTCCTACGAAGTACTCAGTCGGTGGAGTCGAACTCCCCCGTGTATCTAGCCAGGTTGACCTAGGCGTCTTACACTTTTCGGCTTTAGACTCCGGCGACAAATGGAAGAAGGCGGCAAGCAGAGGTTTCCGCATGTTGTGGTTAATTCGACGTTCTTTCGGAGTCTTGACGGACGGCATCTTTACGAAGCTGTTCTCCGCTTTCATTCGGCCTCATCCGGAATACTGCGTCCATGCTTGTCCGCCCTGCCTCGTCCGGGACAAAATGGAGCTAGAGAGGGTTTTACGAGTGGGTACTAGGTTAGTCGAGGGATTACGGGGACGGACGTACCCCGAGCATCTACTTAGTTTGGGAATGCATTCAATGCACTACCGAAGGCTTAGAGGAAACCTAATCCTAACCTACCGTATCTTAACTTGGAAGGTTGGTCCAGATTTATCTTGGCTATTTAGTCCCACTAAATTGTCTGTTCTACGCCGTCATTCCTTGAAGCTGGACAAACCGCGGTCCGATCGGATTAGGGCGGAAATCCGGCTGTCACACCGAGTTATCGACCGCTGGAACATGCTTCTGGAAAGGGTTATCAGGGAATCGAGGGTTAAGAGGTTTGAGCGGCAACTTGACGCTCTTTGGTGGCAGCATGAAACCTTTCCATCTTCCTGAGTAACTCGCGTCTTCGTACTTCGATTTCCTTTTCTCTACTTTTCTTCACGCATTGGTATTATTTTCCTACTTAAGTGCACTTCCTTATTCTGTACCTTCGATGTCTCTTCCTATCCTCTGCTTACTTCACGTGACCTCCACATCAAGGACTGCTAGAGCAGGAAACGTGGGCATTAACTGGTTGGCCAGGGTGCGATACGGATGTTCCGTTTTAGATCCATCGATAACTGAGCACTTCATCAATTCCTGCATCAACGATCCACTCAAGATGGAACACTCATGGGATTCTCCTATCGTTCCAGTCCCATCTGAACTGAACTGAACTGAACTGGTTCAGATGAGCACTTCATAACTTCGAAAGTTTATGAACTAGTATGTCCAAACAAATGACAGGCTAAGGGTTACATAAAACACCAGGGACCCGACGATTTTTCAAGACTAGCATAAAACGAAAAACCAGGTAAAAAATAGCATTGCCATAAACCAATGAGGGGTTAAACTCACTGCAAATCGCGTAGTTGGTCAGCAAACCTGTGCTCATTTTCAACCTAAGTAAAAATAACCTGGTGAGAGACCATTTTTTAACAAAACCTATTTATTCAACCTGCTAAGGCCTTTCCATTTTTATTTGTATATGACAGTTCTTTGATGCAGTTGGCAAGGGATGGACTGTGAATTAACGAAGGTCAAGTGGGTTTTCCTGCCCCCTTTTGCCTCGTGTTATCCTTTTATTTCCCCACCTAACTGCTATCCCTAACCTGTCTTGAAGCAATTCTTCAAATTATTTTCTAGCGATAACATGGCATTAATCGTACTCAAATCAAAAAGACATACAAGCCTACTTCGGAATATTGCTGCATCCCTGATAATAGACGAGTACCTGTGTCACAATGCTACACGCCTGCCTAAAAAGAAATCGCAAGACCATCTATACTGCTCTATATGACAAATGTATCCTTTCTCAGGCAAGTCGATGCAGGTTTGCTGATGGGTCAGATTGTAGCATAGCACCAAGTTAGGGACCAGTCATCGCACACAAACAGATTCTAGCTGCAAGTTATAATTTCGGCGTGCAAATGAAATCTATGGGTGTTCTGGAGTTTTACTTAAACATGCATTACACCACTATTAATGGCATACATAGTTTAAGAGTCCAATCGGCACGGATTACGAAAAACTGCTTTGGCACGAGCACAGTTACCTAGTTGCAGGTATCAGTAGTACTGCCTAACCCGTGGTGGTTTATTCTAGTTATGCTCATAGAAATTCCAGTTTGAGGAATACCAAGCACTGAGAGTAAAGTAGACGACGGCGGTCAAACAGGTCCGTGTCGTTTCGTTGGTTCGAATATCCACAATTTCACAAACATTAGCTAAGTCTTTAAACTCATGTTGTACAGCTTGTAATATTTCTGCGTAGTGATGAAAATTTTTGCGGGGATGTGCGATAGCTTCCAGCCAAACCTTCTAACTCGTGATGACCGGTTTGGTGAGCCGGTCGGCTTACCCAAGCCTTCCTGCTTTCGTTACTCAATGTAGACATGCTTCTTTCTTCCCGAAAGATGAAAACCAATCCATCCACACAACGTGTACTTCAAAATGACCATCAAAATCCATCATTAACCGTTGTGCCAAACGTTGCCTATCATGACCCGGGGGCTCACGGGTAGCGATCACAACTAACATCCCAGTGGTTCCGGGTTCGATGCTTACTATCTCTATCTGAGGAGAGGAAATAATCACGAAACGCATCATATTAGTGCAGTGTTTTCGAGCGGGCAACGCTCAATTTACATCTACTTCAGCTACGACCCTCGTGATCGGAAGACCAAGGTTTACTTCAATGGTAGTCGTGGCCGACATTGAGATGGCCTGTCGCAATCCATCCATACAACGTGTACTTCAAAATGACTCTCAAAATCCAAGATGTCGTACAGAGTTACTGTGCATGTTGGGAAAAGTTTGTCTGTGCAATGGACAGTGGAGTGAATGGACAGCGTGAGCAGACCGTTGGGACAGGTTGCATAATGTATGTTTGACATTGGGGTCGGAATATAACTGCGGCCGTAGGTGTGAGTGGGGAGACAAGGGGACTTGGGTAGCAGATGTTAAACAGATTGCAGTTATGAGACTTCAGGAGGATATTCCGGTAGGCAGCTAGCTGCTTTGGCGTTTCTTCCGAATGAAAGTATATCGATTACAACAAGAAGGAATTCAAAGTAGCTATGTTTGATTTATCCTTTTTTCGCAATTCTGAGAAAGATTCATTTTCCGCGACAGTTAATAATTTTTGCGATCGCGAAAAATTGGGCTCTTCAGATAGATGGGAGCTTATGACGTGTCCAATAAGATAAACCGGCCATTTAACGAAGCAGATGGATATTAGGCCGTTGATTTGCATGTAACTACCGTGCAGAAGACAAGGCAGCTCTGTCACGAAATGACGAACTTACCAAAGTTAAGCTGCGAATTAACTTACGACATGATAAACAGCCTGCTCTGCTAAGTGATTACAAGGGAGTAGTGCGGTGTCCCCCCCCTCCCCCTTAGCTCAGTGATCTCAACCACAGGCTCACAACAGTCGAATTTCGGGTTCGAGCCGCACAAACGTTAGATAGATTGCGCAGTCCCGACGATTTCTGTAGGGATGAAACGGCCGTACAGTGCTTTTACGGGAGTGTGATGGCTGTCTAGATGTGGTACGTTTCCACCTATAGGATTCAACTCCCTTTACTAGTCCCTTGTAAAGTCATTTTAACTGGATTTGGGAGGAAGCCTCGTTCAAATCGTAGTGGACGAAGCGGACTTCTCTGTGGTTTGATTGTTTAATGTTATGGAACAAGGACAATACGATTACTTACTTCTTATTTGAACGGAAGTTCATGACACAAAATCTCAAATTGTTTATTCTGGTGTAATGTGTTGCTTGCTATCTGCCTCTTGTACATCCTGGCTGACCCAAATTTAAGGGCTTAAATCTAGATATTGATTTACTTCGGATACGGTGACCAACTTAGGCCACTATCCCGCTGGAAAGTTTGGGAGTTGTACGAATCAGTTAGAACATGGCTCATTACATTTTGCTTAACATTACTCTTGTTCTATCTACCATAAAAGAAACGTTATCCAGGCAAAAGAGCAAAGTTGTTTTGCGCCATTGCACAGGTACTTGAATGCAACTTTGAAAATCTACCTTGTGGGATAACTAGCGGACAAATGGTTAGTGGCGCATCAATCAGTACCAGATATAATAACAAAAATACAGTGTATGTCGTCAGAGAATGGCGAACACTCGTTCTCCAAGCTTCAAGAGAAAAACATTCATGCGACTTTGTTCTTTTTCTATAGTCTATATTTCACACTTCCGTTGCAGCTGCTGTCCCCTTTCATCTCCATTCGGAAGATCTACTCCAGGCCGCTCGACGTTTAAACTTCATGGCTGGAACCCAGGAGCTTGATCGTCTTCTAGAGGAGCTAAGATTGACAAGCATGCAGATGGCTGCTGGACTGCCTCCACCTAAAGCAACTACGTATGCGCACACATACACCCCACGATATTCGACAATTCATAGTACCAGTACCCATAGTCAAAACCGCCTGCATACAACGCGCTCCTCCTCCTCCGCCGCCATGGGACAAGTTGGTGGTCAGAATGAACATACATATGGTTCTTCTAGCCCCAATGTTCATCCTTCGAGTTACACGTATCAGAGGCAAAGCTCATATCACACAGAAGGCCGATTGGATGGACTGAATAAGCCATCACATTACACAACCCCACGGTCACATTATTATCCCTCATCGGGTTCCCGGCACCAGACCACTTACACTACTGTTCTCAAACAGAGACCTCCCATTGGGCCGAGACAGCTGAGTCAAGTGCACTTGACAATTGATCCAGAATGCGGTTCAAATGAGGTAAATTTTATGCATCCACTTGCAAGTTACTGCAGCCGATGTTCGTAGTGACTGGAATTAAATGGTATGGCCATTCGGCATGACCAAACAATCGCTGTGTTGCTATAAAGACTTGTTTATGTCACATCTTAGCATTGCTCCGCTCTCTAAGAATTTGCACGTTATCAAGCTTTCCTATCAGTGTAGACCTCAGAAAACTTACCGCACAAATTGAGCGTATACGGCCATGAAACTATAGCAATCGTGTCAGTTAAGTGTCTGATACCTTCAACTCGTAGAATTTCGGTTTTGTGTAGACACAACCAAATTAAGCAACGTGTAATTTGCAAATATAGCGCAGGGATGAACTACGGCTAGTGCTAAAAGTGCAACTGTGGGCCGTATTCTTGCTGCTTATGGGTGCGACAGTTCGAAATGACAAACGCCCACATACGATTCCAGTATTGATGCGGATAATCCTGGTCAATGTGCTACACAGTGTCCGTGAAAAACCCAAGAACTGCAACAGTTTTACTATGGAATTCGATGCCATGTTTCCGCCAGCCCGTCTATACTGTCCTCTGCGAAAGTTTTGGTGACTTAAGGGTTGCCCGGCTCACGTGAACGCCTACCATTCCACCTTTCAGTCAAGCGCACTGCGATTCATAAGGTATGCAAATGCGCCACCGAAAAGATTGAAAAAATTAGCATTGCAATCACGTTTTCCTCAAAACATGTCCGTTGCTGTTCGGAGACCGTGGACGTTGTACACAACCCGCTTCTTTTGGTATGCATGTCACCGCTTCACGTGTCAATCGACCAGTTCACGATTTATTGAGCCCGTCACTAGGAAATCACTTCAAACTTAAAATAAAGCCTTGTTGCAATATGCTGTTTGAATTAGCATATTTTAAGCGTTTAACTGCCGGTTTTTCAAGCAAATCACTCATGAAACTATTAGTACATTTACATTTCAGCGATTATTGTAACCGGAAATAACAAATCCACTTTACCTACGGGGAAATAACTGCGACAAGTGCTAATAATCCTGGCTGTTGGTCTTTTCTCTAATGGGCTGATGTATCAGCGGTCCTAGCCGCATGGGGAAACTGCTGGTGCATCTATTTTCATCTCGTAGGAAGAAAGTCATGAGTTCGAAACGCAGCATTCTGTGACTGAGCACTGCAGACTATTCTAAATGGAATCAAAAGTCAAGCCAGCGGTTTGCTGCTATGTTGGCTGCTTTACTAACTGGTCGCAATGAATGCGCTCAAAACACCACGAACCACGAACACCACGAACTGTCTTCCGATTTTCATGTTTTAGGTCTCGACGAAGTGGATTGGGAGGACCAAAACCACTATCAGTCATTCACTAAGCCTCGTCTGGTGATTCTGGTCGCATGTATATCACCTGACTTTAGCAACCCATCCACTTACCTCCATCACTACGAATGATTGCAATTACCACACTAGGAACTGTGCGTACTTGGCCTCAATCCGTAAGCAAGCACCTATTGCCATTTAAAACTATGTTACTGTTGTTTTATCAGTAGTCTCTAAAAATGATAGCATGCCCTTTTGTTGGAGGCATTTGCTGACGCTCTCACAAAAACCCAATTTGACGCCCAACAGTTGCCGCACACAACCACGCATTCGAGTGAACGTGACGTCAACTTACGAGAACAAAGACTTGAGAACGAATTAAATTTGGCTCGAAGAGAGTTGGCACAACTCCGAAGGGCCATGAGTTTGGTGGAAGAGCGACGGCGTCATGAATTCAATGAGGAGACACGGTCAAGCTTATCTCCAGCTTATCTACCGATGGCGAGATCACCCGCATCCGTGCAACAGCAGTTCCTGTCAACGTCTAGTTCTTATCAAAGTCATCACCTTGGAACACGATCAACGTGAGTTCATTAGTTTTGTTACCCAGACACATGGTGGAATGGTTCTATCGGAAAGCGCTGTGCAGTTGATTAGTCCTATCTTGGTTATCATTCGGTGGACATTATACTTAGACGCTAACCTGGATGCTCATAGTTCCTAAGTACTGTTTTACAAGGTGGTCAGCTACCTTCCAGACTCATACATACTGCTCCCAGACAAATGTCTTTGCATGTTTTACCAATAATAATAGTCCCTCAGAATCGGGCACAATCAGGTCATTCTGTTGTAACAAGAAAAATGCAATTGCGGTAATGATTCCTACAGAGATGCGAAACTTTTAGTTGGATCCCCGTAAACCAGTGAAGATCATGGTGAAATGTTTTGTGCAAACAACTCAATCATTTGCCTCAACAACCACCGCCGCATCCTCCAGTCGTTAAACACTCGGAAAGTGCGTTCGACCAAATATTTCTGAAACAAAGAATTGGTTGCATTGTGCTCTTCCAAAATTATGATGGAAGTGTCACTGGTATTGGCCTTGTGGAATATTCAATGAGGTAGACGGAAGCCCCCTTGTTAGTTCTCTGGATACTCCCTCGACTTCTGAAAAGATATGTCACATGGTAATCGGCAACTCAGTTAAATCTGAACATGCAGTGAATGCTAGGCATGTAAGGGGTGTTGGAAAGTGATTCGTCACTGTATTAAAACTTGATAGAGACTTCCTTCACTTATTCTGGCGCTGACAGCTTTCGAACTAATGTGTGAAGTTGAAGAAAAAACCAATTCGTGTTCCAAAGCAATCAGGAATGTGCCTAGGACTGTCTAGGACTATAACATTCATTTAGTTTCAAAATCTTGGAAGATACTTGGAACCGATCGAGAATTTATGAGTTCAGAGAGCTTTGGAAACAATCGGTTGGTGTAGTTGTTTGGTAACGTTTCGCCATTGACACAAAAGCTTCGTCATACCAGGTGAATCAGAGTGCAATTAGAGTGGTTTTTATAGCGAACGGGGACGATAAATGCGTTACCCGAGAATTGAGCCAAGGTTTATGGCTTGCCAAAAGTTCACAAATCCGAAGTCCCCCATACGGCCCATAGTCTATGGTATAGACTCCCCGACCCATGAACTCGCTAGATATTTGGCAGGGCTATTGCAGCGTCTGACAGGGCGAACGAGTACATTCATGCAAAACTCGTATGAGTATGCACAAAAGATAGCAAGTCTCGCCATCGAGCGAGATGAGTTGATGGTAAGCCTCGATGTCACATCACATTTCACAAATGTACCCAAAGAAGAGGCGCTGGGAACAGCAAGAAGTTGTCTAAATGAAGACGTCACTCTGAATGATCGGACGAAACTAACACTTAAGTAGATAACCGAAGGTATGACAGTGTCTTAACGTCTTAATTCTTTGTTTTACTCGAAGCTTTACAGTCGGGAACAAGGTCTCCCCATGGGATCGCCAATATCCCCTTTACTGGCGAACCTGTATATGGAAGATTTCGAGAACAGGGCGTTAAAAAAACACCATTAACACCAAAAGTTTGGTGGGGTTATGTAGACGACAGCTTTGTACTTGTTAAAGGACGAGTTGCTTGTTCACTTAAACCCCAATGATGAGAAAATACCGTTTACTATTGAGTTGGAATCTTGTAGCGGCACAATACCATTTCTTGACTGCCTGGTTCACAGGAATAGGTGAAATTTAAAGACGACAATATATCGCAAGCCAACGGATACTGACGGCGTACTCCACTACACTTCGGATCCTCCGAAACAGGTTTACTTTGGGATGGCCTCAGCGCTGTTCTACAGGACACAAACCTTGTGCACGGTGGAGAAGGACAAAAAGGCTGAGCGGAAAGTGGCAATGAGCAAACTATTAGCAAGTGGTTACCCACGGCAGCTAGTCAAATGCCAATTGCATAAAGTACTACACCGGCAGTCAAGACCCAAAGCCGAGTGGATAGGAACGGTCGAAATTCCGTACGAGGAAGGCACTTCGGAGGCAATTCGGAGGGTATTAAACAAGGAAAATATAACGGTGATCTTTCAGTGAGGTCGAACGTTATGTTCGGCGCTGGTACACCCGAAGGACCTCATTCCCCTTCAACTCCCATTGTTACCATTATGGGCTTATCCGTGAATGTCATGACGCGCAAAAGAACGCCTGGACTATTCCCACTGTGATTGAACCACCTGAGGTGACAACATGAAGTGTGACTGCACTGACACCATGGCTCAAGTCTCTGGTAACGAGCTTATCGACCCTGTTCACTATAAAAACCACTCTAATTGCACACTGCTTCATCTGGTCTGATGAAGCTTTTGTGTCAATGGCGAAACATTAACAAACAACTATACCAACCGATTGTTTCCAAAATTTTCTTAACGCAGTTATTTAGTTATTCACTCAATGCATAACAAATGTGAATCGATCTCCACCTCATCCCAGCGTCCATGGGTTTGAACTCAAACTCCCGCCTGGCATTATCCTTGGGAAGGGTCCTATGAGGACGATACAATCATATTCTCATCTCAAACGACTTTAATATTCACGATTTGGTGGTTCCGGCATCCGCCAACGAGCAGTTTAAGGCAGATCTGCAAGAGTATTATGCAAGCATTCTGCTTTTCAGCCATGTCAGTTCACCCACCCGATTCAGAGCCGGAAATAAATCATCAGTGCTTGATTTAGAGCTCATGAACGAAGAGCCCATGATTAAGAAACCAAGATTGGAGAGTCCTCTGTGGCGAAACGGCCACGTAACCATAATTTACGACTTCGTGTGTTGTGCGGAGTATCCACAAGAACATAGTAACTTGTTTCGAACAATCAGCCACTGCGACATATTGGCAGAACCTGTGGGAGATGCCGTCTAGGAGTTTCCAGACGACTGTTCCATTGACAGTGCTTTGTTGAACGTTACTGGCAAGTTAAGTGATCTGATTAAATCTGCATCGGTCAACAACCCCCTTCATTCTGCAAGGGCACAATCATTCATTCGGAGTAGAACCCGAAAACATATGACAGTAAGAGACGCAGCGTGGCATGTGTATAGAGCGAAGCCTAGCCCTGACAGCTGGAGTTACTATGTTGTGCATCGTAATTACTGTACCACACCAGTGCGCGAGTATATTTTAGTACACCAGCAGAGTCTAGTGCAAAAGTTGTCTTAACAGAAAGCTTTTGTACAGACACGTGAACAGCTTCCGGAATGTGAAACCTTGTGTTCCCCCACTAATCTCAACAGATGGATGTGCTCAACCGCCGAGGATACAGTCAACCTACTACGGTTACACTAAGCCCCAATTTTCCGATGTGTTACCAGCATTGGTAACATACTTGTCCCATTTCCCCTGATATCATTATTTACAAACGTCCTCAAAAGTCATCTTCAGTTCGGCGACCATTTTGAGAAGGCTGCTTTCGTTGCGCACCCATAATTCCCCCGGAGTTGACAACATTCCCCAAAAAGCGCTTCAGATGGCAGCTACGAGGATAGCTGAACCATTAAAATTTTTCCAAAGATGCCTGGACGAAAAGCAGATCCCTAATATGTGGGAGCAAGGCATATTTACCCCGAGTTTCAAGCGTGGTAGCCGTTAAGAGCTCGCCAGCTATCGCCCTGTGATTCTCCTCCCGGTGCTCCCAAAGGTGTTGGAATCGCTTATAGCTGAGACCGTAATGGGCTACTTTGAAAGGTCTAACATCATAGCACAGGAACAGCATGGATTCCGTCAGCATCGGTCATACACTACCAATTTATTGATCGACGTGGCAGGTGGACCGAAATAGCCGACAGTGGGACCGACATCGATGTTATATACCTAGACTTTTCTAAAGCCTTCGACCGCATAGATCATTGCATCCTTCTCCAAAAGCTGCAAGCATATGAAGTCGAGTACCCTATGCTTGAATGGATCGGGAACTTTCTCTTTCAGCTGCACCTTCAGTTTCGAGTTCGAGGTTCATTTTCTGGTCCAATTGGTGTGAACTGCGATGTTCCACAAGGGCCGGTGTTGGTGCCACGGTTATTCTTGTTCTTCATTAACGATGTTCCGAGTGTTATCAAGTCAAATTGCCTGCTTTTTGCCGATGACATCAAGATACGGTGGGCAATCGAGTGTCAGGAAGATCACAATATGTTGCAACGAGACTTAGACTGCGTTCTTGAATGGTCAAAGGTAAATCTACTAGCATTTTACACGGACAAGTATAAAACCGTGCATGTCCACCAAAAGCTCCCGTACGCATGTAAGCTTGCAAAAGACATGTTGAAAACCGCCTCAAAAGAGTGCGACCATGGGGTGCTGATCCAAGACGACCTCGGCTGTTCGGTGCAGTCTTTGAAGACGTCTAAAACCGCGAACCAACAAGTCGGTCTGTTGCGGAGGGCGTCCGGGTGGTTCGATCCCTCCATCTTCGCCCAAATGCTCAGTGTATATGTGAGGATCCATGTGGAGTACGCGATCCAGGCGTGGCAACCCTGGTTAAAACGCGATCTGGTTGCACTGTTGACCGCACAGTGACGGGCAACAAAAAATGTGAAGAGTTTGTCCCACTTGTAATACCATAGGCGACTGTAAGCCCTGGGAGTGTACAGCGGACGATATCGCCGTCTACGGGCTGACCTCATCCTGCCGTTACAGATTTTGGAAAACCCCGGTCCCGCTTGTCGCCACCAAGTGAAGCTTACCTGCAACACAGAATCGAAGGATCATATGTTGTAACTTGCCACCCAATACAGTCAGCTGGAGTGCAGCGGGAATTATTTTTCCCTTCGAATTTGTCAACCGTGGAATGCTCTTTCGATTTTTGTCATTTCAGCGCCCACACTACCCAATTTTAAAAAACTACTGGACGGTGCTTTACATCATTTACATTACTTGATCTGATTCCTATTCATTGAGTGAAGACAAGACGCAGACAAACATTGTACTCACCAACCCCACGAGATCGAGGTAGACGGACATACCTTGTGTTAACGTGGACAATATCGCGTCCACAGATGTGCTTTTCACTTTTGGGTAAATTGAACTAACCTTATTTCCACAAACCACCCCACGGGAGTTGCCAAACCGTATTATACCATTGTTTCATTGTATATGTTCTTAGTTCATCTACATTCGCTCCTCTAGCAGTTTGCATGGTATAACTGCATTGATCAGAATTACTTGCCATTCCCTTCCTTTCTTGGTTGGTTAATGTACTTTTCGTCTAAAAGTCATCGGCGAATGTCGAGTCTCTCCGACTCCGGGCGTTGAACTACACAGCAAGTTTTGTATATCCTTAAAACCATCGGGTACTATCCGAACCGCTACTCGAACCTTGCACCTGGAGAATCTTGGCTGACTAAACTTATCATGGCAACTATTTATTCATTATGTGTTTATCTTGAAGCACCCATTGTGTGAACGGTCTGTGCCACACAATCTAAATATGGACCACGAGTAACCTCAAAGCGAATTCTGGTCATTTTGGTCCAGGCTGTTTGAGATAGCGAAGGATGACTTCATAAAAGAATAGTTTACACACTAATCCCACACAAACTGCTCCATTACGTTTTTATCCGTCCTCCTCCCCTTTGATGCGCCCACCGTCGCATCAAGTATAATAGTTAAGCCTGGGATAAACCGCAACAGCAGCAGAAGTGTGACTTTGATGGGGACCAGGGCAAACGTTAAACGGCTGCGGCAACTTACATACCAGCAAAGACAGGGTATGCGGAAGGGTTATTGGACACTGCTGACTACTACGTGACCATTTTATACTGCGTATCAGGTCTTGAGTAGACCTGATTCTGTACACCGACACACGCTAATGCACTACCAAAACGCTGACCTAACAGATGACCGAATGAAAGATAGGGAGTAATGACGTTGTAATAAAAGGAGCAACTTTTTACTACGGAGCTGCAAGCCACACAACGCCGTCCCAAACTCTATCTCTTCTGCTCATCATTGACTGTCTTTAAAAGCTATTGAATAATCCACTAAACTCTCCGTACTGCGTAGCATTTTCTGCAAAACTCTGGAATACACCTCTGTTAAACACACACAGGACGGAAACTTTTACAATCAAGAGAATTTTAAATATGTCCACAAGAAAATGTAGACCTAGTAAGCATGTTCGATAGCTGATTTATCAAATTTTATTACTAACCCGTCATTTATCAGCACACGAGGAAGATGCACTAGTTTTCCTGCAGTCTATCTGTCCTCGATTCGCTAATGATTGCTCTATTACTGAACACATCATTTCGATTCCGTACTTTTCATCTTGAGCGTCCAATTGGAATGGCTAAGCCTTAATTTGTTACCATTAACAAATCATCTGTGGCACTGATCCATCGTACAACCATTGCGGTGGGTTCAGATGACAACAGCTCGTCCAGTGTGTTTTGGTCATCACTACCACTCTTGGATAGGTATTCATGCAAAAGTGTTAAATAACGAAATAAAATGTACGCAACTGGTAGTCTGATGCGATACAGTCAGTGTGATACTTTAGCAACCAAGCCAGCTTAGGTACGAGGAATCGACGTTTGGCATCAGCAGCTTCGGCTAAAACCACGGCTAAGACGAACAGGCGAATCGATGCCAACTATCTAGGAAAATCTACTAATTCACAAGTAATGGTTAATGCTTCTGTCAGTCCTGACATTCCCACTGATAGACGATCATCCGAAATCCCATGGGATTCCAAATTAGTTACTTTAAACTGTGATACACTGGTTCAAAAGAAGGGCTAATGTTATTAACAACCAGGCTTGCGCATCCTCAGAGCTACTACCTGCTATGTAACCCAGGTATACCAGCCTGACATTCGTGTGTGAACTGTTCCTATTTACTCATTCAAGGTAATCGGTTTGTGTTTCGCTCTACTTTCGGCCTTGAATGGAGCGCGCTAAGGATCCATGTCTGCACTCATCTGATTCTTGTTGTCACGTGACACAGCTCACCTACGCAAGCCACCGTGACGCTCATCCCGGCGGGCATCCAACACAATGTGGGTGTGCTCGTTTCATTTAACTCATTCGTATCCCGTCATGCCATTCAGTTTGCACCGCAATGCATCTCATTAGTTGCGTGTGTGAGCAGCTGACAAACGTCACATTTAACATCCTATTTCTCTGTATCTGCCTTTCTCTGTTACTTACTTGCACAGAAGTTCCACATTCCAACGCTCGTCCCCTCGGCAAGAAGGACCATGTAAGTCGTAGTTGTAGTTCATTTAAAAAGTAGTTGCCTTGACAATACTACGGTGGAACACTTGTTGATGTGATGAAGTTACTAGTAAGCATAAAGTTTTCGTCTATTTTTTACTACAGACACGGAATTCTACTTTATTTAACCAGTTACTGGACAGAAGTCTGCGTGTGTTCTGACCGAATGCCCCATATCAAATGACCGCATTAGTGATAGATTGTAGTCATGTAGCCTATAGTTCACACATTAAGTGAAATGTCCTACTTCAACCAACTGTTGTGCCGGTATTAATGGTTCTACTTTTGCTTACATAGAATGTGGGGTGTTTTATATGTTCAAAATGACTTACTTCATTTATTGTTGCTCAGTCGTACCAAGTCCCGTACAATCGTACTGAGATAAACCGCTGCTTTAGTGGACGTTGGTAAATGCCAAATGCGCCAGGATCTTTTCCATTGCAGTAAATCCGGGAACCGGCAAATGATCTTCACTGAAATGAAATTATTCCAAGACAAAATGAATCTAAGAACCAGATATCTTTACCTGCATTACAAAGCAAACGGAAATCACGGGATTCCATTCTCAAGCTGGGGGTGGGGGGGCTCAGTAAGCCTGCAATTGATGTAATAAGCTACACAAAGCCATTTAGAGTATGACAACGCTATGTACGGTTGGTGCGGGGAAAAAAACAGTAGACCATGATGACCAATTCACCCGCTGCATCAGAATTCGCCAAGCGACCTTAAGTCAACAATTCCTCGGGGTGTTATTTGATATGCTCTCGAACTGAACAAATACTCAGATAGAAGGATTCGGATGTCCCATAGTTAGGTCCAAGTAGAGTGCGTTTATCTGACTGACTATGATGGATATTCAAATATACACGTTTCTTCCGTTACCAGTAGGATTGCGGAACGGCTACCATAAATTCGATGCTTTGGTAAAAACATATTCTGAAGTACGTGGAGAATGGCTACGCGTAATATTTTCAGCATTTGATGCGGAACTTGCCTTTATTACTAGTCCTACCAGCAATTGGTAGACAGCTATGGACCTACGGTTTTTATTATCCTGTGGCTAGGGTCCAGTGCGTTCACGAGTGCTTCAGCGATTTTCCACATATACACGAGGTGATTCAATTGTATAAAGCCTATCATTTTGAAAAATCTGTTCCTCCAATGAGGCTATGTCACTTACCATATCGTGAGTCACATCAATGATGCTACAATTGAAGTTGATTGCTGTTCAGGTTCTCGGGTAGCCATCAAAGTTGCTGTCAGCGAACTACTGTAACCTCACCCTAGTTTGCTGTCGTGGGTCGTTAATCTGCTTCTTGTTCCAATCGGCTTTTGTATAATCCTAGTGTGTCTAAAGAAAATGTACCCATATGTGTGCACAACGATTTCGACGAATTTTGCTTTGTGCGTCTCATCTGGATAAACAAACGCCCCCTTAGTTTGGGTCATATTCACTTAGGTCACATGATTGGGATGTTTGTGTCACAATACTTAATGAGATGTTCGTTTCTGGAAGTTCAGAATACCCTTTATTTGCCTGTTTGCCACATACAATCCCATTGTGAACCACGATCGACTCTGAGGCAAACCGTAATCAATCAGGATGATTGAAATCGGTGGAATGTAGATTAACGAATGCATTAGGTACATGTGGGCCTAACAGTTGTGAAAACAACACTGCCTTGATAGTTTTGGCAGAGAGAATCCACAACGAAAGGATCCGTAACTCGGAGAATAATATCACATTATGACTTTCGCATATCTTCTACAGCAAGTTTGTGTAGATAGCATTAAACCCCATTGACCGAAAACTTCTTTTCAAAGTGCATTAAGGCATAAGTCACTAAAGGTTTTACTGCGCCAGTTAGTTTAGTGTCTGTGCAGCGTCTGACGAAGGTTGGTCTCCTTGCTCTACTCCATTGGTCACTGGTAATGCATGTTATATGAACCGCTTTCACGGACTATACTTACGTCTCTAGCTGTAGAAGCAAGGTCAATGTTCTGAGCTTTCACTGAATTTCCGGACTGTGTAATGCTGACAAATCTTGGAGAACAGTATGACTCACTCAGTACCTTCTCCCATGTTAGCACCCATAAATGGATGAATTGTCGGATCCATGTTCGATTCCTCCATGCATCCACTGATTGACTGAGCCAGCGAGAACAGAGTCAACTACGTGTATACAGGAGGTTGTTGTCAGTAGGCTCACTTTGAATTGCTCGACAATATATAATATTATGGGAATACTATTGAAATGACTGTCTGCACCCTTCTAAGCGCACCGGCACTAGGAATTTGAAGTTCCATTTTGAATCGGTTCACCTTGATCTTCCGAAAAGTCGTCGCAGTTTGCCTCACACGAATGCTCTTGAATCACGTGAGACGCGCATACACACCTACGCACATACAAAGCACGCGTGACGCTTAGCCCTCCTTAGCTCACATACCAATCGATACACGCACGGGGTGAAACATGAGCACCGTATCCTCTGAGTAGCGAGCCGCATACCTTGAGCGCACAATCACCACTTGCTACCACCGTCACATCAGAAAGCAGCACAGAGAGCGCACGCGACAGGAGCGTCTCGCTACACAGTTCATCCAAATTGCCCTGGTGGAACGGTTAACCTGTCGTTCCAGTCTTCGACCTACCGCTCTATGGGATCAATCAATCAGCGGAGTGCTGCCCTGGGCCATCTACACGCGGAACGGGAACAACCGAGCCTACCAAGCTGATCCACGCGAGAGAAAGTTTACCATGGACTGGCACGCCCCCAGCTTTCGTTCAAAGGACGGGATAATCCTGAGATCAACAGGTGAGCACAAGTATTCGTTGTCATTCATAATCCGTTAATTTGCAATGCTACCATGTCACATACATTACGTGCTAAGACCAGTTTATCCAAATGGCACAGGGGCTCCTTTTTAACTGTCTGCATATGTACGACTGCGAAACGACACTCCAAAGATGGCCGGTTTTCGCTGTGACGGTGTAGTGATCATATGAGAGTGCACTTGGGCCTTAATTGGAGTTGCTGTATTCAAATCCGCGGAACAGAAACCAGGCTGATGTTCATGGTGGTGTTAGCAAACGGGGAATCGTACAGTGGCACAACTGATGAACAGGCGAAAACAATATGAAACGCGGGGAATCATAAATGTATAAGCCCATGTGATGCAAGTAGCCGACAGGACTAAGTAGACTACATTCCAGTGAAGAGCCACACTACCGATCGGACGCGAGCTGAACGGCAATTGTTATTGGAAGCACTAGGATAGCCGTCTGGCTAAATACCACCACTGCGTAACTACGTTCCGTGGTATCACGTGGGTCCACTGTCTCGTTCGATGATCTCTTTTCTGTGGAAGTAAAGAAAATAGCGTTGCTGGTTTATTTTTATTCATAGGGGCGCAGCGCAACAATAAATAGCATGACCCTATGAAGGTACATCATTACTGATCCACCTTTTGTTGGATCAACCGTTTATCCCTAACAGTCCGCCTTCGATAACAATGGATACTGTGTTGCAAATTCCCTTCACTTGCTTCTGTCCATTTCGTCTAAGCCAGGACGGTTACGTTAAACCTTGACCGAGTTTGGTGTAGTGCTAACAGCCATTTCAAGCAAAGTATGTGACCCACAGATCCGAATCACTTTGTCTGTCAGGCGCTTGCCTGACTATTACTACACTGATAGTTCGGCGAAGCTATACTGCATCGCCCTACCTGCGGATCACTCCGCAAACTTTTATTAGGCTGGCTGTTGTTTAGGTCCAAACAATTGAGCAAATTATGCATAAACTTGTTCAAGAACTTCTATCGAAGATATGTACATAAGCGTAGATAGGCACAATAAACAGACGAACCTGGAACCAAGTACCAAGAAACGTGATCAGCTAAGTAGCGTGGCACGTAAATCGTAACACAGTTGAGTACGCAAATGCTGCGCTAATAAGGGTTCTGTAGCTACTCCTAAACCTTCAAGTCAAACAACGGCGACCGCAATGCAGTACTCCGACCCCAAAATCACTTCCTCTGAAGCTTTTGTAAGAGATTTGTTGGCAAGGATTTTTGATCGTCAGAACCAGCTTCAAGAATGGTCCCGTTTAGCTTTACTTATCGGATTCCAGGAAGCCTGGCTGCTACCCCTTTGCCCATACCTAAAACTGACGACGTGTCACGCGCATCGCAATCCATTCCCACAGGGAGCGCTTCAAAATGACCCTCCAGTCTGTCAGTAACCGTTACGACAAGCGTTGCTCGTCGTGACTCGGTGGCTAAAAAGTCAGAGGTTTCAGTTAACTTCGCAATGGCCTCGGGTTCGATGACTGCCGTCTCTACCCGATGAGATCAAATCACTTCGAAACCAAATCCGGTGCACACTTCAGCGCCCACGCTTTTTGAACTCACACCGCAGTCGCGTTCCCATGGACCGATACGTGTTTGCCGTCCGTTGTATGGTCTCATGTCCCGGTCAATTGAGTTGCAGGTGACGCGCCGCATTTGTCGAATACGTGTGACCTCACACAGCGCCATATGCCCTAGAACATAAACCTTCCTAGCGCGGATCAATGCGACTACTTCTTACGAACATCGCATGGTCAAAAACAATCCTTAGTGTTTGAAAATACGGCAGCAGCGGCTTCCTTGCTACTTTCACCTCCCAGCGTCCTAGCCAACAGACCACAGATAATCGAATATCGAGCACATGTGAAAGAAGTGATCAGGTTAGAAGTCACTGAAAACTGCACCACAGGTGGCGGAAGTACTCATGCAGAGACGAAACTGGGTGTAAAGTGTAATCATGAGAACTTGCCACAACAAATGTTACTTTTTCTTGGCAATCCCCATAGGCAAAGTGATCTCTGACTAAACTGGACGTTTGTATCTGTATTATGGGCGCGCACCTGGGTGTTCCGCTCTCCGTGCGCTTCGGTTCCAAGTTGGATAGACAGGTGTTTCAAGGGTGTGGCGATTTCACATATCTTCGATGCATTGCAAAACAACTTTTTACAATTAAATCAGTATAGACCACGCTGTTTCAACTATTGGAATCAGTATCATTTGTAGATCATGATTGGAAAGCAATACTCTGTTCTTATCGTAATGTTTCACCAACAAATTAATGCGAACGACTAATTCTACGTTTGTGTAACATCTCCCTTTTAGGCCAGGAACAGTCGGGTATGATGCATCGACGACAGTCGTATAAAAAGCAGAGCGTTTGGAACGAAATCCGTCCGTTATCCATCAAGAGGGAGATGCACATAGTAAATTTGGACTCATCCACCAAAGACTGCGTGGTCCGTAATATACCCATTATTCACTGTTCATCGAGGCCAACTGAGACGGGACCAAGGAGCACACCGGATTTCACTGTCGCGAATCACCGCAAACAAAATTGTCATGAAGCAGACTGTTTCTACTGCATGTCCCAGGCCGCTCAAAACGGATGGCGCGGTTCAAATGCAGAGGGAAGTCTGTCTTCAAGTGATCAAGAGGACAAATATCCTCAGGTGTCAGCGACGTTCCCTGTCTACGGACAATCTTCGCCACATCCGACTCTTACCTCAGTGCAATCGCAACACACACACAAGCGCGCAGAGGTAGACATGACGCAAGGTGGCGGTCACACACCGAAGGCACACAATCCATTTTCGCCTACATCCAGCCTCAGTACAGGTAACGCGCTGCACTAGGATATTCGATACGGTGTCGCGCACGTTAGGCTACGATTTTGCCAAGTGTGGTGGGTGAATGGCGCCGCTTCTGGTGCACGTAGCAGACGGGTGGATGCGCGTGGTGTGTCTAAATTGATGTGTTGTGACGCGTCCACATCTGACCGCCGCGATCGCTGCCAAAGGCAGTGAATCTGATCGATTGACCTAGGCGCTAGGTTAGAGGAATGCACCGAAACCGCAATGGTTTAAATCACACGACCACACAACCAGACTGAATGCCAACTGTTTCCATCCATTGGTTACTGCACCAAATTTTGTGTCTCGGTTAGTCAGATGACTGTGTAGTTCGGATTCCTGTCAAACGAAATTTTGTGATGACTGCCTCATCAAGGGCAAACAAGTGACAATTTTACGGTTCCTGTTTGGTGCCTTCGCTTTATTTGACAGAACTAGTGAGAGGTCTGCTAACAAAAACAAACGTAGGATAGCTAACGCATTAGAGGCAGGTGTTCATAGCAATTTGACAAAACTTTGAGAAAAAATGGGCAACTGTTCCCTTTGAGAATGCAGAATGGAACTTCTACATGTAAATGCTTTTTGGCAAGTATCAAATCTAGTCACTTACTGGATACAGTCAGTGCTGGACGCACACGAATGCTATTGGTCAAGTACTTCGTGGCTGGCACACGGAAACAATGAAGTGGATTTCGGCGACAGCCGAGGTGACTGCATCACTCCTCTGGACTACGCTGTGGTTGAGATAGATCAGGCTATCGTGTGCCTGTCTTAGATTCTCACAACGTGTATTGCACTTTCCGACTAATGGGCACAGTCCATTTGGAATATTGTCTTTTACAAGGTGAGGCTTCTCACACATGCCAGTTGTCATGTGTATCTGAGGCTTGTGTTTTTGTTAGAAGTTTCTGGCCTGGAAAATTTATGGATTGTGAGGCAGCCCTTATGTGCTTAACACATAGGTGAAGATGGTTGAGCCGAACTGTCTGAACGCCACTCATAAGCGATCAAACCTTGAGGAACGTTTCAGGTGTTTGTTAAGCTTACTGTGGGTCTCCAGGGTTACCCTTACGGTACACATAGATCAGGACTGCAATATTGTTATTTATCAGTTTCTTTGCGTAGGTTTTAGTTATCCACGTTTTCACACAATCAAGCTTATCGGGCGGATAGTTCACGATAAGCACTTTCTAACGTTGCAGATAACTTTCGGGTACTTTTGGTCATTCGAATTTTGCTTCCTACGGGGTTTCTAGCCTTCACTCACACACCTTGCAAAACAGTGTACCGAACTTGTGTTAGTAGCAGAGCTGATGGTTGCTTTTGTGGTTTTGCATGCAACACCTGAAGCCCAACGAGGTCCATATTCAAACAAAAATTCTGCATACGCTGTGCAGCGTGTCAATGTTGAGTGAGTATGAGCATCTAAGTGAAGCTCATTCAGATTCTCAAATAGAGTTGATCGAACACTTCTTGTTACCCGAAGCTCCAACTTTTAAAACTCGTATTTCTCAACGAATTAGTTCCATACTTGTTGAGATCTCAATGTGCATTAACAAATCTCACTCCTTACGGTAGTTTAGATTAAATAGCCTCAACCGAACAATGAGAAAGCAATAAAAGAAAAGAAATAAGTGCAGGGTGTTTTAATAGCAAGTAAATGTCAGGCGCTGCTCGCTCTTGACACTTCAACCTACGGCCGGTTTTGTCTTGCTTCAAACTGTTTAAGTAGACACAATTTGGGACTCGAATCCGGGATGCGGTGTTTGCTAGTTGCTACCACTACAACAAATAAATTGAGCTTCCTTGGACGAGCTCTGTCACAATCTGTGAGCTCTGGGGTGGTCGGTGTCTGTATGAATTGCGACATAACACTCCGGCGCGAGCCAACCGAAAACACTATGTCTAGAAGGTAAACACTGCGAATAGGTTTCGCATATGGTCCTAATGAACCAGATAGTTAGGTCTACTTTAAGAAATATCGCGGCCCCAAATGTTGTGTGCAGCAGACCAATCGCACAGCGGGTGTCCATGAAAAACGGACAAATTTTCGAGGACACAGTAGCCCTAAAGCTTCTTTGGGATTAATGAAACTGAAATTGTCGGATTTGGGGAAGGGTTGTGTAAACCATAAAATTCATGTGCCCTGTCTTGTTACTTGTGTATTTGGTTCAATAATGCTCTTCGCCAAGCTACACTTGTCTCTTTAAATCTCACTAACGCTCTTCATGTAGAATCTCGTGAAAAGAATACTATACAAGTCAACATGGGTGATACGCACACTACTTCAATGAAACTTTCCAGAAACGGAGTTCAATTATTCAAGAAACATTCACACCAGAATGGACTGATCACTCAAATGGAACCACTATTTACACTCAAAAATGGGGATTTTGACGATACTAACACACCAGGGAGTACGAGCACAAACTCGACGAAATCCAATGTGTTTGTGTCCAGTTTGAGCTGCATTGAATCTCGATCACGCTTGAAGGCAGGCGAGGCATACGAACAGCACGGTACTACTGCCACAGTCAGCGTACTTGCAGATCAAGAAGCCACGTTGTCATGTACAGCCCATAGGGAACCGGTCGCACCAGCATTTGAGCTTACCTACATCAAGCCGGTGTCAATCGTCAGCACGTGTACAATAAATACTAACCCAAATCTCAGCCAGAACGAGATTGCATCACCAAACTACCCTGCATTAGTAAGCAAATTTGGGGTTGAACATTCCAAGTCACTGCACACCAACAGTCATCCAGCCGCCGCGGCCACTTATGTGTTGCAGTCCGTTGATGAGACCAAATGCACCAGAGCCTTATCGTCGAATCAACAGCTTGATATCACTCACTCTTCACCACTAACGGCTGAACTCGACGTCTCGGGTAGGGGAGGGGGCATTATCGACCTGTTAAGCGTCACTCACACATGCTAAGCAACTCAAGTGCTTGCGCTGTTCTCACCCTGCCCCACTTTCATTTGAAGTAGCATTTGGTAACCAAGGCTTTGATTTTCAACTTTCTTTTATGTTGTTTTTAACACACTTAGACGTTCAGCTACGTATACATAGCGTCCGCTTTCGTTTGTGCTTAACCCGACTTTGGCACATTCTTCATTCTTTTTTCTGCTTGTGTATATGATTAGATGGTGTCGGCACCAGCGTTGGGACGTACGGGGTCCCAAAAAGAGCCATGAGCCAAACAAACATGCAAACGACTCGTTCGTGGAATTTGCGCTCGCAACACCAGGGGTCCGGTTAGTTCCTGTTTGTCACTTTGTATTTGGCGGTTTTGTGTCGACTTAAACAACACCGTTAATATATTTTCATTTAGCATGATAGTAGATGCACAGTGGGACTCGTGTTGCAGCTTGTTGGATAATAAAGACGCTTCGTGAATCAGTTGACTTATTAGTTGCTTGGCTAATTGCGATTGTTTCGAAAGGACCTAAAACATATTCCGCACTAAACTGCTTGCTCATTAGAACTGTTTGTCAATTAATAGCAGAGCTCCATAAAATGATCCCTTAACCTACACCAATTAAGGGCACTAATGCTGACGGTGGCTTGTCTCGATAATTAGTACCTACAATTAACTGGTGTAATTTGCACGTTACATGGTGCCTTCGCCTACTGAACTTTTGAATGACAGACTACCATCATTAGTCCTATATCACTGAACGCATCTCGTCTAGGTCATCAACAAGTACACAGCTATGTATATGCGTTTCCGAAGATAAAGGTTGGATGGAAGGTCACGCGTCACATTCAACGACTAAATGAAACCAACGTATAGTGCTTAACACTTTTGGTGCTTAATGTGAGTTGATCTTAGTTTCGGATACCCTTGTTGGCGGTATCCATTTCAAGAGCTGCCCACCAATATGATTTTGGAGAACTAAATGAGATCCACACGCATACAGGGACCGTGAGAGGTGTGCACTTTACCACCCATACAGGAAGAGTATTCGTTGGAGACATGCGGGTGGGAGCCGCGACTGCTACTTAACAAGATGGGGACGAATCATCAGGTGTATAGCACCATTGTAAACAGGTGAAGCCACACGGAACTCATCCGGAATCATAGCAGTACCTAGAAAAAGTGGATGTGGCGTACATCACTAGGTGGTACACGGTTTCATGTGCATCTGACTCCTGCGAAATCGTTTCCTGTTAATCATTTCCTGGTGGGAAGTATGGCAGGTTTAGGTAACAGACCTAGGCAGATTGGCCTTGAAAGAACTGCGCCTTGGACTTAGCAATGGCGCTAAGTCTAACAAATACATCTACTCTATTAAACATCACACAATGCCTCATCATCACCCGCACATAAGCACGCTGTTCTCATATTTTACTGCCCCACAACCATGATGACTATATTAAATAAGGTATACAGTGGAGAAGGGACAGGAACGCGGCCTCGGTGCTGTAGGACCAGTCCCGCTTTGCTACATAGTGTCGTCAAATGTGGAAAACCCTAAGCCAGATTTCAGTTGCCCGCTCCTTCATAGACACAACCACCATTCACAGCAGAATGTCATCAATTTGAGCTGATGCCTCATTGTCACACAATCATTAAAACTTAGTAATGAGAACCAGTGAGAGGCGGAGTTGGGGACCTAATGTGGTGCCGAAATGCCCAATACTCTGGTGTTTTTCGTTTATTCTGTGTGTGCTGACCACACAAACACTCTCATAAGCATCTGGATCAACAAGTATTCTGAATACTTGCTTTGTAACTTGTCAATTGTGATTGGCGGCATTTGGTTCCGGATTTGCCTGTCAAGGTGGCCTCCATGCGAGAGCCAGAGGACGTCTGCGCCTACAGAGAGACCATGGGTGACTTACGCTGCACCACTCACAGCTCCATCCACACAACACATATCCAAGGTAAACCCGTAGGAATGAAACCGGGAGGCATGTGGATGGGGGCAAGGTTTCATTAACGGAGGTGGCCGACACTCCTTCAACCTGCACAATAGCAACATTCCTGTATATCCATGTGGGGAATCATGTATACACAAGGCAGTGGCTGGGCAGTGGTCATCTCCACACTGGGTGTAGCCACTCTTTGAGCTTAGCAAGGTCACGAAAACTATGCACCCCGTCCCCCCAGCAACGATTCAGGCTCATGGAGCCAGTAATCGAGGTGGAGGGTGGTATACAGTTAGGCACCTTATCAACATTCACTTTAAGCACAGTCATACAGCAGAAATCAAACAACAAACACAGAACTTGAAGGAAGATAAACACGCAAATGTTGACACGGAATATGCAGCAGAATAGCCGAACTGAGTAAATTAAATAAAGTAAAATACTTTTTATTCATCTTAAGAAGGTCTTGTTTGCGTCGTCAATTATATGCGGTCACATTCAGCTGGTTGTTGTGCGAAGATAGAACAGCATTGGTGAGAAGGGTTATTTGCGGCTTTCGCTACCGCGTGAGTCATACTCAGTCTCACCGCACAAACGTCCCAACATAAGAAATTTCAGACCGGTAATTTGACTAAGGGACGACAGTAAACGCACCACTGATGTAGACTGTGATTAGTCGTCATCTGTCGCTAGCACTCAACGTGGCTGAGGCAGGTACAGTAACACCTGATTAACATTCGCATCGAATACAGCCAGATCCAAATTCTCACTTTAGCAACGAGCACAAATGGGGCAACACAGCTTGGCTTATTTCAGCTCAGCCAGACTATACCTTTTCTCCGCCAATTGCATCCATAACGCTTTCAAATTCGTCCTTAAAGAAATCATGTTTCTTCATAGATCACTTAAGATGGTCCTTAACGCTATTAAGTTGCGTCCAACTGACGCCAACAGTCCTAAAAATGCTCACTGTTCATTAAGTAACCAATTTCAAGTCAGTCGATAACAGCTGAGTGCACAGAGCGAGATGCTATTCGCTGAATTGCGGTTGATCACACAATATACAGTAGGGTCGTTTGCGCTTGTTGGATGTAACTTGATAGCGTCAAGGACCATCTTGAGCGATCTGTGGAGAAACACGTTTTTCTTAAGGAGGAATTTGTAGGCGTTAAGGATGTACCTGGCTGAGAAAAGGTATAGAGAGACAAAGCAACATGTGTCACGTGTAACTCATTATTGTCAGGGGCAAAAGAAACGGTTAGTTATGCCTAACTCGTATATCGTAGTTTAGGTAGGTGCTCTCGCCAGCACTGCATTCCACGACTGACTATATGCTGATTGTGACTCTTCAGATAGCTATAGCATGTGCTGTGAGTGGGACCCTGCACATAGTAGCTGACAGCATACGTTTTTATTATTAAGTCATTGAACTCCGCTAGCAACTTCAGTGGAACATTCAACACAGAAACCATTTGCCTTTACACATGTTATCGTAGTGCTTGTGGCCTCTTCCTATCTTAGTATCAATCAAGATGCAACATTTTTTTCGAACTGAATGGCAAAGGTTAAGAGCAGCTGGAGTTAGAGTAAATAATTACCAATCAAGGACATAAACCGGACGTCGTTACCAACAGTCCAGCAGGCCACTTGAACTCATGGTGACATACAATGAGCGGTGCTAGCGCGAGCATGGCATGAGATCAGGTGTTGGAAAATACCTTCCTTGCCTCCGTACTAGAGTACACACCTGGTACCGTTCGCGAACTGATCGCACATCAGTTTGAGTACCCTGACCACTATGTATGCGAAGTAAATGTGTCGTTACTCACCTACGTGTTTATGTATGCTTTCCTCTATTTACTGCCTCAAGTTTCCAGTTGATGAGCTTTTCCCTTTGAAGCTCCCTTGAGACTGGTATGTTTTTCTGCTTTCCTCATGCTTAGCAGATCAATGCTTGATGACTAACTATGACTTTATCAAGGTGCGTTGAATTAATCATTCTGCAGTTACCTTGGTATGCGGTCCTTGGCACTGATGCAACGGAGCTGAGACCCGCAATCAACAGGCGGATTTTTACTTAATCTCCACCCCACTCTATGATCCACTGAGTGATTTCAAATCCGCATCATTCACGGAGACCTTTCACTTTGCGTTTCTGTATGCGCCTATTAGCCTTTGGTTCAGTTTCTGTTACTCTCCGCTAACCCACTTGCAAGCTAAATCTAACCTTTAAGCCTGATCTACTTGTAACGCTTGCATGCCCTCTTCCCACTACCCATAGAAACGGACTTGGCTTTCAAGCGAGTCACCTCTGTGTCACAACCTCCTGGACGTTCGGGGTACTCGGCACATCGTGAGCGTTTAAGGCAAGAACGTGAACAGGAGTTACTTATGCGTCAGCATCGCCAACGCCAACTGGCTGCATCCACCACCGGTTTGAATGAGCAACACTTGCACAGGCATCAGCAACAGTATCGGTCACTGTCAGCAGTTAACGTGAGTCCTTTGGTTATCGGACTGAATCTCAGTTGCCACATCAACGATCAGTAAAGCCTTCCGTTTTAAGTAACTTGCACCACCAGGTTAACCTCAATTGAAATGGGTAGGGATAGGCTTTGATAGCACATCTAAAGAAAAGGAAAGCGTCGCTCTTTTTCGCGCGTACGCAACACACCGCATTCCCATGCTGGACGCTTTGTGCTTTATGTCCTTATGTACTTATATTTGGCTTTATTATTAAAGTAAAAATTAACGAACGTTTAATTTGAAAGAAGCTTCAATGACTAATCTTTGTACTAACTTGTCGTTAATCGAGGAACCAACCATTTAATTGTTCGACGGAGGTGCGTCGTGATGCATTAGCCACTTCCTTACACATTGTTGTCCTCATTAGCAGTGAGCACATGTTGTCAAAATGCAGATTTAGACGTTCACTACTTTTTTCGCACTGCATTGATTACTCAACTCTCGTGGAAACCTTTAATGCCAGCCACTAGGAGTTCACATAAGCAAAATCGAGGTTAGAGTGATGAGGAAATACCGACGGCATGCGACGTTCGTGACCGCGATCAGCAACACTTATGAGGCCCCATGACAAGTCTCAGCTTATAGTAGCAAAAGCACACGCTCGCACCACAAGGAGTCTTGTGAACTCAGGTTGTCCATTTGATGAGGTCGTGTGATAGTTCGTGCAAGAAGCTTCGTACCTAGCGATAAGCATATGGCTGTAGTACAATTGTAGGGAGGCGGAAGACAGTTGGTGCCCGAAAGATAGAAAGACCAGTAAAACCGGAGCGGACCGAAAGGGAAACGGGCGCAATGAGGGGGAGCAGACTGAGCAACACTAGCCTGACGGAACAAGACGAAAACGGAGCACGAGCAGCGCCCGGTAGTGAGACTGAGCCAGGCAAAACAGGGAGAATATTTGTCGAGAACGTAATAAATCGGACAAAACTGCTGTTATTGCATCCTCCCGGAACAATCACAATCAGAGCAATACATCCACGTGCAAGCAAAGCAAGGGCTATTGAACGACTCCGGTTCGGTCAGAATGGGACGCGTGGAAGCGGGGCTACGGGTTCGAAAGTGCTTGGACGTGTCGCGAGCGGAAGCCAGGAGAGATGGTGCAACGGGAGAAGGAAAAGGGACTCATTAATCTACGCCTCTGTGTGAGTGGTGCTATAGCTTGTGATCGCGCCAATAAAGATTGTGCTTCATTGCCGCGTCGTTGTCGCTACACTGGTGCCGTGGCCAATCAGAATGAAGTTGACCTGGCCAGCGCCGTTTGCAGAGGGAGACGTGTGAAGTTGGCTGGAGTAGTGTGAGGCGATTGCGGCATGTAACGGAGTCAGAGGAGGTGCCAACTTGCTGACCGCCTTACGCACGGTGCTGACGGGATGAGCGAAGGCGACCTACCTACTAACGCGGAAGATCAAGGCTAGCTGCTTATTTGCTGAGATGAAGGCGGGTCTGTATGCGGAGTTCGAGAAGGAAATTGACCGGCAACAAGTGCTGGTACAGTTTCACTCAGCCAAATGGGAAGAGCAAGAAGATCTGATGGTGTTCTTTCAGGGACTGAACAGACACTTGGAGGTTGCACTTCCGGAGTTGGCGACGCGAGAGAACGGTTGCTGAGAGGAAAACTCCTCCGAAGTTTGTCCAAACCCACAGAATACAAAGTGAAATTGGTATCCATGGTTGAATTCAGTAAGGCAGAAGAACTTGTGGCTGTGACCCAGAGCTTTTCGGAGCCTGTGATGATGAGAACAAGCGAGTCGTCAGACTTGGATCATAAAGTGGACCAGCTATCGTGGATGGTGGAACGGCTGTTGAGAGAAACGCCGAGAATAGAGACACAAGGCAATACGTCCGGAAGACGAGATGAGCGCCGTTGTTTCGGATGCAATCGCGTTGGTCATTATGCTGCATATTATACAAACAGAAAATTTTAGCATTGTTTCTCCTTATCTATGTCGGGTCGGTGGCGTGTACCCTTCTTTGCGATAACAATTGAGGATGTCGTGGTCAGTGTGATAGTAGACACGGGCGCCGGTGTTTCCATTACAAAGAAGTTCGATGGTGTCCTGTTAGTTTAGTCATTAACCGCGATGCAAATGGTCGGAGGACACCATTTGAAGGTGACAGGCGTTCAGAGATTACGAGTGAGAATTGGTAAACGGTTATTAGCCATTCCATGTTTGTTATCTGGTGGGCAACGGAAACGCTCATCGGTAATGACATCCTCAAGCGGCTGGCTGCGACGATTGAGTTGCGAAAGAATGTTGCGATAGTGGGCAACGAAACGATTGAGATGAGCACAGGGAAATGCGACCAGATAGGTGCCGTGACGGTTCTTCCAGAGTGCCTGAACCGTACAATACGGGACGTGCTTCAGAAGTATGCGCATTTTTCACGGATGTGAATGGCTATTACGGATTTCGCATCTAGATAGAATATCGGATACCCCTAATTCAAGGTGGGAGTGCAAGCCGATTTTCAGGCGGATATCACAGAACACTCTGGTGGAGATACAGAAGCAGGTGGCTGTGATGGAGGCCAAAGAGATCATCAGACGAACAAACAGTCCGTATTCATCGCCCGTATTGCTGACGAGAAAGCTGGACGGAACCTACAGATTCTACATCGATTTCAGGGGGCTAAACAGAATGGCGGTGAAAGACGCATTTCCGATACCCCAAATGGAAGAAGTTTTTTCCAATATTCACAATGCCAGGCTGATTTCATTGACATATCTCCGTTCGGGTTACTGGGAAGTCCCATCGCAGAAGAAGACCGACATAAAACAGCTTTCAGTGTGAATGGCCAACAGTACGAATTCTTGAGAACGCCGTTTGGATTGTGCAATGCCTCTGCGACATTCACACGCTTACTGCTAATGGTCCTGGAGAACCTCCAAGTGTGGTTGTCTGTGGAGGTGACATCATTATTTTCTCGGAGACGGGACATGAACATGGTACCCGACTCGCAGCCGTACTACAACGACTGAAGAAAGCCGGTCTGAAGCTTAGTCGCAAAAAGTCACAGATTGCTCAAAATTCTATTGTGTGTTTGGGCCACATTGTGGCGAATGGTCAAGTTCAGAAACTTCCGGAGAAACGCGAAGCAATCAAGAATTTCGCAACCCCGAAACCTAAACCTCAGCTCCGGTCTTTCCTCGGAATGGTAGCCTATGATTCGAAATTCGTGCCTCATTTTGTGGAGAAAATCAGTTCATTATTAAGGTTGGTAAATAAAAACGAATCGTTCGCTTGTACACATGAAGCAGATCGAGTGTTTAATGCCCCAAAGGAATGCCTTGCAGAGGCGCCAGCATGTTTACGGTTACCCAAGCCTCGGGAAAAATTCACGGTGGCGGTTGATGCAAGCAACATCGCAATGGGAGCTGTGTTATCCCAACCAGCCGGTGTGATCGAATATGCCAGCCGAGTGCTGACCAGCGCAGAGCAAAAGTACTCCACGACGGAGAAAAAATGCCTTGCCATTGTGTGGGCCTTGGATCAATGGAGAACATACCTTCTAGCGACTGAATTTCATGTCCTTACCGACCACAAGCCCCTATCATGGTTGATGACGACGAGAGATCCGCGGTGACGACTTGCAAAGTGGGCGTTCCGTCTCCAAGAATTCGCCCTTACAATCGAGCACGTGGAGGGAACGAAGAACTTAATACCCGACATGTTATCGCGCCCCTCTCTGGACGAGCTCCTGCCAGATACTGCCATACCGGTGTATGGCGTCACCGCTGAGGATCGAGACCTGCTGGAAAGCCAAAGTACAAATGAATTGCTGAGGTTACTGTGCGCTCATTTACAAGCCGAGACCAAGCCAGAGGAAACATCAGGAGAAATTGAGGAATTCCTGAGTATCTGGGACAAGCTTGATGTCACAATTGGCACCCTGTTGGGGATAACAAACGGAATGACAGTGCCTTTTATCCCCCCGGAATTTACGGGAGCGAGTGACCCATGATGGCACCTATATGGGATTCCATAGAGTCTTCGACCTGCTGCAGAAGAGGGATTTTTGGCAAACCATGAGAAAGGACGTCGCGGCATACATTCGCGGATGCCCAGCTTGTCAAACGAACCGCGATATGGATGCACCAAGGACTCCAGTGCGATCTATCGAAGTCAACCAACCATTCCAGTTTTGGGGATTGGACGTTTTTGGGCCCTTGCCGATCTGTCGGTCGGGAAACAGGTACATCCTAGTGATGATTGACCATTTTACCCGGTGGGTTGAAGCCATGCTGGTCAAGGACCAAACAAGTGTAACAGTGGCACAGGCATTCGAATTCAATGTACTCGCAAACACAGTGTGTTTTTGCCGACCAGAGCCCCCGTTTTGAGTCGATGGTGTTTAAGAGAGTATTAGAAAAGTGGAAAATCCAGAGACGCCGCGCGTCACTGTACCATCCGCAGACCAACGGGCTGACTGGACAGTTTAATCGAACAATGAAGACGTGGATAAACTGTACAAAGTTGCCGTAGGAGGAAGCATTGCCTGTGGTATTTCTCGCGTATAAATCCAGCAAGCAGTCAACCAGGAAAGTTGCGCCATTTGAATTACAGTTTGGCAGACAACTAGGAATTCCGCATGGTACACTCATAACTTTTACACAAAAATGGGATATCCCAGCAACACATCACGAAGGTTTGGAAGTAACCGCCAGAAGAGAAACCAAGTCTTGGCAAGCAAGGAATAAACGCAACTTCGATTCCAGGTACGCGACCCACAAGTGGGAGCCATACAGCGTAGGAGAAGAAGTAAAGGTACGAAATCACGACCGCCCGAAAGTTGGACGGCCAGGAGCACCGAAGTTCAGGAAACGCTGGAAAGGCCCCTACGCTGTACTCAATCGAAAAGGAGGGGACTTCAAAATTGACAACGGGGTGCCCCAACGCTGGATTAATGCCGCCCTGGTGCGGCCGTGTCATGCGAGATAACAACAACTTCGAGGATGAGCTGGTGTAAGGAGGCGGAAGATAATTGGTGCCCGGAGGATGGAAAGACCAGTAAAACCGGTGCGGACGGAAAGGGAAACGGGCGCAATGAGGAGGAGTAGACGAAGCAACACTGACCTGACGGAACGAGACTAAAACGGGGCACGAGCGGCGCCCGGTAGTGAGCCTGAACCAGGCAAAACAGGGAGAATATTTGTCGAGAACGTAATAAATCGGACAAAACTGCCGTTATTGCATCCTCCCGGAACAACCACAAGCGGAGCAATACATCCACGTTCAAGCAAAGCAAGGACTATTGAACGACTCCGGTTCGGTCAGAATGGGACGCGTGGAAGCGAAGCTACGGGGGCGAAATGGACATTGAATAATTCTTCCCGTACCTCAAAGAGTGCATGGACGTGTCGCGAGCGGAAGCCAGGAGAGATGGTGCAACGAGGGAAGAAAAGGGACTCGTTAATCTACGCCTCTGTGTGAGTGGTGCTATAGCTTGTGATCGTGCCAATAAAGATTGTGCCTTATTGTCACGTTGTTGTCGCTACACAATGATTCCCCACCGTCCTTATCCTACCATACCAAATAAGGATGTCTGAGGAGATGAAGCAGTATCGGGGACGTCTGCATCTTTTGTGGTAATGAACTACACTCGTTACTGAGAGCAAGCCTACACACATGCGTTCCAATTGTCAGATTTGTAGCTGTGTTGCACGTGCCCCTTGGTGGCGAGCCACCGATCGCTTTTTGTGAGCAATCCAAATATTGATTGCGGTATTGTGAGAGCAGATAGAAATTTAAATATGTACAACTTCATCAGAATGTGATCAAAATGTTGTAAAACTTGTTATTATGTAGCATTTGAAAAATATCTGACTTACAGCATCACTGAACTGAGAAAGGTGAGATGTCATTGTCCGTGTGTAATCGTACATGAAGTAAATGGTGATGAAATGTAAATGCAAAAGATTTATGGACTGGTGCACAGATCTGGCCTCCACGAAACGTTTTGGTAGCCTGTTTCAAACATACATGCCTCCTCATTCGAAGTACAGGGGTTGGGAATTCGCTTCAGACCTGGAACCACAATCTTGTACCGGTGCCCGCATGTGCTGCATGGCGTTCGCAAGTGAAGGAGCGGTCAAAACATGGGGAATTCACCATGATCTATTAGGCGGTTGGTTACGATGGGATCGACCGACACTCGCCAATGGGGCAAAGTGCAACGTCCTGGCTTCGCGCACTGGTCTTCTTACGGTAACTCTTATAGACGCTAAGTGAACATGGTAGTGACGTGTTGGAACCATTCGATCTTCCTTTACTCGCCTCGGGTGATTGAATAGTAGGCGCGCGACCCGTACTTTAACACTGGTCTTATGATGGAAGAAAAGAAGCAAGTGTCGATTGCCCCAGACCTAGTAGAAAAGCTGCGTTTGATCGCCTATAGCATGCGTAGTCCGTTAGGACTTAGTTTGTTTGTTTTATCAACGGACTTCAACTCGCAGCGCAAGAGTACACCTAGGTCCTTCACGGAAGGCGTGGGATGTAGCAGTTGGTCGGCAATAGTGTAAGTTCGGCCGTCACCACCTAGGCCCAGGCTCATGAATACCGATGTGTTTGAGTTGATTGGGAGGCGAATCTCAGCAGATCACATGCAGAGACTACCGAGGTCTTGTTGAGGTAGGCCGCAGTCGTCTGGGTTGCTAACCACTCTGCAAATTTTCATATAGTCCGCAAACAAGGCACACGGAGGTCAAAGGCGCTGACGTAGATCATTGATTTGGATTAGAACAGAGTTGGCATCAGTACAGTACTTTGGGCTACGTCACTAGTAGGGAGATACCATTCAATCAGATGGTCACCATTCTGTACCTTTCACTTTCGCCAAACGGGAAACTTCTGGGTCGCATGGCGCAGTGAATCACCAACACCACACACTCTCAGCTTGTGGAGGAGGACCTAGGGGTTTACCTTGTCGAACGCCGTACTAAAGTCAATGTAGGTCACCTCGACAGAATTCTCTTACTTCACTACCTGTAACCACTCATGCCTCGTTACGAGCAACTTGGTAAAGCATGAGTGGACTAACATGAAACCGTGCTGTGCAGGCGTTAGTAGAACTTACGATCGTGGCCGCTGTAATAGACCCCTTTTCCACCGTCTTCTCAGCAACTTTGGCCTAAATAGCGGCAAGAGAACTCGACCTGTAGTTGCCCACTTTGCTGGGGTCACTGCCTTTCTGAATCGGCTGTACAAGTCAACATTTCTAATCACTTGGCAATAAACCTACGGACAGAGACCTGTTGAACAAATCAGTAACAGCAAGTGAGAGGATGACCTATAGGGCCTTGCGAATCAACACGTGGACGCCGTCTTGCCCAACACGTTTAGTGCCTTTAAGGTTCGCAAGAAGTTAACGCACTTCTTCAATACCGCAATCTAGACTGTCAGTGTTGGATGTATGACATACATCGTTTTTCCGTACTTACGCGGTGGTGCCAGAAGAATAACGGAAAGTGATGACATTTAGACCTTACGGTGCTCTTCATCAAGCGCATTAGGTTGCGACTGGCAAGCACTGCTCTATCCACATCGCCCATACGTGTTCACCTTGCGGCTGACGTCTTGCCCATTCGCTGTGCAAATGTAATTCCGAATCGATGAAGAAAAAGCCGAGATAAAGCGCTGGTTGGTTAAATTAGCGAAAATCGGCATTTGTTTTATTCAGGATATCCATCTGAATCAGTTGGCACGCCGTGCATCACACGTCACTGACTGAAACTGTTGAGAGAAATGCTAAAATTCAAATGAAATTGATAGAAAATCGGTGCAACTAAGCCATCAACAAATAAATGAAAAAGTGCAGATCAGCCAGCTCATCCTAATGGTCACATTTTTCCGGACTGGACTAAACGGTGCTCTAATGGTGACTGAGATGGAACAATGGAACAATGGTTTATTACGGGTAAAAAAGCGTTGCTTAACAAGTCCCGTAGGATGGAAATTATTGCGAAAATCAATTGCATGATAAAGTGAAAAGCGTTATGGTGGACTCACCATAGACTTATGTGGAATAGCAGAGATGTTCGCGTATTAAACATATAAATCCATAAATCCATTGGTTAGGCGTTTGGCAAGACACCGTTTGATTGCGTTTTGTAGCCCCTGGTTAACAAGTCATAAAATGAAACGTAAGTGAGACAATGCATCGTCAACACGTTTTTTAAATATCGCCAGATTGGGAGCAGAGACGACATAATTAGGGAGGGCGTTCCAAGGCTGGCACACGCGGAGAGAAAAGAAATTTCTACGGCATTCAAGCCGACTATACTGAATTGTCAGTTTCAGAGGGTGACCTCTTAGTTTAGTGTTGTGGTTCAATTCCAGCAGCGGACGACAAATGTGGTTTGAGTTCTTCAGAATCTGGTAAACCATTATGAGATCCCCCCGCAAAAGCCGATATCGACTGCTGTAGATTCGCAGAGATTTCAGTCTAAGCTGATAGGGCAGATGAAAGAGGCCCCTGACATTCTTGGTTGCCCTTCGTTGAGGAGTCTCGAGAGCAATGAGATCCTGTTTCCGCCACGGCTGCCACACCTGAATAGCATATTCCACGTGAGGTCGCACGTGGGAGAAGAAACCGAACGTTGATTGTAGGACCATTTGGAGTACTCGTTGTGTGAATGGATCGCGACTCGCAATTTCATTGTGGACAGCGATTCATATTGAAGGGATCTTTGGTTGAATAGACCACTAGGACCGTAACTGGTGAACTAGGTAGACATTGGGTCTTGCCAGCTCGAAAAGACGACACTGGCTAATGGTGTAAAGATATCAGCTAACAACCCAATGGTTCCGGATTCAAGGCTTACTTTCTCTACCTGTTGAGAGCAAATAAGGTCAAAATGCGTCGTGGAGTTCAGTTTTTCCGAGCGAGCAATACCAAATTTCTATCAACCGACCGGTGCCTTTTCCGATATGTGGTAGCTGTCTAGGTGAACCTAGTTACGACAAATCAGTCGGTGATTCAGGCCCACCGACCGTCTTTAGTTGGACTTTATCTAGTGTCTGTTTTATGCAATGATTACGACATGCAATCTCACATAAGACCACCATTTAGCTGGATGTACGCTCGGTGCGCTCGATCACGAAGACCTCATCAGTAGTAGGTAGCTGTTGCAAGTTGGAAGCGTGCAACAGCTATCAATTACATCAGTCCCAAGGACTTCTAGGCTGTAGCATGATGGTTGGTGTAACGAGATGTGCACTTGATCGAGTGTTAGTCTTTACCTTCCCGAGGCAGGGGAGGATGAGGTACACCTTTTAGTAGCCGGTCGCTTTGTCATGATGACCGTCATGGTTATTCAGCGCTCAGCGCTGAAACGCTCATGTAGTTGGAGGGGAGTCGCGAGACAGGGTATGAGGAAAATATTAGTTGTCTTTGAACGTCAATACAGCAGTCGATTGGTTGTCTAGCTGGTAGGAATCGTGTTTAGCCTCTCAAATTCGAAGAAGTGCCGTATTGTCGCTTTGCTCCTTCTGCGCACAAGGAGAGCGAACATCGAATTCGTTCAACGGGTCTTGAAGCCGAGTCATTATACGTACAAGACTTAGGTGGTGATTAGTTAGCCGTAAATAGCACCAACAACTGGTGTCAACGAGAGTATGGAGCATACATAGATTTTACTGCTACACTGGTTAGAATTCTGAGAAATCCGGGGTGTTATTCCGTTGCGGTATCCTGTGTTAGTCGACATGCAATTAATCTTTCATCTTACAGAGCAATTTTATCTCATGACTGTAGTATATGCGTTCGGAGTTTGAGCGACTTGCTTATGGTTTCTTGCAATCCATCTCCATCCAACAATAAGCAAGTAAAAATTAAGCTGTTCTGTTATTGATCGCTGGAAGCGCCAACTTTTGGTTTGTAAACTGTTGGTTTCAACATCCTCATTATGATTGTTTCCGCCTAAACCGCTTAATAATCCCATAGTCCTTGAGGATAAATTGATACCATCACACCGTGCCAATCTTTTCCTCTTTAAAGACGACCGGAGGAACTGATGCCTTCGAAGAAGTCGAAACAATAATCTTACAACCAATCGGTAGAGGCGTGCAGGATATTGACTCCAGAACTGGCTCCATGACTACACTTCACCGAGGTCCCACCGGGTCGATGGTGGAAGGTGAGTTGCTCACTTTTTCATACCGCATGACATGCATTCTCTTAGTGAATGTAACATATCCAGTAGGTTTAGATAAATTGAAACAATTCACCTGTACACTTCTGCGCTCGAACTATACAGTAAAGCTGCATCCTGCTCTACTTAACGTAATTATATCGAGAGTTCGTCACAATAGCATCCAAGCCGGTTGGCCTACTGTGCATTCGGCAAGGCACCAGACGGCCGTTTCGTCTTACCGGGACTCGGCAATGCTTCGTTTCGCCCAGCTCCATCAGGAGCCGAGCAGCTTGCCTCCCTAGCCCGTAACCTATGTCACCAGGCCACGGGTTACGACGGAAGATCGATCGCAAGTAGCTTGGGAATCATGAAGGTCTTCCGCCTTCAACCATGGCCTAGGTACATAACTGAGTAGGTTAGTGGAGTAATATACTAGTGTCTTGAGGTCATGCATTCGTTTCCTGGTGGGGCCGGGAGATGCACACAATTGATGTGTTCAAATATAACGAAATGACCGGATGACTTGGAAACTAATGAGATGACCTGTCGATACAAGTACATCGTATGGCAACCAGACGGTAGCTTATAATCGCTTCCGGTAGACTCTGACTTAAATCTTGGAGCTTAAGAGGATTTGTGTAGTCTCCTAGTGTGCCTTGCCCAACTGCAGCCTATTACTTTAGGAGCTATGATAACTTCGTACAGGGCACTCAGTGGCACTGCTAATTCCAGCCCTTGCCCAAATTAGCTCCGGCCTTTCAATCAGTGCCCGGTATGATTAAGTGGATTACCTTCGACTGTGCCATGCAAGTCTCATGCTGCCAATACGATTGTTGTGGGGACTCTGTCGTTGAACTCATTTGCACCACCTGAACATCCTGGGCAATTCGGTGGTGCACGATTAAAGTTAGACGTTCACATAGAACCTACGGCGCTATAAGTGTCAGGTGAACTCTCACTGCGCGGCACATCTAGGGAAGGAAGAGAGTGAAATATTGCTCATTTATTTTCCTCTATCCTTAGAGCGAAAAACACCTCAGTCACGTTCCTACTTGCTAGGAAAAAATGCAATTTATCGGTAACTTTACAGCATTAGTGCTCAGAATTGTAACGAATCAGCAACGCATTGGGTCAACATGCTTGGATTATGTGCACACAGGATGTGAACCGGTAATTGTGCTTCCAAGGATCACCTTCCTCTCCGTTGCTTTTCCTCGGGACTCGGGCGACGTTAGCTGGATCAGCACAGCTTGCACAATGAGTTTCCCGTATTCGCGGTTTTAACTTGCCCCGCCTCTATCGCGTCTACCCAGGGATTTAGATGAATGGGACGTTTAAATGTGTGGTTACCTCAAAATCGTGGAACACACTTGAAACAGGTTGAGAACTTTTAATCGAAATCCGAATAGAGATGAGGTAAATTAAAACGATGGAAATTCCTTGTAAAGTGGGAACTTACGAAATGATTGAAAATTTAAGAAGCACGGCACAGTCAGAAGTGGCTTTCAGATAAGCAAAATGCCCATATCGGCTTTATGTATTTGAAGGGCTCACCACCTTTGACGGTTAACATGAACAACTCCAGCTATAAATTTAGTTGCAGATGCTGTATATGACCGAGCATTGTCCGTACCGCAAGTACTGCGTACAAGGACCGCAGAACGCAAAAGATTCAAATCATGGTCACCGAAGGTCGACCTCGAATACAATGCAGTAGCATTTCATCTACTGTTGTATCGTAGCCCTGCGACTACTTCCACCCACCAACGGTAGTGAGAACACGAACGACCAGGGACAAGGACTCAAGGGTTCTTTTACATAGAGAAGCCATTTCGTGATATAGCATTACAAACAAGTGTGAAAGCCAACCGGAGTACGGAAAGAGTACGAACAAGTAAAGCCCATAAAAGACTGCACTAATAAGGAACCAATCAGGTGCGCAGAACGAACGGAATTGAGTATATGAGCGTCAAAGTAGGGCTAGGATCTGAAGGCAAAAATAACGACTCCAAATAGCCAATAGAGATAGCGAAATGATACAAACATCAGTAAGCCACCAGATCGAAACGCAACTCTGCAGCCATGAACGGTTAAACCAGCATGTCCATAAATGTATTACTCATCTAACATCTAAACTCAGGATGTAATATCGACTTAAACAACGTCGAGCTCTGTTGCAATTTAGCGCTTGCTACCTTCAGACACTTCTCCGTATGTCTTGATACAAAGCGTCCCTCATTACCATCCATTGGCGTACCTTTAAGTCCTCAGACTTATTTGCTTGCACACATGTATAAGCAGTCCGTATCTGTGTTAATTAATAAACGTCGAGATCATTGGGAATGTAGATTCAAGCGGCGCCACAAGGCTTGAAGTGGTGAAAATCGTCATCTGCGACAGCTACACCAACAGAATGGATGGCGAGCAATGGAGCAATGATTTATGACGTGTATAAAAGCGAATGCTTGACGTGTCCCGTAGGATGGTGAGAGTAAAAATCGCAAAATTAAAAACCGTATCAGTAAAAGAAAGTTTGAAATACATGACACACCAAGAGGTCTGGAGTAGCACATAAGCGAGTATTCCTGCCTGAATTATTGGGGAATGGCAATGCCGACCATTGTTTTTGTGTGTGTACTAATGCCAGAATCTGGTAGTCATGGGCTACAGCACGTAGTGTAAATGTGTCAGTATCGTGAAGGCGTTTTTTGTAAAGGGATAGGGTGGGAGCATTAATTACATGTTCCGGGAGGGCGCTCCCCCGCTGTGACACTGGGAGGAAGAAGAAGTTTCGTCGACATTCAAGTCGGCTGTATTGCGTGGCCAGCTTAAACTTATGACCCCTTAGATGTGTTTTGACTGAGCTTCAAAAGAGGATGTTTATGTGTGGTTGGAGTTGCTTAGGTTCTACTACACCAGGATGAGATCGCCTCTTAAACGCCGATAAGATCCGCTGTATATTTTGAGAGTTTTAAGCCTGAGTGGGTAGGGAAGGCGGGACAAACCCACGGCGTTCTTTGTCGCCCTGCGTTGTGCGGTATCGAGCGTGGTGAGGTGGTGCTTCAACCAGGATTGCCACGTTTGAATAGCATATTCCGTGTGCGGCCTCACGTACGTGCCAAGCATTTTCGGGAAACTTGAGGCGTCAAACTTCCCAAACGCTGTACGAAGAAGGCCGAAGTGTTGGTTTGCTTTCTTTGATGCCTTTTCAGTCTGCCTTGAAGCCCCAAGGTCCTCTTGCACAAGCACGCCAAGATCGCACTCATGAGAAGCCAGCTATAGAATTTCTGGTCCCAGGTGGTAGTTGTGAATACTCTGATGGTGTATGCTCAGCATTTTGCACTTTGTAGTGTTGAACTGTAGCACGCTCTCGATGGACCATGCGTACGCTTTGTCCAGGTCATCCTGTTGGGCTATGTTGTTCCTCCACTGGGGCGACATCACGCCATATCTTTAGATCATCTGCAAATAGCAGACAGTTTGAAGACAGATCAGTTGCAAAATCACTTATAATAACTATGAATACGCGTGGTCCGAGTACCGAGCCCTGAGTTACGCCGCACTAAACTTCGCTTGGTCCGACAGGGTGCTGCGAACCCTCACATTCAGGTGACGTTGAACGAGAAAGTATTCTAACCATCCTAGAACGGGATCGCCTATGCCATAATTCTGGAGTTTGTGAAGTAGAATGACATGGTCCACGCGGTCCACTGCTTTTGAGAAGTTCAGCTAGGCTGCATCCACTCCTACATCGGAGTCCACAGATTCCGTCCAGCTTGCACGAGCTGTCAACAAATTAGTGGTGCAGGGCCGATTTTGGAGAAATCCGTGCTGCTTTGGAACGAGGATTTGGTTATTCTCCAGCGACTTCATTAACGCCTCAACTACAATGGACTCCATGATCATGAAGATCACTGGAAGAAGTGTAGTCCGACGATAATTGGTTGATTCTGCACGGTTACCACTTTGTACATTGGGATAATGATCGCGTGCTTCCACATCTTGGGGACGTGCATCTCATTAAGACATCACTGATAGGGTGTTGCTAACGGTTCAGCTAAACTCATGGCGACAACTTTAACGCCCTCGGGCGAATGCCGTCCGCACCCGGGAGCTGTATTCGCGTAAGGACATCAGCCGCTGCAATATAGCTGCGGTGGTGAAATATATGTGCTTAAGGCTGATGGAGGGAGGAGATGCGAAGTCATGGTGTAGGATGGTTGCACACTCTAGAAGGTACAGCCAACTTGTTGTCTAAGAACATTGGCTGCTTCTTGTACCATTTGTGCTAACCCGCACGCTGTGTGCAGAGCCGGAATTCCGCGCTTAACGAGGCGAAGTTTGTTTGTCTGTATAACAGCTTTGGGTTAGAGCAAAATTTTACCACAAGGTCTTGTTGGTTCTTTACTTTATCCTCCCGGACGAGGTTGACACAGTGGTTCCTTCGGATTGTATAGACACCTTACGTATCCTCGCTCCGAGAGACTATGTTGGCTTGCCTTGCCAAGTCCCTCAATGTTATGCGTTTCCGGGTCCTGCTTCTTAGGAACGACTTCATCTTTTTGGGCCGATGGATTTTGATTTCAGTGGCGTATGTCACGAGCCAGTTGAATCTTTTGACAAGTTCCCCGCAAACCACTTCAGGTGACCATTAGGCTAGGAAAGACCAGCTTGTTGCATCAGTTAGTTCGGACAGGTTATCATAGTTGGTTATGACGTAATATTCCACCTTATTCTCTTTAGTATGCTCTGCATAACACAACGCTGCGGCCCAAAGGTGTGCACGTCGTTACTACGTCTACCAAGGCCTCGTTGGTAAAAACGAGGCCCAAGATGACCAGTTTGTTTCCTGTCCTAAAAACGTGTTGGAGAAGTGACGTGGTTGTACAGCGGTTAGCCAGCTATTAGCTGTTGCAAATCCGCCTTGAATTGTTCACTCAGAGTGGCCGAAGTTTCTAGGCCGTGCAGATGGAAGTTCCCTACCAGGAGAACGTAGTTGTAAGATCCTTCCAGTAGATCTTTCATAGTAGAAGATAGCACCCGGTCCATTTCTAATGTGGTAGTTGGTGGGCGATATACAATGGTCACAGCATCTATCTCCTTGCCTTAAGTGTAGGCAGCACCATAGGGCGTCCACAGTTTGAAGCCCAGGGTCGTTTACGCGCTCGATGAGGTCAGAACAATATTAAAAAATTGCACCGCCCCCTTTATGGGTCTGTCTTTGCGCAGGAGTGACATACCAGGTAGTGCGACCTAGGCGTCGGTAATCACGTCGTTCAGCCATGTATCGGTTACCATAATGAGGTCCCAACACCTTGGTTTGACGAGATGGAATTTCTACCAATTCACTGAGAAGCCCTTGGGTGTTTGTATACAAACAACTGAGAGCAACGAGTGCTAGAAGCGTACTTGGACATACGTAGGTTGCCCTTGAATTTACGCCGATCCTTTTGGGGCCGCAAGCCAATCGTTTTTTGGATATATTTCTTGCCAACACCCCGGGGCGGTTTCGGCCTGTTGCATAAAGCACCCGCTACTTAGTCTTTTAGAGGCGAGTTGCAACGGCTTGTTTGTTTCTTCCTCTTCGGACGGCTTGGGGAGTTGCACTGCGTTCCTGTTCGAAAACGCAAACAGCGGGGATCACGGCAACTTCTCACTGGTTTTGTGTTCCCTCACCCAATAGTGGCCTGGTTTCGACCGTCTTCAGATGTATCAATGATGGCGGCTTGGTGGGTAAGTTGTGCCAACTTCAGCGCACTCTTTCAACTATTTGCTTGGAGTAAAGCATGAATTACAACACCCTTGGACCAATTCCTTTATGGTTGGGTGATGTGGACAATCTTAAAGTTGAGTTGGCAATCACGTCATGAAGAGAGAGGGCTTCAGAGATGTAACGCCACTGTTCCAAGTCTTGAGCTTGGACCTGCTGCTCGCCGGATGACTGGACTTCGGGGACACCATAGACACGTATCGATCGTTCGTTGGTTTGCTTGCGGCATTCTCCTGGGTTTTATTTCTTTTACTGACGTTCACTCCAACGGTGGTCAGGAACGCCGTATGCGAACCCCGCATGACGAATCACGAAGGCGGTGAGAGGACAAGAGGGCGGTCTCCGCTACGTCACCCAACTGAACTGTTACCTGATGTAGCTTTGGCTCGCCAAAGAGAACTGAATTTGGGTAGCGGTGATGCGACACAAGCTAACATGCTTGGCTTGGATTCCCATAGCTTGACATATGGTTTCCACTATTTTCTAGTCTTCCAGTACTTTATCTTTGATATGGTTTGTTTTTGACTCAGGCACTTTGGAGCATATGATCTTCATCGAGTTCTGCGTCTCCTTAGAGTTCGTAATTTTGGATAAGATAGTGTCTCCTTTTATTGAAGGAGCGGTGGGCTTTCTAACCCAGTGGCTTATTGGTATTCATGTCATCTCTAACACTCATTGGTGTAGTTGCAGATATACCGACTAACCTTGCCCTGGATTTGCATGCAGCGACGACGGATTCGCAAGTTGTCAGGCTTTCGGCAGTGTTAGGTAAACCCGAATGCAATAGAATGTCATTTGTGACATACATATCCTCGGGAGAAACTACTCTCTGCAAATTGTGGTTTGCGGGGTTGACCGACCCTGGCTGCTAGTTCTCGTGGTTAGGGTTGCTAACTCTACATTGTTAACTATACACTGGTTTTGGATATTCTGTTCCACGTTCGAATATATATTTGGGCAACAGGAATCTAGTTCCGATGCAGATGATTCCGATGTGACCGCTAGACCAGCGTCGCCCTCTGCACAATAGGTAACAGTTTGTCACATTACTAAACCAGCACGGCGACGCAACTTATGAGTGGGTTGGTCATACATTCTGTACAGAACCAAGTGGAATCTGGTGCGCACTATGGTTCTTTCCCTTTCGCTACGCTTAAATTTACACACCAAGGATGATAATTCTTACTGCACTTACTACACTTTACTCCAATTGAACTCCTGTCAGATGTTCGTGAATAGGTCAATTTGAAGCGAACATGAGGACGGATACGAACTGAAAACCGAAGACTACACAACACTATCACTACCAACACCTGAGGTTGTAAAATTACCGGGAATTGTTAGGCCATTTCAAGAGCTCAAGAAGTCGCACTAAGCCGTAAAACACTTTGTTTAAGCAAGGACTGTTTTATTCAAAAGATGGTATGATCAAAGAGCGATATGACTTTGCGTATTCCTTTTAGACTGGGTGCAATATCGGTATTGAATAGAGAGGATTTCAGTAGCCAAATGACGCTGGTTAGCCTTCAGGAAACGAGTAGCTACGCGTGGCTTTTATTCTTTGGGCTTGCTAACCGGGATCACAACGTGGGAGCTGAACGGCGTTAAGGTGACTATGACCGTCAAAGAAACTCGTGGGGTGATAAGTAGGCGCCCAGTTTTCATTCCCGGTATTACTTCGTAGCATAGCAGACGCTCTTGCACAGAACACATCCCTTGACTCCAATGAGTGGGGATTAAACTGTGATTACATTGTGAATTTATTTTCAACACAACATTCAGCGTCCCTCTCCTGTCGCTATTTTGGTTCACACGAACACCTGGTATCAGCTCTGAGCTGTGAGTTGCGCTGATGAAAATTAGCGTCAATGGAAATAACATCGGATAACACTATTTCGTCAGCTTTAGGATGCTAAATACCTCGTTAGCAAAAGTTAACCCCATCAGGCGTCACTTCAACTGGGCTGTATACGATGATACATATGTAGTGGACATTAGACCGAATGGAATGAAAGCTCTTCGCTTATCTTTTGGATGGGTCATGTCGCACAGCATCGGCTATAACGTCTTTCACTGACCCCATTTAGAACGGTGTGATTGAACAACTATGTCATGGAGACTGCGGTCAGTTGCTTCATGCCACTCTCATCTAATCTCCAGGTTATTGTTTGCAAAGCGTATCAATAAAGACTGGCCACGGATTCGTAAAGAACTGAGGAGGTGGGGTCCGTGTTTAACAGATGGTCGTTTATGGGGTCGGGGCGGATATGCCCTATGAAAATCAGCTGATGAGGTTTAAGGTGAATAATTGTGTCCACATCCTTACACAATTGCTCACTTTTGTAAGTTAAAAACACACATCCGACGTATCCCGAATAGTGGTTTCAACAAGACCGCTATCGGCTGTATAGTGACTAAATCTATGCTTCTAATGAGATTCCAAAATAGGAAAATCGACCTACTTGTCAGTTCACTAAACCTGCCGTACCTCATTGTATTTCCCGCACATTAAGATCAACCGAATCCTGTTACTCTCCGTTTGCGGCAGCGCGTGGACAGTAAACTGCATCAGTTTTCCCCCTTTCAAGCCACTAATTACGGACTGTTTCCTTAGCCTCAGTAAAAGAGCGAGCAATCTTTTGTTTACTTTGTTTATCATTGCAATCTGTTCATTAGCTCTATTATGCACAGTGGGTGCATTAACGGAATAAAAAAAAATTTAATGTGGGCATAAAACGAAAGTTTTTATAAGTACCGGAGGAGGATCTGTGTGCAGTACACTAGTTCAAGGAAAAATAATTGCCAGCAAGGAGAACCGAGCAGCCGTCGCCACATCACACTATTCACATGTATACAAATGTAAATCTGCCTACCACGATTCCATGAAAGGCTAGCGAACACAGTGCTTATTTATGTCTTGTTGTCACCCGATGAACGAGGGTCATAACACATAATGCAGATAGTCTAAAGCATCGTCGATGGATGGGTGCAGAAATGACACCGATCGGAACAGCGTACCAAGGCTAAAAGATGAGGGCAGTAAAATCCCGGTGACATTCAACCAGCTGAATTGAGTGGACAGTTTCAGCTGGTGGCCACCCAGTTTTGTGTCACGGTAAATTTGCATGAGTAGTATCAACGGTGACTGGGGGTTTTCAAGATCTGATAGGTCGGGATGTGGTCACATGGTAGACGACGATAATTTCCACTGTACACTGCTATGATCTTCGGTTGCTGTTAGTATAGAGGATGGCGCAAACCTTTCACATTTTTAGTTGCACTACTCTGTGGCGTCTTGAATGTAGCCAGGTCGCGTTTTAGCCAGGGTTACCAAGCACGAGTCGCACACTCCACATGCGGGCTCATGCGCACGTTAAGCATTTGCGCGAAGCTTGAATAGTCAGACTGTCCGAATGCCTTTCTCAAGGAATCCATGTATGGGTTCGTGGTTTTGGACACATTCACTGATCACTTCGAGCAACTGAGGCCGCCCACTTGTGAGGCAGTCTTCAAGGTGTGGTATACCAGCACATGTCTGCTATTTGGCTGATGGCATGCATGAAGCACTTATCCGCCTTGAACGGGAGTAGATCAGTGTCTGCACATTCAGAAAAAAGGTCTACTTCTCATTGCAACAGATCGTGATCTTCCTGATTACTGATCATCCGTCATGTCTTAATGTCATCAGTAAACAACAGGAAATTCAACTCGACGACGCATGTGAAGTCGTCACTGAGGACCAAGAATAAGCGCGGCCCAGGTACTAAATAATAAAATATGCGTTAGTAGTATCAGCTGTCTATATATTTGAAATAGAATCATCAAAACCCAGAGTGAGAGTGCGTACTAAATATGAAAACCACAGAGAAAAAACGGATAAAAATATTACTACTTCGCTTTTCACACTCTACTTTTTCCCCCTTGTGGTGTTGATGAGTAAATTGCGGTACATATTCCTCCAAATTTTCCATTGGGCACGATTCCGCACCGTGTTTTCAAGGGTATGCAACCAGCGGTGTTCTTCATAGTTGGATTCCCAGAACGGAATACGCACGGGACCGAAAATAGCTAGACTGAAATTCAGCGTCATAACGTTTTGTCGCCATGTGGTAGGCTGGCCACCACGCGATTTCTTCCAGTACGGCCGTGCGCGAGTGAATAAAGCGCACCGAGGCAAACACTAGCGCGGCATGCGTAGAATGTGATCCACCCATCTCAATTGGCGTAGCGGTATTAGCCTGTTGAGATGGAGGCCCGTATTAGCTAAGACGTGACGTCTGACATGGTCGTTGCAAATGTGGTGTTCCCATCCCACATGAGCTATCCTCCGCATACAACATTTGCCAAGGTCGAATCGGACGCTTGTTATTTATGCGAATCGGCCAAAGCTCACTTCCATAGAACAGAGCCGCACGTACGCAGGTATTATAGACACAGACCTTTACCGCAAGCAGAACGCCAAGACGAGGCCACAGTCACCTCAGATAAGCTGAAAGTGATTGGGTTTCGGAACTACGAGTAACCTCCCTTCCGATGATGTCATCGGCCGAAACGCAGTTCTCAAGGTAGACGAAGCTACCAACTCGTTTGAGCTGCGTGCTTGCAAGTGTTAGTCGTGGAGAAGCTGGATGTCAACCTTATAGAAGGCCTTTGTATTTCGTGGGGGCAAAAGCCATGCCATACTTGGTAACCCCATCGCCAAGCGGTTTAGAATGACATGCAAGGTGATATCATCACCATAGTCGAAGTCAGTCGCATGATTGTCTGGAATAAGTTCTACACCAAGACCCTGGAGCCCATCCAGAGCGCTCAATAGGACATCCTTATTCGCAAACTTGACGAGAAATGGCGATATGTGGCATCCTTGTCGTACACTGCTAGTGATGGCCAAAAGCAAAGAGAGCATACAATAAGCGCTCACTTTGACCGAGACATTATAGCATAATTCTCGAGCGATGGCAGTATTTTCTTTCGGTGACAACGGCATAAAGCAGGCAGGTCGACTGAGTCTAAAGCATATCGCATGTCCAAAAAAGCGGCATTGGTAACCTGGCGGTAAATGTGACGCTGCTAGAGGACTCCGCGAAGCGTAAATTTGTGGTCCACACACCCTCGACCAGGGGCGGAAACCAGCCTGTTTTTCGCAGAAGCGTACTTCTCAGATGCGTATCTGAGATCTACACAGGTTAGCCTGCGGAGTACAATGTATGTTGACAGTTGGTGGCCACGGACATTCAGCTGATTTCTTTGTGGTTGACACATAAAATAGGGGAGATTCGACCCTGAGGCTTTGGCTGAACTGTCTGTCCGCAAGGCAGCGAAACGAAGTCAGGGACTTTCACTTACTGGGAGTCAGTGATCGATTACTCAGTCCATATGCCTTTCTTGTGGTTGATTGCCAAACAAGGGCCCAATATTTACCACGAAGTTAACAGCAGACTGCTAGCATACAATGCTCCACGCGAGTGAAGCAAGGGACAGTGACTTGATTTAGTGGCAAGTCACATCTGCCAGCTCACAGTGCTGTTGAACGAACATATGTGGAATCTTATGGAGAGAACGCTTGTCATACGAAACCCACCATTTCCTGAAACGCTGACATCAAACCATCCGCTGGAAAGTGATAATCTCGAACCACCAGCAGACACCACGACGAGGTTTTCGGTAACCCCCTACCACAATAGGATCAGAAAACGAGCCCGAAGCCGCACCTAGAACCACCGCTGAAGAAGATAGTTTCCGATCCATCAAAGAACAAGTCCTCAGTTCCGTAGGTTTGCTAATTATGGTGAAGAATAGGGTGACCCAGGCGGTCGAAGACTATGGTAATACATGTAGATTCGTCGCATTTAGACACAGACAGACAGCCACCGCACACCCAGCAAAGCGCTAGACGGCCATTTGTCTTTTTGGGACTGGTCAATAGCGCACACCTGCTGAATCCTGCCGGATTCGAACCCACGACCTTGTTTTTTCGAGTCAGCGACTTATGTCACAAAGCAATGGGCGATGGCAACGGACGGAACGGCCGTTTAGCGCTTTCCTGGATGTGTGGTGGCTGTCTGCCTGCGTCTAGCTGCTACGAATCCACACAAAAACCTAATAAGTCCCTCTACTACTTACGAACTATGGTAAGATCTTGATATTTGACATCAGTTTCGGCCCCGCAAGCTGCTGTTTCTAGCCAACTACTAAGAGTACTCAGTAAGTTGGCAGTGTAAGTCTGGTGTTGACGGAAGCCGTGTTACTCCGGTGCTATGATGTTGAACCTTTCTAAATAGTCCATTAATGCTTCAGTAATGATCGCTTTCATCACCTTCGCGAGTGCTGCCTTAAGGATCACTGAGCGATGTTCACAGTTTAGCAACGGCTACCCCCCTTAAATATGGATAACGATGCACTGTACCCACATGGCAATGACACGCTGTTCATAAAAACAACCTTTGTAAGACACTAGCAAAAGCATGTTTCGGTTATTCATCATCAGGCGAAATACAAACACATTTAGATACCTAAGTTAAGACTGAGTGGATAGAGAAACTAGGAAATGCAGGCATACAAATGCTCAAAATTGGTGTGGTTTGTTCACACGGAAGCTGCCAAACCCTTGCATTGCCGGAAGCGATCGTGATTCGTATCAGCAGCCCCCAGCTGTGTGTGAATAAACAGTTTTTCCAGGATTTGGCTTAAATGAGTACTTGCTATGTAGATAGCGTAATGAAGTTACACCAAAAGTTACACTGAAAGATAAACTAGGCTTAGGCTGCCAAGGAAAAACGTGACTTAATAAACGCGTGATCCAACATACTAGATTGTAAAGCATTGATGTGAAGGATCACGGTAGCACGGTGACGCAATACAAGTTCAATGAAAGAGGTTAAATTGCAATCCGGATTGGAGGTGATGTAAACCCAAAGGAAATGGGGGCGAATAATGATTTTCGTCATACTGGTGCACGTATCTCTCCACTAGATGTTGCGTTCAGTAAGAATTCCGATCAGGGAATAATAAAAAAGGATGGAAAAATCAAATCTGCTATAAAGCGTAACGGAGTGAGGGACCATTTGTGTGGGAAACGCGGTGACAAGAGTACGTGATTTTATCTGGTCTGCTGAAGTGTCGATGTTTTACATATGCGAACAGTTGGTTGCCGTTCTGAGTAACACGGAAGAATCGGAACCTCCATTTTCAGCACGGTCGTAGCAAACATATTCCCAGCAACGCACGGTCATCTAGGCGTGTATAACTAAACATGAGGGAGGAAATCGTGGCTTCGGAAGAAGTAACAATGCAAATGCAGTCAACGAATTGTACAACTGGTTGGCGGCATCCGGTTTCGGATTTGCCTGTCACTGTGGCCAGCCACAGGACGCCTGCGCCTACAGAGGGACCATGGGTGGCTTGCGCTGCACCACCCACAGCTCCATCCACACACCCCATATCCAGTGTAAACCCGACGGAATAAGACGGGAGGCATGCGGATGGGAGCCACGTTTCATCAACGGAGCCGGCCCACACTCCTTCACAGGCAAACACAAGCACGCTGTATTTGGGGAATCAAGCGCACACAAGGCGGTGGCTGGACCGTAGTCCGCTCCACACTGAGTGCATGGAACCACTCTTCGAGCCTAGCACGGCCACAAGGACCGTGCACCCCGTCCCCTCCAGCAACGACCAACTGTCTCCTGGAGCCAGTATGGACGAGGTAGTGGGTAATAGACAGGTAGACACCTTGTCAACATGCACATCAAGCGCAGCCACACCTGGGATGTCAAACAACAGCCAATCATTCGAAATACCCATATCGAATAAAGTAAACGCATATGACGACATAAATACTCGCTAAATGAGCATATGGAAGAAATTGGTTAAAGTGTGAATACGCGATAAGTATAAAATGTCCCAAACTGATTTGAAAAATACCACGCGATAAAATTACGCAAGTTTACCACAATTTGCATGAGCGAGGTGTGTAAGTTGGGAGATTATCAAGTAGGCAGAACAAAAATAAAATAAAATGTAATGAATTTTATCCACATTAAACAGACCTAGTTTAAGTGTAAGTTGGTTTAGCCCAACTGCGGTGAAGAAGCATCATGATTGCGACATCAGACTCAGCATGGGGCCAATATACATACATGGTTGGCGGCATCCGGTTTCGGATTTGCCTGTCACTGTGGCCAGCCACAGGACGCCTGCGCCTTCAGAGGGACCATGGATGGCTTGCGCTGCACCACCCACAGCTCCATCCACACAACCCATATCCAGTGTAAACCCGAGGGAATAAGACCGGGAGGCATGCGGATGGGAGCCACGTTTCATCAACGGAGCCGGCCCACACTCCTTCACAGGCAAACACAAGCACGCTGTACTTGGAGAATCGACCGCACACAAGGCGGTGGATGGACCGTAGCCTGCTCCATACTGAGTGCATGGAACCACTCTTCGAGCGTAGCACGGCCACAAGGACCGTGCACCCCGTCCCTTCCAACAACGAGCAACTGTCTCCTGGAGCCAGTATGGACGAGGTAGTGTGTAATAGACAGGTAGGCACCTTGTCAATATACATATCAAACGCAGCCACACAAGGGATATCAAGCAACAGCCAATCACTTGAGAGAAAGATAACAAAGAAAACAAATCAAGCAATGCATAAGGAAACGGTGATCTAAACCTTAAATTAATGAGCATATGAAATAAGTTGTTTACAAACGAATCCGAGATAAGTTCACGAAGTCAGAAAGTATATTTTACTAAATGCCATAAACACCAAAACGTTATGGAAATTGACTACAATTGGCGTAAGCGAGGTGTGCAAGTTAATGGATTAGAGTACAGGTGGACATTTATATGAGAAAGAAAAGCATTAGGATAAAATTGAAAACCCACCACCTGAAATAAAGAGACTTAACATGCAAGCACGCGGTTAGTAAATCGAATGCAGCGTATCTACAAACGCTGCGCCGGTTTTGCCTACGATCTCTGCAGGACCCGTCGTCGCTTCGGTAGTGGTCCCGAGTGACCTCGCTCATGGCTTACTAGGCCTGCCTGACTCAGGCACTCGCGACCGCATGTGCTACAGCACCATGCGCCCGATGTCGATGGAGTACAACCCATCGGTGCTTGCCGCTTCCGCAGCTGCCGCTTCTTCCGTTCATGTATGAGGTCTTTCTCCCCCACTTTAGCAACTGCCTTCGTGATTAGATCGCGCCATGCACACCGATCAACCGCCTTCGATTCCTATGACCTGCAATCAAGATTAGAACGTGAGAGACTCAATTTGATCATGTCCTGATAAAGTAACTAGTTTCCCTACATGCCGCTTCCCGATACTCATTTGACCGTATAATAGTTGTTTCGGTATCCGAGTCGGATCCATACGCCACACATGACCGAGCCACCTCAGGTGTCTCAACAAAAGTATGCAGTCCACTGCATACATCCCACTTTGTCGCAGGGACATGATAAACAAACGTAGATACATGCATACGCACGGTGAAGGAGTGGGAACGCATCAGTGCCAAACTCATGGTGGCCACAAAGTGAGAAGGGCACTTGTGGGTCAGTTTCACATATGGCGAACACATGCAGACAGGTAACCAATATGGGTAGCCGCAGAGTGAATAACTATTGGTAGTTGGAATTTCCGACGTAAATCCAAATTCCGCTGCATATTCTATTACGCGAATTACTGTACACAAATTACCGTACATAATTGGACAGCATTCAGGCCTTGGTTTTACGTACAATTTAAATGCCTCCATTATGCATTCATTGAAAATAATCACTACTACTATAAGTAGGAAGTGGCTAGTCCCATACAATTGTGAGAAGCGAGACATCGCAATTCCAAGTCGTAAACTATGCCTATTATGAGTAAAGCTGTATTATAAATAGTCAGGCGGCCAATAGCGATATCCTAATCATGGTACTGTACATTACATTTATCTGCGGCTAATTGCGGTTCTTAGGCGATACATCCTTTTTCTCAATGACGTTTGATCGAAACCGCCGTGTCTGGGTTTTAAACAATACCTGTTTTTAGTACCCTCAGCGAAGTGGAATGGCTTTCCAGGTTTTATATGACCGAATAGGTCATGGATGTAAAGTAAACAAAAGCGGGATTTGCCCGCAAGTGATTGGTTATTTTCGGACAAGCAATTGCCAATTTTTATTACTATAACTATCTACCGCATGGATTTCACCCGCTGATAGCAGCGCATGGCGAGGTGCAAAGGTTGATTATTTGAGTGTTTAATGTAGTAGGCATTATGTCACCATGCGAGAAAATAACTACTGTAACATTTACAGGTAGGACAGATGAATTGGGAGTGTTTTGTTGATACCGATCATTTCGGTTTTTATAAAACTCACTCACTGTTTGGATATTAGACTTGTTCATTCCTGTGTCTGTTCACAAATAGGAAATCTATAGAATGCGTGCTGCGGAGGTCGCCGTTTTCGTAGGAGCTATACACTAATGGAGTGAGGACCAAGTAGGGCGTAGATGAACCATGCTTCAGTGATTGAAAAATGTCTTAGTCCGAATCTTGCTGGTGAACTGAAGCCACATCATTGAGGAATAAGGAGCTACCCAGACTTATACGGGTAGTTGGCGAGGCAGGATTGGTACTAATCGTGGGTGGGCGGAGAGTACGCATAATTTTTTTCCATAAAACAACGAAATCTGTACTTAGCGCTACTGAGCGGAAGTTATTATCCAGTGAAAGCATCGATTTGCAGCAAAGGAAATTTGCGGTCAGCGGTTCGTTAGTAAACCAAAAGAGTATTGGACAGGAATGCTTCGGAGACTTGCCTTAGTCTCAGAAGTGCGTATTGTGAGCTGTCAACGTGGCATTTTCCCGTTGCTAGAGCAATAATGGCTGAAGCTGGCATGTTGAAGGCGCTCACATTTTGACAGCGTTTAATGGACTCGGATACTTCAGATGCAATAAATCAACAGCGCAAGTTGTTGAACTGTTGCTTCACACCTTCGCATGAGCAGCATATCACTGCGAAGCTTCTCTGCGGTACCGTCGATTGCACACATGTTACTGCACGCCAGTAAGTCGCATGGTACCGCAAAGGAATCTCCGAAGAACGAGAATGGGGTAAGTCACTCCGAGGGCAGCAGAACAACAATTATTTTAAGGCAAACGTATATACGCGCTGGATAGAAAAATCGGATATGTTTGCACTCTAATACGGAGTTAACTGAGTTTTATCCTGGTCTCGGTTAGATATAGGGAAAACCCTCATAGTTTGGCTTCTGGTGGCACTCAGGTACTTCAAAGCCTCTGTTAAACCGCACCACTCCACGGCACAAATACCAGCAAATTGCATTCGTTTCTGTGTGTCCCTTGCATTCGGAGAATAGACGTGATGTGTAGGATTGTTTCAAGCAGTCCCGGTTTGGATCGTGATTCCTTTTAAAGTGAATTTCTGCCAAACCGATTGAGAACTTGAACTGCATCCGAGGATGAGCACTTTAGAAGTATATCTGATTAGCCTTTTCCCACTTCAGTCCCGATCGTTCATCCGTGGGGTCAAATATTGGATCATGCTCTGTGCCAATTGGGGCGAGTTTCACCTGCGAGAGTAATCAAGACCAACATTGGCATCTGTGCTGTATTAGTTAGATGTTTCTTATTACTCTCCCCGAACACTGCACTCTACAACTGGCTTCGTTTCATTTGGCATCTTCAGCCGAACAAGGGCCAATTTGGACAATCCCGCTTGTCGTAGGCCTTGCCTATTGACTGCTTCATCGCCACGTCACCCAACCGCTTTGGCAACTAGTGGCACGGCGATTTGGGGCTCATTACTGGTTTCTCTGGGACGCCACTGTACTGGCGAATGCCACACACAAGGCGCTTGGCAATGGATACTGTCACCTCAATTATCACCACAATAGAATTGCCACTCTATCAGGGGGGTTACATTGTGGTTAACGCACGGGTGACTGCTAGACTTCGGCACGGTGCACTTTGTCTGGTCCACAGGTTTCCCCATATTTCAGATCTGTGAAATGTGTGTTGCAGGAGCGTAGTAGAACTGCGGACATAGCTGTGGCTCGCATCCGGATCACAATCAGTGTAGTGTTGTGGACATAGTTGTGAGCGGTGTGGCACCTGGGACCGGTCATCATGCTTCCACACAAGCAGCCACAGCAGTAGATACACCCGGACATGGACTCCGCTCACCATTCTGAAGTGCAGTTCAATTCGTAGCGCAAATCTGAATACGAAGACCAGTTGACATACCTAACAGTGTCATGGCGGTCTAATTAATGCGGATTGGCCTGATTCCCAAACAATGCCCTAAAAGAACAGCACTGAGTCTCATTTGGATAATACCATCATCAACCTTGAGCTGGAGTCCAAGTTGGTTTAAGTTACCGCAATGTAATGCGATTGAGTATGGAACAACTTATAGTCAGACTAGGTTACTAAACGCCCAAGTTAGCGAACTGTGCACGCTAAATCCACGTGCAACGTACGCTTCAGTTTGTAGTGAACGCTATGGAACATCATTATGTATGCGCATCACATTATGTTGATAGAAAACTCATGGCCACTTGTTAAACCGGCGTCGAATAGTAACAAAGACATAGCACAAAGTTCAGATGACGCATGTTTCGAGCAGCTCTCGTCACAAAGCCTCTGCATATGCGTTACACAGTGGCTTACTAGTCAAGTGCACTTCGTAGAACCCCTTGGGATGCAAACGGACACCTGTCAGTTTCTGAGTCAATATTACCATTAACACAAATGGAATATTGACCGATGCAACCCTGACGCAACAAGGGATCCAACATGTCTGTTTCCTCGCCTTCACAAATGATGCCTTCACTTAGAAGGAAAACTAGGTCATCTCGTACCAAACATTATTTTGCAATCAGTGGAATAACAAGCCGATTCCCCCAGATTTCAGTAGGTCGCACTGCGGTTGTTGGCTCGAGTGTAGCTATGATGATAACAATGAAGAACCGCGCATTGTTGTCTAGCTGGTGACCAACATCATTTTACTACAGAACCGAATATACTGCTTCACATTTATCCTAACGTTGTTCAGGATCCCGAAGATGGTTTGCATTCTTTCATAGGGACTCAGTCTCACTATAACCACAGTAACGGATGCTTCAATTGCGCATTGGGAACAAAATTTCCTCTTGATCTCAGAGGCTCATTTAAGTGATAACTGCGACACGGAGGACAACTGAACAGATTATGTTTTCAATATCATCAAGAGTCAACACTTTGCTTCCGTAGAGGTTGTACCAATTCGTAACACCTCGTACTAATGCAGAAATACCAACACCGGCCATGATAATTCGAATTTCCAAGTAGTAATTAAAACTGCCCTCTGGGATTTCGGGGAAGTCACTGCGTCTACCTTAAGTCGACCACATTTGTTGAATGTGACCCCATGGTTCGTGTTTCCCGATGTCACACTACGATATTTAAAGATGTGGTCAACTTCCAACCCATTCCCCTTATTTCTACATTTAGGTACCTCAACCGGAATACTTCTAACACGGATTTGTCCCGGCCATTGGCAGTACATCAGTCTCACGCTACCATAGGTGAGGTCGTTTTATACGGAAGCTTGCCTCTGAATATTTCATCCTGTTTAAATGCCTACCGCTTGTTTTTGTACGACGGTAATTCCACTGCGATGCGGCTTCCTAGCATGTTCTTGCCATACACGGTGGTTCAACTGTCACCTATGAGGCTTAGGACAGGTCAAACAGCTGCAGCACGGATCGTCAGCCACCAATACGAAAACATGTTGCACCGCGATGTTATGGATCAGCTTTCGTTATGCGATCTGAGCACTTCCGCCCGATTGGATACGTCGTCCCAGAAATGCACATTACGTCGATCCGTTTTGATGTCATACAAATACCTCGTGTTGAGTTCATGCGGTTTTTCGAACTACAAGAAGCAGTTACCAAAGTTCTCAACATTAATCAACCAAGAGCCAATTGGAGTCACTTCTTAACGGAGAATAATGTGTTTCAATGATTCTAACAGCCTGTTTCGTATAATTTAGTTTGATAAGTGTGAATCTAGCGAAAAGCAATGGTTTTTCTCTTAATGATCGTATAGGCACTCTTTGTGGCAGGATATATATGTGGGCCAACTCACTGATTGAATGGATGTCGGTAATTGCGAGCAATCAAAAATCCGGTTGGGAAAGGATATATATGGGGGTACTTCTAACGATACGGTTTTGTGCGAGCTTCTCGTTGCCACAGTGAACAACACTGGCAACACACTACACCGCATCTTAGCAACCCATGCATTCTCAGGTCGAATTTGTTGCAAAACCCGACCATCAATTGTCATTAGTCCAACCGTGATGATGTTCAGTAAAGTCGAATGATCGGAAAACAATCCACTAATCCCATGATCTGCTGCTGCCTTCAGGCTTGTTTTCTTGGAGCTGCAATTCCACCGGGAAAAGTCAGAGGTCAGCGTTCGGCTGACTGTGTTAAATACCGATTATGCTTATAGGTCAAGTGTGCTTTACCTTATGGGCATCGAGATCCTTCAATCGACTATGCCATGGTCTCAACCATTTTTGATGCACCCTGGATGTCTATGGTGCACCATATTTGATCTTTCGCTCTTGTTCAACCAGAGTCCCTGACACTTTCGCTGCGCACCGGATTTCGTTCACTCAGTACATCCTCACTTTGCTCCATATCCGGTCAGCTGATCTCGCGACCACTCGCAAGCCCCCCTGACTATCGCAGGGTCTCCTTGCCCGCTCAGGTGACCTGTCATGCTATCGTTTCGACTCCACATTGGGACGCCCTGCGCAGGCATCCGTTCGGTTTGATCTAATGTAATTATCCAATTTCATTTAGTACCGACACGTGAGACATAGTGCCAATTCATGCACCTGTGTTTTCCATATTTGCTTATCGATCAAACCGTAGCGCAAGTGTGTCTGTTAGACGGTTGTATGTTGCTGATAAACTTGACGCTAGCAGACGCTTGCTCAGCTTGAAATCCAGCAGCACAACTTTAATTGTTTGACTGGTATTCAAAAAGGAAATTATTCTGAACGAATTGGATTATTTATTTTGTGTCTATGCTGTATTTTCAGTCCCCGCCACCACTATGCAATCGCTCCAAAATTCCCGGTACGACACCACACCCACACTGGTGAACAACACCCAAACTGCCCAGTTCAGCGGCAGTCGTAGTCATTTAACGAATACGAGCTCCAGCACTCTCGCACCAGCGCAAGCTACTACTGTCCCTAACGGTTGGAAGACAGAAACCACTAAGCGAACTTATATTGATGGGACGGAGACGAATCCATTGAGTCTGGTGCAAGAAACCGCACCGCTGTGGTATAGGCCACATTTATCAAGAGATGCAGGTAAGTCAGAAATCTATTAAGCTGTGCCTGATAGATATTAGGCGTTGTTATATTTTGCTATGACTCTTCTATAGTGCTTTATCATCCATGACCTTCTGGCACTCCGGGTCACAGTCAATTGCGCATTCCCCACAGTTACACAGCCATATAAAAAAACCACCAGCCATCTGTGTTGTGTCCGCGAAAGCATAAGAGTAACTCAGTGAAGTAAACGAATGTATGGACACTGTGTAGATGTAACAGCGGTTGTAATAGTTAAGCCATTCATTTAAGACAGAGTAGCCAATCAGGAGCAAGCACATGCGTTAAGTGAACGAATCAATGGCGATGACAACTAACAATACGAGTGACTTGGCAGCACCGCATTTTGGGTATCTGATGTATGGTGTTTTGTATATATAAATCCGCATCCGTATTCTCATGCTACGATCCGATGGCTTTCTTACTATCAATCTTTATAAACTTATCTATGTCAAAAATCCAAATGAATCAGTGAGAGAGGATTTAATGTTTGATTTGCCTTTGCCGACTATCATCAGATGTTTTCGACTGGGCCGTCCACTCATCGCAACAAAATAATCCGAATAAGGTTTGCTCACTCGGTCAGCAACAAACTACATAAGAGTTGATTAAGTGAATTGCAACGAGAAAGGCTGAGTTGGTCACCGGGAGCCATATGATCACACAGCAGCTTGCACTGTCTGTCATAGAAAGCCACTTGATCTTATCATGCCGAAACAAAGCTCCCTTTTGTACAGCTGGGATTGATGAAACTACCAAATCACGGAAGATTTGCAAGTGTCTATCACAGGTTCTGAATTCAGGGAAATAGGTTTACCACCGCACTTACTTCAACGAAAGGCATTTGTCAATAGCTCGCGTGGTGTAAGCAGTGGTTGTCCTACTGCAATACGACGGAAAATCTCACACCAACTAACACTGTATTGTATGGGTCGGTTTTAGTTGTAGTGAAATAAATACCAGTTTCTCAGTACTTGCTCTCCAACGGCAGTTATTACACTGTTCTGGCAAGGTATGTGTTCGAAACTGAATACCCTTTGCTCTTCTCGTCGCTTGGCTGATAAACTTTGTCGAACAGGGTTTATCGGATGATACTGATATTCATTTGGCTCAGTAGAGCACGAAACAATCCCGATAACTAACGGGAGAAAACATTAAGAATTGGGAAGAAATCGGGCATTGTCTAATATTGCGATCTGGAAGGTCGTAGCGTCCCTAACACAGCACCCCGTGGAGCTGATAAATGTCTGTTCACTGTCCAATGCACTACTCGTGTTCTCATTATTGTGTTCAAATTGTTTTTTCCTTATCGTCCTACCGGTACGTGAATCTAGCCATCAGCATTCTTCGGCAACAACCTCCTGGGAGTTTTCTGATCCGCGACAGTACAACGTTCAAGGGTGCTTTCGGATTGGCCGTCAAAGTGGCTACTTTACCTCCAAAGGTCACTCCGAAATCAGGTTAGTACAACAGTGTTTTCATAAAAAAGTACATCAGCAACTTGTTATTGCTTCCTTGCTCGTAACACTCCGCAGAAATAGGACGCTGCGTATATGTGAAATATGTCACCATATACTGCAACACTAAGTAAGTACAGTTCTAGTATAACATTAATTTGCCTGGACAGCCATCGGTTAGGCACCAACATCAAACACCTTAAAATCTGTGATCATCTGGGAACCTTTTCCCGACTACGACTCGTCGGATTTTCTCTATTTCGATATTGTCGATTGTCATAATATTAGACGCAAGCGTTACCCGAGAACGGCCCTTGCAGGTGATGTGAATAAGCGCGATCTCTGTCTCCGTCTAAGCCAGAGTTCGGCAACAGCTATCTTTACTTAGAATCTGCACATATAATCCCACAACACTCCCAAATTGCGTAACCCTCACTGAATCGGACAATGTGTGACTGCGTTTCCTATTCATTGCTCTTTCCAAAGCATGCGTTCAAACAGTTGCTCGCATGTATCGCTTTACTCTCCCGAATCCATCTCAGGCAATAGATCAGGCGATTGTACGACAGATTCGAGTGGATTTGTCAGGGCTAACTTCAGTTATACAGCCACCAAAAAACCGAAGAAAGACTGGACGTTCGTTTCGTGCCACTAGAACCCGTCAGCAGTGCAATTGTCTCTCGAATCCTGAGAGATTCGAAACGCCGGTCGTGTGGCTTGCGATGGCAAACTGTGGACGCTGATTCCAGGAGGTAGCGCTTGCCAAGCTTACCTAAATTACTAATTACTGTACATCGCTTCTCAATTTTTACTGTTGAGGACGTGACAGCCTTGCAAAGGACATAGTTGTCGTTCATGTGCATAAATCCCCTCGTTGGGACATCAACTACTTGCGGTACTCTCAACTGCGCCGTGACCACTGGTGCCACCAAATTGCCAGGGGGATTTGAATGGATTTTAGCGAACCCGCCACAGTTAGACACAGCCACCACAATTCCGGATGAGAATTGGAGGGTTCTTTTGCCTTATTTAAGTGCAACAGCGATACGCGATTCCCGTTGATTAGTCAGGAATGGAATCCGGGAGTATGTCACCTGAAATGGGCATCATGTGTTGCTGAGCCACTCGCAACGATGGCAAAAACTTGAGACGTTGCAAGCACATTTTTGAAGTGGGTGTCTGTTGGTCACGATTGACCGCAGGTCATTAATCCATTCAAAAACTAGCCTATTGTTGCCGTGATTAAGGCAGGTATAAGTTTGATGAAACTGAGCGAGATACCATAATCGACTGACACATTGAATTGTCCCCAATATTATTGTCTAGACCACAGTACTTTGTGGAAGCGATAGAGTGTGAAATGCACCAGGAATTTCCGCCTAGAACCTGTCAAACGCTCACACATATCTGTTGATCACTTGCGAAAGAGTTTGCAGGACGTCCGCGCGGGTATTTTCCTGGTGTTTAGGTACGAGTAGCTTCTCGTTTGGTTGTGAAAGCGCTTTCTGGTCCTCTTATCTGTGCTTGCATGTAAGCCAACTGAATTCTACTCTCAGCATCATCATCACTCATGCAACAAACACCCGGTTGACTACATCGTTCCTGTGGCCTTGTCGCTCACCTTAGAGAGTTCGGATACCGATGCTAATGAGCCACAGAAATCCATAGGTCATTAAACTGCAAAACTCATCCAAAACTGGGGAACAATTAGTAGCGGTTGTGGGGCTCGAAATACCCATGGAGGTATGACTGAGACCATTACGGTATTGTTTGCAAAATGAAAAGGCATTAAGTTTCCTGTTCATATAAGTTTTTAACTAGGGATTTCGGAGTTCGGCCTCGCATTTCGAACATTCTAGTGTGCTTGCAAGATATCAGGTGCACAGCTGTACCAAGCACACACTCGAGCGTTTTGTTCGTTGACCAAACCAGTACTGTAGTCACGTCAGCTAGGCTTGGCGTAGGGGATAGAGCACCGATCAAGTGTCGTCGCTCGGCACAGGTAAGACGACCGACAATTACGCTAGGCGAGTGTATCAAGCAGGCCGCGTTGCGTGATCGATAACCTCATTCGGATGAACCATAACCGGAGACATGAGGGGGGGGGGAAGTGAGGTTCATGGCCAGTACCATGTGCCACCGCACTATTTATAGGCACCGGATAGCTGGATGTCGCAATGCGGTGGCGATAAACCAGGGATGGAGAAACCTAAGAGAATTCAGATATGTCGACCAGCTGTCCGTAAAAGCACCAGACGGCCGTTTCGCCCTATTAGGGCTCATCAGTGGTGCGCATCCTTCGGTCCTCTGTGGAGGATCGAACCCATGACTGCTAGTGGCTCTTGCCAACTAGCCCGCAGCTTATGCAACTGCGCCATGGAGGACGGTATCTGACTATCGTGAATTGTTAGCTAAATGCGATATAGCCCGACGCATCCTCCACTGCCATGCAGGCACCTGCCATGCAGATGACAGCGGTCGGCCTTCCGGCGTCAGGACTTCCCGGTTACGGCAGCTATGAATCGACATAGCATTTTGTGGAATCCGTACGGGCGAATTGTTATTACTTATGATTTAAGTAACTTGAAAATTCCCATTTAAGTCTCTAGAACAAAAGACCATCTGGTGAGCAAATGCTTTCAATGATTCATCGTCAGACCATTACAATCATATAGAGGCTAGAAAGAGAAATCGACCCAGTTAGTTCAAAACGAATTGATCACGTGAAGGTCAATGTCAGAGTGGAAAAAACGAATTAGGTCTTAGAGGGCTAGATGTTCGCTACCGCGTCTGACCGAAGGCAGTCGACCTGGGCGTCTTCCATCTTCGCTGGCCAGGGAAGCTGGAGAGCCTGGACCAGCTTCTTCTGTGAGCATAAGGACGGCTGGAACAATCGAATGCATATTGCTTCAGCTGTCGCAAGCATACGAAGGCGGTAACCTTTCGTTCGGTGCGGTGGAACCTTGTAAACTATTCGGAAAGCGCGTTTCCAATCCACTTCATGGCCGGTGTCCACAATGTGGGCCAGAATGGCGCTACTGATGATTCCGATGCCCCCTTGACGAAGCCAGCGAGGGCAATGTTCGTTCACGCGTTTCGATAACTGCCGCGCCGTTCGACCAATATACGTCGCGCCACAGGCGCACACGAATTGATAAATCACCATTGATGTGGTCAGCATCGGCAGCTTGTCCTTGTTTTGTGAACGAATGAGTGGTTCCGTTGAGAACACGCACTTCAACGAGGCTGCTGGAAAGGTCGACTTTACCGCGGCCGAAAGGCTTCTGGTTAGACGCTCGGTAGCCGCGTCCCCTTTAAATGGTAAGCGAATAAATAACTCTTTCTTTGGCGCTGTTAACACTGCCACTGGTTTCGGTTTTTCTAGGAGGTTCCTTAGGATAAATCTATCGGGATAACCGTTTTCACGTAGAGTGTTCTGTATGAACATTAACTCCGCGTCTAGGGTGTCTTCCGTACAGATTCGACGTGCTCTTGACGTAAGACAGTGAACCAAGTTGCGTTTGTATCTCATGGGGACGAAACTGTAAAAATTCGTGTACTGACCTATCCACGTTGGTTTTCTGTAGACCTGACGTTGGATGGATCCATCCGGTCTCCTTGTTAACAGGACATCGAGATATGGTAGCCGGTTATCGCTTTCCTTTTCGTAAGTAAACTGCACTGCTGCATGCACCCGGTTGAAGTGGTCAAGAATTTCCTCCAGATTAACATGTTTATCCACCACAACAAATATATCATCCATGTATCGATGATAGCGGTCAAAAAGGTCTATCGCCGCCCGCATTTCGTTCCTCTCCAGCTTTGCCATGAAGATATCCGCTAATAGCGGTCCGAGAGGGGATCCCATGGCCACGCCGTCCTTCTGCCGGTAGTATTTCCCGTTAAATAGAAACTGAACATTCCAGGTGCAGCGTAACAGTAGGCTCTTAAGCTCACGCGTAGGTATACACATTTTTATTCCTGATTCGGCTATATAGTCGCAAATGTAATCGATCGTCTCAAGCAATGGGACGTTTGTAAAAAGTGAGACGACATCGAAAGATAACATTAATTTCTCATTGATGTTATCCTCTTTGATGCTTTCGACGAAATGGAAGCTGTCACGAAGACTGTAGATAGCGAGCTGTTGTCGCACAGGTTCAAGAAGTTCTACAAGCCACTGAGCAACGGCATGGTACGGCGAGTTAACCATTGATAAAATAGGACGAAGTGGGATGTTAGGTTTGTGGATTTTTGGTAACCCGTAAAGTCTTGGGACGCTTGTGCCACTCGGTTTAAGGCTGTCATACAGAGCATCCGAAATGTACCCCTTGGTCCGGAGTTCTTGCAAGCTCTTAGTTATCTGTGTTTCAACTTGTTCAGTTCGGTCCCTTTCTCCTTCAATACACGCAAACTTTGTCTCATCGCTCAGTATTGCTGTTAGTTTATCTATGTAATCTTTTCGATCGAGTAACACGATTCCTGCACCTTTATCCGGCTTGCATAGAACGATTTCTTCATTGCGCTTTAGTTCTTTCAGCGCATCTAGATGCCTTCTTGTTAGTGGGCCATGATTACGGACGCGGAGTTTACGATACTGGTAGCAACAATTCACTAAATAGCACTTGAAACGTTCAAGATCCGTATTCGATTTAGCGACTAATCCTTTCGTCTGATCATATAAGCTTTCAAATTGTAATTCACACTCAAGCCGGTTATCCCTGCGTCTAGGAGCGCAAAACTTTAAGCCAAGCGATAGAACTTCAATCAAAGTTGTGTCCAAGTTCAAACTAGAAAAGTTGTGTACATACCTGTCTGGCCTGTTTGGAAACGTGGCTTGCGGCTTAAGCTGGCTCAGCGACTTTGCTAAAGAAGAACGCCTCCGCTGTACACGGTTGCTAGTGATAAGCTGAACATAGTCCAGAAACATTTTCTTTTCTTCAGCAGCTAACTCATCCGTTGCTGTGTGGCGTTGTGCTAGATTTCTTTCGTATTCAGCAATCTTGGACTGCACGGTATCACGTTGGTTTAGTGCATGTCGTCTAAGCGTCTTGCTATTGGGATAGATCCGATCACGGCGTAATTGTTTCCAAAATCTGGTCGGATATTCATTATGCTCTACGCAATCATTGAAGAACTGAACACAGCATTTGGCTTCAGCAAGCTTAGTGGTGAACTTAAGGAACTGATTGAGCTCCTTCACCACTAATGGGGGCTTGGATGATTTAAGTAACTTGAAAATTCCCATTTAAGTCTCTAGAACAAAAGACCATCTGGTGAGCAAATGCTTTCAATGATTCATCGTCAGACCATTACAATCATATAGAGGCTAGAAAGAGAAATCGACCCAGTTAGTTCAAAACGAATTGATCACGTGAAGGTCAATGTCAGAGTGGAAAAAACGAATTAGGTCTTAGAGGGCTAGATGTTCGCTACCGCGTCTGACCGAAGGCAGTCGACCTGGGCGTCTTCCATCTTCGCTGGCCAGGGAAGCTGGAGAGCCTGGAACAGCTTCTTCTATGAGCATAAGGACGGCTGGAACAATTTGATTGAATTTATCGCTTGGCTTAAAGTTTTGCGCTCCTAGACGCAGGGATAACCGGCTTGAGTGTGAATTACAATTTGAAAGCTTATATGATCAGACGAAAGGATTAGTCGCTAAATCGAATACGGATCTTGAACGTTTCAAGTGCTATTTAGTGAATTGTTGCTACCAGTATCGTAAACTCCGCGTCCGTAATCATGGCCCACTAACAAGAAGGCATCTAGATGCGCTGAAAGAACTAAAGCGCAATGAAGAAATCGTCCTATGCAAGCCGGATAAAGGTGCAGGAATCGTGTTACTCGATCGAAAAGATTACATAGATAAACTAACAGCAATACTGAGCGATGAGACAAAGTTTGCGTGTATTGAAGGAGAAAGGGACCGAACTGAACAAGTTGAAACACAGATAACTAAGAGCTTGCAAGAACTCCGGACCAAGGGGTACATTTCGGATGCTCTGTATGACAGCCTTAAACCGAGTGGCACAAGCGTCCCAAGACTTTACGGGTTACCAAAAATCCACAAACCTAACATCCCACTTCGTCCTATTTTATCAATGGTTAACTCGCCGTACCATGCCGTTGCTCAGTGGCTTGTAGAACTTCTTGAACCTGTGCGACAACAGCTCGCTATCTACAGTCTTCGTGACAGCTTCCATTTCGTCGAAAGCATCAAAGATGATAACATCAATGAGAAATTAATGTTATCTTTCGATGTCGTCTCACTTTTTACAAACGTCCCATTGCTTGAGACGATCGATTACATTTGCGACTATATAGCCGAGTCAGGAATAAAAATGTGTATACCTACGCGTGAGCTTAAGAGCCTACTGTTACGCTGCACCTGGAATGTTCAGTTTCTATTTAACGGGAAATACTACCGGCAGAAGGACGGCGTGGCCATGGGATCCCCTCTCGGACCGCTATTAGCGGATATCTTCATGGCAAAGCTGGAGAGGAACAAAATGCGGGCGGCGATAGACCTTTTTGACCGCTATCATCGATACATGGATGATATATTTGTTGTGGTGGATAAACATGTTAATCTGGAGGAAATTCTTGACCACTTCAACCGGGTGCATGCAGCAGTGCAGTTTACTTACGAGAAGGAAAGCGATAACCGGCTACCATATCTCGATGTCTTGTTAACAAGGAGACCAGATGGATCCATCCAGCGTCAGGTCTACAGAAAACCAACGTGGATAGGTCAGTACACGAATTTTTACAGTTTTGTCCCCATGAGATACAAACGCAACTTGGTTCACTGTCTTACGTCAAGAGCACGTCGAATCTGTACGGAAGACACCCTAGACGCGGAGTTAATGTTCATACAGAACACTCTACGTGAAAACGGTTATCCCGATAGATTTATCCTAAGGAACCTCCTAGAAAAACCGAAACCAGTGGCAGTGTTAACAGCGCCAAAGAAAGAGTTATTTATTCGCTTACCATTTAAAGGGGACGCGGCTACCGAGCGTCTAACCAGAAGCCTTTCGGCCGCGGTAAAGTCGACCTTTCCAGCAGCCTCGTTGAAGTGCGTGTTCTCAACGGAACCACTCATTCGTTCACAAAACAAGGACAAGCTGCCGATGCTGACCACATCAATGGTGATTTATCAATTCGTGTGCGCCTGTGGCGCGACGTATATTGGTCGAACGGCGCGGCAGTTATCGAAACGCGTGAACGAACATTGCCCTCGCTGGCTTCGTCAAGGAGGCATCGGAATCATCAGTAGCGCCATTCTGGCCCACATTGTGGACACCGGCCATGAAGTGGATTGGAAACGCGCTTTCCGAATAGTTTACAAGGTTCCACCGCACCGAACGAAAGGTTACCGCCTTCGTATGCTTGCGACAGCTGAAGCAATATGCATTCGATTGTTCCAGCCGTCCCTATGCTCACAGAAGAAGCTGGTCCAGGCTCTCCAGCTTCCCTGGCCAGCGAAGATGGAAGACGCCCAGGTCGACTGCCTTCGGTCAGACGCGGTAGCGAACATCTAGCCCTCTAAGACCTAATTCGTTTTTTCCACTCTGACATTGACCTTCACGTGATCAATTCGTTTTGAACTAACTGGGTCGATTTCTCTTTCTAGCCTCTATATGATTGTAATGGTCTGACGATGAATCATTGAAAGCATTTGCTCACCAGATGGTCTTTTGTTCTGAAGACTTAAATGGGAATTTTCAAGTTACTTAAATCATAAGTAATAACAATTCGCCCGTACGGATTCCACAAAATGCTATGTCGATTCATAGCTGCCGTAACCGGGAAGTCCTGACGCCGGAAGGCCGACCGCTGTCATCTGCATGGCAGGTGCCTGCATGGCAGTGGAGGATGCGTCGGGCTATATCGCATTTAGCTAACAATTCACGATAGTCAGATACCGTCCTCCATGGCGCAGTTGCATAAGCTGCGGGCTAGTTGGCAAGAGCCACTAGCAGTCATGGGTTCGATCCTCCACAGAGGACCGAAGGATGCGCACCACTGATGAGCCCCAATAGGGCGAAACGGCCGTCTGGTGCTTTTACGGACAGCTGGTCGACATATCTGAATTCTCTTAGGTTTCTCCATCCCTGGTTTATCACCACCGCATTGCGACATCCAGCTATCCGGTGCCTATAAATAGTGCGGTTGCACATGGTACTGGCCATGAACCTCACTTCCCCCCCCTCATGTCTCCGGTTATGGTTCATCCGAATGAGGTCATCGATCACGCAACGCGGCCTGCTTGATACACTCGCCTAGCGTAATTGTCGGTCGTCTTACCTGTGCCGAGCGACGACACTTGATCGGTGCTCTATCCCCTACGCCAAACCTAGCTGACGTGACTACAGTACTGGTTTGGTCAACGAACAAAACGCTCGGGTGTGTGCTTGGTACAGCTGTGCACCTGATATCTTGCAAGCACACTAGAATGTTCGAAATGCGAGGCAGAACTCCGAAATCCCTAGTTAAAAACTTATATGAACAGGAAACTTAATGCCTTTTCATTTTGCAAACAATACCGTAATGGTCTCAGTCATACCTCCATGGGTATTTCGAGCCCCACAACCGCTACTAATTGTTCCCCAGTTTTGGATGAGTTTTGCAGTTTAATGACCTATGGATTTCTGTGGCTCATTAGCATCGGTATCCGAACTCTGTAAGGTGAGCGACAAGGCCACAGGAACGATGTAGTCAACCGGGTGTTTGTTGCATGAGTGATGATGATGCTGAGTGTAGAATTCAGTTGGCTTACATGCAAGCACAGATAAGAGGACCAGAAAGCGCTTTTACAACCAAACGAGAAGCTACTCGTACCTAAACACCAGGAAAATACCCGCGCGAACGCCTCGCAAACTCTTTCGCAAGTGATCGACTGATATGTGTGAGCGTTTGACAGGTTCTAGGCGGAAATTCCTGGTGCATTTCAAACTCTATCGCTTCCACAAAGTACTGTGGTCTAGACGATAATATTGGAGACAATTCAATGTGTCAGTCGATTATGGTATCTCGCTCAGTTTCATCAAACTTATACCTGCCTTCATCGCGGCAACAATAGGCTAGTTTTTGAATGGATTAGTGACCTGCGGTCAATCGTGACCAACGGACACCCACCTCAAAAATGTGCTTGCAACGTCTCAAGTTTTTGCCATCGTTGCGAGTGGCTCAGCAACACATGATGCCCATTTCAGGTGACATACTCCCGGATTCCATTCCTGACTAATCAACGGGAGTCGCGTATCGCTGTTGCACTTACATAAGGCAAAAGGACCCTCCAATTCTCATCCGGAATTGTGGTGGCTGTGTCTAACTGTGGCGGGTTCGCTAAAATCCATTCAAATCCCCTGGCAATTTGGTAGCACAAGTGGTCACGGCGCAGCTGAGAGTACCGCAAGTAGTTGATGTCCCAACGAAGGGATTTATGCGCATGAACGACAACTATGTCCTTTGCAAGGCTGTCACGTCCTCAACAGTAAAAATTGAGAAGCGATGTACAGTAATTAGTAATTTAGGTAAGCTTGGCAAGCGCTACCTCCTGGAATCAGCGTCCACAGCTTGCCGTTTCAAGCCACACGATCGGCATTTCGAATCTCTCAGGATTCGAGAGACAATTGCACTGCTGACGGGTCCTAGTGGCACGAAACGACCGTCCAGTCTTTCTTCGTTTTTTTTTGGTAGCTGTATAACTGAAGTTAGCCCTGACAAATCCAATCGAATCTGTCGTACAATCGCCTGATCTATTGCTGACATAGATTCGGGAGAGGAAAGCGATACATGCGAGCAACTGTTTGAACGCATGCTTTGGAAAGAGCAACGAATGGAAAACGCAGTCACACATTGTCGGATTCAGTGAGGGTTACGCAATTTGGGAGTGTTGTGGGATTATATGTGCAGATTCTAAGTAAAGATAGCTGTTGCCGAATTCTGGCTTAGACGGAGACAGAGATCGCGCTTATTCACATCACTTACAAGGGCCGTTTTCGGGTAACGCTTGCGTCTAGTACTATGACAACCGACAATATCCAAGTAGAGAAAATCCGACGAGTCGTAGTCGGGAAAAGATTCCCAGATTATCTCTGATTTTAAGATGTTTGACGTTGGTGCCCAACCGATGGCTGTCCAGGCAAATTAATGTTATACTAGAACTGTACTTAATTAGTGTTGCAGTTGACGGTGACATGTTTCACATATATGCAGCGTCCTATTTCCGCCGAGTGTTACCCGCAAGGAAGCAATAACAAGTTGCTGATGTTGTACTTTCTTATGAAAACACTGTTGTACTAACCTGATTTCGGAGTGACCTTTGGAGGTAAAGTAGCCACTTTGACAGCCAATCCGAAAGCACCCTTGAACGTTGTACTGTCGCGGATCAGAAAACTCCCAGGAGGTTGTTGCCGAAGAATGCTGATGGCTAGATGCACGTACCGGTCGGAGGATAAGGAAAAAACAATTTGAACACAATAATGAGAACACGAGTAGTGCATTGGAAAGTGAACAGACATTTATCAGCTCCATGGGGTGTTGTGTTAGGGGCGCTACGGCCTTCCAGATCGCAAGGTTGGACGATGCTCGACTTCTTCCCAATTCTAAATGTTTTCTCCCGTTAGTTATCGGGATTGTTTTGTTCTCTACTGAGCCAAATGAATATCAGTATCATCCGATAAACCCTGTTCGACAAAGTTTATCAGTCAAGCGACGAGAAGAGCAAAGTGGATTCAGCTCCGAACACATACCTTGCCAGAACAGTGTAATAACTGCCGTTGGAGAGCAAGTACTGAAAAATTGGTATTTATTTCACTACAACTAAAACCGACCCATACAATATAGTGTTATTTGGTGTGAGATTTTCCGTCGTATTACAGTAGGACAACCACTGCTTACACCACGCGAGCTATTGACAAATGCCTTTCGTTGAAGTAAGTGCTGTGGTAAACATATTTCCCTGAATTCAGAAACCTGTGATGTACTAGACACTTGCAACTCTTCCGTGATTTGATAGTTTCATCAATCCCAGCTGTAAAAAAGAGAGCTTTGTTTCGGCATGATAAGATCAAGTGACTTTCTATGACGGACAGTGCAAGCTGCTGTGATCACATAGCTTCCGGTGGCCAACTCAGCCTTTCTCGTCGCCATTCACTTCATCAACTCTTATATAGCTTGTTGCTGACCGAGAGAGAAAACCTTATTCGGATTATTTTTGTTGCGATGAGTGGACGGCCCAGTCGAAAACATCTGATGATAGTCGGCAAAGGCAAATCAAACATTAAATCCTCTCTCACTGATTCATCTGGATTTTTGACATAGATAAGTTTATAAACATTGATAGTAAGAAAGCCATCGGATCGTAGCATGAGAATCCGGATGCGGATTTATATATACAAAACACCATACATCAGATACACAAAATGCGATGCTGCCAAATCACGCTCTGCACTCGTATTGATAGTTGTCGTCGCCATTGATTCGTCATGACTCAGCACGTTCACTTAATGCATGTGCTTGCTTCTGATTGGCTACGCTGTCTTAGATGAATGGCTTAACTATTGCAACCGCTGTTACATCTACACAGTGTCCATACATTCGTTTACTTCACGGAGTTACTCTTATGCTTTCGCGGACACAACACAGATGGCTGGTGGTTTTTTTGATATGGCTGTGTAACTGAGGGGAGTGCACAGTCCACTGTGACCCGGAGGGCCAGAAGGTCATGAATGATAAAGCACTATAGAAGAGTCATAGCAAAATATAACAACGCCTAATATCTATCAGGCACAGTTTAATAGATTTCTGACTTACCTGCATCCCTTGATAAATGTGGCCTATACCACAGCGGTGCGGTTTCCTGCACCAGACTCAATGGATTCGTTTCCGTCCCATCAATATAAGTTCGCTTAGTGGTTTCTGTCTTCCAACCGTTAGGGACAGTAGTAGCTTGCGCTGGTGCGAGAGTGCTGGAGCTCGTATTCGTTAAATGACTACGACTGCCGCTGAACTGGGCAGTTTGGGTGTTGTTCACCAGTGTGGATGTGGTGTCGTACCGGGAATTTTGGAGCGATTGCATAGTGGTGGCGGGGACTGAAAATACAGCATAGGCACAAAATAAATAATCCAATTCGTTCAGAATAATCTCCTTTTTGAATACCAGTCAAACAATTAAAGTTGTGCTGCTGGATTTCAATCTGATCAAGCGTCTGCTGGCGTCAAGTTTATCAGCAACATACAACCATCTAACAGACACACTTGCGCTACGGTTTGATCGATAAGCAAATATGGAAAACACAGGTGCATGAATTGGCACCATGTCTCAAGTGTCGGTACCAAATGAAATTGGATAATTACATTAGATCAAACTGAACGGATGCTTGCACAGGGCGTCCCAATGTGGAGTCGAAACGATAGCATGACAGGTCACCTGAGCGGGTAAGGAGACCCTGCGATAGTCAGGGGGGCTTGTGACTGGTCGCGAGATCAGCTGACCGGATATGGAGCAAAGTGAGGATGTACGGAGTGAACGAAATCCGGTGCGCAGCGACAGTGTCAGGGACTCTGATTGAACAAGAGCGGAAGACCAAATATGGTGCACCAGAGACAGCCAGGGTGCGTCAAAAATGATTGAGACTATGGCATAGTCGATTGAAGGAACTCGATGCCCATAAGGTAAAGCACACTTGACCTATAAGCATAATCGGTATTTAACACAGTCAGCCGAACGCTGACCTCTGACTTTTCCCGGTGGAATTGCAGCTCCAAGAAAACAAGCCTGAAGGCAGCAGCAGATCATGGGATTAGTGGATTGTTTTCCGATCATCCGACTTTACTGAACATCATCACGGTTGGACTAATGACAATTGATGGTCGGGTTTTGCATCAAATTCGACCTGAGAATGCATGGGTTGCTAAGATGCGGTGTAGTGTGTTGCCAGTGTTGTTCACTGTGGCAACGAGAAGCTCGCACAAAACCGTATAGTTAGAAGTACCCCCATATATATCACTTCCCAACCCGATTTATGATTGCTCGCAATTACCGACATCCATTCAATCAGTGAGTTGGCCCACATATATATCCTGCCACAAAGAGTGCCTATACGATCATTAAGAGGAAAACCATTGCTTTTCGCTAGAAGCACACTTATCAAACTAAATTATACGAAACAGGCTGTTAGAATCGTTGAAACACATTATTCTCCGTTAAGAAGTGAATCCAATTGGGTCTTGGTTGATTAATGTTGAGAACTTTGGTAACTACTTCTTGTAGCCTGAAAGACCGCATGAACTCAACACGAGGTATTTGTATGACATCAAAACGGATCGACGCAATGTGCATTTCTGGGACGACGTATCCAATCGGGCGGAAGTGTTCAGATCGCATAACGAAAGCTGATCCATAACATCGCGGTGCAACATGTTTTCGTGCTGGTGGCTGACGATTCGTGCTGCAGCTGTTTGACCAGTCCTAAGCCTCATATGTGACAGGTGAACCACCGTGTATGGCAAGAACATGCTAGGAAGCCGCATCGCAGTGGAATTACCGTCGTACCAAAACAAGCGGTAAGCATTTAAACAGGATGAAATATTCAGAGGCAAGCTTCCGTATAAAACGACCTCACCTATGGTAGCGTGAGACTGATGTACTGCCAATGGCCGGGACAAATCCGTGTTAGAAGTATTCCGGTTGAGGTACCTGAATGTAGAAATAAGGGGAATGGGTTGGAAGTTGGCAACACCTTTAAATACCGTAGTGTGACATCGGGGAACAAGAACCGTGGGGTCACATTCAACAAATGTTGTCGACTTAAGATGGACGCAGGGACTCCACCGAAATCCCAGACGTCAGTTTCAATTATGACTTGGAAAGTCGAATTATTATAGCGGGTGTTGGTACTTCTGCATTAGTACGAGGTGTTACGAATTGGTACACTCTCTAGGGAAGCAAAGTGTTGACTCTTGATGATATTGAAAACATAATCTGTTCAGTTGTCCTCCGTGTCGCAGTTACCACTTAAATGAGCCTGTGAGATCACGACGTAATTTTGTTATCAGTGCGCAGTTGAAGCACCCGGTACTGTGGTTATAGTGCGACTGAGTCCCTATGAAAGAATGCGAACCACTTTCGGGATCCTGAACAACGTCAGGATAAATGTGAAGCAGTATAGTCGGTTCTGTAGTAAAATGATGTTGGTCACCAGCTAGACAACAATGCGCGGTTCTTCATTGTTATCATCATAGCTACACTCGAGCCAACAACCGCAGTGCGACCTACTGCAATCTGGGCGAATCCACTTGTTATTCCACTGATTGCAAATAATGTTTGGTACGAGATGACCTAGTTTTCCTTTTAAGTGTAGGCGTCATGTATGAAGATGAGGAAACAGACGTGTTGGATCCCTTGTTGCGTCAGGGTTGCATCGGTCAATATTCCATTTGTGTTGATGGTAATATTGACTCAGAAACTGACAGGTGTCCGTTTGCATCCCAAGGGGTTCGACGAAGTGCACTTGACTAGTAAGCCACTTTGTAACGCATATGCAGAGGCTTTGTGACAGGAGCTGCTCGAAACATGCATAATCTGAACTTTGTGCTATGTCTTTGTTACTATTCGACGCTGGTTTAACAAGTGGCCATGAGTTTTCGATCAACATATTGTGATGCGCATAAATAGTGACATTCCATAGCGTTCACCACAAACTGAAGCATACGTTGCACGTTGCTTTAGCGTGCACAGTTCGCTGACTTGGGCGTTCAGTAACCTAGTCCGGCTATAAGTTGCTCCATACTCAATCGCATTATATTGCAGTAACTTAAACCAACTTGGACTCCAGCTCAAGGTTGATGATGGTATTATCCAAATGAGACACAGTGCTGTTCTTTTAGGGCATTGTTTGGGAATCAGGCCAATCCGCATTAATTAGACCGCCATGACACTGTTAGGTATGTCAACTGGTCCTCGTATTCAGATTTGCGCTACGAATTGAACTGCACTTCAGAATGGTGAGCGGAGTCCATGTCCGGGTGTATCTACTGCTGTGGCTGCTTGTGTGGAAGCATGATGACCGGGCCCAGGCACCACACCGCTCACAACTATGTCCACAACACTACACTGATTGTGATCCGGACGCGAGCCACAGCTATGTCGGCAGTTCTACTACGCTCTTGCAACACACACTTCACAGATCTGAAATATGGAGAAACCTGTGGACAAGACAAAGTGCACCGTGCGGACGTCTAGCAGTCACCCGTGCGTTAACCATACTTTAACCCCCTTGATAGAGTGGCAATTCTATTGTGGTGATAATTGAGGTGGCGATATCCATTGCCAAGCGCCTTGTGTGTGGCATTCGCCAGTACAGTGGCGCCCCAGAGAAACCAGTAATGAGCCCCAAATCGCTGTGCCACTAGTTGCCAAAGCAGCTGGGTGACGTGTCGATGAAGTAGTCAATAGGCAAGGCCTACGACAAGCGGGATTGTCTAAATTGGCCCTTGTTCGGCTGGAGATGCCAAATGAAACGAAGCCAGTTGTAGAGTGCAGTGTTCGGGGAGAGTAATACGAAACATCTAACTAATACTGTACAGATGCCAATGTTGGTCTTGATTACTCTCGCAGGTGAAACTCGCCCCAATCGGCACAGAGCACGATCCAATATTTGGCCCCACGGATGAACGATCGGGACTGAAGTGGGCAAAGGCGAATTAGATATACTTCTAAAGTGCTCCTCCTCGGATGCAGTTCAAGTTCTCAATCGGTTTGGCAGAAATTCACTTTAAAATGAATCAAGACTCAAACCGGGACTGCTTGAAACAATTCTAAACCTCACGTCTATTCTCCGAATGCAAGCGTCACACAGAAACGAATGCAATTTGCTGGTATTTGTGCCGTGGAGTGGTGCGGTTTAACAGAGGCTTTGAAGTACCTGAGTGCCACCAGAAGCCAAACTATGAGGGTTTTCCCTATATCTAACCGAGACCAGGATAAAACTCAATTAACTCCGTATGACAGTGCAAACATATCTGATTTTTCTATCCAGCGCGTATTTACGTTTGCCTTAAAATGATTATTGTTCTACTGCCCTCGGAGTGACTTACCCCATTCTCGTTCTGCTGCGATTCCTTTGCGGCACCATGCAATTTACTGGCGTGCAGAAACATGTGTGCAATCGACGGTACCGCAGAGAAGCTTCGCAGTGATATGCTGCTTTTGCGAAGGTGTGAAGCAACAGTTCAACAACTTGCGCAGTTGATTTGTTGCATCTGAAGTATCCGAGTCCATTAAACGCTGCAAAAATATGAGCGCCTTCAACATGTTAGCTTCAGCCATTATTGCTCTAGCAACGGGAAAATGCCACGTTGACAGCTCACAATACGCACTTCTGAGGCTAAGATAAGTCTTCGAAGCATTCCTGTCCAATACTCTTTTGGTTTACTAACGAACCGCTGACCGAAAATTTCCTTTGCTGCAAAATCGATGCTTTCACTGGATAATAACTTCCGCTCAGTAGCGCTAAGTACAGATTTCGTTGTTTTATGGAAAAAATTTATGCGTACTCTCCGCCCACCCACGATTAGTACCAATCCTGCCTCGCCAACTACCCGGATAAGTCTGGGTAGCTCCTTATTCCTCAATGATGTGGCTTCATTTCACCAGCAAGATTCGGACTAAGACATTTTTCAATCACTGAAGCATGGTTCATCTACGCCCTACTTGGTCCTCACTCCTTTAGTGTATAGCTCCTACGAAAACGGCGACCTCCGCAGCACGCATTCTATAGATTTCCTATTTGTGAACAGACACAGGAATGTACAAGTCTAATATCCAAACAGTGAGTGAGTTTTATAAAAACCGAAATGATCGGTATCAACAAAACACTCCCAATTCATCTGTCCTACCTGTAAATGTTACAGTAGTTATTTTCTCGCATGGTGACATAATGCCTGCTACATTAAACACTCAAATAATCAACCTTTGCACCTCGCCATGCGCTGCTATCAGCGGGTGAAATCCATGCGGTAGATAGTTATAGTAGTAAAAATTGGCAATTGCTTGTCCGAAAATAACCAATCACTTGCGGGCAAATCCCGCTTTTGTTTACTTTACATCCATGACCTATTCGGTTATATAAAACCTGGAAAGCCATTCCACTTCGCTGAGGGTACTAAAAACAGGTATTGTTTAAAACCCAGACACGGCGGTTTCGATCAAACGTCATTGAGAAAAATGATGTATCGCCTAAGAACCGCAATTAGCCGCAGATAAATGTAATGTACAGTACCATGATTAGGATATCGCTATTGGCCGCCTGACTATTTATAATACAGCTTTACTCATAATAGTCATAGTTTGCGACTTGGAATTGCGATGTCTCGCTTCTCACAATTGTATGGGACTAGCCACTTCCTACTTATAGTAGTAGTGATTATTTTCAATGAATGCATAATGGAGGCATTTAAATTGTACATAAAACCAAGGCCTGAATGCTGTCCAATTATGTACGGTAATTTGTGTACAGTAATTCGCGTAATAGAATATGCAGCCGAATTTGGATTTACGTCGGAAATTCCAACTACCAATGGTTATTCACTCTGCGGCTACCCATATTGGTTACCTGTCTGCATGTGTTCGCCATATGTGAAACTGACCCACAAGTGCCCTTCTCACTTTGTGGCCACCGAGAGTTTGGCACTGATGCGTTCCCACTCCTTCACCGTGCGTATGCATGTATCTACGTTTGTTTATCATGTCCCTGCGACAAAGTGGGATGTATGCAGTGGACTGCATACTTTTGTTGAGACACCTGAGGTGGCTCGGTCATGTGGGGCGTATGGATCCGACTCGGATACCGAAACAACTATTATACGGTCAAATGAGTATCGGGAAGCGGCATGTAGGGAAACTAGTTACTTTATCAGGACATGATCAAAATGAGTCTCTCACGTTCTAATCTTGATTGCAGGTCATAGGAATCGAAGGCGGTTGATCGGTGTGCATGGCGCGATCTGATTATGAAAGCAGTTGCCGAAGTACGGGAGAAAGACCTCATACATGAACGGAAGAAGCGGCAGCTGCGGAAGCGGCAAGCACCGATGGGTTGTACTCCATCGACATCGGGCGCATGGTGCTGTAGCACATGCGGTCGCGAGTGCCTGAGTCAGGCAGGCCTAGTAAGCCATGAGCGAGGTCACTCGGGACCACTACCGAAGCGACGACGGGTCCTGCAGAGATCGTAGGCAAAACCGGCGCAGCGTTTGTAGATACGCTGCATTCGATTTACTAACCGCGTGCTTGCATGTTAAGTCTCTTTATTTCAGGTGGTGGGTTTTCAATTTTATCCTAATGCTCTTCTTTCTCATATAAATGTCCACCGGTACACTCATCTATAAACTTGCACACGTCGCTTAAGCTAATTGTAGTCAATTTCCATAACGTTTTGGTGTTTATGGCATTTAGTAAAATATACTTTCTGACTTCGTGAACTTATCTCGGATTCGTTTGTAAACAACATATTTCATATGCTCATTAATTTAAGATTTAGTTCACCGTTTCCTTATGCATTACTCGATTTGTCTTCTTTGTTATCTTTCTCTAAAGTTATTGGCTGTTGCTTGATATCCCCGGTGAGGCTGCGCTTGATATGTATATTGACAAGGTGCCTACCTGTCTATTACACACTACCTCGTCCATACTGGCTCCAGGAGACAGTTGCTCGTTGTTGGAAGGGACGGGGTGCACGGTCCTTGTGGCCGTGCTACGCTCGAAGAGTGGTTCCATGCACTCAGTATGGAGCAGGCTACGGTCCACCCACCGCCTTGTGTGCGGTCGATTCTCCAAGTACAGCGTGCTTGTGTTTGCCTGTGAAGGAGTGTGGGCCGGCTCCGTTGATGAAACGTGGCTCCCATCCGCATGCCTCCCGGTCTTATTCCCTCGGGTTTACACTGGATATGGGTTGTGTGGATGGAGCTGTGGGTGGTGCAGCGCAAGCCATCCATGGTCCCTCTGAAGGCGCAGGCGTCCTGTGGCTGGCCACAGTGACAGGCAAATCCGAAACCGGATACCGCCAACCATGTATGTATATGTGCCCCATGCTGAGGCTGATGTCGCATTCATGATGCTTCTTCACCGCAGTTGGGCTAAACCAACTTACACTTAAACTAGGTCTTTTTAATGTGGATAAAATTCATTACATTTTATTTTATTTTTGTTCTGCCTACTTGATAATCTTCTCCCAACTTACACACCTCGCTCATGCAAATTGTGGTAAACTTGCGTAATTTTATCGCGTGGTATTTTTCAAATCACTTTCGGACATTTTATACTTATCGCGTATTCACATTTAACCAATTTCTTCCATATGCTCATTTAGCGAGTATTTATGTCGTCCTATGCGTTTACTTTATTCGATATGGACATTTCGAATGATTGGTTGTTGTTTGACATCCCAGGTGTGGCTGCGCTTGATGTGCATGTTGACAAGGTGCCTACCTGTCTATTACCCACTACCTCGTCCATACTGGCTCTAGAAACAGTTGGTCGTTGCTGGAGGGGACGGGGTGCACGGTCCTTGTGGCCGTGCTAGGCTCGAAGAGTGGTTGCATGCACTCAGTGTGGAGCGGACTACGGTCCAGCCACCGCCTTGTGTGCGCTTGATTCCCCAAATACAGCGTGCTTGTGTTCGCCTGTGAAGGAGTGTGAGCCGGCTCCGTTGATGAAACGTGGCTCCCATCCGCATGCCTCCCGGTCTTATTCCTTCGGGTTTACACTGGATATGGGGTGTGTGGATGGAGCTGTGGGTGGTGCAGCGCAAGCCACCCATGGTGCCTCTGTAGGCGCAGGCGTCCTGCGGCTGGCCACAGTGACAGGCAAATCCGAAACCGGATGCCGCCAACCAGTGTACAATTCGTTGACTGCATTTGCACTGTTACTTCTTCCGAAGCCGCGATTTCCTCCCTCATGTTTAGTTATACACGCCTAGATGACCGTGCGTTGCTGGGAATATGTTTGCTACGACCGTGCTGAAAATGGAGGGTCCGATTCTTCCGTGTTACTCAGAACGGCAACCAACTGTTCACATATGTAAAACATCGACACTTCAGCAGACCAGATAAAATAACGTACTCTTGTCACCGCGTTTCCCACACAAATGGTCCCTCACTCCGTTACGCTTTATAGCAGATTTGATTTTTCCATCCTTTTTTATTATTCCCTGATCTGAATTTTTACTGAACGCAACATCTAGTGGAGAGATACGTGCACCAGTATGACGAAAATCATTATTCGCCCCCATTTCCTTTGGGTTTACATCACCTCCAATCCGGATTGCAATTTAACCTCTTTCATTGAACTTGTATTGCGTCACCGTGCTACCGTGATCCTTCACATCAATGCTTTACAATCTAGTATGTTGGATCACGCGTTTATTAAGTCACGTTTTTCCTTGGCAGCCTAAGCCTATTTTATCTTTCATTGTAACTTTTGGTGTAACTTCATTACGCTATCTACATAGCAAGTACTCATTTTTTTCTTTCTCCTTTCTTTCGAGATAACCAATCGAGTGTCTTCTGAACACCAGACATCTAAATCCTGGAACGTGATGTAAAGGTGCGATCAACTCGGTAGCCACGAAAACTGTCTGCATTTAGCCTAAATTATTTTTCCAAGTATAAAATTGCATACCTCTGTAAAGTCTGATCTGTTCCCTGTGGGCACAGCCTCTTGAAATTCTGAGAAAGATACACCATGATTATTAAATATCTTACACCTCCTCGATTAGTAGTCGCCGAATATCCGTAGTTACCAGAGTGAGCGTCTAAATCTGATACAGAGACCATTGGGCCAACGCCAGCCGACGAAGACGTGTCCCTTGGACAGCCCTGCACTCTCTGTGTCAGAAAAAGTGTCCGTTATGGGATTCAAAACACACTATCTCATAACCGGTAAACTGGCCACTATGAACACCGAGTTTCCTTACTTCCCAATATCTCCGATCCTTATTGGAAAGAAGGAGATAACGAGCTGGAGATTTTCATCGAGTGGATAAGCTGTGTGCTGCTGACTAATCCGGAGTGGATGACCTCAGTTGAGAACGAGCAAATCACCTGCGCTTGCATCAAAATTGTGTGTTGCTCAAGCTACATTGATTGTATGATTTCAGTTGCGTCTATTTTACCACAAACCACTTCAAATCAGTCACTATGTGCAAAAACAAATAAGCTTGTAGTACTTGGCGAGAAGCTTTGTTTTGTCAAAACGCAATCATTGTGCTTCTGATAACCGTTGAAACGCAACTGTGGGTTGGGAACAATTAGTGCAACGCAACAGGTGCAGCGGTAGCCTGTGTTTCCAGCTGGCTTGCGAGTTGTCATTATTCAGGCTGGATGTAACAGTTAAACATGGTTCGCCTTCATGTGCCCGCCTCTGTGCACTACCAATGAGGAACCGGATCGCTGGGTCATTGCATCAAAGGTGTGGCTCGTCTGTAAACTACGCTAGCGCATGCGTTAAACGGTCGGTGGAAGGAGCCTAACGCTTTCATTGGGCCACAGAATTATTTCGTGCAGTTACATTTTCCGTCTACGCTATCTACGATCCCAAATGGATATCATCGAGCGTGTGTCCTCTCTGAATGCTCACTATTCAAACTTACTGTGTAGAAGAATAGCCACGCCGAACGAGGCCGTTTCTTTGATGCTGATCATCGACCCGATGGAGACCTGTAGAAAAAAGGGTGGGAAGTGTAGGTGCAACACTTCATTCCGGTGTGCGTGTGTGCTGTGTGTATGCAAGTATTAGGGTTAGTGTAAAAGGGTAATCAACAGAGAAGATAGAGGAAACTGTACTGGTATGGCAGTAAACTCCACAGCGAGCGCACCAGACGTATCGCACAAGAGGTAGGTGACTGTGCAAGCTGCAGATGATAAGTTTGGGATTAGGAATGGTGACATCTCGAGCAGTAAGAACATGTGGTTGAAAAATGAGAATCCTAGTGCTGTACAGAACTGTTCGTGAGCCGCCATATCCATCAGCAACAATGCGTTGTAATGCAACGGGTACTTCAGGGAGTCGTCTAAACATTAAAAGTGACGTTCTTTTGGTGACCTAGTTTCGCTTGCCACAGGAGCAAAGTTGACTTAGTAGATCATCTGTTATTGAGGCCAATTCATCCTAGTTTGTCGCTGTTCGTCTAGGCCAGAAATTCACGCATCTCAAGTTGCTGCCGATACTCCTTGACAGTTACAAAGGTAGCTTTTGCATTCCACACTAAAAGCGCCTCATTGTCCGGTGTGTCAAGTGGAATTACATCGATCCACCGTTGTTCTGAAAAACTCGAGTTATTATGATCAATCGACGATCATGTCCAGACTTTGAGGAATATCGGCTTTCGGGGTCTTGTGGTGGGTACAGTCACAGGCGCCGAAAATCTTCCTATGAGAGGGAACAAAGTCCTGTCCTCAAGCGTAGTGTGAAGCCGTCGCAAGGGCTGGAGCCATACATACCACGCAAGCCATAGATTCGCAAAACAAGGACGACACAGTTTGCGTCCGATGAGTGGCAGTTCGTTTAAAGCTACGGATGACATTTAGTCGACGACTTATGTCAATCACTGGCTGCCCGCTCAATGCGTCAAGTAAGATAAAGGAATAGATCAACATCGCAGTGTTATCAGTTCAGTTTCTAGGGCAATCTTGAAGTTCTCAATTGGTGAAATAAGTTCATAGTAGCAGCAAACGGTGATAGGATAAGACAACGTAAACAGTTACATCATCCTGATGAGGTGGACCGAGTCGCTTTGGATAAATGTTAATAGAAATATGAGAGGATCAAAGTTATTCCACTAGCTTGTGAAAGTTCATAACTCCGTGATTTTCCTTTCAGTTCAATGTAAATCTTTAAGACGACACTATCATTTAGCGTTGCTTGCAAAGCGAAACTTACTAGAGGCGCTTGGATTCCACTACATTAGGTCGGCAAAAGCCTTTGAAGTAATGTTGTCACAATATTTGTGACCAAACATCACTATTGAAAAGCTCCTCTGAAGAGTACTCCGGGTCTACATTTCTTATTGACACGTTACAAAAAGTTCACCGCCATTTTTACGTCGCAGCTTGTCCACTGCGTTTTAGACAGGCATCCATTTCTGTCAATTGTACGATCCCACTCACCTAACGCGTTACAGTAACCCTACCTGTTTCTTGAACATTGCATAGATACACTGTATCAGGGCATTGCCTAAACAACTGGGTGCCGATATCGAGTAAACGAATTTCACAGGGGTAGCCTTTGGCCTAGCTACCTGGACAGGATCACCATGCACTATCATTCAAATAGAAAACCACCACAAACACTATCAAATGAGGATGGAACAGGTCCGGAAATCCGGAATCGATGGTGCACGACATCAGCGCCACTTTGTTGCGCACACTGTCTCAGGGTTCGGAACGAATGAAGTTTTCTATAAGGTTTCTTAAGACTAAATCACCGTTTGCAACTGAGTCCAAAGGTAACACAGATATTTATAGACAAAACTAACTACTAGAGTAAATGCTATCGAATAACCAAAACACACGTTGCACCCAGAGGTCAGATTCACACTCTAACTGCATAACTACACAGCCGGACGCATTAGTAGTTCAAATACTCAGTCGGATGGGGTAGGACTTGGAAACTGGATCCGGCATTTGTGGTTGGTAGTAGACCTCTGATTGTCTCACCATCGGTTTCGTGGACTAATTTTGACAAAGCTATTGAGAACTCATTGTTGGGTCTTTGCGTATCCGGTCTGTGCGGAATTGGGTTTACAGTTAATTTCTGTCGTTTTACTAACTTCGAACGTATCTACAGTCGATAAATGCTAAGTGATAATCGTTAGCAACCATACAGTTCACTCACGATCTCTTCCAGATCGGATCTTTGAGCAAAGATGACAAGAGCTAAGAATCTCACTTGAGAGGTCATGTTAATCCAGCAGATGCGTCCACTCATACCGTAAAGTGTGTTCACCAGGGCCTACCTGCGGAAGCAACTCACGATACTGCTGCCCGTTGCACCCGAAAGTAGAATGGACTAGTGATCCTATGGTTTCTGTTTCAGCAGAGAATCCTTGCTGCTATAGAGACAGCTGCGCGCATTGTCCTCGAGGAGGACCCATGTTCCCTGTAGTTTATGGTTTGCGTTCTTGCCATATAGCATAAGATTCTTTCAGAGTGCGATCCATCGACAACCATTCCGGTCTACTGTCGATAGTGAAGTTCGTCGACCTTATGTGCGCTTGTTTTTCAGGGAAGCCTGAACTCCCAGCTTCTCCCAACTGCCCGGCACGTGTTGTATGTCTCCCATAAAACGCAGTCAAAACACTCATTCACATGGAAAGGGAAGTAAATTTACTTGTGTACGGTTAGATAAAAGGACTGCATTAATCCGGTATCTGGCAAGTATATGCACTGTAGCCGACAATAATGCGACTTCACTTCTTACTAATGCCAGTAGTCACTTCACACTCATGTAACCAAAAATCATTTGAAGATCCGTCACACTTAATTCGTAAGGTGCTGAAAGACATGGTTCATTCCAACAGTAAGGTGAGCTTACTTACTTCGACTGGTAAACCTTAGCAGTTAGCACACTTCACCTTCAACAATGAGCTACGGAACGGCATAGTATTTTCCTTCTATTTTGTAATTATCTCATGCTTCTCTGTGGACATCCAGGCCTTCGCCTCGAGATGAAAGTAATTCAATCAGGAATGTATATGACGGCGCTGCCTTAAACTACTGTGATCCTGAGTAGCTGTTGGTATGCAATGAGCAAACCTCAATGATATCGCTGAGTTTATTTACAAAGTAACGGGGCTTGGCAGCCACCTTTCCTTCGCAAAAGTAGGCCTTAACAGTTGGTCATCCTAGTCCAACCTTTCACCGAATCGATCCACACTTACCGTCCTCACAAATTTGATCTTTACATACCTACCTTCGAATGAGTTTGCTTTGATCTCTTGTTCGCCCACGGTGACAAATTCTATGCCTCCATTTCATATTTCACTCGTACGACACACATTCTAATATTGGTTGACCACATATCGTAAGCGCGAATTCCGCAGTGGTTAATTGCCACGAAGACTTACTTTCTTCACAGGCAACCTTGAATCAGGCCGATGCAGAGGAGTATGTCATATGCTGCCTAGTACATTATATTGCCTTGCAGGTGTAGGGAAGTTAGATACAACTCTGAAGGCTTGGTCAAGGTCGACTGTTGGGTGGTTACATTTAATCGAATTTCGGACTACAGGGTACGTTGCTCCAGAGTCTCCAATGAGACTCACACGGTCGCGTAACATTGTCGGCACGGAAGACTCACTGGAATCCTGGGTTTCGGAGTTGCGAAGCTCTTGCTCCAAAATTTCTAACTCTTTAAGTGTTCTCAGCATCAATTTTTCGCTGCTTTGCTGTTCTTGTCGGCATGTTTGTATCTCCATCAAATGTGACCGATTTTGACAAGGGTGTAACTGCTGTTGCCACCGCTGCTGTTGAGATTGCTCTTGGTGCTGCGGATGCTGATGGGAAATTAGACCAGTTTGGCAAGGCGCGTCTGAGAGTCGTACAGGGGGCGGACTATGTGTGCTTCTTCCGGATTGCAGTATCTCCGGACTGCGACTGATACACCTGCCACGATCAACCCTTTCTATGGCCGATTGCTGTCTCTGCAGAGAATATTGTGATGGAATCTTCGGTATCTCTGTACTAGACGAGTGGTTAGTCACTGTGATACCGCCAGCGGGGTAGGGCAGATAACTAGGACTGCCATTTCTCAGCACAGGTCTTGGGGATCTGATAGCGGGGGGCAACGGAGACCGTGTGGGAATATCTTGTGATCCCCTACTGTTTATTCTGGCTGGTGACATTCTGTGGGAAGGTCTTGAGGACACGTATGAGCCTGCGGCTAACCGAGACGGCGACAGCCCCGGACTGGCACTCCTTGCTCTAGGCCCGTACGCTGGGGGCAAAGTGCTTCTTGTTTGGTCATTTCTTACAATAATACGTTGAGTGGGTATTCGGGTCATTGAACCATATCTAGCATCACCTCTCACACGCCAGCCACCTGAATAGCTTACAATATTTGTCGGCACGATATGTTGCAAACAGCGGTTAGAGGTAACGGATTAGTAACACCCACAGTTAAATACAATGTGGTTAATTGATGGAAAGACCAGGATGCAGGTTAGAACGGAAAGGGAAAAAGAGAGAGAAAGGGAATTAAAACTACATAACGTTGGAGACGAGACATAATCAATAAATGAAGTGAGTAAAGCCAAATGTGTGCATACATTCAGTTCCTAACCTGCAGGAAACGATAAGATAACCTAAAGAAGTGTGGATCGAAAATTTACTCGGACGCTTAAGCTGTCCGCGAAGATTAAGCTAGATAATTAGTCACCATTAAAGGCTTCCAAGCGAGGTCGCAAGAGTACGAAAAGTGGGGAGAAATCCTTTAAAGTGACAACGAACGTCCACAAGTTACACAAGGCCGCGTTGCTCAGTCACAACCGTGTTTACTGGACGCTGATTTCTGATGTGTCACAGCCAAATCCGTGGTGGGTGAATGTGCGTCTTGTGACATTCCTTTAGAGTAATGTACGGTTTCCCCGTTCCCGTCGAAACTGAATAGCAAGAGGAGGTGAACGGTGCGAATGAGGTCATCAAAACCGGACGCAGTCAGGTAGGTAACAAACATTCGAATGAGCACAAGAGTACCGCCTTATGGTTTCAGGACTTTTGAGCGTTATTTAATTCTAACTAAGCGCGGTGTTGTGGGTTGATCGGTGACTTAGTATGGACAGACGTGTTCCAGAGGACAAATCTATACTCGGCACGACAATACTGACAATAGATTGGTTTTTAACAGCAAACTCGTACACAAGTAGTCCTCTACATACCGAGAAAAGCACTAGACGGTCGCACTGCTCTATCGGGATTTGTCAGTATTGCGCATCCGCCGAATCCATCAGGATCCGACTACCAATGGATTGCACCGCTAGCCCATGGCTTATGCGACTAAGCAATGGAGACACTTTCGGAGTGTCATGACTTACAAACTGCTGCGAATAAACCGCAAGTATTTGCTTCAAAAAGCAACTATTTGTGTGTACGCTAAATGAGTCACCCAAAAATCGTTTAACTCCTAAGCCATACGTAGCCTCAGTTAGTGGAAGCTTTGCGTTTCGGGGCCAACCCTGTCCTCTGCAATGTTTGTAACTTGTATGACAGTGGAGTGCTATACCGCGACTTGTAAGTCTTGACATTCCGCCAATGTCCCCATGTTCTAGAGGCATAAATTGCTGGTTAACGGTTCGAGGCGCTAGTGACCATGATTTCGAGTCCAGATGGAGCCGTTGAATGTGCACTACTAGCGACTCCCAATAGGACGAAACGGCTGTCTAGTGCTATTCCAGGCATGCAGAGAACTTTCCGATGAGACTGGACTTCAAGCTGGTGCAATGACTTGTGTGCCTGTAGGATTCAGTGAACTGTGCTGGGCGGCGCTTTTTGCACCTTCAGATTCACTCCTTTTAATTTGGTCGGTGATTACGGGACAGACGAACGGAATCCTGGTCATCCAAATTTTGGGTTACATGGCAAGTGGCTCCTTATTCCTTCAAATAGACTCATTGTATCCCATTGCCAAACCCAGCGCAAGTCGGTCAGGTTTTTGAACCAATGACATTTGTTGAGAAGTCTTATCGTTCTCCTGTCTAATTGTGGGCAACCTGAAAGCATTCTACTCATACAATACTATGAACTTCCTTCAAACAATTTCTTGATGCTCTGACCACTCATTGCAGGTGATAATCAAGAGCCCATATCTACGGCATCCAGCAGGGTGGATGGGAGGAAGAATCCTACCACTCAAGCCCTCGCGGTTTCCTACACTCCAGCTTACTCCGTTTCATGCTTAGCATCCTGTTCCAACTTCACTTTTATCCCGTGTTCAACCTCAAGTTATGGACATCCCCTGTCCTGCTTCGACAATAGATTGTCTTCTACTTTCAACCCACAAGCAGTTATGAAGCGTTACCTCTAGATTGTCGCAAAATTCATGTTCAACCAAGCAGATGACCTCAGTTTGTCCGTTATTATTTGGAGTTTTCGACCCTTTCTAAGACTTGCATGCATCAAGGTGCGTACCTCATTACAAATCAGTCAACAAATAGCACTTGCCGTAGCATAATAATCCCTATTAATCTGTCTATGCTGCTAATCGGAAACTTCCATGCAAAATCAGAACTCTGTGCTCACTCTACGGCCGGCTTCATGTGACACAAACCACACGGTACCGCTGCGTCTGGTTAGTGATGGCACAACTTCAGGTGCCGGTCAAGTCAGCATGTGTATTGCTCTTGGCAACTGGGCTAAAGCCGCTTTGGTCGACTGGTTCCTAGTCAGTAGCGTAATGTTTGTCGTCAAGCTAGCTGGCTGGTTCAAAACTCCAAAGTCGCGCGAGACCAATAGGTGCATGCATGTCATTGTTTTCGCCCCAGGAACTGTAGTGCTGACTCGGCGCAAGATGACCTAGCGCTAAGTGAAAGAGCCCTTTTGCCAGAAGAGAAGCGCGGGGACTGACATGCTGGCTGGTGATCTGAATGTTCAAAGTGGCAAACTGTCCACTAGTGAGCTGCTTTTGGACGGCCAACATGGTGTAGGCTCCTGTAATGATAACAGTGAGCTGATGATACACCTGTATGAAGATGCTCGTCTATTTCCTGCGAGCAGTAACTTCCGATAAAGCATGCGCCGGAAAGTGACATGGTGTCCACCAGTCACGGACCAGCAGCCATGGACGCAAATTGATCACATCGCAATCAGTTAACATTGGAGAGGCTGTGTTCGAAACCGTCGCTCGATTTGGAGCATGTGTGTGGACTCCGAGCACGCACTTATATGTGCGGATCTCCGGGGTCGCTGCGGTGGATACTTGCGACGACGCTGTGAGCGAATAGACACCATTCAATTGGCGAAGCCAGGTGCTCTGAATATACCAAAATCTCTCACTGAACACAGTTAACGGTAACTGATCGCATATTTGCCAGACGCTATCAGCAGCAGCATGGACACTAAGTCTCTACGTAGTCCCTGGAACTCCTGGATGCCCATCCATACACTCCGACTGGAAGCTAACACAATAAGACTCGCAAAAACCTCAGTGTAAAACTGCGTGCTAGCGTGAAGGAAGACCGGGAGGCCTGGTGGTCTCACTATGCCTCGGAGAGGGAAAAATCCGCTGCCCTTGGTAGCCATCGAAAAGTATTCAGTTTGATACGTGAAATGGACAGCAAGAAATTTGGTGTTAGCAGGACTATACAAGAGGAGCGTGGACAACCAATCCACAGCTTGTCAAAACGTTTGGGGTGTTGAGCCGAACACTTTGAAAAGACCAGGTTATCGGCTTCTCTATCGGTTATTGATCGTCTTCTCCTTGGACCGTCCCCTTGGATCCGCCCTCACACGCAGAATTCGATCGCTAGGTTAAACTGTTGAAGTGAAAATAGGTCACAGGAGCCGTTAAACTTTTTCAAGGCCACTTCAATTTCGGGGGACCTGCTCCTGTGGAAGATTTGCGCAACGCACTATTGAAGCCATTGGAACAGGAGGCTGCCCCAACAGACGAGTCGTTCCGTTATAATCCCAATTTTCAAGAGAGGCTCACCTTCGGAAGGTCGCAATCACAAAGGATTCAGTCCGATCTCAACTGCCTTTAACTTGCTTGCGTCCATCGTCCTCCATAGGCTAACTGGTGCCTGCAAAAGTCAGATTCGTGAGGAGTAAACAGTGTTTCCTCAAAATCGAGGCCGTATGGACCACATTCACACTTTACAAAAAGTGTTGGAACACCGTCCTATTTATTGGCGACCCACCATAGTCGTGTTACACGACACCTTTGATTCAGTGCATCGATGTGCCCTTTGGGACTCTCTTCTCAGGTAAACACTGTCCGATAAACACGTGAATAAGAGCGCTATACTCTCCTGGTTCGAGCGGAGCGAGGACTTACAGCATATCATCACCGAGGTTCAACATTTTCAGCGGTATTAGACAAAGTTGCCCGCAATCACCCTTCCATTTCACTTTCGTAATCGCTGTAGTTATGGAAACTACGTTTATCGGACTCGACTTGAAAGGTATGGTAACTTCTGGGCGATCGACTTCTTGACTTGGAGTAAAGTAACTATATATACATATATACATATACATATATACTATATGTTTTTGCTTCCAATTGTTATGCTGTAATGTTCATTATCTTGCTTTTTCCATGTACCTTATCTTTTTTGTATTGCGGCACAATATCCAGCATGTAATGATGATGATGGTCTGATAGGGAAGCTGCATCAAAGAAACCCTAATAGTTTATAGCAAAATTGCTGTCTACCCATGATTAGCCGGGGTGCAAGCTGAAGCTTCGTTGCATTTCAACGTACTGTTATCCTTATCAGCATCCTCGTAACCACCATCAAGAAGAACAACGACAGCAGTTACACGTTACTAGCTTATAATTGCACATCACTATCATGAAGCCGTTGTTCGTTCAGAGGACCACGGTAACGAGAATTAGCAAAATGTAAGGAGGCAGTGGACTTAAGGAGAATTCCGAATGTTCTCCGCAAGTTTTCAAGTTCAGAGCGGCTACATCTTGTCAGTACCGCAAAGTCGCAGTTTGCGGTAAGATTTTAAAGACAGAGTGGAGTTGGTTAGACAATCATTTTGAGGCTTCTGCTGTCCTGAGTCTTAGTGATGCAGATGTTGAGCGCGTCAAGGTCGAAATTTGTACTAGCGTCATTATTTCCGGACATACAATGTATTCTTTTGGCACTGTATGTGCATCGTTTCACAAAAGCACAGGTTTCCAAAATAATCGTCGATACGGGTTTTAAAACACTTCACAGAATCGGCCTCTATTAATCCTTCTGGTAGTGTATTCCATAAGTTTACGATTCTTCGTTCGATACAAAGCTGATGTGATACTTTGTTCATGCTGGGGACCCTGAGTTTGTAACGATGTCCTCGGGTGTTACAGGGTTCTCGCAGGTGAAATATTGGCCGTAGTATGGGGAAGTGATTCAAGTGTAGTACTCGATGGGTCATAATAAGATCAATTCTTACTCGGCGATAGGATAGTGTGTAGAGTCCGAGCTTTTCACAACGTTTTTCATATGGAAGCTTTCGTAGACTTGGTATCATTCTAGTTGCGATATGCTGTATTTTCTCCAATTTTTCAGTTTCCCACTGGGTTATCGGATGGTAAGCTGGGGCACCGTATTCAAGGATTGGTCTAATGAGCGAGGTGAATAGACGAGGGACGGTTTCTTCGGACCATGTGGAGAAACTGCGTCGTAATGCCCAGAGCATACGAAGTCCCGCACGGTACAATTTCTCTGTATTTTCTAGTGATCTTAAATCATGTCGTGAGAGAACTCCTAAGTCTCTGACAGATGTGTTGGGATGGAGCAACTGGCCGTCCAAGGTGTATGATCGAGTGGCTGGACGTCTGGTGATACTGATAAACTCCGACTTGCTTGCGTTAAGAGGGAGTTGCATTTCAGTGGACCACGTTGACAGTCGCTCTAAGTCATGCTGGAGGCGAGCGCAGTCGTCCTGGTTTTCAATGATCCTCCAGATTTTCAAATCATCTGCAAACAGGACACATGGTGACTGGAGCTGCTGCGGAAGATCGTTGATATGAATAAGAAATAATGCTGGCCCAAGTACAGTTCCTTGAGGCACGCCACTGGTCGATGGGAACCATTCTGTCAGATAGTCATTGACCTGTACTCTAAACCTTCGTCCCACAATAAACTCTTGTATCCACAGAAGTAACGTGCCACCGATTCCGTATGTCCTCAGTTTACGAAGGAGTACCTCGTGGTTCACTCTATCAAACGCCTTACTAAAGTCGATGTACACCACGTCAACATCCTTCTGTTCATTGAGAGCTCGAACCCACTGGTGGTTTGCGTACATCAAGTTGGTGATGCAGGATCGCCCTTTCGTAAAGCCGTGTTGCGCTGGCGTCAATATGTCCATCGATTCGAAGAACGACAGCAGACATTTTTTCACAACCTTCTCGAGAACTTTGGATAATACCGAAGTCAAACAGATCGGTCTATAGTTCTCTGTTTTACTCTGATCACCACCCTTGGGAAGCGGTTTAACTATCGAGCATTTCCAGTCGTTCGGGACGGATCCTTCAGAGAGCGATCTATTGAAAAGGTTTGTCACAACTGGTGAGATGATAATCGATAGGGACTTGAGTATTAGTGGGTGAAGTCCGTCTGGCCCGGGGGGCTTTGCACCATTGAGGTTGACGAGTAGCTGATGTACTTCGACTGCATCACATTGTAGGCTGTCGAGCAAGACTGGCGCAACCTGTGCTGGTACTGGAACGGCCGCCGGTTTACTGGAAAATACAGTGAGGAAGTGCGTAGCCAGGGCGTCCGCGCGCTCCGCGCTTGAAATGAGTGTCTTCCCGTCTAAGCTCTCTAAGACCGGTAGGTCGTCTCCAGGTTTCAGTTGACGTTTCAAGTAGGCAAATATTCGCTTGGGTGCAGTTGCGGCCGAGGATGCTAGTTCCTCTTCGAACTGCCGGCGTTTCTTGATCTTTGCGGCGTTACATAAGTTACGCTGTTTCTTGTACACCGCGTAATCTTCATCACAACCCGAGCTGATGTATTTATCCCAAAGTTTACGACGTCGTCGCGCTAACTGTCTGTATTCCCTATCAAACCAATGCGGTTTGACAGGTCCGATTTTTGGATACTTAAGGGGAACGAACCGAGTACAGAGCGAGTTAAGCTTCCCCTTTATTAATGACCACCACGCCTCAAGTGACGCATCATGTGGTAGTGTCCAATCAGTCTGACTTGCGGCTTGGACGAGTCCGTTGAAGTCCGTCTTCCAATAGTTGAATGTCGGCTTCTGTTGATTGTAATATGGTAACGACAGTTCTAAGCTTGCTACAATAGAGCAGTGGTCACTGTTCGCCAGAGGTTCGATGACTCTGATCTCTTTTAGCTTCTGCTCGCAGCTCGTAAACATTAGGTCCAGACAAGATGCCGAGTACGGAGTTACGCGCGTCGGTTGGATGACATGTTGCGTTGCCCCAATTTCAATAGTCATTTTAGCGAATTGAGCCTCAACGTTGCCATGACCGGGAAGAAGTCGAACATCTGGCCAAATTATCTTAGGTAAATTTAGATCCCCCATCAGTAAGAACTGAGGGCGGCTCATGTGCTTCTGTACATGTGGTATCCAATCGCAGCAACGGTTTAATGGGCTCCGGTAGATAACCCCCACAATTAGTTCTGCGCGCCTGAGACGGATTGTGCACCACAATTGCTCGCATAAACTATCCTCGCTCCGATAGGTACTGATAAGTTTGCCAGATAGTGACGATTTTATGTACAACAGAACACCACCGTGAGCCTTTGATTTTCGGTCACATCGGAAACAAGAGTATCCTGACAACACGACTTCTTGGGGTATGATGTCGGAGTTCAACCATGTCTCTGCAAGTCCTAAAATGTCCGGCCGCTCCGAGACAGCGAAGCGGCACAGTTCGTCACGTTTGTTCATTAGGCTGCACACGTTGGCGAATGCGACACGGAGGTCCTGGGAGGTACTGCGGGACGTGCCTATGGC
>OX104063.1:172489425-172536404 GCA_944474145.2 Dicrocoelium dendriticum
AGCCGAGTCAGGAATAAAAATGTGTATACCTACGCGTGAGCTTAAGAGCCTACTGTTACGCTGCACCTGGAATGTTCAGTTTCTATTTAACGGGAAATACTACCGGCAAAACGACGGCGTGGCCATGGGATCCCCTCTCGGACCGCTATTAGCGGATATCTTCATGGCAAAGTTGGAGAGGAACAAAATGCGGGCGGCGATAGACCTTTTTGACCGCTATCATCGATACATGGATGATATATTTGTTGTGATGGATAAACATGTTAATCTGGAGGAAATTCTTGACCACTTCAACCGGGTGCATGCAGCAGTGCAGTTTACTTACGAGAAGGAAAGCGATAACCGGCTACCATATCTCGATGTCTTGTTAACAAGGAGACCAGATGGATCCATCCAGCGTCAGGTCTACAGAAAACCAACGTGGATAGGTCAGTACACGAATTTTTACAGTTTCGTCCCCATGAGATACAAACGCAACTTGGTTCACTGTCTTACGTCAAGAGCACGTCGAATCTGTACGGAAGACACCCTAGACGCGGAGTTAATGTTCATACAGAACACTCTACGTGAAAACGGTTATCCCGATAGATTTATCCTAAGGAACCTCCTAGAAAAACCGAAACCAGTGGCAGTGTTAACAGCGCCAAAGAAAGAGTTATTTATTCGCTTACCATTTAAAGGGGACGCGGCTACCGAGCGTCTAACCAGAAGCCTTTCGGCCGCGGTAAAGTCGACCTTTCCAGCAGCCTCGTTGAAGTGCGTGTTCTCAACGGAACCACTCATTCGTTCACAAAACAAGGACAAGCTGCCGATGCTGACCACATCAATGGTGATTTATCAATTCGTGTGCGCCTGTGGCGCGACGTATATTGGTCGAACGGCGCGGCAGTTATCGAAACGCGTGAACGAACATTGCCCTCGCTGGCTTCGTCAAGGAGGCATCGGAATCATCAGTAGCGCTATTCTGGCCCACATTGTGGACACCGGCCATGAAGTGGATTGGAAACGCGCTTTCCGAATAGTTTACAAGGTTCCACCGCACCGAACGAAAGGTTACCGCCTTCGTATGCTTGCGACAGCTGAAGCAATATGCATTCGATTGTTCCAGCCGTCCTTATGCTCACAGAAGAAGCTGGTCCAGGCTCTCCAGCTTCCCTGGCCAGCGAAGATGGAAGACGCCCAGGTCGACTGCCTTCGGTCAGACGCGGTAGCGAACATCTAGCCCTCTAAGACCTAATTCGTTTTTTTCCACTCTGACATTGACCTTCACGTGATCAATTCGCTTTGAACTAACTGGGTCGATTTCTCTTTCTAGCCTCTATATGATTGTAATGGTCTGACGATGAATCATTGAAAGCATTTGCTCACCAGATGGTCTTTTGTTCTGAAGACTTAAATGGGAATTTTCAAGTTACTTAAATCATAAGTAATAACAATTCGCCCGTACGGATTCCACAAAATGCTATGTCGATTCATATGCTGCCGTAACCGGGAAGTCCTGACGCCGGAAGGCCGACCGCTGTCATCTGCATGGCAGGTGCCTGCATGGCAGTGGAGGATGCGTCGGGCTATATCGCATTTAGCTAACAATTCACGATAGTCAGATACCGTCCTCCATGGCGCAGTTGCATAAGCTGCAGGCTAGTTGGCAAGAGCCACTAGCAGTCATGGGTTCGATCCTCCACAGAGGACCGAAGGATGCGCACCACTGATGAGCCCCAATAGGGCGAAACGGCCGTCTGGTGCTTTTCCGGACAGCTGGTCGACATATCTGAATTGTCAGCTGATTGCGACGAACAAAAATGCTCACTAAAATCCTTCCATTCATAAGTAAAAACCTAAGAGAGTAATGGCTTCTACTGTACTCATGACTTTAATGCGATAAGAGAGGAAAAGTGCGGTTTCGTTCCAATCAGGTAAATCGGTGCAGGTACCTGACACACTGAACACATCTCCGGAAAGGTGCCTGGGTAACGAAACTCACTGCCTTAGTGTGTACTCAATCGGCCTAGTGTGCAAAATCGCAATACATCCAACTTTCTTTTTGATATCCCCGATTGTGTGGAGCCAAATAATCTCCTCAAATGACGAAGGACATGAACAAACGCTTGACAAGGTTTGGTCGATGATTTCAGTCTGTTACCCAAGGTACAGAAGCAAGCGTCTTCCAGGGTTTTCATCTACGCTCCATAAAAGACGGCGTTTGGTCAGTTGGTTCCAACCACTCAGTCCACCATAGTTTCAGAGAGATTTGTAGACAACCGGTTGGTTTATTGAGTTGGCAATATATCACTGTTGATACACAAGTTTCGTCATAAGTGAAACCTTACCAACTAAATAAACCAACCGATTGTCTACAAATCTCTGTGAAACCATAAGTTCTCGGTCGGTTCTAAGTATATTGCAAGAATTCGAATGCACCCAGTCCAGAATTTCGGAAAACATTGTAGACAACCTGTTAATGTATTCGGTGGACACACGACATTTCGCTTTGGACACAGCTTTTTCAAGCTAACAAGAGATTTTGAGTGACTAGTTTATGTTCAAGGGGGGACTGGAACCGTATGGAATTCCCGTATATGTTCCATTATGAAAGCATCGTTGATCCAGGATACGTATAGACAATCACGGAGACCAAACACTGTACGCACGAATCCCACCATAGCCAACCAATTAATGCCCACCTGATCTTTTCGGGCAGTCCCCGCTGCGCCGGCCACGTGAAGTGGGAATAAAAATACGAAGTAACAAAAAGGCGGAAATAGGTGGAGGCAGATAAGTAATAACAAGGAAAATAATTCGAAGTTTAGTCTAGGAGGTGAAAGATTTGGAAATGCAACCCAAGAGCATCGAGTCCATACTCAAACTCCTTCACTGTATGTCATGACACCGCGTCCTCAGGTAACGCATTCCAGAAAACAACTACTCTACGTGACAGTCGAACATTGGTCCAAACCTCATCAGATCGTGATTTGTGCAGCCTTATCGAATGACCACGAAGAGATGATAGTAAAGTTGACTAAAAAGCCAAGTCAAATCAGGGCCGATCTTCCCTGTTAGCATACGAAAAGTCAGAATCAGATCGCCACGATGTCGGCGATAGTGCAACGAAAACATTCCAAGGTTAAGGAGTCTCTCGGAATATGACAGGTGAGGTAGTCGTTGAACTATTTTTGTGCCAACCCTAAGGACCAGCTCCACTGACATGCTATCACGAACCAAGCATGGTGAACAAGTTTAAAAGTAATATTCTAGCCGCGGCCTAACGAATGTTGAGAACAGTCTGGTGAATATTTCCGGTGTAATTATTCTGAACGACCTGCGAATCACTCGCAGCATTTTGAAACCTTTTTCGGTGACGTTCCTCCAATGCTTACTGGACTTGAAATCGGATGGCAGAACAACACCCAGGTCAACCAGCTGAGAAACCTGAGGTGGCCCATGCCCTCCAAGCAGATAGCGTGTGTGTGTGTGTGTGGGGGGGGGGTCACTTGACCTGATCGTCCACCAAGACTCATGAAACGATGACTTCCCGATCGGTTCTAAACATATTCCAAGATGTTGTACCCAGTCCACTATCTTTTAACTCATTCACAGAGATCAACCGTCACTAGTCTATTTTCGTGAACTACACATAAGGGCGCATGCGCATACACGGATTGAAGTACCAAGTCCCTTCGTGTGTGGTTAGGAATAAGCGCCATTTGGAGGACGATTCCTACTAATAGGAGGTAAATACTACATTAACTCTCTAATTGAACCTAAGAACAACCCCAGCAGCGGAATCAGAGACACTGGTATGGGGATACTCGAGTTTTGCAAACTATCAACATGAATCCAGACAACTGAGTCAAAATCAAATTCGACCTATGGTTATCAGAGAAAGCAATCAATGTGCGTTATTATGGCTTGGCTTCTTAGTTGCCACGTTCCGCAGGATGGCACAGGGCTTAATTACAGTCATGTACCTGAGAGGCTGATGTCACGTCATCCTAGTGCTATATACTATCGGATGATGCGTTCTGACTACCAGGCCTTCACAGAGGTTTTGTTATCATATGCTTGTTCAGTAAGTGACCGAAAGACGAGTAGTGGTGACTTCATGAACTGTCGGGTAAAAATGTGCCATTTTCAAACCAGGTCGATGCCAAATGAATACAAAGCAGTGGGCTCGTTCCCCTCAGCTCAACCGCCACACTGCAAACCACCAATAGTCTAACAGTAATCCCATCCACTTCAGCACTCGATGTCATCCAGTCGCGTGTCCGAGGCCTCACTCGAGGTCACTGATGCATTCATGTAGACCGCTAGATTTGCTTGAACCTATTGACGGTATTCATTGTTACGACTTCTTGTCAGGCGTAAACCGACTGGATGAACAACAATAGTGGGAAGGCCCAAAACATAAATCCCATCCTAGAAGCACGGTGCCATACAAAACACCTACGATCCGCGTAGCAAAACAATTAACTGTAATATTACGCTGCTCATTCTCTACCATCCTTCCCGCCGCTACCGTGTAGAATAAGTGTGTGCTTCCATGAAAAATTGTGCAGTTGTGTTGGTAATAATGGAGCATTTGAAAGGTGCGACTATTATCCTACACCAAAATCATGCTATTTAGGTAATGTGTTATAGATCGATTCAGTTATGAATTTCGCGGTGGTATGGATTAATTTTGAAGCATTGTGAGTATTTTTGAGTGTTCCGCAGCACATCCTCATTGCGTCGCAAAGTAACTTGATGGCCTTGGCCCAACCACGCTAAACGGCAATTTGTCATCTCAAGGGACCCTGAGCGACATTGATATCAAGCAAAACGGGCAGTTACCCGCATCACCCAGACAGTTTTACTGGTACTCCCGTTCGCATTTTTCATAATGCTTGCTCAGTACAGCCGTTGATGAGTGAGACACATTGAGCTTGCGTACCCGCGACAACGATGCCACCGTGTAGTGCACCGAATTGGCACACAGCTTCCTCAGTTGTTAATAGTACAACACTGCACGTAGCTACAGTTCAACCAAATATCGACTGAAATTTAATATTCGCTTTGCATCACGTCCTTAGTTGATCTGTTGACCGACCTTACTTTCCAAACAGGGTGGAAAATGGTCTAATCGGAAACCCATGAAATAATCCCCATCGGGCTGGTCACGGTTCCCACAAGCTTGATGGTGGCCAAACACAAGGTTTAACACCTGCTGTTGCGTACACACTCGTGGCTGGCTACAGTCGGAAAGTGAAAGCTTCAGTCTGTTGCTAGAACTTCAGTCATCAATACGGATGACGAAACCTTCACTCCTCGTGCCTTATTAAGCAGCGTCATTGATGCTTGTGCACCCGACCTTGGTGATCAAACGAACGCCATGGAAGTCAAAATTTTTTAGGCAATCTATCCTGATCCCTGGTTCCATGCATCACTGCGTGTGGGAGCTACGCTACAAATGTTTGGTTGCTACCACCTTACAACTAGCTTCGCCATAGATTGATAGTCGAGCTACGTGAGACCTGTTCAAGTGCATCCGTTTGCTCAGGCATGAAACGCCTAGAAAGAAAACACAATAGGGGACAAAATGTGTGTTTTATTGTCTGCAATTTTCATCAGTCTACATAGCTTCCAACAGACGAAATAAACTGGTTACTTGTCTGGAAAATATACTTCCGTATGTGACCGTCGTTCACGTAATGCACCGTCGGTCCAGCGCTGTATGGTCGCCGATGAATGACGCATCTATAGAGATCATACCTCAGCTGGCCGTACCCTACCACCCTTCATCGCTGCTCCCAGGTTAAACATTTATACACGGCCTAGCTGAGTTATGTGTCCGATGAATGTAAATGAAGCTACGCCAGCGTCCGATTCAGCATAGGCCCAAAGTCTCACCCACACTAATGATGGTGTGAAAAGCCTTACTTCTTTAATAAACCATAGTACTACCCTAGGGCGCAAGTTGTCTAAGCAAAGCTACTTATCATTCGCCTTTATCATTCTTTCCTTTCCTCACTTTAGGTTTCACCAAATTTATCCGAAGTCTGCTTAGTAAGATTTCCAGTTCTTAGCCCTCCCCATTCATTCCATCCCCGCGCATCTCTGTTTGCTAATCTCACTCGTCTACTCCACTTCGGTTGGTTCATTTGTAACTTGCACGCACCACACACTGGTAACACACAAAGTATACAATCTTTTGTCTTGCCTGAGAGGTTGCCTGTTGTCACATGCTTGTTTCACTTCGTCTGGTTGCTGTGAAATTCATGACAGTGCACGTTAAAGAACATGACTGTAACTTATATCGAAGGTGAATTTGCTCACTGGTTTTTGGCGGCGTCCTTTTACAGATTTACGCGTTAATCCGACAAGCAACAACAACAACAACAACAACAACAACAACAGCAACAACGACAACAACAACAACAGAATGCCGGCATTAATTGATCAACTATCAGTGCCTTTCGATGCACGACCCACAGCTCCATTCAAACACCCTATATCCGGTGTAAACCGGAAGGAACAAAACCAAGGTGTATGTGAATGGACGTCACACTTGATTCGGCTCCGGCCCACGCTCTGCCAACGTGCATATAATTCATGTGAAGTTGGGGGGAAGCATGCGCACTGGGCGCATGCAAAGTGATGACTCTGAATCGAATACGGTTACATGATAGGACAGCTCATTGAACCTGGAATTATTACCAGTCTCTTGGAGACAACAGTTTGTATGATTTTTTTGACCGGTTATTCTCATTGTGTACTTTCACATCAGTCAGACCTGGCATTACAAGAGCGGAGCAAGTATTGACACTGGATGACCATTGAGAGGGTTATCCGACAATCAGAACGATATATCTCATGTGTCACATTTACCGCGGTGTCGGTATGGTTAACAAAAGATGCTAGAAACATCTTTTGTCTTCAGTGACACATACCGACCCATATGACCACTTTGATGACCAATCAGGTCGGTTCGGTTGAGGAATACACGATTGCATTTATTGCAGCGTCATGTGAATGATGAAAACGAAGTTGCATCTATCCACATCTATCACTTGCGTGTTGGAGTATGCGATTCAAGATATCTCTAGTCTTTTTTACCTCCAGCTGTGTGAGACGGTCAACAACTGTATGTCTGGAATCATTCGTCACATGCACCCTGAAGAATCCAGTGTCATAGTCCAGCTGTTCTTCTGTTTCAGCTGTCATCCGATGGTGTACGAAACTGCTCTGTGTTGGAGTCTCTTGCCTCAGAAATTTAAACTTATCGCAACCTGGTTACAAAAACTTAACGGAAACTTTGTGGTATCTCGATGCTATATTGCTTCGGCAACCGTACTTACACTTGGAAACCAATTATAAGTAGGGTTCAGTCATGCTGAAATCGGCGTCACAGGGGGGTCAACTGGTGATTTTCTACATTTGGTATACTAGATTGCCAAAGCTGCACTCACATGGGTACGCAGTTCACAGCATGTCAACGAGCCCGGATGACAGGCACAGCGTGCTCACATGATGGCAGATAATCACGAATGCTGATTTACGGTTGGGATACCGATCGCAATCCTGGAATTGGCTGCAAATGAAGACTGAATACTGGGCATAGAGAGCGAGAAGAGAAAAATCTGTGTTGCTGCATTGTAGGTGGTTCGGACACATGCGCGGAATCACATCGTTGATTCCTGCGCGGTGGCAGCATATTGCAGCTGCACTACATCTTATCCGGATACGATAGGCTCCCTATACCTGTAGTCCGTAAAGTGTGCATCAAGGAACCTCTTAAATTCCGACACCAAGATCGCGTCGACTTGCGTCTGCGGCAACTTGTTCCAATACTTCACCACTGGACGCTCGAAGTACAGAGGGTGAGCGATATGCTTTAAGTCCGGTATCACTAGTTTGTACCGGTGTCCGAGTGTGCTGCTTGGTGTGCTGAGGTGAAGCATAGGGAAGTTGCCCAGGTGTAATATCCGGTGCGTCATAATGAGGTCAACTCGACGCCGACGATATGACAGGGTACACTGCCCTAGTCTCGTACATCTGTCCTCTTACGACATACTCCTTAAACTGGGGATGAGCCAGGTAGCTACATGCTGGACCCGTTCCAGTCTCTGCACTTCACCTATTGTAATCGGAAAATAGGCGGGTGAGCCGTACTCAAGGACCAGTCTTATAAGGGAAGAGAACAGACGAGTGGAATTCTCTTCAGACCAAGTGCCGAAGCTACGTAGAAGTGCCTAAAGCAGGCGTAATCCGTTTACGCACAGTCTCTTCGTGTTGTAGACAGACTTCAGATCACAGCGTGAGAGTACGCCTAGGTCCTTTACGGAACCAGTGGGATGCAGCGGGTGGCCGGCCAGGATGTACGCACGCCCATTACCACTCCTGCCCGGGCTCATATACGAGGAGTTGACCGTGTTGACCAGTAGGTCAACTTCTGTCGACCACAGGGATAGACAATCGAGGTCTTGCTAGAGAGCGTCACAGTCGCTGGGAGAATGAATAATCCTCCAAATCTTCAGGTCAGCTGCAAAGAATGCGCAGGGCGACCTAAGAAGGTGAGCTACTTCATTGATGTGGATCAGGAACAAAATGGGCCCCAGTCCTGTGCCTTGGGGTACGCCGCTAGTGGACGGGTACCATTCCGTTAAGTGGTCATCCACATGAACCCGTCATCTTCTCCTAATAAGCAAGTCCCTGATCCACTGATGCAGTGCGCCACCAACACGGCACATCCTCAGCTGGTGCAGCAAGACCTCATGGTTCACTTTCTCGAAAGGTTTACTGAAGTCAATGTAGATAGCATTCATTGACTTTCCCCGATTCAGCGCTTGCAAACATTCCTGTCGCGTCAACGGCAGGTTAGTGATGCACCAGCGGCCCTTTATGAAGCCGTGCTTTGCCGGCGTTAAGCGATCATTCTACTACAGCAGCTGGAGAAGTCTCTTTTTCACCATCTTTCCAAGCACCTTCGCCAAAACAGAGGTGAGACAAATCAGGCGGTAATTGTCCACCTTGCGTGGGTCACCACCTTTTGGAATCGGCTTCACTACCGAGCATTTCCAGTCGCTCGGAAAGGCACCTTCGGACAGCGATCTGTTGAACAGATCCGTCACGGCAGGCGAGATGACGACCGATAAGGACTTAAAATTAGCGGATGAATTCCATCGCCTCCGACAGGTTTTGTGCCTTCAAGACTTGGGAGTACACTGCGGACATCTTCTACACCGCAATCAAGGCCCTCGAGTTCGGTAGAAGCTGCACACCTCGAGCTCAACATAGGTACATACCCACTTTTATATACGGAAGCAAAGTGCTCCGGCAATGCGGATGCACGTTCAGTGCTGGAGGTCAGAGGCTGTCCTCCAGTGCCGTCTAACACAACTACGTCACTTACGCCTCAGGCGCTGCTTCACGTATACAAAAATCTTCTTGGGGGCCGTCTTCGCTGAGGTTGCAAGCTCCTCTTCGAACTGCCGATGCTGTTGCGCTGTTGATCCGTTGCTTAGATTCCGCTGCCTTGTATACGCCTCATACTCGTCGGCAGAGCCAGCAACGAAGAATTTATTCCATAATACGCGTCGCCGACGAGCCAAATGGCCATACTCTCTGTCGAACCAATGTGGTTTCACTGGTGCAGCCTTCCGATACTTGAGGGGTACGAAACAAGTGCAAAACGACTGCACACTCTCTTTTATAACAGGCCAACAGGTTTCAACAGATGAATCCTGCGACAGCGACCATTCTACTTCACTGACGGCTTGATTTAGACCATTGAAGTCGAACTACCAATAATTGTAGGACGGCTCCGGCGGACGCGAGTAGGGCAGCGGCAGCCCTAGGCTGGCCAACACCATCATGTGGTCACTAGCTGCCAGAGGCTCCAGGACTTGAATTTAATGTACACGTTGCTCGCAACGCTTTAGTAGTAGGTCCAGGCACGATGGAACGGAATGCGGTTTAACGTGCGTCGGTTGACAGACATGTTGTGCTGCCCCGGTTCCAAATACCATCTCCGCAAACTGCGCCTCGATTTCACAGTGCTCAGGCCATCGTATTTTAGGTAAGTTAAAATGACCCATAATCAGGAAGCGCGGCCGACTCATGTAGTTGCTGGCATGCGGCTATCTATCAAGGCATTGACTTCGCCAGCTGCGACAAGCCACAGCTACAAACAGTTCACCCTGTCTCAGGCGGGTCGAACACCCTAACTATTCGCACAGGCCATCTTCGATGCGGTAGGCGTGTAACAGTCTTTTGCACAACGAGGCCCGAGTGTATGACAACCCGCCGCCTCGATCGTTTGATAGTCTGTCGCACCGGAAGCACGAGTAGCCATTGACCTGGACTTTCTGGCTAGTGATCTCAGGATTTAACCAGGTTTCGGCCAGTCCTAATACATTCGGACGACGTAAGGCAACGAATTGAAGTATATCGTCATGTTTGTTCATTAAACTACAAAGATTTGTGAAGGCTACGCGCAGGCCGCGTTAGGAACTGGCAGACGTGCATGAAGCGTCATCGATCCGTTGATCCGGGACTCGAGGAACTACCCGAAAATTTACAATCTGGAGATTAGTTTCTCTACTATGAGTTCGCCATTTCAATTCCACGATAGCGGACTTCAGTTTCTTTCTGTTCGACGGATCCGACTCGGGACAAATATGAATATTTAGACCTGTAAGCCTACCAAGGCGGGATAGTATCAGTCTCGGACTCGTTGCATTAACAAAGATGACACACAGAGGCCAGGATTACTGCTCCTGTCTTTCCGAGACGGGTGATTTGCTTCACCCGCAACCCCTGTTCATTCACGTCGAGAAGCCTATCAATCAAGCTCTGCAGAGAATCCCCGTCGTGGTCATAACGAGCTTGCGGACTAGCTTCTGTCGACTCAGGAGCACGATATATCATAAGGTTACAAGGCCACTGATTGCTGGCATTCTCCTTTTTGCTTCGCTGCAGTCTCCATTGGCCTTCAACGTCTGGGCTATCACACACCGGTATCTTAGTGTCCGTAGGACCTAACACAGGCAGGCCAGCTGAGTCTCTAGCAACGGGTGGATATCGCTCTGGAGAATCTGCAGCCGGTGCGCGGGTGGGCTCCTTCGAATATAGAGGTGACCAGATTTCCGATTGCTTGGATGAACTCACGGAGCTCCTCCCTATGGAACGTTTCGCCCGTCCTGTAGGCTTGCGCGGCTTCTCGGCTGTTTATGGCTGCACAGTGGCTTGGTATCTTTTGCACAATATTTAGACAAAGCCATGCTGGATTTAACGCAGTAGTTTGCAAGGATCTAAAGACAAACCAATACAAGAAATGTGGCAATTCACCCGACGCCATGGGGCATGTAACAGCGTTGGTTCTATGCCCAAGTATTTTGCAACAAGTGCCACGGGGAGTCAGCTTCATCATTACTGATAGCTTAGCAGATGTGACGGTAAATGCGATAAAGTAGACGATAAGTACACGATACAAATATCAGAGTAAAATGTACGGACACGAAATTAGTACAAAATAAACAAATTCATAATCGCAAAAGAAACTGAGGTTGGCAAAAATAAGCGCGAAAATTCTGCACTGCACAAAGTACTGAACAATGTAAATTGGCCTATCAAATAATGTCGTTTTACCAGTGTTAACCGTGAGTTCGAAATAGGCTGCCACCGTCACACATCGCAGCCCACCCTATCTGATCAAACTGAAGCAACCTACTATCTTTCCTACTCGGAGGTGGTAGGTGGATCTTTGGCTAATAACCATCGTGCGGCGCTTAGTAGGACGTGATAGAAAGAAATTGAACACACTAAGCGAGGTGGCAGTTGGCGGCTGATTAAAAACGTACTGCGTTTTTTCCCAGCAGAGATATCATCCGTAGTTTCTTTACCAAGCTGCAAATTAGTCCGCATATTGCCGGTCACAAGACGTCAAGATTTACTATGGGGAACTCGGTGAACAGCGAGCTTCACAGCTGGTCACATTCGCTTCGCTACTCCGATACTTGACAAGCCATACCTACTGTCCTGTGTCCTGAGCTAAATCAGCCTCGTACGTACGCACTTAACTGTTGAACGTAATTTTTGCAGGTACTTTTCTGATGGAGCTTGACAAGTTGATGTCACCGTCGGTGACATCTTGCCGTTTTGCACTTGTAAGATGTGGGCACGGGTGTAGCTTCCAGGACTTCTCACTGTCTACTACTTTGACGTCAGGTACTTCTGCACACTCGTTCGTGTTCAGGTTACATTGTGGAGGCAATGATGAGCTGGTCACAGATTGATTCGTCACGTGTCCTAACCACCAGCCGACTGTGTCACAAAAGTGACATCGCCCACTCAGGTACTTCAGTACTCAGAGGGCATCCATTCGACATGATTATTTTCGACACGCACGCACGCACGAATGCACGCAACGAAGCACATGCACTTATGCACTTAATTGCATCCTGCATGCAGACAGCGCACGAGCCTTTATGCAACTGTCCAAATATGGACATGATGATGCATTTGCATGACTGAAGTGATCCAAATTGATCTATGGACTGACAGCTCGGCCTCCAGCCGTCTTCTAGTGGGTTGCTTTCAATGCTTCTCGTGAAATTTATGGCACCAAGACCAGTTGATGCTCGGTGGTGACAGTTCTTCGGTGTCATCAGAAAGACCCGTGAATGCGTGTCAGAGCAAGAGACTAGTGTATTTTTTGTCCGGTCACATGGACAGTTTGGTACAATCTGTCTGATCGAGTCTTGAATGAGGTTTTAATTGGGAATCTTACGCACCTTATCTAGATTAACCAGCATGTTGTGACTGGATCCATCTGGTTTGCACATAGGGTCGAGGGACTGCGCCCTGTTAAAAGCTCATCCACTACTTTGTGTTGCTGTCCGAGTATCTGTTAGGTCTGTACTTTTCACAAAGCATGTGACGCTCACGTAGCCTAGGTATCAGTCAGCTCCAGATCACGTGACCATGGAAAGTCGACGGTGAGGGATTCAATAAGCGTGACATATCCAACACGTTAGCGTTCATCGCCGAACTCGATTACCTGTTGAACGCTTTGGCTTGTGTTTAAACAGCTTGAACACTCCTGCTATTGCAGATGTGACCATGGAATTGGGATATTGCAGGCTCATTGTCATTCCTTGACTGCTTATTTCGTAGGAACGGTATGGTCGGTATATCGTAAACCGACGGACACACCATAGTTCAGGTCACCTAAAGCATGTGTTTGCTAGGCTCGTCTTATCTGTTTCCCAGAACCCAATCCCTGTGCACATGTATAGGAAGACCACACTGAAGCAAACAACGAACCAGTCGCTTCATGCCCGAGGCAGTTAGTGAAACGCAAATCGCAATTTTAAATCCGCTTCCATGGCGCACTACGGAGTGGGTTGGGACGGTAGGAATTCCTTATAAAGTGGGAACTTCGGAGGCCATCCGGAGGGTGAATTTCCAGAAGGACCAAACTTTCCGTTTGCCACTAACATACTGGAGGGACTCACTTCCCGCAGATAGCACAACTAATTATGTATATATAATTAGTTGCACGGATTGTGCACACGTGTGCATAGGACAGACTGCAGGCGATCTGAGCACGAGGATAGCAAGCGCAAAAATCACGTCACTGCCACCGAGGAACGAGCGTGAATATCTGGCTGTACCAAGCGATTCGAAGGTAGCGATGCATGCGCCAGACAAAAGTCATGTAATCGACCTGGGTATTATCCAGATCATTGCGAGGGGGTTGCGGTCAATACTTCCAAAGGCTGATCGCTGAGCAGTGCAATTCACCAAGGTCAACAGTCGCGTGAACCGAATGGGCGTGCTGGGGCCTTCGAACATTTGGCGAATTGTTTTAATCTGACCGGTTTGTGGAGCGTTGGCGACGGATCCAGGCCAGCATGTGAACATCACTCACCCCCACTTACAGGGTTGATGACCTCGTAAGGTGAACCACTTGGAAGTTCGATGAACCGCTTGAAGTGAAACCTAGACCACTAAGGCGACTACCTTTCGGTCTAACTCCTAATCGTCGTGAACATTTTCCCGGTTCGCTGCAAGTGCTACACCAATCATGCACTGGTTCACTCGGCTTGACGATGGTTTTGTGTCAATAGTGCCATCTGCTCAAATTACACAAACCTGTTGTTTTAAACCCTTCTGATTTCATGAGTTCTCGAGCGATTCCAAACACTTTTCAAGATGTTGACCTGAGGATAGAACTCCTTGCGTGTGCCGCTTGATGTATTATTTCTGCTTGGAAGCTGATTGGCTGGACTGCTCTGGTAGTTAGACCACAGCAGAGTCTGGCCACGACGATTTCAAGTTATAGCATTACGTTTTCACTATTACCATGCTAACTGCATATACAAAGTAGGTGAACTGGCTGCCCAAGTTTGTGAAGCTCTAACTGGAAGGTCCCCTTGTCTTCCGCCAGACAGTAATACGCCAGTCGCGCTGTAACACAACTGGTTTCTTAGTTGTGCAAACTAACTGTATCCGCCGTGGTCCTGGGGCTTAAGTATCTTCACACAAGTCATTGCGCCGAGTGAGCATTCATCACTGAAGGGGTAGAAAAAGGTCTAAATGGCCATGTCATGGGTTTCCGACTCTTGGCTGCAGTCTGGCTGTGGGTAAGGGTGATAACACCAAGTTATACCATCTTGGAACGGATGGCGGGCCACCCATTCTTGGGTAATAGCTTTGTTGTGTTAAGTCTACGGAATCAGTAGTAAGTAGCAGCGGTGAATCCTTCTACTCCAGCATACTCATGCCTTCTGACTACATACATTTAGCATTTCCTGTAGTCACAAAACTTATCAAAGCAACTCTCCAAGTAAGTGTGGAGATTTGTACTAGGGTTGCTAAAATCTAACACACGTCCTACTTTAATACGTTTTGAACGCGATCATGCACAATATCCGTAAAACCTCTACGTAGGCGCCGGTGAAGGCGCCCCATTCGGACCTTGGCAGCAAGAGCGCTCGAAGTTATTAGATGCAAGTTAGATGCAAAAATGCACAAATTCAACACAGCAATTTTATCGTCTGCATTAGGAAGGTGGCATTTGACTCACAGTATCGAAACCCTCTTCAATTATAGCTATATCTTTGAAAGAACCAAAAAATACCAACACAAATATGCATTAAAACCGGAACATCCAAGTTGAATTGAGTCAGAATGCCGATAACACCCAATCATTTTCGAACTCCACAACTACGGGCCCGTATGGATGGCAAAAGAGAGCCATGGTGGTTTGGATTGTGTTACTATGTTGGTTCTCCGACCACGGTACCAGCGCAGTGTGCATCCGAACCAATATCGGTGCCAATAAAATCAGTAAGTCTGCCATAACAAAAGTCGGCAAGTGGTTTAATGGGTATGGGCATTCCAGCGGAAATGACAGCAAGTTTGACCCGAAAATGACTTCAGTGCGCGTCGTTGGTTCGCATTCATTAATAGCGACGTCGTTTCACCGATGTGTTTCTTCTTTTGTATCGCTTAAACGAGCAAGAGCGTTTGGCATTTTATCGCCGTGAGCGTCACCTAGCAAGTGGAGCCGCGTAAGAGGAATACTGTGCCTGTAAGGTCCCCTCGTAGGACGCATTATTTTCGCTGCATTTGGCAGTTTGGCTCGGCACTGGCGCCGATCTGTTCACCTCAACTGGATGTTCTGTTCACAACTACTGTTTTAAATGCTTTGATCGGGTGTTCTTATTACGTTTGTTGGTTGTGGATCTAAAAAGGCATCTACTGGCCTGATTGGAGTAAAAGTACCCTGGTTCGTTTAAACTAGTCTCCGACATACCACCCCAGAAACTCCATAAGGAAAATGCAATCAGCTGAGGCAACCAAGTTGGTCTGGTGCAATTCTGGGGAGGTGGTTACATACCTGGGTCCAAATGTGTTGCATATGCATGAAACCATAACACTGATTGGCGCACAACAAGTTGAGTATTTGATAGTTTAACTAAGCAATGTGGTACATTAGGCGTCCATTCAAAGAAGCGTTGATCACATCCTGTTAGTTTAATGAAACACAACTTGCGTAGAAACAAGTAAGCCATGTTTTCGCGATTCCTTGCAACTGAGTCTCCTAGACTGTAGAATTTGCGGGTCCGCATTGTACAGTCCTGATCTTTTTAATATTAGGCATTCAGCGGCCGGCGTAGTTGAAACGTCCACCGTTGTCCATTGCATTCCCGGAAGTTGATGGATTTCTGACGTCTTCTAGTTACGATGAATTTCAACCACTGAAATGATCATCACCCCAGTTCTGGAAATTAACAGCTTTTTGTAGGTGAAAACAAAAACGGCTTCTGCTCTTGTTTCGTGTTTGAACACTGGTACTTATGTTTTGCTTGCTTTACCTGAGCCCACCGTCTTTTATTTCACTCAGACGATCTCCAAGCAGAGCTGGTCCGCCATTACCTCATCGAAGTGATCAATACTGCTCCGCGAGGAGTGCGACTGAAAGGATTTGCTAGCGAGCCTGTATTCCCAAGCCTGGCAGCGTTGATTCATGAACACACCATCGATCAACTAGCCCTACCTTGCAAATTGATTTTACCACCAGGCCCTACTAATCTACCGTCTTCAGGCACCGGCGCCTTACCACACCTTGTGGTTGGCACCATTGTCAATTCGGACGCTCTCATGGTGGACAATGCTACGGTGACCAGTGCTGGCAGTCTCCTTGGTCCGACGGCGTCAGATTCTGGATCCGTCCAGATGGATAGCACTCAGCAGATGGAGGATGGGAACACAGTACCGATTAATGCAACCGAAGCACCTGCTACCTCTACACACAATGTCCCGCTCGTATGTGTGCTACGGGAGAGTGCAGCGCATCAACGACGCTCGCCAATGGAAATGAACGCAGGACAAGGACTAAGTAAGTCGACTGAGATTGCAGAGGGTTCCCACAGTAAAGTAGACGATTGGTGAGGTGAAAATCGGTTCCGCAATAGAGACTATATTAATGGTTGCTAGTTATATGTTATTAACTAAACCAACTTAAAATTGGTGGAGTAGGGTCAAAAAACCGTTGTTGGATTTTCCCTCCATGGACAAACTCACTTAACTTCGGAGGCTGGAACCTATGGCGGATTGCACTTGTAATGCACCGTTTCCATCACAGTTCCCGCTGGGCAGCGAGTCACATACGCAACGATGAACCCCTGCTATAGTTGAGGGCCGGATTTTGGAACCTATCGGACAGGCCCAAGTATCTGAGAAAATAGTTTGGGTGGGGATCTCTGGAATTGATGTACAAGCTACTACGAGTCCTTCCCAACAATGCCCAAAGCCGTTACATCCTACGCTTGTAACCGCTTTCATTAATTTATTAGCTTTCTCTGAATGCTGTTGCATTTTCTTCATCGTTCTATGCGATACCATCATACCACCGCGAGTGAGTGCAATTGGAGACACTGGAGTCTGGTCGTTAGTTCCGAATTAGCTCAGTAAACGGAACACAACTGGCTTCGGAGGTGTAGATTAAGCTGAATGCTCAGAGGTACATGAAGAATAAAAACATTCTTCTCGCACTTAACATCTCAACACTATCACTGCGTCCCATGTCGTTCGGTATGCATGCATTAAAACCTTAATTTACATGGTCGTTATTCAGCAAGGCAATTACCTCGGTAGACGCTTAAACAGATGACCCACATAACTTTGGAGTCTGTAGTTTCCATCCCAACCATCCTACGGGACTTATCAAGCACCTGCTTTTCAACCATGATAAATCATTGCTCATGCATGCAGTTGCCTTAACTGCGTCGACTGAGTTCATTTTGATAACTGCCGTATGGGGCAGACATTGCCAGACCTGTGGTCAACTCTGGCTGATATTTGAGTGCAACTGCGGATCGGCAGTAGAATTTACCTAATCGTTTACTCCAACCTCATGCATTTCAGCTTTCCGATGTCTTATGCTGGGCTCCGTCGACAGTGCTCAATGGGGCAAGGATCTGTGCTTCGCTAGAGCAGTGGATCAATTGATCCCCCTCACGCAGTTGACCGCGGCCGAGTGTGACCACGGCGTCAGCCGTGTACGGTACACCGAAGTGCAACTACGAGTCAGCGCACACGATGGAATCACCATTATTGATTTGCTACGACGACTATTTCTTCGGCGCCATTTACCAAACCATGTGCTCCTGTTCTGTGGACTAGAGACGAGGAAGAAAGAGTCAGTTGGGCGACAATCGCCTTCTTTCCTTCTTTTGTAAACTTTCATTATCCCAATGCGCCTTGGAGAATGTCCGAGTTGCTAACAAGGTAAAAATGGTTTAATGCAAACTGTTAAAGTTTGACAAGTCCCATAGATAGCCTGGGTGAAATACATGAATTCAGAGAGAAAGTATACCGAAAGGGTAAACCGGGCAACTGTGAACGCAACCTAACTTGCACGTTAGCACATGTGTAGATCCGGTTGCCTGGACATAGTGGAAGGCTGGTGAGCATATTAGTGAGTAGTAGCAGGAGTTATTGAGTTTTGAGAGATTCGTCGCAGTTAGCCTCAGGCAGATAGCCACCACACATCAAAGAAAGCGTTAGATGACCGTTTCGTCCTAGTAGGACTCGTCAGTAGCGCCACGCGCCGAATCCTGGCGGATTCGAACGCATAACCTTAATCATGCACGCAGTGAAAGTGTAGTGGACAGGGCTGGTCCCCAGAGCTACCAATAACTTCGCAAGCCACCAACAATCAAGGTTGCATGCAAGCGATTTCTTGGATGGGTCATGGCTGTCTTGCTGGGTCTAGTGAGCACATTGCTTGCCGGCATCTTAACGCCACTCGATGAACGAGGGTTAAACCACGTAATGAAATAGTATAAAGCATCGTCGAGTCAGTTTTAAAAATGCCTGACCTGGTTACAGAAATGATATTAGCTGGGACATCGTTCCACGTCTAACAAAGGTGGAGAGAAAATTTTTTTGGGATATATGAACCTGCTGCATTGTGTGGCCAGTTTCAGCTGGTGGCCCTTAGTTTTGCGTTCCAATTAAATTTCACATGTTTGTGGCAAGCATGGCAGCGGATTTTCAAGGTCTGATATATCAGGATGATGTCGCACCATAGTCGACGATAACTGTTATTCCCGTCTTCAGCTGCAGTTCCTATGATAAATGTAACCGGCACTTTGCATTTTTCGTCGCGCTTTGTTGTGTGGGCTTAAATGTAATCGGGTCGCATTTTAGCAAGGGTTATCAAGCCTGAATCGCATACACCACATGCAGTCTCATGCAGGTGTTAAACCTTTGCGGGAAGGTTAAAGAGTCACACCCCTCCGAACACCTTCCGCAAGAGACCCACATGTTAATTCCCGGTTTTGGTCGCCTTCACTGATTGCTTCGAATATCAAGAGCATCATTAATCATTACACCGAGGTCGCATTCCTATTAGGCGATCTTCAAGGTTTGGCGTCCCAGCTGCCAACCCCAGCATTTTCGTGTGACTTAACAACTCAGAGAGAACTATGGGTGCGCAACGATGGTAGCTTCCTCAAAACAATCGCTGAACTAAAATTAACGTGGATAAATCCTTGCGTCTGGGGACTGAGACAAGTATGTGACTCGAGCTGGTGGGATGTATAAATAATGGATCACCCTCGACGCTTTGAACAAGTCTGCCTGCTAAGATGTGTGGGAGAATGTCACGCTTTACTTACCGGAAGCTGTTCACATGTTTGTATAGTATTTTGTTATAGCACGCAATGTTTTGGGTGGGTGTTGCCGGCGTGTTGTTTTATCCTAACTGACGAGTATGGTAGAGTAATTACGAGGCGCCAATTAGCCGCTCCAGTTGTCAGGACCAAGGTTTGTCTGTAGGCACAGTGCACTGTGTGTTTTACTGCCGTGCAGTATGGTGGTCTGCTCCGAATGAACCATGTTGCTGTTACAGGACGCGGAAGCCTGGTTGCTGATGAGGATGTGATCAGACGGCTGAGTTGGTTAAAGAACCACATCCATATCTTATTAGTGGAACCTCTGTTCAACTGCTCGCAGGCGCCTTCCTTAACAAGTTCTGTTAGTATGTGGTAATGTGTGATTGTACTTGCAAATTTGATGTGTTTCTGTGGCTACTCGATATAGCACACATAGTCACAAAACATGACGACGTGATTACGTATTCATCATCGCTGGCTTATTTGTCCTAAGCTCTTCGTTCGCAGGCAGCAAATCAAGCGCTAACAGTTTGCTTCCCGCTGTGCGTCAGATGACCGGACTGATATGGCTGAAGGGCGAATTACTCGAAGCAAACGCTTGCATGTCGATTTCGAACAGTCTACTGGGGTGATCCGAACATTCAGGTCAAGAGCTTTGTGGTCAATTTACCAAGCCGAATGTCAGATGGGAGTCCATCCCTTGAGTTGACACTACGGAACGAAACACGACTGCCATAAGTCAGGTGTCACTGCGTCCCAATCACAGACGACATTAGAGTGGACTTGTGACAAATTTCCTCAGGTCATCCACGGGCTCGCTGTACAAGTCCTTGGAGTTAGAAGTAAATACCGCACGATCTTCGCCGGGTTGGTCTTTTCGAACAAGAGCTATACCCTGTATCGCAACTTCAGCAGCGGTAATTCCTGGGCGCAACCACTTTTCGATTATGAATATGCGATCACAAGTATTTATTTCGTGACGAAACATAAGTTCAACGCATTTGTTAAGGAGGCATTGTTTATTGTCGTACATGGAGGACAGTGCCTCTGAGCTTAGTAGTAAGTTGCAGTACGTGCTTTTTTGGGTAGGACAGTGTACCGACCGATGAAACGTCGGCTACTAATTGATTTGCAGTTGGTTCCTTGATGGATTTACTTGTGTCAGATCCAGCGACCCCTCAGGAAGCCATTCGTTCAACTTTTCATGCGTAATGCATGAATTATAACGGTTAGTTTCAACGGCTGACTGAGTAATATCTTCCCAACCGTTGCCGGCGGTCGGTTCAAGGGAATTTCCCACTTTGTTTGTTTGCTTGGAGGGCACAAACTTCAGACACACATACCCCGGCATTCCATTGCCTTTGTTGACATCTTCCTAAGTCCAAGCACCACCTTCAATACCCTTAGTTCACATCCTTTGTAGCTTGGTGAAATAGTTAGTTTGTAGCTCCACTGTGGTACAGTACTATCCGAGGAGAGTATTTCGCGAATGTAGCGCTACGGCTCAGCTCTTGGATTGTTGTTTCCTGCTCGTTATGTTCTACCACCTCCGGAACAGCAGAAATAAAGGTGGTCCGGTAGTCTTCCAGAGCATGTTTCGCGTGTATACAGTCATTCCACGGAACATTCGGGACCACATTCACAGTACAGTACCATTTTGGAGATGAGGTGTCGACAGCAGAACTGCTCTTCCTTCATCAACGGAATTCCCCACAGTTTGAAAAAGTCTCCGTTAACCATAGTGCCTTGAGTTTGGATGGCTTAGCCATAACACTGGTGGTGTTCCCCCAGCTCACGTCGTCCGGTTACCATCCTTTTAATGCATTTACTTTGAATCAGGAACAGTCGTACATATTCCGACCATACACTTGTTTGTTTCCTATTAAACGTGGGTGCAGCATAGGTTGTGCTCCATGATTCTGATGATAAGTATGCAAACAATGCTGCCCATGAATGTTGAAGTTCGCCTCCCTCTTTCCTTTTAACCCAGTGGGAGGAGTTAGGGGTTTAAATTGCCGAGTGTTCTTGGTCGTGACCACAGTCCAACCATCATTTGGGTCATCACAATCTCGGCGTTTCGGGGAAGTTTGGAGGACGGAGAGAACACTGATTGTAATTATCCTAACCTTATGGGTGGTGGTTAGTTCAGGTGCATCTGGTGGTGTTTACATATTGAGTGACGTACGAAACTACATAATATGTATTCTTAAAGGGATGCTTGGTCTTCGTTCTCAGGACTGGAGCGGTACCCACTGGAGAGGACCATGGCTAACACTTCACTATGTTATCCCTGATAAGGTGCTTTTGGTCCTCGTCATTCATTCAGTCGATGACACCAGCTTTTCGTACCTCTGAAAAGTTCCACAACGATTTTGACCAGCGGGGTACCCTTACATGCTTCGCCGAACCAGTGGGAGTCTAGTCCGCTATTGTAGAGTCTCATCTCACTTGACAACTATTTAAAACACTTATGAGGGAAATAGTTAATGTAGCTGGAAAAGGGAATTCCTGTGGTAACATTTCGAAACGAGTTTTCGTGTTTTCATTTTAAGCAGCCTATAATATGCTCTACCGTTTTCTTACTTCACAGGTTTTTACACCCGGAACATCAAGCTCAAGGTATTGTCAACCCCAAGTGAGTACATCCGATGCTTTTTGCATTGTTAGCAACTATCCCTGAGTTGTGTGTCCATTGGTAGAAGCTTTTTGAACCCTTTGTGAGCGTCCTTGTAGAGTGTCCCATGTACATTAATACCGATTGTAGTGGTTTCACATGCCGATCCAGTGGGCTTTGGAGGTGGGCTTCTGTATGACTGGGTTTAGTTGTCTTGCACTGGGGATAACGGAATAGTAACCGTGGTATAATTCCAATAGTTGGCTTGACCAACCTTGGCCTCGAATGCTGGCAGGCTGGTAGGCTATTCTTTAGTAATATGACCTACATGACGCCCACTTGTGGAAATGTTACCAGTCTTTGCGAAGGTGATATCTGTCAGCAGCTAAGCAACGGGTGTTTCCATTGAATTGAATGTACCTTGCCACATACATCTCAAACTACCCAGTCCAATTGGTAAGTCAGATATCATGGACTGACTTTGCGTCTCCCGCTTAGGACTAAATGATATATATATATATATATATATATATATATATAAAGAATGTCCAAGATTATGTCTTACTTTACATCCGGTTTTCTCTGCGTGGGAGACTTGTGAGCACCTACCGAAGTGACGATGGTTTGTGTGAGCTACTGTGGTGCTCCATCCGCCTCAAGCGCGGAGAACCGCTTGTGGGCGCAGTTTATCGCAGCGCCCTGAGTCGTTGTTTGGATTGGCTGCCCATTCTTCGGACCCACATAAGTCGTCCACACTTTCTACTTATGGACGCTTTTAACTGTCCTCGAATACGATGGCCTGATGTGCATTTGATGCCTGGACATAGTGAGGTTGAAGCAAAGTTCGTGGATTTGGTACTTTAAACTGGTGCATCGCAACCAACCAACACGCATATCAACACGCTCAACCCCGTCCTGTCTCGACCTGATGTTAACGGGCTACGAACAACGAGTGCGTGACGTTAGGATCCTGGAGCTCTAGGCTACGGGCGACCACTCAGTACTGATAGCTGATATTGAATTATCTTTGCCGTATTCACATCCGCTGCAACCAGCTCCCAACTACTGGAAAACGGACTTCGATGGTCTAGCTCGAGCGGCGAGCCAACTGGATTGGTCTCTTTTACATGCTGCAGCTGTGGAAGATTGTTGGATACTTATAAAGGTGAGATTGACATCATTATGTTCCCAATTGGTGCCATTGAAATGTCGGAAGGTTAGGCCGATTAAGCCTCATTGGTTTGACAAGGAGTATGGAAACCTGGCTGGGAGGCGGCGCAGAATGTGGGACAAATTCCTCCTCTCTGGCTCTGCCAATGATTACGAAGGGTATAAATGTCAGCGGAACCTCTGCAACAGTGCAATAAAGAATAAACGCCGACATTTCGAGGAGCAGCTCGCATTAACCACGAAGACCGCCCCAAAGAGAATCTTTGCATACGTGAAGCGACGCCTGAAGCCGGCAGGTGATGTGCCAGTGCTGGATGGCACAGATGGACAGCCCCTAACCTCCAGCACTGAGCGTGCGTCCGCTTTGGGGGTGCACTTCCCTTCTGTATTTGCGAATAACCAGGTGTCTGTTCCGAGTTCGACGTGTACCGGTTTTGCCGAGCTCGATAGTCTGCATTGCGGCGTTGAAGAGGTAGCTCAACTACTCGCCAACCTTGACGGCACCAAAGCTGCCCGACTTGATGGGCTTCACCCACTGGTTCTCAAGTTACTTTCAACCATCCTCTCTCCTGTAGTGACTGACCTTTTCAACAGGTAACTGTCCGAAGGGTTGTTGCCGCTTGACTAGAAATGTTCGGTGGTGAAGCCCATTCCGAAAGGCGGCGACCCTAGCAAAGTAGACAGTTACAGGTCAATTTGTCTGACACCTACTTTGGCAAAGGTTGCTGAGAAAATCGTGAAGAGGGGATTGCTGCATTTGCTACAGTCAAACAAGGTCCTGACGCCCGCACAGCACGGTTTTATGCAAGGCCGCTCATGCATTACGAACCTGCTTGTGACGAGGCATGTGTGGTTGAAGGCAATAAGCAAGGGGAAGTCCGTCGACGTGATATTCATCGATTCCAGTAAAGCGTTCGACAAGGTCAGTCATGAGGTTCTCCTTCACAAACTCAGCATGTGTGGTGTCGGTGGCTCACTGCTCCGGTGGATACGCGACTTTCTTGTTGGACGAAAGTGGAGGGTACAGGTCGACGACCATCTAACTGACTGGTACCCCTCTACAAGTGGCGTGCCTCAAGGCACTGTGCTGGGGCCCACTCTGTTCCTGATCCACATCAACGATCTACCGCAGCTTCTCCGGTCGCCGTGTGCCTTGTTTGCGGACGACATGAAGATTTGGAGAGAAATCGGCGCTCCTGATGACTGTGGCCTACTTCAGCAAGACCTCAACCGCCTATCCACATGGTCCGCGGAAGTTCTTCTCCCGGTCAACCCAGCCCAGTCTATATTTATGAGCCTGGGGAAGCGTGCTAACGGCCGAACCTACACCCTTGACGGCCAAACGCTATATCCCACACCCTCCGTGAAAGACCTAGGTGTAGTCTCACGCTACGATTTGAAGTCCGTGGACAACACCAACAGGCTATATGGTAACGGACTGCGCATGCTTCGGGCGCTCAAACGTAGCTTCGGCACATGGTCTGAAGAGGTTGCCACTCGCATGTTCTCTTCTATCGTTAGACCAATGCTAGAGTACGGTTCGCCCGCCTACTTTCCTATTACCCACGGCGAGACACAAAAGATCGAACGGGTCCAACAAGTTGCTACCAGGCCCATCCCGAGTTTACGTGGCTTTGGGTATGAACACCGGTGCGAGAAACTAGGACTCTACACCTTGTCCTACCGTCGGGTGCGAGTCGACCTCATTATGACCTACCGTAGTCTACATCTCGATGACTTCCCAATGTTAAGGCCAATGCTGCACTTACGAGGGCCATGCAGCGCTCGCAGACACAGATACAAACTTGTCGTGCCGGAAGTAAAATTTGTTCCCCACCCACTGTGCTTCGAACGGAGAGTGGTAAACATTTGGAACAGTTTACCTGAACATGTGATGGAGGCAACATCTGTGCAGCAGTTCCAAACGTTGTTAGATTTGTATTTTACCACTATTCGATTCAGAGAACGTTTGCACACTTACGATGACATATCACATTTGTGAATCCTGAAATATCGTGAGTCAGCTATTTTACATGTTACATGAGAACGACAACAATATTCACGGCTGACAACTTTTATAACGTTTTTCACCATATTTCGAAAGAGTTGTACAGAACACATTTCTACTTGCTCTATAATACAGTATTCAGCATATATATATATGTATATGTATATATATCTACTGAAATCAACCTAGCTTTTAGGTTGCCTAGTGATAACCATTATCCTTGGGCTTTAGTTCGTCCAGCGATATGAACCATTAACAGAGTGCCTGTATTTGCTTACGGATAGCAAAACGGTAATTTGTCCGTTTTCATCGTACTGCATATTTCCTTGATTTTTAGAATTTTCGGCATCGTTGTGCGCAAAGGGATCACTGAATACACCACACATGTGTTCTCCGAATGCGATCCTGCACACCCAGCGGAATCCATCGTGCAACACATCAGAACTACATATCCTCACCTCATGTCTAGATAGGCGCTCGATTGCAACTTTTCGGATGCAACTTTGCGGCATTTCCTGATCTGGTGTTTTCCGCACCGGGTCCCAAATCAATGCACTATCTGTTTTCGGACCTATCCAAACAGCATAAATATCCCACTGAATACCGTACGCAAGTATCCAGCTGCGAGAGAAGCTATAGCAAAATTGTTAATTACAGAACGTAACTTGGCTTCGTTTTCTGTTTCTGACAAACTTGCGCAATTGGGCTGCAACTGTAACATTCGCTGCGCAATTTACTCCATCGATGCTGTACACTATTTTCTGTACTTTACACGCGCTTCACAAGGGACGCATATTGCAATCCTTGCGTCGATGTTTTCACTGGTTTACGATTTCATCATTCTTAGCCGGTTTTTCGACCATCGGCCAATCTATCAAATGCTCGTTGTCTACGGTAGTTGCCGATGGATCCAACTTTTCCAACGTTCATCAAGATGCGTTCTTTTCCACCCCTCTCCAAGCCATTCTTTCGAGTGTGAGATTCCAAAGATTGTTGACCGAGACAACATGAAAATTCTTATCCGTCGTTCAATACATTTTAAATTAACCATTACAAAGGACTGCGTGTCATCATATTTTCTGCGTATGACTTTGTGCGTACAAAGTCCTTATTTGTGTTTTCACTCTCTGCCCCCAAACACACCCCACTCCCAATAGTCGTACCGCTCATACTAAAGACTTCTTTGTTAAGCTTGCCTTGTGGACACCTTTCATGATCAGCGTTACGTGTAAACATTTGTACAACCGAAGTGCAATAAACCAACGTGGTTTATTAAAAACATGGAAACGAATGCCTTCCTTCTTCGTTAAACAGTCGGGCCGATGTAAACAAAACTGATTTGCGAACGCGTTTAGAATAGTTAAACGCTTTCTTGTAGGCGGTACAAAGTTTTGGCATTACTCGGAAACACATTGTACATTTCACTGTACATAAATCGCTATACCACCGTGTTTATTTTCGTCATTTATCACTTGATCTTCGACCTGTGCTCTAAGCACAGTTGCATTCTACAACGTTTGCTCTCCGTTCACAGTTTCTTTGCCAATTTAACTCACTGTTTGGTATAACGTTTGCCTATCGCTCCCTACCGAACCGACCATGTAGGGCTTATCCGACCCACGCAGTTATGGTCAGCTGACATACTCACCGACACACAACTGTGGGTTATGTTTGACTGAACCTGTTCATGCAGCCACCATACTAACCTGCTTACTTTCTTCGCAGATTTTCGTTGAAAGGCATCCGTAATTTCCATCGGTTGTTAATGCAAAGATGGTATTCGTCTAACCCTATCAATGCTTCGGTTTCACAACCGTATGTACCTTGTCGAGTTAATCCAGGTTTGGACATCCTGGAGGCAACGAGCCTGGATGCGATCGGAACCAAGTATTTTGTAATCAAAAGAACACGAGACCATAGGTGAACAGTTGTTTTCGGTGGTTCTCTTCAGACCATTACAATCATATTTAAGGGTAAAATAATGAACTGAAATCGAGTCATTGGGTCAAGTTACATAGTTAATTAACGGATCAGTGAGGGAGGCTAAAAGTTGGCCATTGATCTGACAGGTCGATTGCATGTTATCGAGCTCAGTATCGTTCGTTCTAGCAGGCCAGGGAAGCTGTAAGGCATGGAGCAAGTTCTTTTGCGAGCATAATGAAGGTTGAAACAACCGAATGCAAATCGATTCAGCTGTCGCGAGCGCACGGAGGCGCAAACCTCTTGATTGATGATGGGGTACCCTGTAAATTATCCTGAAGGCACGCTAAAAGTGGTAGTCAAGTCGACATTCCCAGCAGCCAGGTTAAAGTACACATTTTCTACTGAACCACTTGTTTGTCCACGCAATAAGGATACGCTGCGATTGCTGACCTCCTGTGGTTATTTATCAGTTCAAGTGCGTTTGTGACGCTACTTATATTGGTCGAACGGCACGGCACTTGTCCAAACGCGTGAAGGAGCACTGCACGCGCTGGTTGCGTCAAGGAGGAAATGGGGTCATTAACAGCGCCGTTTTGGCCCATATTGTCGACACGGGGCACCAAGTCGGTCTAAAGCGTGCCTTCAGGATAATTTACAGGGTACCCCATCATCAATCAAGAGGTTTGCGCCTCCGTGCGCTCGCGACAGCTGAATCGATTTGCATTCGGTTGTTTCAACCTTCATTATGCTCGCAAAAGAACTTGCTCCATGCCTTACAGCTTCCCTGGCCTGCTAGAACGAACGATACTGAGCTCGATTGTCACAGATCAAACTCGACAACTTGTAGTCGACCTGCCAGATCAATGGTCAACTTTTAGCCTCCCTCACTGATCCGTTAATTAACTATGTAACTTGACCCAATGACTCGATTTCAGTTCATTATTTTACCCTTAAATATGATTGTAATGCTCTGAAGAGAATCATCGAAAACAATTGTTCACCTATGGTCTCGTGTTATTTTGTACTCAGTGGCCTCCAGCTACTACAAGGAGAGAACCAAACACCCTGAACTACATTAACGATAGCTGTGACCTATTAGTTTTGGTATTCACACTAATTATTGCGTATCTAGGTTATCTCACATAAATTTACATTGGACAATGGTTTACTACGATTTGGGCCATAGGCGGTCTGCCAACTGGTACCGCTACACTGAGTACCTCGTCTCACAAGTGGCTTCGTCCTTGTTGGAACTTAGACGTTGAAGGTGGCCACAACCTGGACTAACACCGTTGACGTCGTGGATTTCCGGTAAACACTTCTATCTACCGACTTAGCAAGAAAGTAGCGCCTAGGAATTAGATGAGTGATTTCGGAGTACGCACTATGTGCCTGATCTTCGCCAGGAATTCTCTAGTTAGATAGCTTTTTACCTCAGAACTTTTCTCGGTTATTTCATGTAATCAAATCGTAGCTAGCGCAACTAAGACATGTGCGTCGACCCGAGGGTTATGCGAGTAATCACCGCCACTTCCAACTTTGTTGGATCTTTTAAGCAGGAAAACGGACAAGAGTAAACGAACACATGATGCCGACTGACATGAGTTCTTAGCCACCGAACGCTATGGGTTTCATTCTAATCTCATTTTTCGGCTAACTGTTTGGGGTGCGGTACATAACCCTGAGCTGAACTATCCTCTTTGTTTAAGCTGACTGCTGGCATTCCAAACGCTAGCGTCGCATCAGAGGTGTGGGATTTTTGGCGCCACGTAATTCCAAGGTTGTATCGCACCAGCAATCTGATCCTTGTTCACGCCGTCCGGATACAGTTGACTCAAATGACCGTGGAATCAGTGACCTCGCAGCGGTAGTCTGAACACTTTGACATTCGAGTTGTGACGAATGGCCGCAAACTCATTGGCGGAGCAAAATGGTGATCGCATCGGTCACTGTAAGACAGGGTGGCAGCCTGCGCTGATCATTAGGACGTTGATGCCATCCGAAAAGATTGACAAACACCTGGAATGATGTGACCACAGTAGCCTACTCTGGTTGAGTCTACCTAGACCTACATCGTAGGTTAATGATGCGGCATATAGTGTAACCGAAGTATCATAAGCGAGCCATTCTTTTAAACCAGCTCGTTACAGAGCGACATCGAAAAGCTCCACTTCAGTGATGGTCCCAGTGATGGTATTGGCAATCGCTAACTTCGACGTCAACCGGGGCCACAACTGAGATTGCATGTCGCAGTCCGAGACACATGGTGGGTGCTCCAAATTCCGAAAACCAGACAGTTACAGCTTAAAAGTAACGATAATGCTAAGCTTCATCATCGGTCAGTAAGGATTCTAACGCACATGAATCAATCATATCCTATAGACTTTGAGAAAGTGGGTATTGTTGGGAGATTAGGCGTACTAAAGTACACTTAATAATCAGTCAAAGCTGTTCGCCGCCATCACCCGAGGCGGGTTGCCAACTTCATTCTATGCACCCACTTGTCCATGTTGCATCTGGTGCAAACTCAAAGGAATGAGACATGGAAGCATGTGAATGGTAGTCACGAATAATTCTGAATCGGATATTACTTAAGCAAGCACTTCCGCGATGACGATTAACAACCTCGAAGCTAGTGGTTTAGGTGGCAGGATCGAACAAGTAGGCGCTCTGACTATGCTTGCATCAAGCAGACCCATACTTGGCATATTTCGCTATAAACGCCACCAAATGTGTTAAAACACACGTTAACTTGTGTGGATTGAGATCAGCTGCTACCAGGTTGCAGCACACGCTCCATGTCGGACGTGCTCTTCAGATATCGTCCAAGGTATACGACGAAAGCCTACGATTAAGTTGCAGTCTTCGGGACGGTGTTCTCTGCCTGTCAGTCCATCTCCCTGGCAGAAGTGCCCGAGAACTTTGTCCCGATGTCCGTGTTCTAGATTCTTTGGTCGACTGCGTTCAGTCGTCCACTGCTACCTTCGGCAAGTTGAAGCTTTCCACCAATAAATCGAACGGGAGGTCAGTAGGCCTTGCTTGTTCTGGTTGGCACAATGTGGGCCGTAACTGGTTTGCATGCCGTGCCCAGATCTGTGCGCCCACCATCACGTCATAGATGACGCTTCCGCGCTTGCTTTTGATTGCCCCTGGCGTCCATTTTGCATGGCCTTCACGATAGTCACGTACTAGCACCTTCTGTCCAAGCGTAAACGATCGATTCTTTGCTCCATACCGCCGGTTAAAATCCTGTTCCATTCTGCGGTTGCTTCCACCAACCGAGGATTCCGAACGCGGTCGGATGGCGTCTAAAGTACGCGCAGCTTCCTGTTCATCATAGACTGTGCTGGAGAAAGTCCGTCTGGCCCTTGTGGATTCGGTGTTGATCGGTAGAGAAAAAGGAAGCGGTCAACCACCTCCGCTATACGTCCCTCCCCTTTTGATTTGTGGAGAGCTCGCTTGAACGTATTGACAAACCTTTCTGCCTGGCCATTTGACTGTGGATGAAATGGCGTCGAGCGAACGTGCTGGACGGCGCATTGCTTGCAAAACTCCGTAAACGTTGTCGTAGTGAATTGCGTGTCATTATCAGTTACAATTGTCTCAGGACAGCCGAATCTGCTAAAGATTTGGCGCCGTTTTGGTGCTGTGGCATTGGTGGTTGTGCTGTCCATGAGAAATACTTCAGGCCACTTGCTGTAGGAGTCGACTATAATGAGGAGACTTCTGCCGTTGATCGGTCCTGCAAAGTCGACGCGGAGGCGACACCATGGCTTAGTAACTTTTGGCCATGAATGGAGTTCTGATTTTTATGGCGCTTTCAAGACATGGGCGCACTTTTGGCAGCGTTTATCTATTTCTTCTGGCTGTGTCCATGAAGGGCCAGTATACATAACTGCGGGCAAGCGCCTTCATCCGGTTGATTGCAAGATGTCCGGCGTGGAACTGCCGAATAAGGCGCTTCTGAAGTGCCTTGGGGATGACCACTCTTTCAGAAAATAGTATGCAGTCATTTACAATAGAGAGCGAGTGTCGCCTCTGAAAGTACTGTTGCAACTCGGCAGATGGACATGCACGTGGCCAACTTGTTTTGTGAAATTGTGTAACGTTCTTGAGTATTGGGTCCCGAAGTGTTTCGGTTCGTACAGTTTCTGCGGTAACTAATAGACGGTGCAATGCATCAGTTACCAGAATGTTGACGTCAGGTCCAATCTCGACCGAGGCAATGATTGTGTCCTCATGTTCTTGCTGCTGGGCATCAATTAGGCGTGACAGTGCATCCGCTTGGCCAATGGCAATTGTCGACTGGTAGTGGATCTCCAAATCATACTCTATTAAGGTAAGAGCGCAGCGTTGCTGCCGGTTGGCTGTGTAGGCCGGGATGCCCTTTTTAGCACCAAAGATAGCCAGCAAGGGATTGTGATCTGTCAGAAGCTTGAAGCGGCGGCCGTACAGCATTTTGTGGAATTTCTTGAACGCGTAACTATGGCCAATGCTTCTTTCTCAATCTGGCTGTAATTCCTCTCGGCCTTCGTAAGTGTTCCGGCGGCATGGGCGATTGCTTTCTTTCGGTGTACGTGTGTGCAATTACTGCGCCAATCCCATGGCTTGATGCATCTGTGGTCAAGACAATCTCTTTGGTGGGATCAAAATGTGTCAAAAGCAAGTTCGAGGACAGCAATGTCTTGACCCGTTCGGAGGCATTCCGGCATTCTGATGTCCAGTTCCAAGTTTGGCCTTTGGTTAGTAGTTTGTTTAACGGGGCACGCAGGCGGTGCATCTCAGGCAAGAATGCGCTGTAGCGACTGATGAGCCCACAAAAGTAACGCAAGGACTGTAGATCTGTTGGTGGAGGCATTTTTCTAATGGCTTCTACGTTTTCCGGATCTGGCCGACGTCCATCCTTTTCGAGGATAAAACCGAGGTATTTGATGATCGGCGTGGAAAAGGTGCATTTATCCTCACGGATCCGGAAACCGTACAACTGTATACAACCAAGCACTTCATCCAGGCGGTTATACAGTTCTTCTGGTGTTTGACCCATCACTATGATATCATCCAGATATGCAGCGGTTCCAGAAACGCCCGCTAGCATGGTATCCATCAACTGTTGAAAAATGGCTGGCGCCGTTTTTACACCAAGTGGCAAGCGGCTGTATTGGAATAGCCCACGATGAGTGTTGATCGGCAACAACTCCCTCGAGATTTCGTCAACATCCACTTGAAGGTAGGCATCGGATAGATCAAGCTTAGCAAAGTACTTAACACCATTCAGTTTTACAAACATGTCTTCCGGTACAGGTAATGGGTACTGATGGTTGTCCAGCGCGGCATCGAGGCCAGTCGAGAAGTCAGTGCAGATGCGTACCTTGCCATTTGCTTTCTGCACTGCGACAATAGGTGCGGCCCATGATGAGTAGTTGACGGCTGTGATGACTCCGGCACGTTCCACTCGATCGAGTTCTTGATCAACGGTTGACATGGCTGCATATGGCACCGGTCTTATAGCCTTGAACACTGGTTTAGCACCTGGTCGCAAGCTCAGAGTTTCATTGAATTTCGTACAATGGTCCAAGCCATCCTGAAAGACAGAGGCAAATTTTCGTTTCAAGGTACGTGTCATGTCTTCGACGGAGTTTGATAATGGGTCTGGGCTTGCTCGAACTCGGTTGCAGATCTGATTCAAGGGAACATCGAGAAGATTCAACTTCTCAATCTAGTCGAGGCCAAGAAGATTCAAATTCGGCCGGTCTGAAATGTAGCACGTTCCCGACTTTTCCACACCTTGGAAAGCAATCTTGCAATTGAGTTCGCCCACTAGGTTTAACACACTGCCGGATGCATTATGTGCAACTTTCTGAGACTCGACCATCTTCGGCCTCTTTATGTGATTCCATGTGCTCCTGGAAATAATCGTGATGTCCGAGGCCGTGTCAAATTGCAGTTTCGTTGGAATCCCATTGATCAACACAGTGATGAATCGTCGTCTCGATTTACACTCACTTAGGAACGCGCTAATTATGGACAGAGACTCTGCGCCATCCTTCCTAGAATACCCCTTCGATAAGACTTCTTCACTTTCTTCGACCGGACTTGACTTCAGAATTCCTCCTTATGCCCACGCTTATGACACGTTTGACAAATATGACGTTTGAACGGACAAAAGCGCGCGAAATACCATTCGCCGCAAGACTATCATGCTGTGGGCGGTTTGTTCGTATACCTCTTGAAGGGTTTGCTTCGGTTGACAGTCCTGGCCTTTTTCACGAATTGCACGGTATCTGGTGGTGCGAGACCATTCCGTTCGACCATGGCAGTGTCGGGTTAGAGTGAACAGCGTTTTGCATTCACTTACGAGGGCATTCAGTGTCAGATCAGGATCCTGATCCAGCTTAGCTAAAAGCCGCGTGCGTATTTCAGCATCACTGGGGGATTGTAGAGCGCTGACGAACATGAGACACTGAAACTGATCGTCCATTAAAGAGCGTAGTTTGGAACGCTCACACTCACGGTTAATCATGTTTGCTAAGGCCCCAAAGTCGTCCGATTCCTGTTTGACAATTTTCACGCATTGAGAGCGAATACTAAAATAGGATGTAAACTCACCAAAAATTTCCTTCAGCTGCGACACTACTTCGTCAAACGTTAGACCCTTTAGCTGTTTGAGCAGAATGTGGTCTATGAACTTTGAATGTTCACTTATTCCGAGCTTGCGGAGTAGCAATCGCCCCTTCCAGGAGTCGTCCCGACGAATGAAGTCTGTCCGGAACATGTCTTCCTAGCGCTTGAACCACACTTCAAATGTGCATCCAGAATCCGCGTCATAATTGAATTCAGCGATCGCATTCGTGAGAAGATCAACAGAACTCACCTGCATGTCCCGCGTTCTTAAATGAACTTTCATCCTACGGGATGGAGAATATCATTAACGCACTGCGGACTTACCTGTCAATAGAAGGGCCGCTAGTCTCTAGGAAAAAGTAGCTACAGTCTTCTATGGATCGGTCCGATCCTGTGCTCATTAAACTACTAGATGAATCTGATGTTAAGACGTAGTCTTCTCGGTACCGAGAGCTGCAACAGCTCACCCCGTTCAACCAAATAGCCTTTAGAATACCAATAAAGAACTCGGCGTCTCGCTCACAAACTGCAGAAATTATTCGAACTACTACCACTCCAATTGCTCATTTGTTCGCCGAGCTGCGAAATTGGTTTGCAAACGTTTCACCGTCATGCGAGACGGCAACATCAGTGCGTCGAGATATGCAGTGTAATCTCGCTGATTGAATTGTCGACCCGTGATCGGCGTGCAGGTGTACGAGGTGAAACAAGAAGAGCAAGGGAATTCCTGGAAGCGTGGTTCTCAACACAAGACTCGATCAACATGCATATCGAGATTGACCCGGTTTACCGACCCCTCCGACGGAGAGCACTTAAAGAAATTATGAGACGCCGCTTGAATAGGAACAACCCAAGCGATGACCTCCGCCACGGGGAAATGGGTAGAGATCACGGGACACAGATCAAAGCCGTCACTTTCGAAATGTCACCTGCATGCCGATCACGGGTCGACAATTCAATCAGCGAGATTACGCTGCATATCTCGACGCACTGATGATGCCGTCTCGCATGACAGTGAAAGGTTTGCAAACCAATTTCGCAGCTCGGCGAACAAATGAGCAAGTGAATTATCAACCCGAGTTACCAGTTTTCCAAAACATTTTACTACCACTCCATGAAGTGGTAGTGCAAACCTCGACACCTGTCCTACCGCGGAATCTTCAGAGCAACGTTAGAATTGGCCCCCAGCGTCCTTATCTCCTCGTCTGACATACCCGAAAGCCATCGCCTCATCAGGCAGTTTTTTAACCTAACCCAACTAGACATGTAGAATGACCTCAACAGTCATCAACTATCACCACCATGATCAGCTGGACAAATAATACCGCAGAAGTAAGTCCTATTTCCCCTGAAGTATTAAAGCTGCCTTCTGAGCGGGTAATATTGCAGTCATTCTTGTCAAAGCAGGCTCTGTGACTGGTAAACTATACAGCTGATATCATCTTGTTGCTCACCGAAAAACCAAGTTAATACTTGTTACGGGAACATAGTTCTCCTCCGAGAAAAACTGCATAAGCTTCCGTTTCACTGTCTACTGCTTCGGTCCGGCTGGATCGTGTTAGTGCTAGATTTGTAATCTAGGTTCCATGACGTCGGAAGTCATGCTTTTCCGATGCAAGGTAATTAAGTTGTTTCAAGAAGACCGTTAATGCATCAGTAGTAACAGCTTCTATGACAAAAGCTTGGAAGATACTTGGATCCGATAGAAAATTCATAAGCTCAGAGACATTGGGAAACAATCGATTCCCGAACCTGTCTGAGCTTCCGTGACCTTTGAAAGTATCGGTTGTAAGATTACGGTAGGTTAGTTGGCTGAATCGGAACGACCATATGTCTTGTGAATTGGCGTACTCATCTCGCGTTGCCACATGCCAGACACGTAAATTTCGTCAAAATAGTGTTGAGAGAATTGAGCCACATGCTCAGCTTATCTCTCCTCTACCTGCCCTAGGGACTTCGAGTGAAAGTTATGGACGTCAAGCGAGCTGTGCTAACGCATACTCAAAAGATTTTTAGCACTGCTTCTGCCGTGAATGACATGTGAGTGGGTTTTGGGGGTAGGACAACCTTTGTCATAAGGTTGGGTTGCTAGTTATCGCATTGAAATGTTGCAGCGTATTGCAGGCGCAGAACATTCGAAGCATCCTTCGGGGTCCGTGTCGGTCTGCCCGCTGTTTGAAGAAGAGGGATTTCCCGCTTCACCCTGCGTACACTGTTTACGCGTTGATACAGAGGGTTGTGGTTTGAGGCCATACGCGATGCCAACTTCTGCTGGTATGCCCTGCAATCCACGCGAACAAACTGAGTACACACTGGTTACGGTGGATCGTATAAATCGCATCCAGGTCTCGATGCTAGGAGAGAGTTTATAAACATGCTAGGCTGAGTTTCGCACCGCTTTATACTTGCGTGCCCTATTTCGCACAAACAAGACTGAGTTTCTCTGGTGGACAGTCTTAGTCGCTGATGCTTCGTGAACCAGTGTTAAACTGGTCGGGGAACATTTGACATGCACTAGACGATGCCTTGTCAGACATAGAGGTCCAGGTGGTTGTCTCATCTAGTCGATCTAATATGTCGTAGCGTACAATCGTTCTCGTTGCGTCGGCAATTTTTACGAGATATCCTGCCTAATAGGTATATTCGAAGAGTAAGACTACGTCGCCGCTGCTGCGCAATGGGACGTCGACAATCACTCTGTCGCTCATTAGTTCTTTGTTGGTGAATATCCGGTCCAGTATTGACGGCTTATCTTTTTCTCGGAATCGGGTAGGAGTGCTAATTTGGCCATACAGCGGGAAAGTGAAAACAACCACTTGTAGATCTAACTTAAAATGTTCTCCAGAAGCGGCATGGGTTTCCAGAGCATGGACGTAGAGACGCCAGAAATAAGGTGACGATACTACTTCTTTTTCTCACCTGCCTTAGTGCATATGCAAGAAATGGTCAACATTAGTGTCGTGCGCTTTCTACGTCCAGCCGTAGGGCAAAAGGTCGTTTACCACACATGTAACACCATTTAAATCGCTTACTTGTACGTTTATTCGAGTTGTAATTGTAGTTGCTTGAAGTGAATTGCCGAAAAGAGTTCTCTTCGCAAGTGTGATGCTTCTAATATCTGAACGGGTATACTTAATGAACTATCTAAATCGTCTACCGCTTGTGCCAACCATTTTTGAAAAATTTAACTCGAAACTTTCAAACCAAACGGTAAACGCAGTCGTAGCAACTACTGTAAAGAAAGTGAATCCTTCGTCTAGAACCACGGGCCAGAATGCGAAAGACAGACCTACATTCGTAAAATATATAGCTTTGGTCAAAAGGGGCAAAATGTCTTCTAGGGTAAATGACGCATAATGTCCTATGCGCATAGTCTGATCCAACGCTTTCTGGTCAATACACACACGCAGTTCTTCCGTCTTCTTTGTAATGATTACGGCCTGACTAATTTAGTCCGTTAACTCGTCGACATTAGAAAACACACCCTTCCTCACTGATTTACTCAATTCTGTGAAGAACTTGACAACCAGCACAGCCGGTGGAACTCTCAGCCGGTAGCGCAATCTGTCGTATCAAGGAGTCTAACGACAAGTGAGCGGTTCCCTCAACTTTTTCCCTAACCCAGGCTAAAAACAGACGAATACTGGTCACTACTATCGGTTTCTCCCTGATAAACGTGCACGAAGCGATCATAGTTGAAAATACCACAGAGCTGGTACAGCCATACCAAACTCACCAGGAGTTTACCGGCGCCGGTGCACTATCGGGCCCGAACAACACGGTCACTATGCAGAAACCTAAACCGCTCAGTTCAGTGCGAAGCTATCCCCACTCGTCTACGCAGATCACAAGTAAGTTGCCCTCAGTGAAAACGAGGCCGACGTATCCCGCACAGTACTCACTGAACTCGCCCCAGTGTCACCTGGCTCTCCTGAAGTCAACGCTTTGTCTTCTGAGCTGCGTTCGTGTCAATGCCTTAGTTACCCAGCACGCTAAACAGACGTGATGGGCCCAACAGCAACGACCCCACCCCATCTCTGCGCGGGGCTTGCAAATTTGGCCGTGCTCTATACTTCCTATCTTTTTCAGCTTTTCGGCACTGAATCAAAAATCTTTTGGTTCAATTTATCAAAGCTTTGTTCTGTAACCATGATCCGGATCGTTTACACTCACGACACTTTGAAATTGTTGCGTGCTTTCACGCAACTGAACTGGGCACTTTTCCCTGGCCAAGCTATGTGAAACAAAATAAGAAGTAGCAAAAAGTGGCAAAGGAATTCTACCGAAAAACACCATGCGGCAAGGCGGGTTACACTTCGGAGGAAATATCTCGGAACTATGAACCTACCTGTTTTACTCAATGTTATTATTGGATCACTACTTAGTAAACAAGAGAAGTTCAAAAAATACCAAAAAATGTTGTGAATAATCTCACTTTGGCATCATTATGCCGCAGGAAACCTGGCTTCAATGAACAATGAATTTATACGGGTTAAGAAGCGCTGCTTTACAAGTCCCGTTGGATAGTTGCAGGGGATATCAATATAACAATAATGATGATAAGGATAGTAAAATAGTTAATACTTTAAATATGAAAATAAGGACTTATCGTTTGCTTCGCTGCAGTTCTGCGATCCTCTTAGATTCACAGCATCCACAGTTAACAACGAATAATTCCAGGGTAAACTCCAGGAGTAGGATGGAGACGTTGTGTTAAGTAACAAGGTGTAAGTGGATGAGTGCATCGTCCAACCGTATTTTAAATACTGTTAGTGTCGGTGCAGAGACGACAGATTCTGAGAGAGCATTCCACGGTTGACAGACACGAATGGAAAAGAAATTTCTGCGGCACTCCAGACGACTGTATTGTTCTGCGAGTTTTAATGAGTGGCCCCTCAGGTTTGTATTGCTGCTGAGTTGCAGTGAAGAGCGGCACACATGATGTGGGTCTCGCAGAATCAAGTATGCCATAATCAGGTCGCCTCGTTGTCTGCGATAGCTTCCACTGAACAATCCCAGTCGTCGCAGCCTCTCCTGGTAGGAAAGATTGCGCATTCCAATTACGTTCTTAGATGCCCGGCGTTGTGGCTGCTCCAGTGCATTAAGGTCGTGTTTCAGCCATGGATGCCAGGCTTGAATTGCATATTCGACATGGGGGCGAACATACGCACTGAGCATTTGTCGAAATATGGAGCTGTTTAGTTGTCCAAACGCCCTCCTCAGCAGCCCAGCGTGTTGGTTTTCGGTCTTCGAGGCCTTTTCGGATTGCCTGAAGCAACCCAAGTCATCTTGAACCAGGACACCCAAGTCACGTTCGAGAGTTGATTGTTGTAGTATATTCGTTCCGAGTCGGTAGGAGCAGCTGCTCTGATGTCGGATGGAATGCACTTGGCATTTACTGACGTAGAAATGCAATAAGTTTTGGGTCGACCATTGATACACCTTATCTAAATCACTCTGAAGCACATGTTGGTCGGTGTTCGCCTGGATCCTGCGCCAGATCTTGATATCGTCGGCAAACATTAGGAAGTTTGAAGCGATTCCCTGTGCAATGTCATTAATAAACACCAAAAACAAACGTGGACCTAGAGCCGAGCCTTGCGGCACACCACACTCGACTTATATGGGGTGCGATAAAGAGCTCCGAACTCTGACCACTAATTGCCGTTGAAGTAGAAAGTTGGCGATCCAGCTTAAAAGAGGGTCTCCGATCCTGTAATGCTGCAGCTTGGATAGTAGTATCCGATGGTCTAGACGTTGATGTTGACGATGTACTTGTGGAATTCGATGGATTTCACTATTTTCCTGTTGACCACCAATGTACATAGAGGAACGGCGATGATGGCGTTATCACTTACATTAATTTTCATGGTACACTCCGATTAGACGCATTTTTCGCTGCAACACGTAACGCATCAGCTGTCTAAAGGTGAAATACGAACCACGATTGCTGAACAGTTACCATTCGATTTCATTGATTGATGTTTATATCTTTCCCAGTTGTCCAACATCCAAAGTCGAAAAATTCTGCGATGGATTTACAGCTGTTATCCTCGAATACCTGGAACTGACCTTGTGCATAGTTGCCTGTGGTTTTACCAGCTCTGACACCAGCCTCATTGCGAGCGTCGGGCTAAAGCACAAAGTACAATTTCCAACCAGCTTAAATGCAACTCCTGACATGGTATTTGTTAACAATCTGAAGATGTTTTCTTTGTAATCAGGTGCCGGTTAGGTGATCTGATCATGCCATCGGAATGTTATCTCCCGTTATCTATAGCAAGACGAACTATAAAGATCTCATGCGTTTCAAAGATCGGAGGTTCAGTAGGAGACAATGCCTTCAACAATGCATACAGTGACTGTGTGAAACTATTACCTTCACAGATTTTACTTTGTTTTAGAATGCAAACTTATCAGAGTACTGCGACAAGTTGACTATTTACTTAAACATATGCTTCAACATCGGTAGTCCAGCTGAGAATCATTTTATCCATGCTGACCGCTTTTCCTCTCAACATCTTAAACGACTGCGTAGGCTCAAAGAAACGGCTTTTAAACGTAAAGACGTTACAGCAGTAAAGTTACAGTTTATTGATATAAAATCGAATTGCATCGACTCAACGATATCTACGTTCAAGCCATACTTGGAAACAATAATTATCGTGAAATATGGAAAATGTTGAAACAGTTAGGCGGGGTCACCCGCGAGGTCACTCATTCAACTCCTGATGAGGAAAAAGTAACCCTCAATTTTTGGGACAAGGGTAGTACTTCATCCGTGGATATAACCTATGCTGGGTTATAGCTAGTCTGAGATAGCCCTCCTTCCATGAACAGCCTAGAAGTAAACAGAGAATTAATCGGGCTGCAGATTAACAAGGCGCCTGATCCTAGTAAATTGTCTCCCGTCCTTCTGAAGGAGTGTGCAGATTACTTGGCGGAGACCCTCTCCGACTTGTACACTCTATGCTTCAAGCCGTAGAAGATAGCTGACATGAAGGGAAGCGCAAACATCACGCCAGTGCCAAAGAAAGAAACCTGCCCATATCGGCCGATCGCACGCAGGTTGGTTGCTTTTGAGACATTCGAGAGGCTTATTCTTAATGTGGTCTCAGCAAAGGCCCAAGTGTATGATCCACATGATTCTACATATCGCAGCTCAAGGTCCACGTTTGATGTACTAGCATGTCTAGTACATACTTTGCTCCCGTCAGTGGATAATAAAAATAAATCCATCCGCATCTACTTCCTAGAATTTAGCAACACTTTCCGTTGTGTGAACCGTGAACTACTGTTGCGTGTTATATTAGGTTCCGGAGTCCAAACTCTCTTGTACTTCTGTTGGAAGATTATTTTACCAGCAATAGCCTATTTAGCAGATTGATGGGGAAAAACTCTTCTTCAATCACCACGAACTCTGGTGTTCTTCAGGGAGCCATTTCGTCCGCATTCTTGCTTTCCAATACGTTACCTCAATCCCCGTCCCTGATGAAGCCATCTTGCTGAAGTATGCGGATATAATCCATGGCGTCCATCATCCAAGCATAGAGTCATTGGAAAAGCTACAAACCCTATTGGACAACCTCACATCTTGGTCCAAAGCTCGTTGCCTACCGTTAAACACCTCGAAATGTAAGGATGTCCGTTTTATGCTGTTCAAAGGAAATCGCTACCTGCAACTCCTGACACAGTGTCCACAACTTTATATTGAGTTTGAGTGTTTGACCTCTTTCTTCTAAGTAAAAGCCCTGGGGGTGACACTGAGCAGTAGGCTTACGTGGTCCCTACACGTAAACGAAATATTCACTAAGTTTAGCAGACTCTCATTCTATGTTACACGTCTCAGGTTTTCTGCCGTATGTTGATTTCTGATTTATCGTTTTATCACTGCATGTCTGTTACCCTACTGGACGTATTGCTCCCCAGTTATCTATCCTGGTCTCCTGAGTAAGGATCTAAAAATAATTGCCAGATCAGTGACGTATCTATCCCGGTGTAGTGGAATTTCAAGAATGGGAATTGTCAACATCATTGTTGCCCACCACGTGAACTCCTGTAAAATCTTTGCATGGAAAATACTCACAGATATTAGCCATCTCATCCACAGAGCTTTGTCCGAATGCCCATCAATCTTATCCATGACCAGACATATCTACAAAACTAAATACGCCCGCACAAGGGCCTATGGTACATCTGTTGTTCTTTTCCTGGCACGTTTTCTGAACGACAGTAACTCAGTCCTTCAAGAAATGATTAGCAAATTATTCTATCGATATTTGCTCTGCCAAAGCTTTTTTTCAACCCAAACAATTGACAGCCTCGCATGCCTAAGCACGCTGCATTATAACTATAATCCGTCCCTTCGTGGGCTTGGTTTCTCGGCACCACGAGAAAATAAACCATTATTATTGTTATTATTATTGCAGATGAACCTAAGTACCCTTCAAACGTATAACAGACATACACGGAATTTGTAATTGCGAAGGAACTAAGACCAATAGATGTAATGCCGACATTCCGCAGCGCTGCGCTAATTGTGTGTTCATTGACTTATTCATCTATTTAGGTTACTGCAGAAACTACGACGGTTTGTGCGCACCTGAGATAGTTTGGTATTCAACAGAAATGCGATTTCACACTGGTCATGCACGCAATGCGCCACCTTGCTTGGGAAGTGGATACGGCGCGATCAAATCATGAGCGTTATGGGGGGGGGGGGTGCACTGACAAACCTGTTGATTTTCTATCCTGTGCTAGCGGGAGTAATGCTGTTCCATTGCAGGCGTGTGGCTAGTTTGTCGAGGTACATGCCAACTGCTGCAGAGACATGCATTTATATCCCCATGGAAAGAATTCGCTACTATTCCCGTACCGCATGTATGTCACGTTGTATCAAAACAATGCCATCTCAGCGGTGATGTGAATATTTCCCCGTCATTTCTGCGATATGGCCAGTTGGACGTAAGGCAACAATAGGCCTTACTCACTGTGTTAGTTGATATAATGTTAAGGGCATAACGTTTTGATCACCCACCGGCTACTTATCCCTAATATTAACTTTACGCAGTATTATTAGTGTATCGCAGTAACAGGGCGTAGCTGACGAGCATCCGTAAGTGGTAGCAGACAACGAAGTGTTGGCAAGATCCGTTATTGAGGAATTTAGATGCCATGGGATTACAGAAAGTAGAAAGCAAATAGGCACTGAAGTCCCACACACAGCAGTGGCACGGCAAAGTCTCCTGAGTCAGTTGACGTATTGGGTACGAACAGGCACTCAGTAACACTCAGACAATCCCAGCACTCAGACAGTCATTACATGTTGCATGGGTACTCCGCTAACGATACCGTCAATTGCCGCAGATCAGACTCAGTAAGCATCTGACCTGAGGTCCAGACAAGCCCTTAACGTATTCGTTGCCGCTGCGCGATGAGAATGAGTGTCTGGTTCTCAAGCCGCCGGCACAGTAATAGCCCGTCTATGCCACATCACATGCGTCGGTGGACACTTTTTGGACCATGCTGGCCTAATCGGGGAACACAGTCAAGTCTGGTTTGGACGGTTGCAACCTTCAAGGTTTATTCCGTGGCTGCCTGCTTATGTTGTCCTCTGAGTGCAGTGAAACAGATTTCGTCCACAATTGGTGTCACTCACAGTTACCCTACTATGCGATCCGGGCTAAGTTAGGAATCATAGTGTTCAGGCGGAGGTTGACCGAAGTAGTTCTGAACCGGGCACAATGATTTCACTCTTCCACGAAACTGGCAGACACATATCCAGGACGGTGGTTTTGCCACAATTTCAGAGATTGCGCATACAACGTCAGCCGTGATCGCACAATCCTAAGTTCAACCACAACCATGTGCAAAGAATTTATAATTTTGAGACAATTAAGATTTCCTTCACAAAACAAGATGCATGGTACAAGATTCTTAGATAGATTAATCCCGGTATGCTTACTTAGTTTAAATATCATGGAATGTTGATTTCCCCTTTTATTACTACGTCAATGAAGTTTCGGTTATCTGAGTTTCTGTTTTCGGATATTCTGTAGCGCTTCTTGCCATGCATGTTTTCTCTGTCAAATCGTTCCGAGATCACGCTTGTTTCACTTTGCGCACCTTCGACATTACAAAATGCATCCTGTTTGTCATTCAGTGTCTACCTCTCCTGTTGCCCATCTCGTCTATCCGTTGAAAGCAGAGAGAGTGATTGCCAGTCTCGACGAAGGCTGTTAATATTTCAAGCACGGTAGGTCGAACTACACAACGAACAACTGCAAGTGTCAAAAAAGCAAGAAAGAACAACATTTCGACAGGATAATCTGAATTCTGCTATTCCGCGTATTTCGTCAACTATTTACATATACTTGGTGGATTGGATGGATTGCATACAGTGAGCACCAAGGTGTAATATACGCCACTTGCATTCAAATAGCCCCTACATGAATGACACTCGTTGTTGTACGCACTGCCGAGCAAGCAGAACAACTACTGTTGGCGCTAAGCAACTGTTACCACGCAATCGAATTTACAGTTGAGAACGAATCTTACAACTCCATCCAATTTTAGATATTTGCTTAAAAGGAACCTAAATGATACGCTACCGTAAATTAGACATTTAGTGTCCTATGAATTACAAACAAGCTCCGGTTTGTGCCATCTTTGCGATAGTTGACCAGCTATGCTCAGAGGAAATGATTGCATGTGAGCTGCAATGCGTCTGCTCTATAGTACACGAAGATGGACATCCGGAGAAGTTCCCAGCAAAGCACTCAAACGGGAACGCGTAAACCAGGAACGAACGAGTGCTCGACGTCCCTAAGAAAAAGTGTTCATAACGATGCCATTCAAAGGAGACTAAAATGGCAGGAGATTCAAATATCGCCTTCGTCAATCGATAACATAGATAGTACGCTGCTGAGCAGGTGGTTTGGCACGAAGTTAAGAAGTTGCTGTTTATATCCACCCTGGACATGTCAGACACTTGCGCTTCACTATAAGCGCTGCTTGCGTTTTGTGCCGTTGCAACCACTGGAAATGTATTGTAAGCATGCGTTGTGGAGTCAATGTCATCGTCCAACAAGCCTTCAGGATCTCGCTGCATTCTGATGACAACATGTATCAGCGTAGGTTGCACGTCGGCAGTAATGTATGTCACTGTGTACAAAAATGGCTGCTTGCTTGGCTGCCTGTAATAGTTGTCCATGTCAGGGTTAGCGTGCGCGGATCCCGCTGTAAATTATTCACAACAAGCTGCAAGGACGTCGGTAAATGAGAGAACAGCGTTTGGCTGGTTTCCGTATTTACCTGAATTACCCGAGTGAACTTTGTGCGCCGCCACTATTTATTGGCTTTGCCATGCTGCCTTTGGCGATGATGTGGCATTTAGCAATACGGCAGTTTTTGTAGCAAAGTGATGTGTTTCGTTGTCGAGTGATGCGATTGGCGAAGCCTTGAGTTTAGCAGTCAAGTCACTGGATGTAATAGAGTGGTTCCATCTGCATTCATAATCATTTAAATGGTCTCATTTTGTGAGCCGCTTGTGACTTCCAGACTGGTGTGGATCACCGGCCTGGAGTACCTGTGTCCAATTCATACGTCGTTATTTGTATTCCATTAGGGGACAACTAGGCTCGGCTCCGCCAGACTTCCCTTTGAACGGGCGTTTGGTTTATCACGACGCGCAGTGCTTGGACGGTAGTACTTTTTGCAATTTATCAGGACTTTTAAAAGTTCCATCGTACTCACAGCGTCCATGAAGTGGAGGAGTACGCGACAAATGCCGTGCTAGCCATGTGATCGTAAGAAGTCACTTTCATTCATCTTCGCTTCAGCTCATCTGGAATGCAACGAAAATAAGCAGGCACGTGGGGTATATGATCACCAGGCTTATCGGAGCACAGTTTCTATATCTTCGGCTTCAAACTTCGTGTAAACGACTTCAATGAAATTACGGGACAGTGTGCTGTAACCAGCTCGTGTGGCTGATATTATGGAGTTTTGCCAATAAACAATGCAATAGAAATTTTATAAGGTATATATATATATATATATATATATATATATATATATATGTATCTGTAAACAGACACGAATGGAACCGTGGCCATTTAAATTCCCTACATACGCGGCAGACGCCAAATAAATGCACCCGCTATTTCTGCAATCTCTTCACATGACCAGATAAGCTCAGCACCAAGTCAAATGCAATGTACCCTTGATACATCAACCCTCTCCTTTTACAAGGTATACTGGCGATGGCGGAAGTTATAACAACAATACCCGCAAGGTTATCAGCAATGGGCTCGTTCCCAATGCTCCCACATATATTTACCGCTCAAATAATCCTCTATTACAATGACTCACACAACAGTGATGCGAACGCCGAGTCCACCACTTATGGTATGTTCCCATTAATTTTGATTGACGCCAGATGAATTATCAACAGACGGTATTTTATAAGCATGCTTGCAGATATAAACGAGCTGCAAGCAATCCTCGTTACCGAAACGTAGTAACCCGCTGATATATTAGACTGTAATCAAATTACCCCTTTAACACCGCTTCCGTAAAGATCGATGTAAAAGAAAACGTGGTGGATACCTCATGCAACTCTATCACAAATGTACAGCTGAAGGCATTTAAAATCTACGGCTGACAAATCTCCCTGATTGTTTCTGGTTCCCAGTCTGAGGAGCATCGGTGCAGCTGCATCTATCCGCAAAATTCCAAATTCATCAACCATGAATGTTTCGTCAGAGCAATGAGAATACATAAGTTGCGATATGTCAAAATTTCGGTTGTTCCCATCAGTCGCGAACATTATACAAATGGGAGTCATAGACAGTTATATACAGGGCGAAGAGTTGGCACACCAATCAAAATGTCAAAATCAAGACCACGGTAACCTAATTGGTTGTCTCAATGGTTTCTGTGCACATAACACTGGTTAATAAGCCCTAAATACTCT
>OX104063.1:172536742-172631179 GCA_944474145.2 Dicrocoelium dendriticum
AATTGAATTCAGAACTGTTGACAGCCGCGCAAAATGTTCGTTGCTGGTGAAGACTAGGATGTCGTCCATATACCGCTTGTACAAATTAGCTTCACCAATGCTGACAGTAACTTGTCTTTCTATCAAGCCTAGATAGGTGTCTGCTAATACTGGACCCAGAGGGCTACCCATGGCGACGCCGTCAATCTGTTTATAAGCAGTCCCTCAAACTCGAACCGTATATTTTTCGTGCACAATAGGAATCATATCCCTCAAATACTCCAGGGGCAGGCTAACCGATACGTTTTGACTCGCGATGAAATCACACAAATTTTTAACCGTCTCACGTAGAGGCACGTTTGTGAATGTGGAGTCAACGTCTATTGAGTACATTTGCTTCGCACGCAGCGACATGTGTTCCAGTGTCTCGACTAATTCAAAGGAGTCCTTTAGGCAAAACGTGGTCAGGAGTTTGCGTACCGGCTCCAAACTTTACGCTAGCCACGGCACAACGTTGTGATACGGTGCGTTGTTAATACACACAATCGGGCGCAGTGGGTTACCTGCCTTGTGTAATTCGGGATCGCCCCTCATTCTGGGTGTCTGAGTGCCAGTCGGTTTCAACCACCTGTATTGCGAGTCATTGGTGTAACCTTGTAGCAAGAGAATCTGCAGTTTCCTTGTCATTTGCTTCTCGACCAAGATGTTGTTTTCTGGCGTCTTGTCTAAGTGGAACTTCCATAAGTCCCCCAAAATAGATTCCATCTTGCAATGTAGTCAGGCCGGTTTGTTATCACAATGCCCGATCCCTTATTCGGCTGCAGAAAAATTATGTGTCCCATTTGTTTTAACTCTTTGATCGCCATATTGGGTTGGGCTTTCAGACAGCATCTCTGGCTTATCGGCGTGTTCAGGTATTCGTTCACAATATCTACCAATTTTGCCTGGAACAAACCCGCATCTTCCATCGATCTGAGGGTGTGGTCACTGAGCTGTTCATTCAGATACTCAAACTGAGCCTACGTGTTGAGCTTAACTATTACTTTTGGCGGCAATCGTTATTTCGGTCCAATTGAGAGCACTTCCAAATCCAACCCACCGTATCACAACGTTGTGCCGTGGCTAGCGTAAAGTTTGGAGCCGGTACGCAAACTCCTGACCACGTTTTGCCTAAAGGACTCCTTTGAATTAGTCGAGACACTGGAACACATGTCGCTGCGTGCGAAGCAAATGTACTCAATAGACGTTGACTCCACATTCACAAACGTGCCTCTACGTGAGACGGTTAAAAATTTGTGTGATTTCATCGCGAGTCAAAACGTATCGGTTAGCCTGCCCCTGGAGTATTTGAGGGATATGATCCTATTGTGCACGAAAAATATACGGTTCGAGTTTGAGGGACTGCTTATAAACAGATTGACGGCGTCGCCATGGGTAGCCCTCTGGGTCCAGTATTAGCAGACACCTATCTAGGCTTGATAGAAAGACAAGTTACTGTCAGCATTGGTGAAGCTAATTTGTACAAGCGGTATATGGACGACATCCTAGTCTTCACCAGCAACGAACATTTTGCGCGGCTGTCAACAGTTCTGAATTCAATTCATCCAAATCTATCGGTGTCCCATGAGTTGGAGTAACACGATAGTCTGCTATTTTTGGATATACTCATTAAGAGAGGGACCGATGGTGCACTATAGCGCACGGTTCATCGCAAGGCAACTTGGAGCGGGCAGTACCTCCAATTTTTCAGCTTTGCCCCAGTGGCACACAAACGTGGCCTAATGAAAACGCTCTTCTACATAGCCAGACGGATATGCAGCCCCGAAATGTTGCAAGCTGAAGAAAAATTCTTGTTCAAACCTTGGTGTTAAATGGGTATCCTGAGAAGTTCATTCGGATCCACAGCAGGTCTCCCAAAGAGAAAATACCGGTGTTAACAGCAGAGAAAAAGCATATTTCTTTGTTCTTGCAGTTCAAAGGAGACCATGTAGCAAATGATATCGGACATAAATTCTAGTCCACCCTTATGCGCATCTATGCGACCGCCCAGTTGCGACTCATACATACAAGGCGAAGCTTTGTTCTTCATGACCGTCAGAGCAACTCATCAGTCAGTTCGGCCTCTTACATCGTTTACCGGTTCGCCTGCGGTTGCGGTGACATTTGCATAGGCAGGACTGACTGTCAGTTAGCTCAAAGGGTAGCTGAACATGTGCCGATGTGCGCGGAACAACTGATGACGCAACAAAACGGAGTGGATCCGAGGATGAATCGGAGCCCAGCATCTTCTATCACCAAGCATTTCTTGGCAACTCGACATCAGACTGCGTTCAAGGTGTTATTATTCAACAAGGAGCCGATAATTTTGCCAATTAGTGAGGCTTTGCTAATTAGGGCTTATCAACTTGTGTTGTGTGCACAGAAACCATTGAGACAATCAATTAGGTTACCGTGGTCTCGATTTTGATATTTTGATTGGTGTGCCAACTCTTCGCCCTGTATATAACTGTCTATGACTCCCGCTTGTATAATGTTCGCGACTGATGGGAACAATCGAAATTTTGACATATCGCAACTTATGTATTCTCACTGGTTTGACCAAATGGCTGAAGGTGATTCAGTGTTGAAATATGATTGTTGTTCGTATCACCCCAGCTTTTGATTTTGCACCGGAGGATACGCACAAACAAAGCATATTTCTAGATGTTTTCAGCACACCGTAGACACACTGGTCCTCGCAGACGTTCTTGTCTACACACAACCTTCATTTATTCATTTAGAGTTGGTTGGACACCGTGGGTTACTATGCCAACTAGCTTGACGAACACATTAGACGTGATTTTTATATTGGATATATCTAACATACAGAGAGACGTTTCAGAGAACATCCCTGGTATCGACGGAAACATGATACTCTTAACCTGCACCGTTAAAGTGGCCACCAAACAAGTACATCCTTCCTACTACAACAGCCACAGTATTAACTGGAAACTCTTCCGGCAAATAATCCGGTCCTGCGATTGCGATGTCTACTTTCTCTCCAATAATGCATACACAGCCGTGGAGCACTTCTGTCATTAGTTTCAGCAAGCCATAACCCTCGTTGCTGCACAGTGACGTTTAAAAAGATGCAGCCGAACGTTCCATGAGTCAGGAATCCGGCAACTCGATCGCGCGCTACAAAAGAATAGGATATTTTACAATGATTCCACAGATGCACCGACTCAGCTCTTAAACCAAGCACTTACAGATGATGGGAAGAACACCTGAAGATCAAGCAACCCTACGAATGACATGTAAAAGCAAAAGAGATGGTTTGACATCTCCGTCGAACAACCAACAAACGCTTTTCATTGATCACTAAAATGGTGGACGACATCCAGGCGCATTTAGCTCTTTCTTCTCCTTCTACATGGCCCTTGACATTAACGCTATAATTACACTAAGACTCCATCTAAAGTGCTATTGTTCACCATAATATCCGCCAAGCAACACATTCTATTCAACCGTGCTCAATTCTGGATGCTGATTGCATCCCCCCATCCGCCATGAAAGTTGGAGGGCTTGATGTGTCACTGTTCCTTTTGTATATGTTTTCGGTTTCACTGGGATCCAACTATTTTGCAGATCAAAGGAAAACTTCATTCATCAGTCCTCGCCACAAGGGAGGTGCAAAACAGGAGGTTGACCATAACAGGCTAAGCCAAAACACTCTTATAATAGCCGGATTATTCGTGAGCATGATAAAAATAAGGTGAGTAGGTTCATCCACTCACTGGGGCACATAGGCCGATCCTAAAATGGTTTCCTTGACTAACCATCTTACACATTCTGGTAGCTGCATTACCTGTACTACATACCGGACTCCATTAACTCAACTTATGCCACATTATTTCTATGCTTGCACATGCAGAAAACCTTGGATCGGGTGCCTAACAAACGGTTACCGAATTAGCAGGATCCCTTTGAAGTCCGCAACACATCAATGGGTTAGCTATCATCATACATGAACGGTCCCGCTAAAATAGTCACCTTAGGCGTCTATTGCTCTTCCCTGCGTCCAATTGCCAGCGGGATTAAACAAGAATGTTCGCACGGTACATTAATTTCCTTTCTTTGTGTCAATGATAGCAGTTCGATAAACGAACATAGTGTGCCGGACAGCTGGTCGACATATCTGAATTGTCGGCTGATTGCGACGAACAAAAATAGTGTGCCGTATTTATTTGTTAATGATTTAACATTCGTCCACAAGCACCGGGGAGTTGAGCATCGGAATGTACTACCACTCATTCAAGAACACTTTTATTCGCTTAAGACTTGGTGCGACAGGTGGATGATGACGTTTTAAGCACAACAGTCCAGTACCATATGTTGCGGTCCCTTGAAACCCGAAGTATCCATCACACGTAACATTGAACGCATCGGTGTGCAGCCGTCTACCCATGATCTTGAAATTTTTATATGCTTGTACCTTTAACATTTCTGAACAGATTCAGTACCAGATAGCAGGAGCCAGACAAACCTACGCTAGTTGGCGGCATCCGGTTTCGGAGTTGTCTGTCACAGTGACCAGTTACAGGAAGCCTGCGCCTACTGAGGGACCATGGGCGACTTGCGCTGCACCACCCACAGGTCCAACCACACACCTCATATCCAGTTTAAACCCGAAGGAATAAGACCGGGAGGCATGTGGATGGGAGCCATGTTTCATCAACGGAGTGGGCCCATTTTCCTTCACAGGCAAACACAAGCACGCTGTATTTGGGAAATCAAGCGTACACAAGGCGGTGGCTGGACCGTAGTCCGCTCCACACTGACTGCATGGAACCAATCTTTGATCCTAACATGGCCACAGGGACCGTGCACCCCGTCCCCTCCAGCAACGACCAACTGTGTCCTAGAGCCAGTATGGGCGAGGTAGTGGGTAATCGACAGGTAGGCACCTTGTCAACATGCACATCAAGCGCAGCCACACCGGGGATATCAAGCAACAGCCAATCACTTGAGAGAAAGATAACAAATAAAATAAATCGGATAGTGCATACAGATACGGAGACATAACTCTTCACTAAATGAACGTATAAAGAAATGAGTACAAACGAATCCGAGATAACTTCAAGAGGTCAGAAAACATGTTCCAAGAAAATGGCACAAACGCGGAAATGTTATCGAAATTAACTACAATTAGCTTCAGCAACGTGTGCAAGTTTATAGAGGAGAGTACAGGTAGACATTCATCTGAGAAATAAAATCATTAGGACAAAGGTGAAAACTCACCACCTGAAATAAATAGACTTAGCATGCAAGCACGCACGCAGTTAGTAAATCGGATTCAACGTACCTACAAAGGCTGCGCCAGTTCTGCCTACGTTCTCTGCAGAACCCGTCCTCGCTTAGGTGGTGGTCCCGAGTGGCCTCGCTCATGGCTCACTAGGCCTGCCTGACTCAGGCACTCGCGAATGCATGTGCTACAGAAGCATGCGCACGATATCGATGGAGTACAACCCATCGGTGCTTGTCGCTTCGGCACTTGCCGTTTCTTCTCTGCATGCATGAGGTCTTTCTCCCGCACTTCGGCAACTGCCTTCGTGAGCAAATCGCGCCATGCACGCCGCTCAACCACCTTCGATTCCCAACAACTGAACTGAACATTAGAACCGGATATGCTCACCTTGATCATGTGCTGGTAATGAAGCGCCGGCTTCTCCACGTGCCACTTTTGCACACTCAGCTGACCATATAACAGCTGCTTCGTTATCCGCGTCAAATGCATACGCTGCACATGACCGAGCCACCTCAGGTGTCTCAGCAAAAGCACGCAGTCCACTTCGGCGCAACCCTACGTGTATGCAACTCTGTCGCACCAACTGATGCGCATGATACGCTGTTGATGAAACCGCTGGAGATATCCCACGTATCACTGCCGTATAGAAGACCGGACAACACAATAAATCTGAACACCATCAGCTTCGTGCCAACAGTAAGCTGTTGGTTATTCCACACTCGGTACTCTAGCTTCCTGAATGTCACCGCTCCTTTCGACACGCGAATACGCAGCTCATTGTGTAGTTGGTGGTCAGTTGAAACCACACTACCAAGGAAGCAGAAACGGGAGGTGGTTTCCAATACTTCATCGCCAATGCTGATTTGCAGCACCATTGCAGATTGCATCACCGGTGAAGGCTGAAAAAGTCAGACAGTTTTGTTGATGTTGATGGTGAGTCCGAATTTGGCCGCTGTCGAAGCCAGAGCACTAGTCATGGGCTGCAACTCATCCGCGCTGTGTGAAAACAACGCACAGTCGTCAGCAAACAGCAACATACGGATAGTTGTCTCACAGACTAGGGTTCTCGCACCGAAACAACGGATGTTCAGCAACGCACCATAAATGCGTTGCTCCACAGGAACGTCGCAAGCACAAATCACAGCAAATGCACAAGACATCATGGCATGCAAGCAAGTAGCAAACAAGCAGGAGCTAAGACACAGTCTTGCTTTACACCAGAGACAATTGCAAGATCATCCGAGGCCTATCCACACAGCTGCACCTTCATACCGCATACCACTATGCAGACATTCAAGTAAGCTTAAAAACTTACTCGGATAACCAAACTTACTCAACACCAGCCACAATACCTCGCGGTTCACCGTATCAAATGCTTTGATGAAAGCAACAAGCGGCGGGTACAACGGCTAGTGCCGCTCTTTGAACATTTTCTGCAATTGACGAGTTGCAAATGTCATATCGATGGTTCGGCGACCCGAAGGGAATCCACATTGCTTTTCCGCCGCGTTCGGCTTCACAACCGGACTGACGAGAAGGTTGAGCAGGATTCGAACAATCACCTTACCCACACAATTCAGCAAGTTAATACCACAAATAATTCGTAGCACATTGCGTGCTTCCTCTGCCCTTATGCAGTGGTAGCACAAGGGCATCCTTCAGGTCAGGAGGCACCTCCTCCCCAATCCACAAGTGTTGCACCAATTGGTGCCGCGTATTCACAAACACGCATCCGCAGTGTTTCAATACTTCAGGCGGGATCCCGCCGACATCCTTGCCGCTTCGTAGCTGAGCAAGTGCTCTCTGCGTCTCATCCAGAGTCGGTGTGTCAGCAAGACTCGTCTTCATCTCCAGTTGTTGCAACCCGTACAACACAGTCCAGTCGATCTCTAATCAGTTGTTCAAAAGGCTGTCAACTTGAGTTCGCCGGAGCTGCATTATGACTGTAGTCTGTGTGCACGCAGCGCCTGAGCTATCATCGTTTAGCGTCCTCAGCGGCTCCAACCTCGATCCATACACCGCTTTCAAGGAGTCGAAGGCTTCCTCTTGTTGGCGGCGTTCGGCGTAATAATCCATCTGCTTCTCCTTTTCCGTCCACCAAGCATTTTTAATGCGACAGAGCTCTCGGGTCAGTCGCCACTGACCTTTGCGAAACTGACTCTTCTTCCCCAAGGCACTGGGGTCTGTCACACCTGCAGCGAATGCTATATGCTTCTCAGACACCGTTGCGCCAATCGTCGCATGGTTCTCATCAAACCAGTCCGGCCGCCTACAGTTTGCGCGCCTGATAGCCTCCTCGGCAGCAGCTGTCACCTGGTCGCGGATGTGGTGCAACAGGTCGCCCATTGTAGCTATGCAGTCTAGATTACACAGGCGTGTAGCCATTACCTTCTCCAGCTCAATACGTTTCGCTACAGTACCGAAGGAGAAAATGTTAAATTTACGCCGATTCACGGCGGGAGTGCAATACATAGATTTACGAAAATATATGTACAGTTTGGTCCGCACCAATTTGTGATCAGTGCCACACTCAGCTCCACGCAGTACACGTGTCATGCACACTTCACACATATCACGCTGACGTACGATGACATAGTCGAGCAGGTGAGCGTGACCACTCCGTGGGTGCGTCCAAGTTGCCATATCACTCGCACTCAGTGCAAACCGAGTGTTCGTGATCGTCAGGCCGTGAGTGGCACACAGTGAGAGCAGCCTGTCACCGTTCGCATTCGCTGAACCAATGCCATGCGGACCGATAACATCTGTCCACGCTGATGCATCACGCCCAACGCGCGCGTTGAATCACCCAGCAGAAATAGTCGGTCGCTCCTCGGCACAGACCGTATCACGGAGGATAGCTCAGTGTAGAACTGATCACGCGTGTCATCAGGATAACACATGGTCGGACCGTACGTGCTTATAAAGGTGGCAAACTTACCTCTTCCGAGTCGTAGGCGAACAGTCATCAGTCGCGCGCTGATGCCCTTTGGTTCACCCACCAGCTGGCCATGGAGGCGATCGGATATTGCAAATCCGACCCCATGATCACGTGGTGCTGAGGCGGCGTTGCCCACCCAGTAGAATGTGTAGCCAGCACCTGCTTCATGAAACTTACCTTGCTCAGCGAGCCGAGTTTCACTGAGCGCCGCAATATCGATGTTGTAGCGCGCCAGTTCCATCGCGACCAGTGCAGTGCGTCGCTCCGGACGCTCACTCAAGTCCCGGTCCAGTAGTGTGCGCACGTTGCAGCACCCGATGCTGAGTGGTTTGCGAGAAACCATACGATTGCATTGGTTGACTATCGCACGTGAGGTCGTCGTTGTGCTTCGGAGGTATGCTTGAGGGACTCCGCCCGGAGCCTTTGGCTCAATAGCCTGACCCACAAGCAGTGGGGAGCAGATCCAGCTCGGGAATGTGATTGCAGAGACAGATTGGGATCTGCTTGACGGCTGTCACACGCAGTCTTTGAGGTGCTGGAACGATTGATATATGTTTTGCGACCGTAGTAGGATACACTTGCGACCACGGCCAGACGCAGGTGGGTTTTGGCGGGTTTGCACCAATTTGACCAGGGACTGGCTGGCTTGAGGCGGGCAGTAGCAAACCATTGAACACCCGGAGGTGCCCTCTCACCGTCAGAGACAATGTGTGGTGCTCATGATCTACACCAATCGAGCTGTGAGCTTATAACCCGTAGACCTGTTGTCTCCCATGGCTAGGTTTTACAGGCAGAGGGCCATCGAGCACTTCCTAACATCTCTCGTAACATGCACACAACCACAGCTACAGTTTAACTATGTAAAGGCTTAATCGTCCCATCCTGGAGTATCACAGCGTAGTCTGAGGCAATATGAGGAAATCCAGCAGAACATCGATAGAAAGCTTTCAATGGTCGTTTAGTAAGCACGTATTGGGAAAAAGATTCTATCCTATGGTCTCGGGAGCGATGCCAGCAACTCCATCTCCATCCGTTTTGGCTGCAAGGACTAAAACATTGCTGGAGTCTGCCACACAATCTGATCCATGGCAATACCCATTGCAACTGATTCGTCCTTAACATTGCCACACAATTAGACGCGAGACCTAGGTAACAGAGACATTACCCTGATTATACCAAGAGGAAAGACAAAGTTGCGGTCTAACTTTCGTCTCACCATATATGCTTCGCTGTGGAATCGGCTGCCATTCCCCATCAGGTCGTGTGAGACTCTGAAATCCTTTCGCATTAAGTTGGGAAGCTACCTCTATCTGGACACCATTATGTCGCTTTTTCGTGGGGAAAGTTATTTGAACCTCTATTCAATGATAGCCCAGATAATGTCTAATGGGTGTACTACCACCAATTCAAGCAAAGTAATTAGTCCTTAGCGTCTACAACATATACAAACTGCAGATTTGCCTTCTACCGTTGCATAAGCCAAACATATGGGACAAATGCCTTGCCAGCAATGCAGACAAATATAAGAATATAACCTGCTATTACTCTTGCAAGAGCATGATGTCGTATGTGCGTGCAAGTTCTGGGCCAAATATTGCCACAGGTTTTCACTTTAGGAGAAATATGCACATTATTCTTGATATTCTTATCTTCCTATGGTACATTGTTCCAACCAGAGGCAATACTAACCTGGAGTCTAAATGTGCCACTGGTGCGGTGCACTTTGGACCGAACACAAATTGTGCGCTCTTTACATTTCGAACTGTTAACACAGCGTTGGAAATTTGGCACAGGAACACCGGCTACCAACCGGTCAGAATACGAACCAATTATAACCTTTCAGACAAAAGCTCTGTTAATTTGGTGCTGACGGAGGACGTGCGAACTCCTTATCCTAGGTGGACCAGCTTCAGTCAGGAGTATTGTTGGTGCCCTCTAGCACTGCCACTCTCATCCCTATCTGCCTTCCGTTAACAACAATGTGTCAGCCTACTCAGGTGCATACCTGTCCCTCACAGATGCATACATATAACCCTGTGCACACCTCCAGGGAGTCCCATTGGTTAAGGTCCCGTAACCAATGTGAGTGTCACTGATACTGTTTGCATGTAACCCCTCAGAGAGAGAATGCATTGATGTCCGCGTGAACTTGAATGCAAAATACGTTATTTTGATTTTCGTAACATACTAAGTTATTAGCACTATGCGTGAAGGTGCCTGTAAAAAGGTATAGATAGACACGCGCACACAACCCCAGACACACACAGAAGTGCATATTTAACTGCTCTCCTAAAGGTTCATTATTCTATTTGCCTAACTAATGTATTCAAGTCGTTAGATACCTTTCAGGTTACAGTAGTTTGTTTATCGGAGCGAATCTTCTTTATTTGGACCGTGTATGTGACCTTACGTACACAACAATAAGGACGTGAACTGAGAGCCGCTGTCGGACACAAGGAACTCTGGATGTCTAGGTTGACTGAAGATCCGCAGAAGATAAGCAAGTGTGACGGTAGTGGTCGTAGGATTTATTGGCACGATTTCGGGCCACTTGGAGTAGGCATCATTAGAGCCTAGATAGGAGCAGCCTTTGCTTGGACCAGCGCAGTCGACATGTATGTAAGACAAAAGTTTCTCGACCGATTTCTAGGGAACTGGTGGTTAGTGTAATGGCATCTTAGCTACTTTTTGGCATCGTCAGCAGTGGCGAACAAGCTCTTCAATGTCGGTGTTTATACCGGGCCAGTAAACAGCGCTTCGAGATACTGCTTTCATGCTGCTCGTACCAGGATTTGCAGAATGGAACTGACGGAACACGACTAGATTAAGTCAGACTATAAGCGCGACTCTGTCAGAAGTCATGAGACATCAATCTATGAAGGACAGAGTATTGTGACGCTGAGAGAACTGCTTGAGTTCGCCGGACAAGACAGTGGTTATTCAACTTGCCTCGATCTAGTTGATAGCCTGGCGGAGGACGGGGTTCTGGCCGGATGCCGGCGGCAGTGGCAGGAAGGCTACTGATCGTTTTCGGATGTTTATGATACACCTCCTCCTTAAATGCAATAACTGCATTCACTGTGTCTTCTTCTATTACACACTTGGGCATAAAGCGTGAGCGACCGTCGGCTTGACCGAAGTCCTCCGTGAGGCGAAATTGGATCTCGAACTCGTAACAGAAAAGTATTACGGCTAATCTTAGAACTCGGCTAGCTGAGTATGCCAGAATATATTTCTTAAAACTGAAGATTGATAGCATCGCTTTGTGGTCGGTTGCCAAAGTAAATCACCGAACGTAAAGCGTTTTGTGGATCTTTTTGACAGCGAGAAAGATAGCTAATGCTACCTTTTCAATCTGACCATAGGGCTTTTCTGCGGCCGTCAGTGTACCTGAGGCATGTATGACGGCTTTCTCGGAACCATATCAGAATTTACGGTAAAGACCTACCCCTATCCCGTAGTTGGATGCGTTGGCGGCGACCAACATCGGTGGCGTTGGGTCATAATGCGTTAGCAGCAAGTCAGCACTCAGCATGTACTTCAGTCGTACAAAGGTCTTATTACATGAGAGGAACCAATGCCAGGAGGCTTCTTTCCGAAGCAAACGATCGAGGGTGTTCGCACGTCATGCAGCGATGGCAAGAAAGCGCTGTAATATCTGATGAGCTCAAGGAAAGAGCCCATTTGCGTGACACCACCGGGAACTGGCATCCGCTGAATGGCTTGGACAATTCCTGGATCTGGATGAGTGCCATTGGCATCGAAACTAAAACCATGATATTTGATGGATCGAAGGAAGAACTGGTATTTTCAGCTCTCCGTTTTAATTTGTAATCCTGGATGCTTTGTGGCACCTTGAGCATTAGTTCTCAAAGTTTATCCGGGATGCGGCTAATAATGAGGAGACTGTCCAGGTACGCCGTTGTAACTGGAATGCTGGCGATCATGGCGTCCATCGTTTCTTGGAAAAGGGCCTGAGCAGTTTTGACACCAAACGGCAGTCTGGTGAGTTAGAAGAGACTGCCATGCGTGTTGATCTTCGGGTGAGCCTGCGACTCAGATGCCACTTCAAATTCAAGGTAGATGTCTGCCAGGTTGAGCCACATTCGGCACTGTGAATAGATCAGCTAGAGTCGTTAGAGGGTAACAGTCAGGTTCAAACGTTGCACTGAAGCCAGTGGAGAAGTCGGCACAAATGCGGAGGGTTCTATTTGGTTTTCTGACCACTACGAGCGGGCTATCCAGAAGGAATAAGATACAGGTATCAGTACCACCGCTTCTTCCAATCGTTTGCGTTCCGCTTCAGTCAAGGGTAACGTTGTGTACGGAACGGGAATTTTGGGACAGAAATCCGGTTGATCCTCAGATGTGAGCTGTAACACTGTTCGAACGCTGGGGTGAACTGTTTGGTAACGTTCTCGACTTGGTCAGTCGGTACTGTCTGAGAATGTGCCACGCTGCAGATGGATCGTAAAGGTAAAGCATCCAGGTCCAGGCTTTTTAACAAAACGGGACCAAGTAGGTCGAAATTTGACTTCGTGATGTAGCAGATAGCATAGACTGTGGTGCCCCGGAATGATTTGGAGCAGTGCAGTTGCGCAGTTATCTGCAAACGACCATCACATGCCCGGGCAGCGCTTTGAGAGGTTTCCTGGAAAGGCGGCTTGCTGAGGGATGGCCAGAGATGCCCCAAGGTATTCGTGGTGTCCGAGGCGGTGTTCAACTGCAGTCGAACCGGTTGGCAGTTGAATTTGACATCTACAAACCTCCTGCCATTGTTGGCATCGAAAGGGAATGTGTCTAGCATGCTCATAAAGTTGCCAACCGGTTTACGTACATGCTTGGGTCTAGTTCGAAAGCTTTTCTTTGGACGGGAAGTGGAGATCAAGCCAGGTTTGAGTCCTTTGGTTGGCGTAGGACTACAATTGTCATCTCGGCATCCCATCCGGCCACAGAGTTGATATCGTAGCCAGTAGAAGCCACAGTCTCGGTGGAAGTACCAGGCACCATAGTAACGGCACGGATAGGGTATGCGCTTCATTCGGTTGAGTTGATTAGGCCACGCGGCAGACTGAAACTTGGGTGCTGCTACTGCATTGACCATACCAGATGCAAGAGCGTTCCGGATCAATGTGGTGTCACGCTTCAGGTTGATCAGCACCTTACACTCCTCGGCCAGCTTCTGGAGTGTGACCGTGCTGTCTTGTTGCAACTTGGCCAAGAGGCGCGTCTGTATGTCGGCATCCTTGGGGACTGAAGTCCAACGACGATGAGACACTTGAACTGATCCTCGGTCAGCGAACCAAGTTGAAAGCGTTCGCATTCGCAATTGAAGATCCCGGTGTAGTAATGAAATCGGCGACATCACGTTTATCTAGCTGGAGACATTGGAACCTGCTATTGAACAGTGAAGACTGCTCGACAAATATCTGCGACGGCTTCTGGATCGTCTCGGCAATCGGTTGAGTCCTGCTCCCCAATCGTTGCTCTAAGTACCAGTGTGCCTCCGGTATGTCTGCGACGATGAGAAATCGGAAACGGTTGTCCTTAATTTCTTCAAAGGACACACTAATGATGTGTGGCCACTAACGCGCCAACTTCATTACTGGATTTACAATGGGTTCCAAAGGCAAGTTTGGTAAACAGTTAGTATGTCATACAACAATTTTTTCCTTGCTCTTCAGTGATGACCCTGTGAACTCGACACACCCTGATTCATGTGAGGTGAAACCTGACATCGTCGTGAATTATGAACGAGTCGGTGTGGTTCTGATGCCGGCTTGTTGTAAAAAGCCTTCCCCCACTAAGGTAATATTCGAACCAGTATCTAACATGGTGTACGTTGCAAAGAATCCCAACGGATCTTCTAAGCGTACTGATAACACTCTTAAACATACCTGCTGCTGTGCATTGGAGATAAAAGCGTAACTGCCTTCCTTGGTCGGGAAAGCGAGGTGTCCTGCCTCTGAATGGAGCAGTGGATGGTGTGGTCCTCAACAAAAAGCACTTTGTATCCTTTCTTGTGACAGCAAAAGAATTTGTGGGGTAGCTTCAGACACTTGTAGCATCCGCCTTTGGCTTTTATGGGATTCCACCTGTTAGGAACATCTGAAGCCAAAAAACTCCAGCAGGCGGCTATTTCATCTCCACTACCACTGGGTGAACGCGATTGTCTCGGAGGATTGTTTGAACTGGTATAGAGGATGCGGCTACGTTCGTTACGTTTATTATCTGCTCTCGGTGCGTTCGCCGCGGAATGTTGTCGTAACGAAACTGAGAAGGCAATTTGGCCGAACCTGCTTCGTACAACGGGAGCTTCGGTTGCTAGGAAATCCCCCAGATCCTTGAACTTGCCTCCCCTTCCATTGTAACTAATGGAGTCAGATACTCTTACCCATTTGGACTGCAGGCCGGTTAATAGTATGCGAACTAGCCGCTCAGTGATGAAAATGGAATCCTGATCGGCAGTGAAATGCATCTGTGATAGGGCGATATAACAATTTTCCATTTTCAAATACAACTTGGATAACTCTTCCGACGCAACAGCAAGTGGTCTTACACCGGTCAATAAACCGTCAATTAGTGATCTAGCCACTGCATGACTTCGCCCAAAAAGTTCGCGAAGGACGCATCTTGTCCCGTCGTATGCCTTGGCAGGCGGTAACATATCTCATACGCTGACAGCCTCCTTTGCATGACCACGGCAATAATATATCAAATAAAGTAATCTCTGCCCACTCCCGAATACCCGACGTTCGATAAAGTCTTCAAACTGCTTAACTAGTTTTCAAAAAGCAGAAGGTTTGCCAACAAAATCTCCAACTCGACTCTGCGTAAGTCTACTTGTTGGCGATAGCTTTCCCGTAAACTTTCAGGAGAAAAGCTAAGATCGGCCACCACAGGCAACGACCTACGGCTGTCTTCAACACAGCAATCCAGGTGCTCATTACTAACTAGTTGTGATCGACTAAGACTTAAAAGCGGTCTAGAAATTTCAAACCCTTCCATTTCCAAACGCAGATTAGCCATCTTTACTTCGGTTTCTTCCTACAATAGACGCCTTCCATTTCCTATCTCTGTTTCGGCATACGTCTGCTCCTTCATCAATTCTGCTAACTTAAACGCTGCAAGCGCCATGTTGGAACCCACGCTACGTATACTCCTACTGTTAATATGTGAACCAGAGCACGAAACCTTATCATCAAGGACTTGCCCGGGTTCTTCAGTTTTCTTAGTTTCTCCGGGACGATTGTTCTTGGGATGCATGATCTACAGCGACCAACAGAAAGCTTTGAGCCTTGTGTTGACTTCCAAAGACAGTCGTTGTTGTTAGCTGCAGTCCACGTCACTCAAGGCTTTTCTCCAAATACAATGAAGCAACGTTGAGCGCTGTAAGCGAAAATTCGCTTAGAAGGATTGACTTAACGCGTTCCCACAGAGAGCACCAATACAACACCATAAACGAAATACGGTATTACTACAACCAATTAAAAAACGACAATGTACAATACCTCAACAATCTGTGCTTCCCGCAAAAGCATATAAAACAACAACAAAAGTCCAATGTAGCCAGCATGCTGAGCTTAAAGTTCACGTACCGTAAGCCAGTCTAAAGTCACTGTGGCTTTAGAAGACTTAAAAAAGACCATGACAAGAAAGGTAGGTTGCCGTGAACCGTAGGTGTTCGACCAATGCATCACCCTCACACCGTGATGGTATTGAAAGTGTGTCACCCGCACATATAAACATCACAATGGCTCTCACGGACGAGGTGGTTTCATGTTTGCTAACTATATTCACATGATTTCACAATATAGTCAGGTCACATGAGACGAAAGGAGTGCCATGCAAGCCAGTATCCTAATGTCACGGGAAGAGCGTAAAAAAGAATATCCCAAAATTGCTAATCATCGCAGAAACTAAAGGAAGCGAAAAATTTGGTGCGTTGGGAACTAAAAAATATGCAGTCAGCCTGAGAGCAGAGGGCTGATATCCGCGTTAAAGTACCCACCGTGGATCGCTTACAATGAACGCCGGTCATTTACGGTTGTTGTCCCCACCATCCAATAGCCATCCAATGTTTAGCGAAATTCGCAAAATGCTACTGTGCGTGCAGAAACATGAAATGCTCCCTCACCTTAGTGGTGAGGACGTACGGAATTCTCGGCATACGAGTGACTTGGTGCAAGGCTCAGCTGAGCGCAGGCGTGAGCTGGTGAAGGACGCACCTGCAGGTCATATGAGTCTGTTTCGGTCATCGAGCAAGCTGAGTACAGACAGCCACAACGTGTCTCCGGCTATCGTTAGCTGTCAGCTAGTTTCGTGCTGAGTGCTGAAGGTCCTGGCTATCCGTAGGCGTTGGAGTGCTCGATGGTTATCTGTGCGTCTCACTAGCTACGCAGCGAAGTTGGCGTAGGCAAGATAAGCGCGCAACCAAAGCTGCGGCGTGAATGTGCGCATTTGATGGCATCTCAGCCAACCGGATGTTTCGGATTAGCTGAGGACGAGGTTAGACGTTACAAGTCGTGTCGATGTCATTGAATCACTGTCACAGGTAATGGAGCACGAGCAGGCAATGCAGTCGGGATCACGTAACGTGCTCGGCGCGCGCCGATTATTCGGCGGTACGAGGAATGCGGTTTAAACGCCACATCAACTTAACGAAGAGCCAATGCAATGCACGCAGGAATGCGTCCTGTCACCGCCCGGTACATGCTTAAACTAGTGAATAATTTCGATCAAACTGGGAGTGTGTGTGACATGAAGAGAACCGGACCGCCTCGCATCACCACGGACTACTGTTTAGCTTGCGCTGTAGTCAGTAATGTGTCAAAAAGCCCTGATCTCAGCATTCGTCGGATCGTACAGCACTGTGACACGACCCGATATGCGGTACACCGGGTAGTACAGGAACAACAATTTCGAAGATTTCGGGCAGTTCAAGTGCAGCTTTTGAACCCATGCGATCCGGAGAAGCGGCATGAATTTTGCCGCTTGTTTCTGGATCACGGGAAAATTCGTTCTGTCATTTTTACAGATGAGGCACTGTTTCAGCTGCATGGAACAATGAAACATTACTCTTGAGCTACCAGCAACCCACGAAAATATACCGCACCACGTAAGCACCACAGTGTGAAACTGGTGGTTTGGGCTGGATTAACTAGCCAGAAAATTTGGGGCCCATATTTCTTTTCCGGGAATGTGACCGGTAGGTTGTTGTTTTGAAGTACTAAAGCCTTATCTTTTCCTAGCACCGTCGTACTTGGAAATGCTGCAGACATTTGTGCTTGCAAAGCTGGAGGCCGACGGGGTATGCAGTACCATTTGGTGGCAGCAGGATGGTGCACCTGCACATGTTGCTAAAACGGTGCGTGCTTACTTCGCCGACAAATTTGGTCACCATTGGATCGTATGCAGTGGCCCAATGCAGTGGCCTGCTCGCTCACCAGGTTTGAACCTCATGGATTTTTTCTATGGGACTATCTGAAGCGGCGAGTGTACAAAACAAGACCGCGTATATTAAACCAGTTGAAAGAAAATATTGTGAACGAATGTCTCGCGATCACGAGGAATATATTGGTGAAAGTGATGGCCAACTGCATCAAGCGATTTATGCACTGCAAGCAGAATACCGGTGGACCTTTTGAACATATCCTTCACTAGCATAGATGGTCGTTCCAATACATTTATATTAATATACTTATCCTCTTTCACAAACGTGTTAACGACTAAATTGGTCCACTGGTAAATGGTGCTGCTAATGCGTCAGTTCGGATAGAATACTTAATGTCCAGGCTGTAGTTGATGACATAAACAGCGTAGGCACCGAAACGTTTGATGGCTACTTATAGCGGAATCACTGGGCCGTTATGTGCTGAGGTTGGTCCAGCCTTAATGAAAAGCCGACTGTGTTGTTGACTCAGTTTCAGGCTATTTCCTCTGAAGTTGGTGTCCGGGCTGAGTTGCAGTAGGTGGCAACGTGCGTAAGCGGGGTCGTTCCGTATCTGGTAGACTAGTATGTCCCCACGTAACCATTTGTAGCGTGCAGTGAACACCCCGAGTGGGAGTTTCGCTTCGATGCTTCGGCGACTAGTGACTTGATTTTCAACCATTTATCCCGACTATCTTTGAGGTGCATTCAGTCATGAAGGTCCGACTAGCACTTTAAAGACACAAATCAAAAGGCTACGATCACAGGACTGTGAAGGCGCCATGTGTTCCCCCAATACCATAAATCTTAAAATTTGACTTCGCATGAATAATGTTGGTTTCATCTCATGGTAGAAGATTTTGGCTACCGTGCTTCAGTGAATAGTGACATGGTTTTCAACCCTTTATCCCGGAGTATCTCTGGGGTGCACTCAGGCATGAAGGTCCAAATAGCATTTGAAAGGCGTGCGGACAGAGCCTGATAATGGGCAAAACATTGCACTTTTTCAAGGCTGCATCGGGGTATTCGTCGAAGCAAATAAATCCAGCCGTACAGTCCTGTGATCGTAGCCTTTTGATTTGTGTCTTTAAAGTGCTAGTTGGACCTTCATGACTGAATGCACCTCAAAGATAGTCGGGATAAATGGTTGAAAATCAAGTCACTAGTCGCCGAAGCATCGAAGCGAAACTCCCACTCGGGGTTTTCACTGCACGCTACAAATGGGTACGTGGGGACATACTAGTCTATCAGATACGGAACGACCCCGCTTACGCACGTTACCACCTACTGCAACTCAGCCCGGACACCAACTTCAGAGGAAATAGCTTGAAACTGAGTCAACCACACAGTCGGCTTTTCATTAAGGCTGGACCGACCTCATCACATAACGGCGCAGTGATTCCGCTATAAGTAGCCATCAAACGTTTCGGTGCCTACGCTGTTTATGTGCTCAACTACAGCCTGGACATTAAGTATTCTGTCCGAACTGATGCATTAGTAGCACCATTTACCAGTAGACCAATTTAGTCGTTAACACGTTTGTGAAAGAGGATAAGTATATTAATATAAATGTATTGGAACGATCATCTATGCTAGTGAAGGATATGTTCAAAAGGTCCACCGGTATTCTGCTTGCAGTGCATAAACCGCTTGATGCAGTTAGCCATCACTTTCACCAATATATTCCTCGTGATCGCGCGACATTCGTTCACAATATTTTCTTTCAACTGGTTTAATATACGCGGTCTTGTTTTGTACACTCGCCGCTTCAGATAGTCCCATAGGAAAAATCCATGAGGTTCAAACCTGGTGAGCGAGCAGGCCACTGCATTGGGCCACTGCATACGATCCAATGGTGACCAAATTTGTCGGTGAAGTAAGCACGCACCGTTTTAGCAACATGTGCAGGTGCACCATCCTGCTGCCACCAAATGGCACTGCATGCCCCGTCGGCCTCCAGCTTTGCAAGCACAAATGTCTGCAGCATTTTCAAGTACGACGGTGCTAGGAAAAGATAAGGCTTTAGCGCTTCAAAACAACAACCTACCGGTCACATTCCCGGAAAAGAAATATGGGCCCCAAATTTTCTGGCTAGTTAATCCAGCCCAAACCACCAGTTTCACACTGTGGTGCTTACGTGGTGCGGTATATTTTCGTGGGTTGCTGGTAGCTCAAGAGTAAGGTTTCATTGTTCCATGCAGCTGAAACAGTGCCTCATCTGTAAAAATGACAGAACGAATTTTCCCGTGATCCAGAAACAAGCGGCAAAATTCATGTCGCTTCTCCGGATCGCATGGGTTCAAAAGCTGCACTTGAACTGCACGAAATCTTCGAAATTGTTGTTCCTGTACTACCCGGTGTACCGCATATCGCGTCGTGTCACAGTGCTGTACGATCCGACGAATGCTGAGATCAGGACTTTTTGACACATTACTGACTACAGCGCAAGCTAAACAGTAGTCCATGGTGATGCGAGGCGGTCCGGTTCTCTTCATGTCACACACACTCCCAGTTTGATCGAACTTATTCACTAGTTTAAGCATGTACCGGGCGGTGAGAGGACGCATTCCTGCGTGCATTGCATTGGCTCTTCGTTAAGTTGATGTGGCGTTTAAACCGCATTCCTCGTACCGCCGAATAATCGGCGCGCGCCGAGTAACAAGCACGTTACGTGATCCCGACTGCATTGTCTGCTCGTGCTCCATTACCTGTGACAGTGATTCAATGACATCGACACGACTTGCAACGTCTAACCTCATCCTCAGCTAATCCGAAACATCCGGTTGGCTGAGATGCCATCACATGCGCACATTCACGCCGCAGTTTTGGTTGCGCGCTTATCTTGCCTACGCCGACTTCGCTGCGTAGCTAGCGAGACGCACAGATAACCATCGAGCACTCCAACGCCTACGGATAGCCAGGACCTTCAGCACTCAGCACGAAACTAGCTGACAGCTAACGATCGCCGGAGACACGTTGTGGCTGTCTGTACTCAACTTGCTCGATGACCGAAACAGACTCATATGGCCTGCAGGTGCGTCCTTCACCAGCTCACGCCTGCGCTCAGCTGAGCCTTGCACCAAGTCACTCGTATGCCGAGAATTCCGTACGTCCTCACCACTAAGGTGAGGGAGCATTTCATGTTTCTGCACGCACAGTAGCATTTTGCGAATTTCGCTAAACATTGGATGGCTATTGGATGGTGGGGACAACAACCGTAAATGACCGGCGTTCATTGTAAGCGATCCACGGTGGGTACTTTAACGCAGAAGTCGTCCTTCCGCCGCCGATTTTTATTTAGTTCACTGCGTGGCGCTTAATTTTAAAGCATCTTCGTTGATAAATTCAGGTAAACGTATTTTACTATGGTTCGGATTAGAATGTCTATTGAGAGCCATTTTATGTTGATCTGTTAGGAGCGATAAAGAGTTGTGTAAAGAGAAAGGAATCACAATCATGTCGCGGAGAACGGTAGGAGGGCGGCAGAGGATGGGACATTTGGAATCTTCTTCAGTTTTGTTCCATCGAAATGCTTGTGCATTACGAGACACGGAAGCGCAGTGTTTTTGTGATTCTTCTCCCTGCGGTCTTGTAGCTGTATTATTTCACCATCTACCGGGCGGCTCTCATCGACCTATTGCTTATAGTTCTCAGCTTGATCACGAAGCAGCCCCGGTTGTTTTCGCTACAATTAGGTTTTATCAATACCTACTCGGTCGATCTTTTTAATTCACACAGATCATAAACCACTTGTATCACTTTCGGCCATGAAAAAGGGATTCGTCAAATGGCCTCAACTAGAATGGTGCGTTGGGTCTTGATTATATATGTATATACTTATCAAATTTAATATTACCTGGCCGGCAAAATACTACTGCTGATGCCCTCAGTCGGCTCCCTCTACCGGAAGTACCTTCGGAAGAGTTTGCCCCCAGAAACACGCGAATCTGATTCAGCACATTAAAAATTCTCCCGTTTCCTCAACAGACGTGCACCGAGAAATCGATAGCCACCCTATTTTAGCACTTGTGAATGGCTGCGTCCAGGCCGGGTGGCCAGAAAATACGACCAAGGAACTCATGATTTTGCGTAACAGTTTGACCGAACTCGGCCTCCATAACGGATGTGTATATCGGCGAGCCCGGGTTGTAGTCATCAAAACGGCTGCCTTATGGCAGCCTGGATGAATTGCATGATGTACACTGGGGATTCGCTAAAATGCAATTGCTAGCCTGTTTTTATGTCTGGTGACATGATTTAGACAGGGACATTGCTTCGATAGTTGGGGATTGCGTGCTTTGTCAGCAGAATCGGAACCCTGTGCCCTATGTGCCAGTGCAGCCATGGAAGTGGCTAGAAGCACCATGGAAATGTATTCACGTAGACTTTTTGACCTTTTCGAATGTCAGATGCTCTTGTTGATCATTGATGCCCATTGCAGGTGGATTGCTACCCAGTTCTGACTAGAGCAAATTCAGCTATAACAATAGTTAAACTGCGTACGACGTTTGCAACCTTCGGTCTTCCGGAAACACTATTGTCAGATAATAGAACAGCATTTACTAGTGCAGAATTTTTTTACCTTCCTTAGCTCGAATGGCATTAGACACGCAACCACTGCGCCTTATCATTCATCATCAAAAGGTTTGGTTGAGTGAGCTGTGCAGACGGTGAAGAATATCTTACTGAAGCAACCAGCATCCCCACTACGTGTGGGTTTAGACCGCGCCCTTTTCGCTTATGGAAACATGGCAAACGAAACCACCGGTAAAAGTCCAGGGGAATTAATGTTCGGCCTTCAGTTGGATTTATTTCACGGTATCCTTGGTTCGGAGGTTTGCGATAAACAACGACACGCAAACGAACGCTCTGAAATCGGCCGCAGAGACAGCTGCAGAGAAGAATCGGCTCCCATCCATGTCCGTTTACCTACAGATTCCTGATGGTAACCGGCCATTGTTAAAGCAGCCAACGGGCAAATCATTGATGCAGAAACTGAGGATGGCAGGATTGTCAGACATCGTTTAGATTACGTGCGACTGAAACCGTCTACCTTAGCAACAACCGGTGAGTCAGAAGTCCGGACACTGGAGCTGATCAATTCACGAGTGGCCGATACTGAACCACTGAACCAACTACCTCTACGTCGGTCTACGCGCTACCGCCAGCCAGTGGATCGATACCAGGTCGGATAGTTCAAACCACAGGCAGGAGGGTTGATGTGATATGCCAGATGCTAACCGCGTGCGTTCGTTCGTGTGTGTGTGTGTGTGTGTACTAGGAATACTGGCCGTCTACCGTAACCATTGTTTGGTAACTTGTGTCTGTCTCCATGTGACTTCGAATGCTCTGCGCTCCCTTTTTGCCGTTTACCTGGATAACCGTCTTACTACACAGCACTGTTTTCTGATTTTGTCTTGGCGTATGGAACATGGTGATGTTGTCCCAGAATGCAACAAAACGACGAGGATAGGTGCTTTTGGTGCGCCACCTGAACCCCCGTGTGCAACAGTAGAACTTGGGAATATTCCCTGCTCTCCAGACACAACTGCCGGAAAAGAAGGTTTTGAAGAGGGTGCGCTTTGAACATGCTGGCGACTAGTATAACTGTTGAAAGTGAATCCTTCTAGCGCTTTCTCAAGTTCTTAGCTATTAGGTGGCCTCGAGGAATCACATAGTGAATTTTATGAATAAAACTGATAAGCTTTATTACATTGGCAATGAGTTCATCCGACCACTTCCGACCACTAGAGCAGCGTCATCTGTTGCACATGCAACTGGGCTCTGCTTTGGAACTGGGTTCAGTCTGCTAGCCTCGAATATAGACTGGCCCTTTATATGAATTACAATTCTCCTGGCAAACAGCACCCCTTCCATTAATTTATCAACATTGAAGAATTGGACACATGCCACACGAATAGCGTCGTTATCAGGTAAAGTAGCTTGCTCTATTTGGAGCGAAACTTTGCTCGACTGTAGTTGAGTACCTAAAGTACTTTCTGTGTCCTGAGCCATCTCATGTATTCTCCTGGATACAGTCGTGTTGCTGAGCGGAATGTCTTGAACTGCTTCTTGAGGATTCAAGTTCATCAGGTCCGACAGCATTATTGATTCGAAATCCAATATAATATTATCTCCAACATAACGTGGTCTGCATTTTTAGGCAACCAGCTTGCTGATTGTATAAGAGACCGAATTACCATTCTCCTTTCATTGCCCTGTCAGAAACCGCTTTCTTTCAAGTTGGTCTTTTATCGAAACTATCCCGCAGCTTGCGGAAACAAACCACAGACTTTTCGCTTTCGTCCTTATGAACATCTTCCATATCATTTTTTCAGTATACTTGGTCGCATACTTTGCTCTGAAGGAGTGTTCTGGCAAATTCAACATCTAGGTAGATTTGAGTTTTGAGGTGATGCGATAAATCCAAATGACAGGTATTCCACAGAGTACTGTCGACACTTCTTTGCCAAGGAGCTCATTTCTGAACTATGGTACTGTAAATTAGTAAGATGTAATATAATATAAGATTGCTATTGTTTTATTTTTAGTACACGGTCATATCACGGGTATTAAATAACGTCATTTGACAAGGCGGAATACCAGATGGTAGGAATGATTGGTGGCACTAACTTTATTCTTGCTTGACAGTAAGACATATGGTAGACACACTTGTGACATCAGTTGGTAGCCACAATATAAAAGGGTAAGAATTTACAAACGCTGTTAGACGCAACCCAAAGATGGTTTCTGATGATGATTTTGAAAATCCCGTGGATAGCTAAAATGACTAAAGAAAACCTCTTGATGAAATCCAATGCAGAATGTAAACTAGAGCTTAAGAAGGAGACTTGCGAAAAGATATATCTTTTCGATTGTTCTCCTCAGGCATTTACATTTATGAGGAAGATTAAGCCAACAGGGCAGCTAAATAGAGTTTAGGTGATAGTGGTTAGAGGACAGTTTAAAGTACGGTCAGTGAAGCCAATCGATAATTATGTCAATAAAGTCAGGTGGTAGAAGTTACGACACCGTATGGCGCGTATAAAAACGGGCAAACAACTAAGGCAGGAACGCAGCGGCTGATGAGAAAAAAACTCACAGTTTGGCCTGGGATGTCTGTCAGATATGGACAGATTCTTGGTCACGGGCAGGGCAAACTGATAGCTTGTATTAGCGTCGTTTTCTTGAATAACTCAACTTGTAATAGCCTAATCACCATTGCTTCGGCAATGGCCAGCAGGCGTTTTCTGAGTCCTTTGGAAACACTCTTCGACATAATGCAGACAACATTGAATCCGTCCTCTGTCTGAATCTGATGTCAGATACTCGAGGATAGCGCTGTGACCATTCTTAGACGTGCCAGATTGTAGGTAGCAAGAAGAGTGTTCTGTTATCCTCTGAGACAGACGCCTGGTCGTGTGCCCCAGGTACATTGCACGCAGGTGCAGGTGGATTGCTATAACGTAAATGATTCGCGACAAGCCGGGAGTCTGTCTTTGAGGCATTTGGTCATGAGAAGAACTTAGATAATCACAATACTTACTAGATACGTACTCCTTACAGGAAAGTTGGAGCAAACAGTGACAACAGGTAAAAGCAAGAACAGAAGAGACAAACATGGAAGAAAATGACAGACAGGTCAGGTAACCGCCATGGAAGAGTCAACAAGGAAACTAAAAACGTAAATCAGCTGTCGCCAACCATGGCGCCTAAGGCGTGTGGGCAGGAAATTTGCTTACTATCAGTATTATGAGAAGCATCTTTATGTATACATTACGTTATATATATTCACCACAGAAACCAAATACACCGCATTTAAGTGAACAAAATTACCCTCTAATTTGAAGACTTCAGCTGAACTACATGTTAAGAAAGCCTTGGAATGCGTCCTAGTTGTTTAGACACTTAGTCGGAACGGACGTACATTCCTCAAAGGTAGTACCCCATGCACGCCAAATAGCTACTCGAAGTAGGAACGTCGCAAGCTAACGTGACCTATCCGTCAGACAAGCTCGCCAGCTGAGACTGGCAAATCAAACGCATAACCTAGAACTACTGCACTGAGACCCAACTAAAAAGAAAAACTAACCGGCACATGGGTTGTCATCCAACTTCTTGAGAAAATCTCGTTTAGTCTCAGTGTGGCTTTGTGCAGTAACTGCCTCAGTATGCTTAGTTCAGAGAGTGTGCCAACACTGGAACGCTCTTCCCACATACGTTGTATCTTCCCCACGCTAACGGTATTCAAAAGACGTCTGGATGATTCGCTTATCCACCTGCATTACGCTATATAATCAGAGATGTCCACGTCAAACAAACGCGAAAAATATCGGTGCTCATTCTCAGCTGTTGTACTTCACTATTTACACACTGCTGTTGTGGAATATAGTTTCTGATATATTACAACTGCATTCATCAATTACCTCAGTCCAAGAAAGCGGCGTACGAGTAAACGTTGTCGTTTATCTTGTTCTTAAGACATGTCTTCCCCATATTACTCGACAGTAACAATTCAGTACACATTCTACAACGTTTATATGAATAAAGGGCACTTGAATGCACTAGACGCTTAAATTGACGATTTACACTTAGGTTTACTTTCACTTCAACCATCCTACGGGACTTGTAATCAATCGCTATTTTACCTGTAATATATCATTATTCATTGTTCATTGTCCACTGCAGCTTGCACAGTAGGTGCATCGGCGTCCTGAGTTGGTTCACTGTGGTTAGACATGGAGACGGCTCGGTTGTTACTTGCACGTTCTGAGTCACAGTATGGTGGTTGTATGTCTGATGTGTGCCCGGCGATATCTGCGCAAGTTTCGCGGAGCTATGCCACCTCCGAGACAGTCTGTCCGTTCTGGTTTTCATTGCTTCTAAACTGTCCCTTGAGCACGCGTACTTTATTTCGCTGACTGGTTGCGACCAGGAGAGATTAAGGCGCGAAAATAACTATTAGACAATTTTTTAAAATAAATTTTATTATTTGTGTTATCACAGCCTACTTTTCACCGCATGGCCCCCTAAAGTTTTTCTCATCCCAGTGCCACTGGAACTTCTTTATGGCCCCCAGGGGGGCCATTTGGCTCCCGTTGAGAATGGCTGGTCTAAGCTACTCCAACTGTGGGAACAAACGAGTGGAATAGTTCGTTCATTCCGACCAGGGCAGCCATAACCTTACTAGGATATTACTAACAGTAAACAACAAAATGCATACACTGAATCGAATCAATGCCAACAATCGGCCTTAGCTCTAACTCCACAACCACAAACTCCAGTCGACATGAGACTCTACCCCTTGGATTAACCACTTTGATCACAGCTGAGCCATTCGGATGATGTCCGGAGCCATTGCACATGCGCAGGCTATCTTGATCGGATCGCATGCACACCCCGAAACAGTGCTTCCTAGGTAGAATGAGGACAGTGGCACTCGTGTCTAAATGGAATTGTATGGCTCTGCCTTCGATCAGAAGACTTGCGTAAACACATTTTCGTTATACCTTCCGAGCCGCGTTGGCAACAAATGTTCTGTATCTGCAAGTGACTTGTCACGAACGAGCGAACTCACACTGGCTGACTTACAGTAACAGGCAAAATGGATCCTTTTTTCACATTTGGCACGTTTCCCTCCCCACATCGGACACTGTTCGCGGCTGCGCGGGTGTCGCGCAGCACAACATTTGCAGATCTCCTGTCTCACTTTGGTAGCCTTCGTGGTTTCGCCTCCGTTAACGGCACACAATTCTGTCTCGGTTGCGAGTTTCCTTTGTTGGCATTGATACGTGATCGAGGACTCACTGTTGCGCATATCGATACATGTCTGGACTGATAAGTCGCGTTGTCGCAAAAGCCGATTTGTCTTACTTGCATCATTGATTGCAATATAAATCTGGTCCCCGTAGGAGACGGTTGCCCATGCAGTTACGGCAATTGCAAGATCTGGACAAAATCCAATCAGTGCTCTAGGCGTCCAACGGTTAATTTGGGCCTCTGCTTTGAGAAAAAAAGGTAGCGCTGGTAGATCTCGTTGGTTTGACCTTCGTAAAATTCACTGAACTTTTCAGTGCCTGTCTCCGAATCATTGGGATCTCTGTCGTAGTGCAATATTTCTAGCACACGGCGCTCGTCATCCCCGGCTGCGTGTCGATATATGGCCAAACGATATGCCATCGGTTGCCCGTCCAAATGTACTAAGGTGCAGAAACCCATCCACTTGCTTCTGCATACACGACAATAAATTGCCAAGTTCCGTTCATCCATGTTCATTGGGTTAAGCATTGGAACAGATGGTAGTGATCTAATCTGCATCCGTATGCGGCCAGTGGGGTTCGTCTTGGTCTTCTTTGACACCATGTTGCAGAACTCAGTCCTTCAGGGACAAACGTTTACTCGGCAAAGTCAAATCAGGGAAAATTCACGCAGGTTTGTCAAGCCCGACTTCTCGATACAAATCGCCCGTTCACGTCCAGAACTAACGACCCTTCTGAGACGATAAGGCTCCTCCTTTAACTCGGACAAATAAACAGCTCTACTGTTCGACAGACGCCAAGTGCGTATGTTGGTCCCCACGTCGAATACGCAATTCAAGCTTGGCATCCATGGCTGAAACACGACATTAATGCACTGGATCAGCCACAACGTCGGGCATCCAAATACGTCACTAGAATGTGCAACGAACATACGAGCAGAGGCTGAATAGATTGGGGGTATACAGTGGACTGCAGCGCCGATTTCGAGGCGACTTAATAATGACCTACATGATTCTATGTTTAAAATGACTTGATGCACTGGTAGCTCGGGTCGATCATTCTTGAGTTCACTTGTTCGCCGAGCTCGGCAGAAGCTCGGCGAACAACTGAACTCAAGGATGATTCTATGTGACCAACATCATGTGTGCCACTCCTTCCTGAAACTCAGCAGCAATACAAACCTGAAAAGCCACTAATTGGAACCCGCGGAACAGGATAGCCATCTGGAGTGCCGCAGCAATTTCTTTTCCATTCGTCTATGTCACCTGTGGAATGCTCTCCCTGAATCAGTTGTCTCTGCACGAACAGGAACAATATTAAAATGACGGTTGGATGACTCATTTAACAAGGTACACTTTGTTTTTTGGCACTACGTCTCTAGTTTGCGTTGCTCAACTCACCTGTGAACGAATTTGTGATCTCTCGACCTATGTTCAGCGCTGTGTTCCGATTCAGTTGGCAGGTTCCAGTCCCCCGCCAGTCCTTGTGACTTTGTCATCCAGTGCGCCTGCATAACCCGTCACACGAACTGCGGTACCACGCCGACCGCTCATTTGACTTTGCAACCACCATGCTCGCCTGACCGATGTGTGCCGCTCTGAAAGCTGGAAAAGTGCAGAATGCCAACCAACCCAATGGGTCAGGTGACGACACCACGTTGAATGGCTGAAATGCGAATCCGAAAAGGCTCCAAGCAAAAGGTATCTGTGGGTCAAAATAGGTTCGGCTTGCTCGCACTGTTTGGAATGGTATCATCCGAAATGTGGAAACATGTCCCAACAACAGGTACGAGAGCGAAATAACTCACAAGATGCGCTTTGGTTCTGTCCTGCCTGCTCGACCATCCCACTCGTTAAGTGTTTGCTTATCCTAGTCCAGACGTGCGCCCAGTTAACCGCAGAAGCCGAGAAGAGAATGAACGATAAGATTACTTCAATGGAAGCGGGTATGCATCAGGGAAGCGTAGTGACTTTAAGGCAACGGAATGCTGCATAATCTGTTTCCCCTGAACCGGAATCAGCCACGTCTCCATCTCCGTTGTCTTCTCCAACTTTGGTAGAACGCCGGGCGGAAACTGACCGTACCTACGAGAGTCAAACAGTACTCATGGCAACGAAAACCAGGCACCACTCGAAATGTCTGGCTAATCAAATTCCACTAGACCTGACATCTAGCATTAACAAGGATGAAACAGCCGTAAACCAACGCTAGGTACCTGTAGCTCAAAGGTCCCTTGTCGAGACAAAGTCCATCGAAACATCAGTTACATATGCAGAGATTGCTGCAAAGGTCCGCCGGGAGGACAGTGTTGCGGCCTCTTCTGTTATAAACACCGTTAACGCGAATATAGAGACAAACAGTAAACAATCAACACTTGTCAGCAGGTCAGGATAAACGATTACCCTACCTTGTAGATCAACGAAAAAGGGATCCGAGAATAGTGCCCGGACTGTTGCATGCTCATATGCCCCCGAATCTACCGTCATCACATTGCGGATAAGTTATCGGACGATCAAGACCAATGGAACTCATTGTGCGTGCTGATGATTGTCAAAGCCAAAGCCATAAACCTATTACGAATTACTCGTCATCCGAACACGCCACACTATGGAGAACCCAGACGTATTCGAGTAACGCTAGAATCCTTCAACGAGGTAGAAAACGTTTTGCTCTCCGCAAACGCGCTGAGACACGGATTCTGTGGATACGCGTCTATCCTGATGTCCACTGAAGCGCGCGACAATCAAAAATAAACACCGAAGAGGGACGCACCAAGCAAGAACGCCTGAACACATTCTTCATATATGGCGTGCCAGTACATCCTTCTAACGATGTTCAAGAGGACGAAAAGCACGATTTAGAGCAATGGCGGTTCATTCGTGAAATACTTTCTTTGGATAATATTGTGGCACTATCGCTCACCAGGATATTTCTGTCACCAAAATAAAGAGAATGTGGTCCTAGAATCTTAAAACTTGTAGTTCAGTCAGGGTAGAGAGCAACAGATGTTTTGGATTGATGGCGGAGAAATCGGGAGTCTTCTTTCTGAACTTCGCTTAAAGGTCGCAGAAGCTTTGCAAACTTCAAATCTCAAAGCCTTTGAAGAAGCAAACGCATCGAGGAAGATATAGGAGTTTAACTTGCTTGCTGCTTTATTGGACTGACGTAGGTCTTAAGGAAGATTGGGACGCACCTTGGGCGAATCAACTTACAGACGAGGTATAATTATCCCATCAAAAAACCAGTAACTGCCGACCTCCAATCGGTTGGCATTCTCCCACACCTGACCCCCTCAGCTCTCAGTGGGCTCCTAGAGAACGGGAAACTGGCCTGCTTGTATACGAATATTCAGGGTCATTTTAATAAACTGGCCGTAATGAAAGATCACCAAACTTCCGGGTTCTATGATGTCATTGGTATCACCGAGATGTGGTTGCACACGGAATTGACGGACGCTGAATTTTCGCTACTGGGCATGTCGATGATCCGGAACGACAAGCTCACCAGAGGAGGAGGGGTAATCCTGTATTACCGAAGCAACTTACATTGCGAAGCCGTGGAGAATTCATATTTGCTGTTCCCCGACTCTCTTTGGTGCCGCTTGCCTCATTATCTTGGTGTACCGGCTCCATAACTCGACACCCGAAACCGACTGCCACCTGGCGGCTGCTTTAAGATTCAGTTTACAGCGGAAGTACACTCACATACTTATCATGGGTGATTTCAACGTACATTGTGTAGAAAATCCTGCCACGATCGGAGAACGATTCAAAGCCGATCTGCAAGATCTCCTAACCACTGTTCCAGTTTACAATCACATCAGTTTGCCCACGCGGTTAGGGATAGGTAACAGCTTATCTGCATTGGATCTTAGGCTTACCAACGAGGAGCAAATGATTGACGCGTTTGTTTTAGACTGCCCTTTGTGTCGCTGTGATGACGCAGCCATCAGTTTCAACTTCATCTGCTATGCGGAATATCATAATGAGTACAATAAGACGGTGCGAACCATCACAAGCTACCATCGATAAGCCCAGCTCGTCAACGCTACAAATTAGGTCGTTCCTTGACGAAGAACCCCCCGGAAGTCACCTGGCTCGAGTTCGTCAACAAGTTCAGTCAGCTGGTTGCAGAGGCTTCAGAGATAAGAGATTGCAATTAGTCTATACCAGTTTCTTTCGTTAGGAACAGAACTCGAAAATGGCTGACAGTACGCAACACAGCATGGCGAGTGTACAGAGAAGTTACAACACCGGAAAATTGGGACAACTTGGTAGCTTAACATAACCACTGCACTCAACTGCTAACAGAAGACAAAGCCGCATATCAGCAGAACATCGCAAAAACCATCAGTGCTAACCACAAACTGCTGTACAAACATGTCAATAGCCTACGAAAGCTGAGGCAAGGATTTCCTCCACACAGGATGGCTGATGGCCCAACAAGAATGGCTGCAGAAGCAGAAAACGCGCTGCGGGTGCAATATGTCCACACGTATCAGGAAGTCCTACCACCAAGCGATCTGCTAACATTTGTCGTCTCTCCAATAGGACTAGCCCACATCATTCATGAATAACTCCCATGTAAAATGAGATTTCCAAATAGCGAAGAGCTCTATTTTCGATTATTGTCATCAGGCCATTACAATAATAAGAAAAAACACAACGCGGTAAGGTGCTGACAGCAACTTTGAGGACAGCTAAGTCAAAAGTTTGAACGGAGTCAGTAAGTCGGATCGATGCCTAGGTCGATTCATTTAGCGTAGGCGTTGCAACCAATTGTAAGCCGTCTAGGGTAGACCTCGCAGCCAAAAATAAGCCGTTAGTGTCCGACACCGAGTAACTGCCACGTGGCCAGGGCAGGAGAAGCAGTTGTACAAGGGCTCTCTGCTTGCACAACTCGGGCTGGTACAGTATGATGGAAATAGCTTCAGCTGTCTTCAACAGATGCCTTCTGGGAGCCTTCGGATAACATGATAACACGGAGTGGAAGACCTTAAACGTATCCGATGTTCGAATTTGGTGTCCACTCAGGATCAAATATTCCATGATAGCGCTGGTTATGCTTCTACCCATGCCTGTGCTTATTGACCTTGGGCAATGTTCTGCTGATCACCGCCGCACATAACCGAAGGCAAAAGTATCTCCGAACGATTGACTTCCAAAAGGAGTTATGCTTATCCAACCTCGGCGCAAGAACTCCTTCAAGATATGAACACCTACCAACCAGTAAACCAAGATCCCACAAAACGATTGGAAAGCAAAATCAAACGCACCTTACAAAATCTGGAACAAATGGGACAAATTACAAAAGTAGAACACAACAGGATGAAACCAGAGGATTCGGTGCTACCGCGATTCTACGGCCTGCCGAAAGTTCACAAAAGTGAAGTCCCCCTCCGCCCTATCGTGTCTTTACCTGGAGATCCGAATTACAAACGATCCAAGGAACTCTGGAAGAGATTGAAGCACATGATCTCTGGCTCGGAACATTCCATACAATCTGCAGAACAATTCCTGGCTAAGCTCAGGGAAACAGCAATAGAAGAGGACGAAATCGTAGTTTCCTTTGACGTAACAGCTTTGTTAACTTCAATCAACACCAAGCTGGCGAAGCAAACGAACGCGGATCCTCAGACACGAACAATAAAATAGATGTCGTCCAAATGATGGAGTTGTTGGATTTATGCCTCACGACACACTTCAGTTTCAACGGCCAAACCTATGAACAAATAACAGGCACGCCAATGGGTTCACCGATATCGGGACTAGTGGCCGAAGCGGTGATGCAAGCATTGGAGGAAACCGCACTCCCAGTCGCAAAAGCTAAACTCTGTCTACGCTACGTGGACGATACTTTTGTCATCCTAAAGCGCTCGAAACTGGAAGAAACACATCAGTTAATCAACAACACGTTTACTAGTGTCCGTTTCACTAAAGAAGAGAAGAACAATGGTCAGCTACCATTCTTGGGTGTGTTAGTGAAGAGACATGCTGCTGGACAACTGGAGACAACAGTTTATCGGAAAGCGATGCATACAGACCAAATCCTGAATTATCGCAGCAATCATCCAACAGTCTACAGGCGCAGCTGCGTAACAACTCTATTTAAAAGAGCGCAGGCACAGTGCAGTACCCCGCGCCTGAGGAAAGCAGAGGAAGATCATATATTCGAAATGTTTACACGGAATGGGTATCCTAGGAATTTCATTCTATGTTGTTTAACATCAATAAAGCGACCGGCACATAAACAAACATCAGAAACGGATAAAAAGACAATCATTCGACCATACATAAATGGTGTCTCTGAGATGGCGGCGAGACTGCTACTACCTTTCGGAATCAGAGTTGCTCACAAGCCGACGGAAACCATCCGAGGCAAGCTCTTCAATGGTAAGGACCGGCTTGGCAAAGAAGAAACAAGTGGTGTGATTTACAAAATCCACTGAAAAAATGCAACAAATACTATGTGGGCCAGAAAGGAAGAAAGTTCGGCACTAGGCTACATGAGCATAGCCTAGCCGTCCGCCGACATGACCAGAACTCCCTAATGTCGGTACATATGGACGCCGAGAATCATCAGTTTGATTTGGAGAATGTCAGGATCATAGGTAGGGCAAAAACTCGAAAAGCGCGTGAGTTCATCGAGGCTGGATATTCGGGAAAGAACTCAATCAACCGACACTTAGATCTTGATACTGCTTATGAAGCACTGAGGGTTAAAACAATAATCCGCCCCAGATCAAAGCGACAAAGGAACATCATTGAGGCGGACTCTAGCTAATAGTACGCAAGAGTTGACTACACGGTCAGCTCACGTGGACCAATAGACTCCTGACGTTCAAATCAAGTGCTCAATAATCACTTGGATCTGCAAGTGGCTCGCATAAATCGCACCAATAATGTCGTCTAGCCTGACGATGAAACGTATGCAACCAAATCAACCAGCTCGGAGAACACTCGCATACCCTCATGTTCTGCTACCAGTTTTGACAGATGCCTGGTTGCGTGCCCGAGGTGTCTTGCACCAAAGAGGCAAGTAACTTGCTATAGGACGTATAACTGGGACAAGACCGGGAGTCTGCCTTTAGGACGCGGGGTAACAAAGGGTACGATCTGAGTAAGCACACGTGGGTAGGCAGCCGCGTAGGTTTTGGACACTGCGGCTGATAGTCTCCTTTTCAGTAAGTCCAAAGCTAAAGAACAATGGAACAATCGTTTATTACGGGTAAAAAAAGCATTGCTTAACAAGTCCCGTAGGATGGAAATTATTGCGAAAATCAATTGCATGGTAAATGAAAGGCGTGGTGGTGGACTCACCATTGACTTATGTAGAATAGGGGAAATGTTGGCGTATTGAACGTATAAATCCATAAATCCATTGGTTGGGAGTTTGGCAAGACATCGTTTGATTGCGTTTTGTAGCCCCTCGCTAACAAGACAAAAAATGATATGTAAGTGAGACAATGCATCGTCAACACGTTTTTTAAATATCGCCAGATTGGGAGCAGAGACGACATAATTAGGGAGGGTGTTTCAAGGCTGACACACGCGGAGAGAAAAGAAATTTTTACGGTATTCAAGCCTGCTGTACTGAATTGTCATTTTCAGAGGGTGACGTCTTAGGTTAGTGTTGTGGCCCAATTCCAGCTGCGGACGGAAAATTTAGTTTGAATTCTTCAGAATTTGGTAAACCATTATGAGACCCCCCCCGCAAAAGCCGATATCGACTGCTGTACATTCGCAGAGATTTCAGTCTAAGCTGATAGGGAAGATGAAAAAGGCCCCTGACGTTCTTGATTGCCCTTCGTTGAGGAGTCTCGGGAGCAACGAGATCCTCTTTCTGCCTCGCCTGAATAGCATATTCCACGTGAGGTGGCACGTAGGTGTTAAGCATTTGGGGAAAGATTGAGGGTTCAAACCGACCGAAGACTCTGCGAGGAAGGCCGAAGTGTTGATTGCCGGTTCTTGTCGCCTTCTCTGCTTGTTTTGAACACCCGAGATCTTCCTGTACCAATACACCCAAGTCACTCTCCTGAGAGACCTTCGCCAAGGTGTGGTCTCCAATCTTGTAAGCGCTCACCAGCTGGTGACGCAGATGTATCACCTTGTACTTAGCTATGTTCAACTGAAGCATCTTCCTCTTTGACCATTCGTAAGTGTAATCTAGGTCATGTTGGAGCAGATCGTGATCTGGCTTGTTACTAATCGCCCGCCATATGTTGACGTCATCGGCGAAAAACAGGAAATTTGGGGAGATGACTCTTGCCAGGTCGTTGATAAACACCAGGAAGAAGCGCGGTCTCAGCACTGAGCCTAGTGGAACACTACATTTCACCTCAATTGGGTTAGAGAGTGATCCAATGACACATACTTGAAGCTTCCGTTAATGAAGAAAGCTGCCAATCCAAGCAAATACAGGACCTCCTATTCCATAACTCTGTAGCCTTTAAATGGCGCCTATAGAAACACACACGTGCACGCTTGAGCCAAGGCTTGTGGCATTGGACCGAGAGAGGAAGCGCGCAGGCCCAATCCCGCCAATCGTACATCCACTAAGAAAGTCATGGTGATTTTATGCAGAGTGAACGTGGCAAGCAAGCATAAACCAATGGCAAGGAAGCCAACGACACAATGCAAACAACAGGGATGAGCCACTGAGACGGACTGTTGTACGTAGTGTATGTCATCTATAAATATTTGAGCGTAATCTTAATAAGTGACTTCGTGATTGCGACCCAGTCTTCTTGCTTCCCGTAGGGCTATATGACATGGCGACAGAGGAGAAGTATCCGACTCGCCGGAACCCGCTCGTTTTTGGTGGACAGCCGTAGACCACACTGCCGACCGCTCTGCAGATGACTGAAAGCATGCTGCCAGAGAACTGGTGAATGTGGAAGGCGAAGTGGATGAATTTCGTCACGCTGATCCAGTTGGATGCTCAAACAAGGGCGTACCATTTGCAATGTTTAGGCACGCTCTGGGTGAGGAAGTCAGGAGGGTGCTCGAAACATTGGAGCTCAGTGAGGAGGTGAGGAAGTCGAACTTTTGGAAGTGCTGAGATGATTCGCGGCGTTTTGCGAAGGACTGGTAAATGAAACGTATCAGAGGTATTTATTTTTTGTTCGCGATCGATCCCCAGGCGAATCGTTCGAGACTTGCATAACAGAACTGAAACTGTTGGCGCGTAACTGCAACTTCTTCAATTGCATGCGAGACTCCTTCATACGTGCTCGCATTGTCATCGGCATAAAGAATGATGAGCTCACTCGGCGCCTTCTACGACAAAGGAACCTGTCTTCTGAACAATGTGTGGACGTCTGCATGAGTGATGCAAGGACGGCAGCAGTTCGGGCATGTGAGAGCCGAAACGAACCCCGATCTGTGCGCGGGATCCCGAACCAGCAATAGTCCGCCCCAGACACCCGAAGGACAGGGTCCGATTTGTCAGTTTTGCGGTCGTACACCTCCAAGAAGAAAGGAGAGCTGCCCAGCTTGGGGTCTAACGTGCACAAAATGTTCTAAGAAGAACCATTTTGTTCGCTGTTGCAGATCCGCCAAAGCCAGCCCAGTAGTCGAGAGCATCAAGGAACAGTTACAAGAATTTTCGGTAAGCAACTCTGAACATGGTGGAGAACACAAGTGTGTTTTCGCGACGCTTTTGATTCGAGGACGACCGGTGCGCTTCCAACTTTACTCAGGGGCTACTGTCAACATCCTAGCTGAGAAGCGCTGTGTGGGAGTGACATGTGATGGAACGCAGAATTGCCTCAGAATGTCGGATGGTTCAAAGCTGCGACTAAAACGTACGGCCCGAATGAAGGCCATCAATCCGAGAAACAACACAGAACACCAACAGAATTTCTTGATATTCTCAGGAGACCGTATGCCCATTTTGGGCATCGATTCTATTCAGAGTCTCGGTTGTCTTTTTCAACCATGAGAGTTTCGTCCGTTCGTGTAAACATAACATAGATATTGTTGACAGCTACCCAGGCGTGTTTGACACGGTCATATGGAGATTCGAAGGGTGTGCTCTTTTATCTTTAGTTGAATCTGCTAAGGCGGTAGTGTTGTTGACCAGAACGGTGCCAGTTGCCTTAGGTGCGAAAATTTTAGACGAGCTGTAGCGTCTTGCTAGTTTGGGCGTAATAACCAAAGTTGAGGAGCCGACAGATTGGGTTGGCCAGGCGGCGATCGTTACTAAGAAATTTGGAGACCTACGCGTCAGCATTGATCCAAAACCACTTAACGACGTGCTCAGGAGGGAGCATTATACGCTACCGACACTAAACGACGTATTTCCGGTGCTTTCCAGAGCTAGAATATTCACTAAAGTCGACCTTGCTTCTGCGTTTTGGCACATATTACTTGACGAAGAGTTCAGCGTTTGGGATACCTTTCGGGCATTTCCGCTGGCTTCGTCTACCGTTTGAACTGAAGGGATCTAGCAAGATATGCCAGAAACCACTGGTGCAAGCTTTAGCCGATTTATCAGGAACGTTCTGTGTAGCACACGACGTTTTGGTTTTTGGCGCAACGCGACAGGATCACGACCAGAACCTCAACCAAATTTTACAGCGCTGCTTTGAAAGGAACTTCAAGCTGAAACGAGAGACGATCCAGTTGCGCAGGACGGAAGTGGTGTCTCGTGGAGACGTGCTAAGCTCCGAAGGACTGAAACCAGATCCAGAGAAAGTCATGGCTATCACAGATGCCTCTTCCTACTGACGTGAAAGCCGTTAGCAGGCCGAATGGGATGGTGAATTACCTAAGTCGTTTATTGCCAGATTAGCCGATGTAATGGTACCGATTCGAAAACTGACACAGAAGGATAAGTGGCATTGGGAAGCTTGAGGAGAGAGCGTTTCAGAAAATAAAGGACTTGATCACAAGCGCCCTCGTTCTCGCTTATTATAACCCAGCACTTCCGTTCGAGATCCAGTGTGACAGCAGTCAGTATGGTATCAGAGCCGTACTCATGCAGAACGGTAAGCCTTTCGACTTTCGCAGCTGGACGCTGACAGAGAGAAAGCGTCGTTACACGCAAATAGCAAAAGAAATGCATTGATTTCCGCCGTGGAGCGTTTCAATGATTATACGTTTGGCCGCAAATCCACCGCCTTTACCGACCACAAACCAGTTGTTTCTTACTAGCACTGCTTTTAGACACAGTGGGCGCCGAAGTGCCACTTGGCGTCCACCTGTAGCTGGTCAGCGATGGACCCAAATTGACCACATAGCCATAAGTTACAGGTGGCGTGGTTCCATTCTGGATTGCCGCTCGTACTGGAGTACCTGTGTCGACTCTGACCATGCCTTGGTGCGCTGTCGTTTCTCCATGAACTTTACCGGAAGGCGCACAAAGCGTCTCCCTCGATTGGCAACGGAGAAATTGTCCCCAGCCCTCTGTCAGGCAAGCCTATCAAGAAGCACTGCATAGCGAACTCTCGCTGTCTTGTCCTAATGATACTGAACTTCAGTGGAATAAGATCTCGGCCACTATGCACGACGCAGGAGCATCTGCTTGTGGCACTATCAGTCGTCATCGCACCAGTCACTGGATATCCGAGAGGTCCGTGAACCTTTTGGAAGCTAGAAGGCACCTCCCGGCTGGTTCTGAACACAATGTGACCAGACGGGCCATTAGGCGTGAACTAAAGCGGAGCCTACGTGCTGACAAGGAAGCCTGGTGGACCAGTCGGGCTCAAGAAATGGAGGAGGCAGGAGCAGTAGGCAATTACCGCAAGCTCTTCCAGCTAATACGCACCACTGGTCCGAGAAAACCAGGCGTCAGTGAGACAATCAGGGACAGCGCGGGTGCGCTGATACACACTAAGCAGCGCCGTATGGCTCGTTGGGCTGAGCACTTTGAACATCAGTTCAGCTGGCCCCCTGCTCCCGGACCTCTTCCTACTCAGGTGATGCAGGACGAGCCATGGACGGTTAGTTTAGAGCCTCCGTCGGAGGCCGAAGTCCGAAACGCGATCACAGCCCTTAATCGTTTTCGTGCCGCTGGCCCGGATTCCCTACCACCTGCACTATTTAAGGATGGTGGTGAGGTCCTCTGCAAAGCACTGACCTCCCTATTCGAACGTATCTGGAACGAAGAGAGTGTGCCGGCTAATTGGAGCGAATCGATTATAGTGGCAATATACAAGAAGGGGCAGTCGCACAGACTGTGCGAACCACAGGGGTATTAGCCTAACGCCAGTTGTGACAAAATTACTGGCCTCGATTATCGTTCGTCGCCTCACTGCAGAACGAGAATCTCGGATTAGAGAAGAGCAGGCCGGTTTTCGCCCAGGACGTGGCTGTATAGACCATATATTTACTTTGCGGCAGGTGCTAGAGCAGCGCCACGCATACCGCAGACCGACAATAGCTGTGTTCCTCGATTTCAAGAGTGCGTTCGATTCAGTCGATCGATCGATTCTGTTCGAAATACTTGCGCGGAAAGGTGTTCCCACGAAATATGTGAACATCCTTCGTGCTCTATACTCGAACACTAGAGGCCGCGTCAGGGTCTATGGTGCCCTATCAGATAGCTTTTCGACTACAAGTGGCGTTCGACAGGGTTGCCCGATTTCCCCATTTTTGTTCAATTTCGTCGTGGATTCTATCATGGAGTGTTCCCTTGCGGAATCTCACGATGTAGGTGTTGAAGTGCTGCCTGGTGAACGGTTAGTTGATCTAGATTATGCGGACGATATCGTCTTGCTTTTCGACAATGTTGAGGCGGCACAATCAACCCTGAATAGCCTATCCAGAGTGGTCCCATTATTTGGTATGCACTTCGCACCTTCAAAATGCAAAGTGCTGCTGCAGGACCACCAGCCACTCGATGACCCCTTGACGCTTGCTAACGAGGAACTCGATGTGGTTGATCAATTCACTTATCTTGGCAGCTGCATCAGCAATGATGGGCGCATAGAAAATGACGTTAGCTCACGCATTGCAAAGGCCAGAGCTGCCTTCTTGAACCTGCGTCATCTTTGGCGACAGAAGGGAGTTTCCCTCCGTCTGAAAGGCCGTGTATACAAGGCCACAGTGAGGGCCGTTCTGCTCTATGGTAGTGAAACTTGGCCCCTTCGGTCTGAAGATCTGAGGCGCCTTCAAGTCCTTGATCATCGTTGTTTGCGAAGCATTGCTGGTGTCGGATGGCACCAGCGTGTCCGCAACGATGATGTGCGTAGGCGAGTACTAGGGGGTGATGATCATGCTAGCTCCCTAGAACAACAGATAGCACTGAATAAGTTACGTTGGCTCGGGCACGTGCTACGTATGCCTGGTCACCGCTTACCTAGGAGGGCCTTGTTCAGTCTACCAGGTGTAGGATGGCGCAAGGCTCGAGGTGGACAGAAGTTGACTTGGCAGCGGGAAATGAAGTCACTGACGACCAAACTGGGTGCCGTTGGTCCGTCTCGCCTTCCGGGTTGGGGACCACGTGACTCACCTTGTGCTTGGCTCGAGACTTTACAGGACATGGCTCGCAACCGACACCAGTGGCGCGTCTGCTGCCGTCTCCTAATCGGATTGTCTGTTTAAAGTGTGTTTGGTGCTGAGTTATCTGCGGGGTAATGGCTGATTATGACGCGTGGCAGTGAAAGCCGCAAGGAAGCTGTCTCGCCGATGCCGCCTTATCTTTGCACGATAGCCAGCTGTTTGTGACGGTATGTTGTTAACACAAGGTGTAGGCGCCTTGACCCTGAATGTTTGCTTAGGGCATTAAGGTTTTCAGGTAAGTCCCCCTTCTCTCCCTTTTCTTATTCTTTATTTCATAGGTCCTCATGGTTGTATGGCAGCGAAGCATCAGTTCAAATGGCTGATGTACTGCTGTTGATGATGAAGTTGCACTACTTAACATTATAAGCAACCTTACGGCATCAAGCTTTCAGGGTCATATACACTTCAAATGGCTTCGTTCAGGATGATACTTAACCGTTAAGCAGTAACCTTGTGAAACCTGACCGGAAATGCGAAAAGCAATAAATGGATTGAGGGAATCAATAGGAACAGAAAGAACGGTGACCAAGTAGAAAGGATGCCGTGAAATCAGTAACAAAGGGGTGAACTGAAGCAGTTAGCAACCGCAGCGCAAAAGTTTGACAAGGAAGGAAGCAGTGTGAGCAAAATGATAGGAACGCAGAATCAAGTGAAGTTGAACACATAGTGTCTACGTTGGAGTATGGCACAAAACAACTCAGGCCACAAGTGATGTTCGTCGCTCCGGAAACAGGCACTGTCTTTTCAGCCAAAAGACTGATACGAAGTGATCGCCACGGGATTCGAAAGCATGTTTGATGAACTGCTAAGCCGACGCGTGGAGTAAGATCAGCACAGCGCCTGCTTAAACGACTACGACCCGGGCACTGAGATGCGGTGAATCCAGTTGCCACGGATCACGCTGTCAGAATAACAGTAAAAAGTAATGGTAAGAGCACGTTGAATGCTAATATAATACAAAAAATGGATCCAGTGCGTGAAACCAAGCTGGATGGAAAATAAACACCTAGATGCAAGAAACCGAATGCATAAGCACCACTAACTTCGGGGCTGCGTCTTGTTCGATGGAGTCTCCAAACACCGAGGTAAAACATCCAGGGGACCCGATCTACGTACCAGCCTGAGCAAATCTCAGTCAACTGCTTCATGCGTTTATGCCACGTCATCAACTGGCCACCTCGCGGTTTCGCCCAACTTGGTGCAGGCCCCACGTAGAACGCACATCAAAGGCAGTCAACGGGTAACAGAAAACATGAACTAACCAACGTAGGCGGTTGAACATTAGCAAACATTCGAGTGGGGCACCAGAAGGCTTCATGCGAAAAACCAACTGGCTGATCTCAGCACCGCACACCCGGTGTTGCCACCGGATGTTAGCACTACTCCATAAGCACCGTGATCAAACACGGCCAAGCATTTAATGCCTTCATTACGAATTGGCCACGTTTCTGACCTGTACATTAACACCAGCCTTATCGCAGGGTTATACACTCCACCTTCAGGCTGATATCCCGCCATCTCCATAGATGGTTGAGCCTCTAGAAAGCTACACAAGACTTGTTGATATGCGAAGTAATTTCCACAGTGATGTGATCACCAGAGCGGACACAACCACCAAGGTAAGTGAGCCGACCCACCAGTTTCAGTGGCTGTTCGCTGATGGCTAGAACCGGTGGCGTATCGGTCCAGTCTTGCAGTAGTAATTTGCAGTTTGAAGATGCAAAGCATGTATCAAGCGTATAGCGCTAAGCATCAGGCTAACTAGTAAGTTGGTGGTGCAACAATCAGATTATAAACACGAGAAGACGAGGTAATGAAGCAGCAAAAAGGAACGCACTGTCGAACTTACCAATGGCTGTGAACAATTCGGACACGTTTGTGCAAGCCTTAGCAGAAACTTCCATGAAGATGAGTCCTTTGGAATTAGCGTATTCCTGTGCTTCCTAGAGATACAAAACAAAACTGACAATGAAAGTGGCTCCTGCATTGTTAAATGTTCACTTGGATTTCTATGGTTGCAACATTTCATGAGGCGGACGTTCGCGTAACCTCAAGGAGCCAGAGATCAAATTTCCTAAAAACACGAGGGCAACGCTCAACTAACAGCCACCACTTATGCACCTTGCTGACTCGAAGGGAAAAGCTGATTGGTTCGTGTTCGTGAAGACAAGAAAATCAACATGATTAAACTGAAGGTTAACATGACGAGGGTTCTTCGCCACTACGTCACAGTGAGCTGGAACAGGTATATACTGTTGGCCGGAAACACGATAAACCAAAAAGTAGTTACGGAAGTTAAGAGTTTAAGGGAGTGATATCAGCTCAAATTGCATGGAATGCGAGTGATCGATGGCTAGTTAGTAAATTCAAAAGAGCATGAAAACAACGGGTTGGTATACCTGGTGAGCAGCATTTGCTTTGTGACACAAAAACGTCGTTAAACAGCGGAGCATTGGTGTAGAATGTATAGGAAACTGTATCTGTACCAATGAATGACCCGGAAGTGATCCGACCACTGGTTGGTTCAGCGGAGCTGTGCGCTACTGGGCGCGTTCCCATGTTGCGGATCAGGGAACGCCTTCCTTGCAAAGGTAACTGCGAATAGGTTTCGGCTGTGTGCAAGCGAGATGAATAAGCAGTCGCGACAATCAACGGCAGCGTTCTAAAGCATGGGGGGTTCTGGAATGATCACCTGGTTCCACATTAAATACAACAAGAACCCGTAACAAGCTATGTAAAAGCCAATGTGACCACTAAATTCTGCGACCAGAAGTGTGACCAACGGAGGCTGGATGAACAACCTCGATGGCTACCGATTTCTACGAAATCGTATGAGCCAGCTGGATGTCAACGGCGTTCGTGCATGCAGGCAATTCCGCTGGTCCAGGAAATTTCTTCTGGCCACCGTGCTGCTACACTCGGGCTCCTTGGGTGTCCTGAGTAGGTTGTTCCTATTCGAGAGCCGTGTTATCCTCACCGTGGTAGCCGGATACCAACAATTAACGATATATGTCAATCGCCCCGCTGCAATGCGGGCCAGGTCTTTATGACCCAAGGCTCCGGTTTGGGTCCTCTAAATCAACCCTATTCCTCGGTCTTACTTTACTTTACCTTACTGCTGCTAGCTCCTGCGACAGGATGAGCCGCGTTCATGAATGTCGCATATTGCAACTACCCAAACGCAGGTATTGATCCATAGATATTTCCAGTGACGAGTACCATGCATAGCTTAAAGTCCCACAAAATGGACATCCGATTTCACTGCAGCGAGCCACGTTTTCGATTGTCCACCACGGCGACGACACCAAGCCTGGCAAGGCGAGGTCGAAACCACGGCCCTAGTGAAGTCAGTGTTTGGTCTGCAGAAGACGTGACCGAACCACTGAAGTCTGCGGCGTTACATAAGCGCTAGGCAAACGGGAACCTCCATACCCACACAACAAATAAACCAGTATTTTAATGAACCTCTGTTCGGTTTCAATGTTCTCTGGCAATGATACTCTAAGCCGAGGTGCCAGCGGCCGAACGTGCTGGGCCGCGCTCTATGGCACCAAAATCCGATTACTTTATTTCACGTTTGGCCAACTCCCCATCCTTGGTAAGTATCTTACGTTTCCGAGTCCATAACACCATACCACCTTTGTTGAGTGTTCTCGCCATACAGATCAGGAAATCTGGTAAAGAAAGTATGTCACAGAGTAGCATTGACAAGCCGTTTCTAGCACTCCGTTCCCAATTCAAGCATGCGACATTTAACGCTCGGACCCTAATGCAACTCGGATCAAAAGTAGCCCCTGCTAGCACGCTTGAGACTATTTGCATTGATGTCTGATGCCTCACCGAAACCCGATTACAGGACCGTAGTACGAAGCCACGACTGGTTTCACCATCTGCGAGTTCCGCTGGTATGTTCGCACCGCGCTTATCTGGAGACTCAACTGCCGAAGCCGCTAGTCTTGCCGGCGTCGGAATTGCGTTGAAAACAAGTGCTGAGGTCGCGCAAATAGACTGGATCCCTGTCAACACTCGAGTCTGTGCAATCCGGCTGAAAACCACAGTGTGATTGTCGGGCCGCGGAGCGAGCAGACGTTGCTTGTTCGTTGTATCAGCGTACGTCTCTACAAACTTCAGCCCGGAGCCAATCAAAGAGGAATTATATAGTCAACTCGCCGACTTTCTCCAAAAAAGCGCCATACGGATATTGTGGCGCTTGCCGTGAACTTGAACACGCAGGTCGGCAGACTTAAGATTGGCGAGTGTGAAGTCTGTGATTAACATGGCCATGGTACTCACAGAACGGACAAAGGTGATCGTCTATTTCAGGTCTGTTTCGATCACAGCCTCTTCCTATAGAGTACTAGCTATCGGAGATCCAGGCGCCAACGCAAAACTCGAAGGCCCAGATCGCCTGAAGAGCCGTGGATACTAATTGACCACATCACTATCAGTTATCACTGGCAGATCTGCATACAAGATTGCAAGTAAATCTGGGTTATTTACCTCACTACGTATTACGCGCTCGTGTGTTCCAAGGTCGCTCTACGTTTTTGCGATTATCAACGGCATCGCCCAACAAGATATCGAAAGACACTGGACACACATCCGCAGCGCCATGCACAACTCTACGACCATGGTCTGTGGATTCACTAGTAGACCCGTGGACCACTGGATTTCTGCATGATGTCTCCAGCTTCTCGAAGCTCGTGGAGCGAACGCTGCTGGCGTTGGACACCATTCACTGGCTAGGACCACCAACGTTGAACTTAAACAGATACTCCGGGAGGATCGAGAGGCGTTGTGGACACAGTAGGTCATTGAGGTAAAGCAAGCACTCACCTCGGGAAATTTCCGAAATCCTTTTCTCCTTATACGATCCACTGGCTGCAAAAGATCGACTGTAAGCACGTTTCGTGCGAAACCAATTTAATGTCAATAACAACTTGTGCGTTGGGCGGAGCATTTGGAACCGCAGCTTAAATGGCCAGCAGCACCGGCGAGTTCTCACTGGAATCCAATCTGAAGACTGATGTGTAGACGCTTCACCATCATCTGAGATTGAGGTTACTCATGAACTTCGCTTGCCAAAGTGCTACAAAGTCCCTGGGCCCAGACGGACACCCTCCGGCTCTTTTCAACAATGGAGGTCCTCGTCCAAGAGATTTGGCTCACAGAAGCAATTTCGTCTGATTGGAGCTTAGCGGATACCGTGCCCGGATGGACTGTCCTAACCACAGAGGGATTAGTCTCGCCCGTGTTGCATCCAAAGTACTCGCCGCTCTGCTTTTAGGAAAGTTCATCCTAGTACATACGCGAAGAGCAAGCTGGGTTCCGCTCTGGCAGCAATTGTATCATCTTTATGCTCTAACAAATATTCCACCCGCATTCGATTCAATTGACCGAGCTGCTCTCTGGAGTTGTCTATGAGAAAAGAAGTACCCGAGAAGTGTCAGCATTCTTCAAGCTATCTATTCTCGAGTTTTGGGTCGAGTGCGGGTGTACGGCGAACTTACGCCCCCATTTATTATCACCAGTGGTGTGTGATAAGGCTACCCAACATCACCATTCCTGTTCAATTTCGCTATGAACGGCATCCTGGAGAGCGCTCTGGAGAATTGCAGATCTATCAGCGTTTAGTTGCTTCCGGTGGACCGACTTCCCTATTTAGAGTATGCAGATGATATTGCCGTAATTGGCAATTCATCACAGGCCGCTTAAAATGTCCTGTGTAGCTTGGAGATATCTGCCTCCCAGTTTGGAATAACCTTCGCCACATCGAAGTGTAAGGTCATTCTACAAGACTGGCTAGGAGCTGCTACTGCCCTTACTCGACCCGAGTCTCTCTGAAGGACCCGGTCTATAATTCCACGGTAAGAGCGGTCCTGCTCTACGGCTACGAGATTCGGTCTATTCGTGCAAAGGACGTTCAGGGGTTGTCTGTTTTTGATCACGGCTGCCTTCGGAGTATTGCTGGTGTACGATGGAAACGATAGGTTGCGCCAAAAGTATGAAGACGCTGGCCTCAAGTTCGGTCGCGGTCGGGCGCACTTAAAGGTTACCCTTATAATCCGCTTGTTCCTTTATGCTGATGAAGTTTTTGATTCGAAAGCGAAAGGTTGCCCACAAATTATACCAATCGGGTGTTATCAAACCCTTATGAGATCATGAGCACTAAATCTGCTAAAAGCATACTTCAAGATAATGAGTGGCTATATACTTGTCATCGACGGTTATAGGACGGCAAGTAGGATGCGGTTCTAACACAACCACTGGGAGTGGTCAACAATGACCTATGCATGAAGCATGTCCGCCCGTGCCTGGAAGGATTGTCGGCCAAAAGTCGAGAGGATTACGAGCTTGACATGTAAAACGAAGGTCGCCAGTTTGAATCCGAACATGTGCGGGTGACTCCGCGGTATAACCAGTACTCGGGCGGCTGGTGGTGGTCGCGTTGTAGGGAAGCGCCGGCGTACCGCTAATACCATGTTCCAATTTTTACGTATAAAGCACGCAGACCGGAAAAATGTATTAGCAGAACCCGTAATAAAGTAGTGGGAAAGAAGTTCAGTTAACAAAGAACCCACTCATCATCAATAGCAGTACATCAGCCATTTGAACTGATGCTTCACTGCCATACAACCATGACCCACGAAGAATAACAAAAGGGAGGGAATGGGGACTCACCAAGGAAAACCTCAATGCCCTAAGTAAACATTCAGGATCAAGGTGCCTACACGTTGTCAACAAAATACCACCACAAACAGCTGGCTATCGTGCAAAGATAAGGCGGCATCGGTCAGACAGCTTCTTTGCGTCATAATCAGCCATTACCCCGCAGATAACTCAGCACCAAACACACTTTAAACAGGCAGTCCGGACAGGAGACGCAGCAGACGCGCCACTGGTGTCGAATGCGAGCCATGTCCTGTAATGTCTCGAGCAACTGCAAGTGGGAGCTGCCAGGTTTTTACCTAATTGATCAAGAGCTACCTGAGTTGAGGCGGGCGGTAGCAAACCAGTAAGCACTTGGTGGTGCTCTCCCAGCGTCAGAGACAATGCATGGAACTCGTGCTCTGCGCCAATCGAACTGTGAAGCATATAACCCGTCACTTGTTGTGTGCCATGGCAAAGTTCTTAGGGAAGAGAACTACAGACCTACACCTAACTCGAGAAGAGGATAGTGAGATAAAGTTAGTCTGACTGAACCATTGATCTGAGTGGCTCTGAAAGCATTTTGAAAGTGCCATTGGCATAGCTCATTGGGTCACGGAGGTACGCAAGTAATAGCACCACGTTAAGATCCAGTCTCGTCGCGATGGAAATAAAAGCTGCAGAGGATAACAAACTGGTGAAATGATGGAACAGATAGAGGAAAACGGTGTTGAAAGTATGTTAGAAAGCACTTTAGGAGTTGCAGTATACTCGAATGATGGTATTCATGGAGCCAACCAAGGACAGCACAAGATTTAGCGCGGATGGGGGTCAGGCAAATCAAAGTATGTGGATCACACATACGCGAGAATAGGTGGTTGGCAGTGATGCAGTCACTCAACCAATCGACAAAAACAAGAGTGCCGAAAGGAGATTCAGATGTCATGAAATATGCGACCGCGAGGGCAATAATATAACGAAAGACTAGGTGGAAGATGATCATCGTCATCTCTAGTTACGGTAAATCGAACCGATACCACGCTGCCACACAGTAAAAATGAGACAGAAAACGAGAAAAACAAGGGATAAGGATGGCGTATTGCATAAACTAAACACCGAAAATAAACGATCGCGATCAACGAACCAAAACCTTGCCAACAACACACGGTCACAAAAGGATTTCCATCGTGCGAAGACAGGGTGCCACCGATGAAACAGCTTCCCTGTGGCCTTCACTGACCCGTATCATAATCAGCATCACATAAAAAGGTGTCACCAGTACGCCCACAGTCAGTACCGACGCTTCCCTATCGCGCAACCAACACCAGTCGCAAGTGAGCTAAGGATATTGAGAGGGTCGCCCGGTCCCCTACACAGACTCGAACCCGCGACCTCAGGATTACAAGGCAGGCTCGTGATCATTAAGGCAACAGGCCGGCTCATATAACAGATAACTCAGCCTCACACACACACTAAACAGACAGTTCGACTAGGAGACGATAACAAGCGCGCCATTAGTGCTGGCTGCGAGCAATGTCCTATGAAGTCTCGAGTTAAGCGGAAGGCAAGTCAAGTGGACTCCATCCTGGAATACGAGACTGACCAACAGCACTAAGTTTATTCGTCAAGGACTTAATTTCTCTTCATAAAGATAACTATTGCCCCATGCAGACTTGCGCCGCTAAAAAAGGAGGCCCACTTAGGGAAGTGCTAACAGAGCACATGCAGCATAGTATTTGTTATGCTATAGCACCAAGCTAATCATCATTATCGTGCGATCGTTTGCGCACATCGTCATTGCAAACATGCTTAAGCCATCCGACCGACACCAAACTGTTACACAAACTACGATGGCTAAAACGTGATCTCAAATCCTCCGACTGAAATAAACAAGTCTCGCTTCCAAAGAGATGAACGATCCTCACTGAGGCCCTGTGTTCACGGTCTTTCAGATAGAAGGAAATCTCCTTGTGCAAAAAAGATGCCTTCCGATTAAGTGGACCAACTTCATCAGCAAGACCTAATCGCGTTTAATGCAGCTGCCAAGGTGGGTGAACTGACCAACTACCTCTACTTCCACGTCTTCAAGGCTTAAGAGGTTATCAAGTGATTGGCGGTTTGCACTTTGGTGGTGAGAAGCGCAGGCTATACGATGGGACAATTTCAGAATTTAACCAGAGTTGACTCGACCGACCAAAGTGTGCCAAACAGTAAGATATCGCACACAATTCAGATGAACAAATATTGCACCATACAGCGTTTAAATGACCACATAGTGAGGTGCTACAAGGGGACACTCTGTGATGGAGTCCACGACAAAATTGAACAAAAACAGAGAAAGCGCTAGATGTCAGTCTCGGTCCATTGACACCCACAACTATCGCGCACATCCAGTAACTGGATAATGACTGCGGCGAACTATATCCAGTTTCCATAAAAATCCTCTGCTTATAAGTAAAAATGAAGAAACTGATTGAACCCTGGCAAACGTTGGTTATTATTAGGCAGAAGCCTGATAACTCTAATACCCCTGAACGCGATATGTGGTGTTCCAGTGTCGGACACGTAGGTTCACACATTTGGAGAAAACGCTCTTCTGAGCAACTAGGTCAAATGAGTCGAATGCACTTCAAAAGAAAGAATGCAGCGATGGTTGCTCTACGGTACGTGTGCCATGGTTCCAGTTACTAATCTACACAACCTAGACCCAGACAGAAGCCGACTTGCCATTCCTTCAGTCTGAACTGGCGGTCCACAAAAAATCGATGGACGAGAATTGGAGCTAGTTACAACCGGCATCAGCACGATTAGTGCGATCGCATTTCTTACATATTGTCTCTATAAGTGCTACTAAATAAAAAAGTGTAAATCATAAGCCCAGCCCCAAGCACAAGTTAAGTCCCAAGACAAAGTGAGCAAAACTCGAAGGGGTGGAAACCTGAACACTTGTTACCAGAACAGTAACATTAAATGCGCATAAGTGACGCAGCTAGGTTCGTAGACGTAGCCTGAATGTTGTGTAAGAGCTGGCTAAAACATCTCAAGTGGTCTGTACCCGGGGTCAGTGGTGGAACCTACAGCAGTGAAACAATAGGTCGACGGTGAAAGTGCACGACAATGCGGTGCCTCAGTCTACTACTGTTATGTGGATAAACAAAGGGCATCTTCGTGCTTATCAGAGTGGGTAGTTGTGCAAGTTAACTAAATGTGAAATTCGAATTAATCAATATACTTATAAGTAGAAAAGGAAGGATAAAAATTGCAAATTATAGTGCTTATGAAGGGTTTATTCCAGTCGGCTGTGATAGTCTGTCTTTCATACCTGTTTGAACAAGTGGGTCGGGACTTTGCAGAATACCTCGCCGTCATCCTTGGCGAAAATGCAAGACTCGGACCGGCAGCGAAAAAATGATGCATAGTCGTGATTGTGTTTCGAACCTAAGTCTCCCATGGAGCCCGTGAGAAACAAGCAGAGGATAAGCTAGATGCGGTCATTTCAACAACTGTCATTCCACGCCGCTTGATAATTTCATCCATATATTGTAAGTAAGCCGCTGACGAGAATACACGAATTAGTCAATTCAGATTACCTCGATGAAATCTTGCTTGTTCTTATGTCCTTAAAACGGCGTGAGTCTGACTGATTCTAGTTCCGGGCACACAGTAAACGTCCACCCGAGTGTCTAATGTGGGCGTAAGTGCAGCATGCCGACAAATTTGTTTCAGAGTACAAAAGCTGAACACCGTCAGAGAATCAAAGTAATGTGTCCTGATAAGGAGCTGTTAATGATAGAAATATAATGGGTGCTGCAGGAACATGACTGCAGATGACAGAACGTTAATAGCACTGCAGCCGCAGTCAGGTAAGCTATAAATTGTAGGCTGGCAATTAGGACCGTGAGGGGTTCAAGCTTCACCACTGCAGAGTCAAAAAGAGTAATAGGTAAATCTTTAAACTTCATAAAATCATTCGTGACATCCTATTGGTACTAACTGGAATCCAACAATCTCAGTGCAATTTCAGAAACAGCGTGGACCGATTCATAACTAGGTATATTTTAAAGGCTACTATATTATTACATTCCACTTGTGCAAAGGGAAGTAAATTCCAACTACGCGGTTAGTTAAAACTTCGCCCGCATATCCAGTCTGGACCTATGCGTCTTGAGCTTCAGATGGTGTCCCCCCCAGGTGGTCCGACGTAGCTAGTTCAAACAGATCGGTAGGCTTAATGCTAGTGAGACCCTTCATAAGCTTAAAGGTTTCTATCAACTCTCCCCTTAGTCAGCGTCGTTCCATTAAGAACAAGTTTAAACAATCCAGGCAGCCAACATACGACTTCTCACGCTGACCTTCAATCATTCTGGTGGCCAGTCTTTGTATCTTCTCTAAGGAACGGACATCCTTACGAAAATAAGGTGACCAATCCTGAACACAATACTCTAAGTGCGGCCGAACTACCGATATGTACAATGAGAGAAAGACACGCTCTCCTGAGACGAAAAAGTTCCTGCCGCGTTCTGTTAGCAGCATACTGGCACTGCGCCGAAAGCCTGAAGCTATCTACCATAACGATACACAAGTCCCTCGCCTTATCTACGCACTGTAATGTCAGGGACCCTGTGGATGTTTGCACCGTAGAATATTAGCAAGCGGTTTAACAATCGCTGGATGAACATTGTCAGGGCCTGTGGATTTATAGGGGTTTAAGCAAGGCAGCACCTTAAGGACCTTTGATGTGGTTATTACAACATCTTGCATTTCAATGTCACATGAGAAGTGTGACTGTGAGGAGATCCCACAGCCATTGTCTACTGTGCTGAAAGACACGTAATAACACCTCCGCCTTAGCTGCATCTTCCACAACCTCACTACTATTCTCCTTAGTCAGGTTACCAATCCCCTCTTTCAAAGAAGTTTTGATTGTATGTAACTGTGATAAAACTGCAGATTTATTTTTGCATTCTGAACTAACCTGAGCTCATAGCGATATCTAGCTCGCCTCTGTAATTTGAGTGCTCTATTCCGATATCGTTTATGGTGTAGCCATTGTCTGGAGACTCCAGAATCCTGAAGGATTTTCCAACAAGTATCACGTCCCCGAAGCATTCAGGCAATTTCACATCGCCATCAGCGGGGCATATTCATGCTTCTATCGGGGCGCAAAGGGACAAACTCACCCAGCGATTACACGAGGCCAGAGTTAAGCATTCCGCATCTTTGTTCTAATGTTGTCTGTTCTTGAACAGGAACTCAAGTGAGCTGGAGGGCTCTGTTCGGCCAAAATTTCTCACAAGTCGAGGTTTCAATGGTAGCTTCTTATCATCCATCGAAAAGGTAAGGACACTGATCGCTCTTACCTATGGGGGCTTCAGTATGCATCTCTGTTATATAGGTAGTCCCAATTCGACTTCTCGTCGGAAGGACGTGTTAGATGAACCCATTCTCGTGTATCCACTTAACCAATTCCCATTCCAAAGCACCTACAGGTTGATGGAATGCTCCCAGTCTGCAAGTAGCAGATTTAGGTCACCAAATGTGAAATAAAAATGTGTCAGCTTATACGCTGTAACGGCGCTTCGCTGCCGCGCGACCACCACCAGTCGCGCGCGGGCTGAGTATACCGCGAGGACGCCCACCCCTACGCGGATTCGAACCGGTGACCTTATGGTTGGAAAGCAAACGTGCCAACCACCCGGCCACCGGCCGACCAAGTAGAAGAAAATTCGGTGCAGCAACTGCCGCCTGCTTTAACATGTTGCTGAGCTTCTTGTCCTCCACGAGAGTGGAGGAAGGGCTGCGGTACACACAGACGAAATTTTCCAACCTGCCATTTATCCTCAAAAGGCAAGAAACAGTCTGAACGTTTGAGGTTGGCATATAAAATGTAGCTTCCCAGTGCTTGTGGTTGTTGTTAACGGGCAAGGTACCCCTCCATCAACGTGTCGCCCGGGCCCATCCACATTATGACGGGAGAAATCCACCAGTAAGTCGCTAACTTGTTCAGTGAACGACATTCAGATTTCAATCAAAGCGACAAGATCGGCGAGCCTGCAACGCAGCGTCAAGTCCCCCCACTCTGCAGCCTCCTTGCTTGGATTAGCGATTCTGTATAGTCCGAGAGGACAGCTCGTTTTTTAGAGTAGTTTCCGAACCATCCCTCAAACGACCCAGTTGGATTCCAGGACGGATAAGGGGGGTTTCGAAAAGCCCACGAGACACCCTTTTGTGGCCGCTTAGTCTCACTTGCTTTGTTAACAGGACGCAGATTCGTTTTTTAATTGGCACCTTTACAGCTTTACTTTCCGTAACCGAGTAATTGTCAGTAAAACCAGCCTCAAACGCCACTGGACTGAACACCATAGCAACCAACACTCCCTTACACAGCAGCCGAAATGTCCCCAACTGCTGAGGATGTTAGTGGAATCGCAGTCAGGCCAGCAGTTGCAGACACTACTGCTCGCCCGCGTTATCTCAGGGAAGAGTTTGCGGCCCCTTCCCAAATACTATTTTCGGCTATGGGAGCAGAAATCAAGCTGTCTGATATCACCGACTTTTCCGTAGTCACACACGGGTCACGTAAGTTGTCTAGAGGTAATTGTGTGGAACAATCGTATGAGGCAACGTCGACTAATCCCGAAGATATGTCTGAACCATTATCAATTGCAACTCGAGTCATTTGACTGTCATCCATACACGGAACCGAAACAACAGGCCCGTTTACTGGTGCGGTGGGAACAGAAGGTAGCGTGTCAGGTATTACTTAATATCGGCCCCTGGTCCGACTTGCTAACAAGCCGGTAGATCGGGTTCTGTAAATCAACAAAGATAGGTTTTGCAAGACCATTTTTGTGCAATGCACTCGCCTTTCACCAACTGCCGACTCGATGGATGAGCCTGATACCAACAAACGACGGTATCCCGATATTACGGAGAATACCTTGCAGTCGCGTTCCATCCAACTCCCGTCGAGCTTACGCTTCCCGTAATAGTGGTTCCTCTTTATAGTAGATAACGACATTCCGTTGCCTGCTTATCGCAATTTTCGTATCAGTAATGCAAGGAATCCTGCTCAACCGCCTCGTCAGTTAGGTTGTGGAACCGAACGTGGCGGAGGAGCAGTGTGGATTCCATTCGGGTCGCAGCACCATCGATATGGTGTTTGCGGCTCGTCAGTTGCAGGAGAGGTGCAGAGAACGACACCAGCCGCTGTAGTCGCTTTTGTTGATTTCACCAAGGCATTCGATACGGTGAACCGCGAGGCATTGTGGCTGGTGTTGAGTAAGTTTGGTTGCCCGCGTAAGTTTGTAAGTTTAATTCAATGTCTGCACAGTGGTATGCGGGCGAGGGTGCAGCTGAGTGGAGAGACTTCGGATGACTTTGTAATTGTCTCTGGTATGAAGCAAGGCTGTGTCTTAGCTCCTGCCCTGCTCAATATATATCTTCATGCAATGATGTCTTGTGCTTACGGTGTTTGTGTGGAGCACCGTATTGATGGTGGGTTGCTGAACATCCGTCGTTTCGGTGCGAGAACTCTAGTCTGTGAGACAACTATCCGTATGTTGCTGTTTGCTGACGATTGCGCGTTGTTTGCACACAGCGCGGATGAGTTGCAGCACATGACTACCGTTCTGGCTTCGACGGTGGGCAAATTCGGGCTCACCATCAACACAAGCAAAACCGTCTGTTTCTTACAGCCTTCACCGGAGGTGCAACCTGTATTGTTACCGCAAATCAGCATTGGTGCTGAAGTATTGGAAACCACCTCCCGCTTCTGCTACGACTGACCAGCAGATACGCAGTGAGCTGCGTATCCGCGTCTCGAAGGCAGCGGCGGCATTCGGGAAGCTTGAATACCGAGTGTGGAACAACCACCAGCTTACCGTTGGCACGAAGCTGATGGTGTACAAATCCATGGTGCTGTACGTTCTTCTATACGGCAGCGAAATGTGGAGGATGTACCGGCGGGATGTGCGATATCTCGATCGATTCCATCAACAGTATCTGTGACGGATTCTGATCATCGGGCGGTGCGACAGAGTTGAGGACACGGAAGTGTTGCGCCGTAGTGCTCTGTAGCATTTTGCTCAAACATTTGAGGTAGCGCGGTCATGTGAGCCGTATGCATTCGAGGCGGATACCGAAACAAACATTATATGGTCAGCTGAGTATTGGGAAGCGGCATGTGGGGAAACCAAAATTACGTTACCAGGACATGATCAAAGTGAGCCTCACACGTTCTACTCTTGATTGCAGGTCATGGGAATCGAAGGCGGTTAATCGGCGTGCATGGCGCGATCTGATTACGAAGGCAGTTGCCGAAGTGCGGGAGAAAGACCTCATTCATGCAAAAGAAGCGGCAAGTGCGGAAGCGGCAGGCGCCGATGAGTTGTACTCCATCGATATCGAGCGCATGGTGCTGTAGCACATGCGGTCGCGAGTGCCTGATTCAGGCAGGCCTAGTGAGCTATGAGCGAGGCCACTCGGGACAACAAGCGAAGCGACGACGGGTCCTGCTGAGAACGTAGGCAGAACCGGCGCAGCGTTTGTAGGTAGGCTACATTCAATTTACTAACCGCTTGCTTGCATGTTGGGTCTCTTTGTTTTAGGTGGTGGGTTTGCTATATTGTCTCATTATTGCCTACGTGTACTATCTTCTATTAACCTGCACACGTCGCTCAAGTTAATTGTAGGTAACTTTGATAACATTTTCGCGATGGTGACATTTTATTATAATTTTTTCTGACGTCTTGAAACTATAGCGGTTTTCTTGGCAACCAATTTATTCCATATGCTCATTTAGTGAAGAGTTATGCCACGGTATCTGTATGCATTATTGGATTTGTTTTATTTGATATTGTTGTTTCAAGTGACTGGCTGTTGCTTGATATCCCCGGTGTTGCTGCACTTGATGTGCATGTTGACAAAGTGCCTACCCGCTACCTCATCCATACTGGCTCTAGGAGACAGTTGGTCGTTGGCGGAGGGGATGAGGCGCACGGTGCTTGTGGCCGTGTTAGGCTCGAAGAGTGGTTCCATGCACTCAGTGTAGAGCGGAATACGGTCCAGTCACCGCCATGTGTGCGCTTGATTCCCAAATACCGCGAGTTTGTGTTTGCTTGTGAAGGAGTGTGGGCCGGCTCCGTTGATGAAACGTGGCTCCCATAAACATGCCTCCCGGTCTTATTCCTTCGCGTGCACATTGGGTATGGGGTGTGTGGTTGGAGCTGCGGGTGGTGCAGCGCAAGCCACCCAGGGTCCCTCGGTAGGCGCAGGCGTCCTGTGGCTGGTCACAGTGACAGGCAAATCCGAAACCGGATGCCGCCAACCACATATATATATATATATATATATATATATATATATATATATATATATATATATTGAAGATAGCCCTCTGCTATCGGTTGGAAATGAAGATTTCAAATGTCGTAATACATAACGCAGTAGTTGGATCTCTGGATGCGAAAACGCTTAGTAAACAAGTTCTCTCGCACGTAAGGGTCAGCGACTGCTTTTGAGTGCATCATAGTATTAACTAATAACTTCTATTGTCCATTACCCCACCAGGCTCTAACCACCATCATCAACGACAACTATATATATATATATATATATATATATATATATATATATATATATATATATATATATATATATATATATGCAGTTGTCGTTGAAGATGGTGGTTAGAGCCTGGTGGGGTATTGGACAATAAAAGTTATTAGTTAATACTACGATGCACTCAAAAGCAGTTGCTGACTCTTACGTGTGAGAGAACTTGTTTGCTAGGCGTTTTCGCATTCAGAGATCCAACTACTGCGTTATGCATCATGACGTTCGAAATCTTCATTTCCAACCGATACCAGAGGGCTATCTTCAATAAGACATATCCCCAATTCCCTACCCCATCAGATTTTCTTGGAAATCTCTTTCTTACACTGTTAACGCATCACCAGTAACATCCGGTCCAACTTATCCGAGTTAGATTGGGTTTCTACTTGGTCTCGCGTGAAACAACTACAAGTAGCATCCAGTTGTAACTTGGCGCCAAGAGTTCGTACGGTCTTGCTTTTCGATGTGAATTTAAAACCCACGATGGACAATGTCTAATCCGAATATCGACTGCATTTGGCTTTCTTGTCAACCGTCCGATATACCTCGCTGCACATAGTGGACTCTAGAGCCTTTAGCTGCGTTGGCGACGGTTAGGTGTACGGATTGAATCGACCTCGCTGATACTTTAACGCCATACCAAGTTCGGTGTGCATCCACCGTCATCAATCTACAAATCAGAATCCAAGTACCCACTAATTGATGGTCTTCCGCTAATTTTATCCCAGACTTTCGAAATATTCCGATATTCAATTTCATTACGTCCATAATGTCCAATTTGTTGTCAAACCCGGGAAGAAACATAAGCAGTAGGCGTAAGGCGAAGAGTTGTGTCCGATTACTTCCTCATCAAGCCGATCACAGAAATACACTCATGAACAATCAGTATGGTTGGCAGCATCTGGTTTCGGATTTGCCTGTCACTGTGGCCAGCCACAGGACGCCTGCTTCTACAGAGGGATCATGGGTGACTTGCGCTGCACCACTCATAGCTCCATCCAAACACCGCATATTCAGTGTAAACCCGAAGAAATAAGACCGGGAGGCATGTGGATGGGTGTCACGTTTCATCAACGGAGCCGGCCCACACTCCTTCATAGGCAAACACAAGCACGCTGTACTTTTGAATCAAGTGCACATAAGGCGGTGACTGGACCGTGGTCCACTCTACACTGAGTGCATGGAATTACTCTTCGAGCCTAGCACGGCCACAGAGACCGTGCACCCTGTCCCCTCCAGTGACGACCAACTGTCTCCTAGAGCCAGTATGGACGAGATAGTGGGTACTATACAGCTAGGCACCTTGTCAACATGCACATCAAGCGCAGCCACACCGGGGATGTCAAACAACAGCCAATCACTTGAAATAACATTATCAAATAAAACATATCTGTTAAAGCATACGGCTATGCCGACATAACTCTTCGCTAAATTGGCATATGAAGTTAGTTGGTTAGCAACGAATCCGCGATAAGTACAAAATGTCCAGAAGTTAATCAAAAGATGCTACAAACGCAAGCGCAATTAGCGTAAGGAACGTGTGCAAGTTAATAGAAGATTATTCAGGTAGACAGAACAAACCAAATAAAGTGGAATAAAATTTAGCTATCTTAAAAAGACCTAGTTTAAGTGTAAATCGGTTTAGTCCAACTGCAGTGTAGAAGCATTATGAATGCAACATCAGCCACGACATGCCATCGGAGGTGGATGTTGGGATTTCATGCAAAAGAACACACAGTTGGTGAACAGCGCACATCAAGGCATGAGGTATTTGTGCAAAGAATGTAACCAAGCTAATGTAAGCAGTTCGAGTGTAACAGACGAGCCGATGCGGTGTCGAAAACATGCCACCAAATCTCAATTGTTGTATATCAGCGTTATGCATACTGCGTGCCAAAAACAAACAGTAGTTCGCAAGTACAGGTCACTGATGACGCGAACTTGAAAGATCACGATTTAGAACTTGAAGTACGAGTCTAGTAAGGGATGGTACTGACTACAGACATTACATAAGGTGAAAAAGTCAGTACACTGCATTATTTGGTGGGTCTCGCGAAACGGCTCTGGAGAATCACTTGCTTGCTTGGGAACAGATTGGGCTAGATGAGGAAAACACTCATGTGAGAAGTAAAGGCGGTGCTCATGGATTGATGAATACGGGCCTCAGAAGAAACGAACTGGTTGAGAAAAGGATCCAGGATGGTGGGTGTGTTCAGACAGTGCGATTTCGCCGACCCACCAAGTGGGACGAGTGGTATAATAGAAAACACTGGTGGTCCATACAGCAAAACTATTCACAAACATTCAATTTCACAGTAGGTCAATGCAACTCTCGGTCCCAAAAAGGTCGACCGATTGGTTTGGAACTGTACACGTGACTGAACCACTTCTTAGGGATAAATGGACTAGTATGGAAAAAGTGAACAGAGACGGAGCAAATCGAAACGCCAGTACTATCGACCAGCTTGGAGACAAAAGAACGCTGTCGTGATAGCATCAGTCAGAAAATCTTGATGCGAATTTTGCGCTTTCACTATAACTTGTACCAAGAAGAGGAGTTCAAAACACCGGATCATTTGAGACGGGAGATGATTGCGATCCACTGCAAGAGAGACGAACAAAGTGATGTAGGGATCAGCATTTCCATTTTCCACTATGTCCACGCCGGCGGTGACGTGCAGCGGACAATGCGCAGTTATGCGGCACAACATAGTTTACTAGCCTAGATGATGGAGTCTGGTGAGCAAGCGAATCCAGTACTACGCTGAGGGTTGCACAACGCGGATGGTAGTGCGATCAAAACCCAGACAAATGTCAGTGGAAGGCACGTGCCCCGCGCATTAACATGGACATGAGAGACTATTAATAAGTGAGTCTATAAGTTGCAAGCAGAAAGAAAGTTTTGATGTGTCGCAAAAAGGGTGCTACATAATTGTCTATGGTCAACGAACTGTTCATGGCAGCAAGATGGTAGTTACACCGTGAAAAGTGAATTATAGTAGTCTACAAGAGTTTAACAGAAGAGTAATAAAAGCCCATCTTCCTGATTGCCACGATGATCTCAGAGTACCTGGAAAGGCATAGACAGTTGATGAATGGGGGACTAAAGGAGTGGATGTATGAAGTACTCGTGGTCAGTATGTCTGAAGGCCAAAGCTTTTCTGAATTGGCATGCGTGTTCGACAAACGTTCTCCGATAAGAAACACAGGTACCCGCCTATCTCAGCACACGTGTCGAGATAATTGGATGAATGTTAAAATGTCGTCGCATAGTTGCTTCGGGAACATGAGGAGGGTACACCAGCATCAATTGTAATGCAGGTAGCAACTAATGATAGACAAGAATGAGTAAAAACAAACGAAGTGTTTCCCAATGTTCGTACTTGGTAGCGTTATATGACTAGCTTAATTCTTTATCCGTTTCCCATGATGCAGCAGGTGTTCCAAACAGGAGTCAATACCATTCCGTGTGTGGTTCATAGCTGATCAAGTGAAAACCGAACTGAAACGCAGGTGGATGCTGCCTCGTTTAAATAGCCCAGGGGCGAAGATAGTGCTCAGGTTTTTCGGATGGAGTGATAATGAACTCGCAACACAACGGTGGGTCCCAGAATAAACGCGGAATATAAAGGAAAAACAGCAACAGAATGAATGGGGGAATATGTCGCATGCAAAACTCACTTCAGTAGGTACTGCTCTTTGCGCTTCCAAATCCAATTTGTTCCCCGCAAGCGCCAGTACTTTAACAGAGTTGGCTCGTTCGTTCAGTTCGTCTACCCAGGATTTAGCGCGCTGGAAGGAACTGTGATTGGTAATATCGTACACAATTATGGCTGCCTGCGCGCCCCGATAATACATAGGAGCCAAGCTGTGATATCGTTCTTGACCTAAAAGTGATGGAAGAGTGTAGCCGGACATTATTTTAAGCCAGACGGATGAGCTATAAGGACAGACAGCTGAGCGGCACGATTGTGAACCCTTAAGAGATGAAAAGTGACAGTCTTGCGTTTCCGAATATGGAGAAGGCAGAAGACATCACAATAACATTTTGTGAAATGCAAAATCATTATGTGCAGCGATGATCCTGGGGCAACCTTATGCTTCCTCGCGTTGATAGCTCCAAATCAATGACAGCAAGTTGGCAATTGGTCAGAAATGGCGAGAACAGAACTCAAGCAATTACTGATAGATGATCGACGGGATGAAATGAGCCAATTTGTGAGTGGTTCTAATTGATCGAGTTATGAAATCAGCTCATTTTTCTAAAACAAGTAATGCTTACCAAGGCCCAGACATAGATTTTGCTCCATGAGGGACATTATGACATAGTGATATAGGTACAGCCAAGCCCAAGCCCGCTCGCCATTAAGAAGCAAGCGCCGATCTCATGGTTAACCTCACTAATGAGAGAAAGCACATTGCCAGACAACTAGAGAGCGTGAAAAGCAAATTCAATGAAATTCGCGGCACCGATCCAGTTGGACGAATATCCAAGGCCATACCAGTTGGCAAGGTTCAAATACTCCATCGGATGTGTAGCAAGGCGGATAATGGAGGCCTGGAATCCTTATGACCATGAACCGAATCTTTCAAAAATAATCGAGCGACTTGAAAATACCGCGGTCAATCGTATTCTGTTAGTCATTGCAGCCGAGATGTGTTCAGTCGAAAATGAAGGCCATCAAGAGCCGCAAGAGCTATTACCAAATAACTTAGAAAAGCAGGAAAATCTGCGCAGTTTTTATGCAATATCCCCTGTTCAAGGACCATCCGTACCGTCAAAACTTGATTTAAGAGCCACTGTGAGTACATTATCCGAGAAGCAATGCATCGGAGTGGAGTACAGTGTGACACATATTGTCACAAGAGGACGAACAACTTTATGGTACACCCGAAAGTAAGGCTGCTGTGCAGGCTCTCAAGAAAGCAAGGAATCGATGTATTGAAATCAAAGAGACCTAGGAGGATTCTTATGTTTATAGTAATGCTTCAACATCATCAAAAGCAATTTGCAGAAAGCCAGACACGACTGCCTCGAGAATTTCTTTCAGTGATTCTCGGTTAAAGCAAGACCAAACAATGAAAAGCAGCAGTCATCCAGGATGCAGTCGCTAACGGCAATCGTGAATTTCATTATGACCCGGATGCCGGCGTAACCATCGAATCTTGGTTCAGAAGATAGGAAGACGTTTTCCGGTCCGAATTTACCGATGCTGACGACGGATGGAAGTGTAGACTGCTTCTACGGAAGCTGGGAATCAAGGTGCACGACGTGTTTCGCAAGTTTGTTTTGTCAAAATGTCACAAAGATTTTACCTTCGACCAACTTATATCTCTGCTAAAAGACACTTTTAATGAGCAGTTTCCTTACTCAGCTCGTTAAGTGCGTATTAGACGATTCCGTAACTTACGCGAGTACCGTCTGCCGTCATTGCGGGCGTTTCAAGCTAAAAGAAATGACGATCGGTTCAAGGCTGTTATTCTCGTTTGTGGTTTCCAAACGCCCGGGGATGCCGAAATACACATGACGCTGCCAAGCAAATTGGACAGAACCCGTTCATCAATCTTATGTCCATCGTAAACAAATGCCAGAGGTCAGACAACTTGAAACATGACACAAGCCTGATTGTCCAAGGCCGCAGTCCATGACTCGTAGATGTATTGGCGGTCAAAACAAGTCCAGCACCGGTACAAAACTTAGTTATCATCACCATCAATACACGCTAGCCGAACGTGAGAAACACACCACAGTTAATGTGCCGCAATACAAAAAGGATAAGCGATTAAACATTACAGAACAAAAAAAACTAAAAAAAAGTAACATAATGCTAAAAGCACATTATGCATGGAATTGAAATCGTTGTGGGAAGGAAGCTAAACGGGAGAGGAGGGACAAAAAGACACAACACAAATGCCACTGAGGTCGGCTCCTTGCCATGTCAGCTAATGCATTCAACCAAACGTGTTCATCGTCCTTGGGACCCCAGGCCGGCAGTCGGGAAACACCAACAAAGGCAAACTTCGAAGTGAGGGGCTTCATTCCTCCAGACCAAGTCATCGCGTGGCCTCCCCTCTTCTTCTATTCACACCCCCGGCGCGCAAACGGCGTACATCGCGGGAGTTAGTGTCCTGGCATGCGCAACATGTGGTTCAGCCATCGGAGCCTTATGCATGGAATAAAGGTACTCAGGGGTTCTTTCGCACGCCATGCATCAAATACGCTCATTGGTCACGCGGTGTTCCCACCAGACATGAGCTAAGCTGGGAAGGCAGGGATAGTCAGACGCAACCAGCTTCTTTAAGCCTGCTGAACTAATGGGCCAGATTTCGCAATCGTATAAGAAGGTTGAACGGACTGTTGCAATGTAAAATCTGCACCTCAGAGCGAGAGTGATGTCACGCCGGTGCCATAGGTAGCGGAGATTGGCAAAAGCCCCCCGAGCTTTCGCTATATGGTTTGTGATCTCATGCTCAATCCCACGGGCTCTAATGTAGCTGTATGAATACTAAAATTTCTTGACGACTTCTAGCTGGTCACCACCAAGGGTCAGCGCAAGAGTGGGCCTCTGCCAATCTTGAAGAATGACTTAGCATTTCGACGGTGCAAAGCATAGTCCGAAAAGACTGACAGTCAATGTTAATCTGCCCAGTGCTCCTTGATACGTTTGTGAGCTGTCACAGATGAGCGTAATGTCGTTAGCATACTCCATGTCAAGAAGTCGGTCATCTGGGAGCAGTTCCACACCTCCTAAGTCGTGCCCGACGAACGCCGTATCCATGACTTCGTCAATGGCGAAGTTAAAGAGGAAGAGTGACAGCGGGCAAGCTTGTTTTACAACGCTGGAGATATCGAAGGGCGGCGAAATTTTGCTGTAAACCCTCACTCTGCCCGAACTACACGCGTACAGCGCCCTTATGACATTTACATATATCTCGGGCACACCCTTCCTCACTAGACGGTCCAAAAGAGCATATCGATCAGCGGACCACGGTGGGTCGAGAATAAACATAGCGATGCTCCAAAACTTATTGAAGTCAAACAGACCACCGTCCGCATGCGGACAATGTGGGGAATGAGACTTCGTTAAATTCTGCCCGTTCAATAAGCATCTGTCAGAAATGCAACAAAAGGGGTCATGAGGAGGATCAATTCCGTGCAGCTGCTTTCAACAACAACAACAACAACAACAACAACAACAACAACAACAACAACAACAACAACAACAACAACCCAAAGGACCTGCACTCACATCGCTAACAAAACAATGATCCCAGCTTTATCCTGTTTTTGCTACCTTCAATGCAGGAGCAGGAAGCGCAGAAAGTTCGTGACGGTGGTTGTGAACAAAGTGCCCGTACGCCTTCAAGTAGACTGCTTCAGATATCACGATCACATCCAAGAAAACTTGGAAGGAAATCGGTGAGCGCGCTGTTCAAAGAACAACTCAGATTGCAACCAATGCTTCAGGAGGACCAATGAACTTGGCCGATGCGATTTATTGCTCTGTAATGTTCAAAGACTGCCAGTTCGTAGGGGTTTGCCACGTAACAAGACACCCAGATCTGAATCTACTCGGTCTCGACCGGATTCACAATATAAACCGGATGGATGTTCACCTGAATCCCGTGTGTAACAAATTAAGTGACGCAGCTGTGAATCGGACGAAGACTCTACAGAGAAAACATCCACAGATGCTCCAGGATGGTCTGGAACTATGCAGGAAAACCAAAGCCAGTTTATCCCTACGGTCAGGCGCAAAGCCAGTCTTCCGACCGAAGCGACCGGTTCCATATAGTGTGGTTTCAATCGTCGACAAAGAACTGACACACTATAGTCGGAGTTAACAAACCGACCAATTACTCTTCACGGGAAGTCCCATTGTGATTTCCAAGAAACCAAAGATCCGCTTATGTGCAGATTACTCTAAAGGCTTGAATGCTGCTTTAGTACCCACTATCAGCACTTGAAGACCTTTTTGTACGTCTGAACGGTGGCAAGTGCTTTACCAAACTGGACTTGTCTGACGCATATCACCAGACTGAAATGTCAGAGGAATCGCGTGAGTTAGTAACAATTAACCCTCACAGAGGACTATTCCAGTGTACACGTATACCATTTGGAATCATGTCAACCCAGGCCATATTTCAGCAGATCGTGGATACGACGCTCAAGGAGTACCATATGCCGCTGCATACTTGGACAATGTCATTATGGTTACACCCAAGCGGAATCAAAACAGCGGTGTGGTAGTAGGAAAACTTTAGTAGCAAGCGTAAAGAGGAACACAGCACATGCGAGCACCTAAAAGCTGCCACGAGAGTCACATGAAAGCGAGAACGGGCTCCAGTTCGAAACGAATCAATGACGGATACTGATTGGTTAACAAACACGCACGCACACAAGTATACGCGCTCCTACACAGCAGCCTTTCCGGCCGAATAGCAGTGGATGGATTTGGCACGACCAATGACCGTACCATCCCTCCCCAATTTGGTTCGGGCTAACCGGCCTGAAAGCGCTCGACTGGTCGGCGGTGACAAGTAGAACGAGACAACAAAGGTTCAGTTACTGATTGTGCGTCAGTCATCTGCATATCGGTCGGTGATTGGAACGACAGATCTGGTTCAGCACAAGTTTCTCGGTTTGACAGTTGTGGTCGCACATAGTCCAAATGGCGCCGCACGACCCGGCCATCCTTAGTTTTTGATTCTACGATCTGTCCGTTGGTTGTTTTTATAAAGGTCGGCTCCCACCTAGAGTCTGTAGGTAAATGGACAGAAATTGGGTCTGACTCACAATTCTGTCCCTTCTGCAACTATCAAAATGTTCCTTCGCCGGTTGTTGCCTTGCAGTAACTTGTAATTTAATGGTCCCAAGCAGTAAACCTAACCGTGTACGCAAGTGTCGACCGAACATTAACTCTGCCAGGCTTCTACCGGTTGTCTCGTTTGGCATGTTCCGGACGTGAACAGGGAACGGTCTAAACGCACACGCAGTGGAGCATTTGGTTGTTTTGTTATCAGGTTTTTCCCTGCCTGTACCGCCTTCTCTGCCAACCCATTGGAGGATGGATGATAAGGTGCAACAGTTGTGTCTAACGCCGTTCGAACGAAAGATGTAGAAAACTCGGCAGTGGAGAACGCTGGCCTACTGTCAGACACTTGTGTTTCGGGGAGACCAAACGTCGCGAACGTTGTGCGCAGTTTAGTTACGGTGCTAGCTGTAGTTGCTGAGGCCATGATGTGGGCTTCGATTTGATTAGAATGGGCGACAGTAATCAATGAAATCATCTGACTCCCGTAAGGGCCGAAAAAGTCTACATGGACGCGTGTCCAGGGTGTTCCTGGCCACTTTCAAGGCTGCATTGGCGCGTGGGAGTGGCGTTTCGGTTTTCTGGCAGAATCTAACCTAACCTTCGCTACAATGTTACCGTCTATTTCGGGCCACCACACAGAAAAACGAGCTAGTGACTTCACTTTGGCAACTCCTGGGTGTGCATCATGTAGTTCAGCCAGGATACGTGACCAAAATCTTTTGGGGACTATAACTCGTGCGCCCCATTTTAAACATCCGTTCTGGATACTGAGCTCAGACATTCTATCAAGGAATGACACGTTCTTTGGATGTTATTTGGCTATCCGACTTGAGCATAGCGTTTCATCATCGAGAAAAGTGGATCACTATAAGTCTCCTGACATGTCTTGACGTGACTGGGAAATTATCGAGATATTGAACCAAGTTTACAGGCTCTTGTGGTGTAAACTCCCCCGAAGGTAGATTTTGTAAAGTTAACTAAGAACATCAGTTGTGGCATTCCGACAGCAGGGAATGTACTAGATTTCATATCTATAAGCAGAGAAAATGAGGGACCAGCGAATCATTCTGAGTGAAGCCATTTGTTGAATCTCCTTCTTTTGGCCAAGGAGGAAAATAAGTGGTTTATGATCCGTATAGGTCACGAAGCGTCGGCCAAGTAAATATTAGTGAAATCGAGTAGTACTCAAGATCATAGCTGCCGTTTCTCGACCAACCTACGAGTAATTTTGTTATGCAGCTACCAGTGCTCTTGAATGAGTCGCTGGTAGCCCTCCGGTAATTCGTGCAGTAAAAAAGTTGCAAGACCGTATGGTGAAGTATCACAAGAGAGAATACCATGCTTTTGCGGGTCGTAATGCAAAAAGCATCTGCGGATGCCAAAAGCTTGTTAACCGCCGTGAAAGCATTTTAATGGATCCTGTTCCACTCCCGAGTTTGATTTTTACGTAAGAGTTGATGAAGTGGATGTGGATGTGTTGTTGCTGATAGTATGAACCTTGAGAACTGGCTATAAGCACCCAAGAATGACCGCAGTTTATGAATGTTTTTGGGTGCTGAAGCTTCAAGTAGCGCGTTGTCTTTTCTTTTAATGGGCACAAGCATTCTCTTGATAACCGATACCCAAGGTATTGTACACTCGGCACAAGAAGTTCACACTTTTTTAAAACCAACCCAGCATCTGATTATTGTTTAGGGACGACATCCAGTATGCAAGTGTTCGGTGATAGTAAGTCTAGTAACCAGGATGTCCTCTAAGTATGCACATATCTTTGGTGTGTCTTTCACCCGTAGCTGTCAAAGGTGAGTACTAGTTACTATTCACGGTGCCCAATAAAGATTTCGGACGCACAGCTAAAACAATTTCTCCAGAGACGAAATGCATTGTCTATTGTTCAAGACTACATCTCGTTTGGCGAACGCGTCGTCATCCTAGCCGAATTTCAATCCAAAGTCCTACATCAACTTCATATTGGACATCCCGGCTCCAACAAGATGAAGGCTCTAGTAAAAAGTTACGTGTACTGCCCATTTGCGGATCCTCAAATTGAGTAGTTAACACGTTCGTGTTCAAAGTGTGTCATAGCAGCAAACTTGCCGAGAAAATGCGAACTGTTCTCCTGACCGACGCCTAAGAAAGGTTCATCTTAATTTCACAGGATCAATCAAAGAACAGAACTTCTTATGTATTAACGATGCATACAGAAAATGGCCTGAGTTCTCCCAAACATCAAATACCACAACAGCGACCACGAGTACAATTCTCAGGGAAGTATGTAGCCGCTTCGGTTTCCCGGAGATTAGTACCCGACAATAGAGCTGTTTACTTTTTCACATTTGGCTGAATTTTGTGCATTACACGTCATGGAGCACGTGCGCTCACCACCTTATCATCCACAGTCAAATGGGCTAGCTGAACGATTTATGGATACTTTCAAGGTTGTGCTCAAAGCTAAAGGATGCGGCTCAATCCAAGAGGTCATGCAGACTTTGCTGTTTACATACAGGAATATGCCTACTCCACAGAAGCCTGACGGAAAGTCCCCAGCAGAATCGCTTCTGCTCAGAAGGCCTCGAGCAAAATAAGATCTAACAAGGCCACTGAATAGACCTAAGTCCGAAAAAATGGGAGAATGGAGCATATGTACAACCGAGGAGGTCGTGTTTTCGCATTTTGGTATTGGATAGGTATTGGTAAAGGGCTATCAAAGCAACAAAATCTCTTGGACACCTGGATTGGTTGTAAAAGGACACGGCCATGTCTGATAGGAAGTGGCCTTAGGCGATGACAGATATGTTCGCAGTATCACTCAACTCAGGAGCTACACCACATTTGACAGACAGAAGATGCCTAAACCACGCCTCTTGAAATACTTCCGAACGAGTTTAGACTGTCAAAGACAGAGGCTACTCAGCAAGATAAGCCCGTTACCTCACCAACCTCTCCTGCAGCTGACTGTCAGCCAAAAAGATGGATGAATCGTTGCACAGTCCATATCACGCCGCTCCAGGCCAACCACAGGCTGATCATACAAAAGTGAGCCTCAAACGAGGTGTTAGGAGAAGCACCTCCTAACGGATGGATCATTGAAACCTAAACGGATGAAACCCCAACCATTGTCCAGAAATCAAGGAGAATCATCACGTTCGTTGACCAAAAGAATGTTTTCACACAATTTAATACTAATATTGGTAAGTAAAAGATGGAAGAGAACGGAAGTTTAAGAAGATAGATAAGAGCAAATAAATATTGGTACTCTGCACTGTGTGATCGTCTCGTGTTTGGCAGCCATTAAACCGTGCCTATGACCGTGCCTTTTTGATCAGCAGATCGAGGTGGACACGTTTTTCCGAACAGCCAATCAGTGAGACCTTAAAGAGCATAAAAAGCAGCCCGCTATGCTACCGCAAAAGTTATTTAAGGCAGCAGCAATGAGGTCGTAGTTGAAGGGGAAGATAAACGAGGAGAGGTACAAAAAAGCTCGCAACACTAAAGTCATTGGAGCAGACTCTTAAGCAGGTCAACAAGTGTATCCCACCAAATGTGTTCATGGTTCTTGAAACTCCAGCCCGGCAGTTGGGAGACACCAAATGACAGCAAGTTCGAAGTGATGGATTTCATAACTACGGACCGGATCATCGCTTGCCCTACCCTCTTATTCCATCCACATCCCGATCGTGCAAACGAAGTACGTCGCGGTAGTCAGTGTGCTAGTATGCGCAACACGTGACACAGCTATCGAACGTTTGTGTGTGATATCACCGTGCTGAGAAGTTCACTTGCTATTTCTGTACAATAAGGGACGTTGAACAGGCACATTGCTCACGCGGTATTTCCACCAAACATGAGCTAAGCTGCGAAGGCAGCAATGATGGAAAGTAATAAAATTCTTTATATTTGTCGGAGCCGTACAGAAAAGATGTGGGGTTGCATGGTAAACATCGAGCTTCCGAGAGAGAGAATGGTGTCGCGCCTGCGACACAGATGGTGTAGAGTTTTAAAAGTGCATCGAATTTTAGCTATACGATTGGTGATCTCAGCTTCAGTCAAAAAGGCGCTAGTATAGCTGTCTAAACACTTCAATTTTTGAACGACTTCTACGTGATACCCACCAATAGGTAAAAAGTGGGGTTCGCGTTTTGATGACGAAAAGTATGGCCCAAAAAGATGGATAGCCAGTGCTAATTTGTCCAGTGCAGCATGATACATTTAAGAGTTGTCACAGATTTGGGCAATATCGTTGGTTTACTCCAATAGTCCGGGAGCGAGAAAATTCGGGCCAGCAGCTCGAAAACTATTAGGGACTGTGATTGTTTTTCGCACCTCAGTCTCCGATTTGGCCTGCATCATATGAACAAAAAGTGGTCCGGGAGCAAGAGACCGAATGAACTGATCATGAAAGTGTTCCACCCAACAAGCCATACGGCGCTCCTTATTGTGTATCAGTGCACACGTGCTGCCTCTGATTATCTCACTGACGCCTAGTTTCTTGGGACCAGTGGCCTGGATCAGTTGGAAGACTTTGTGATAATTGCCTATTGACCCCGCCTCGTTCATTTCCTGAGCCCCACTGGTACACCAGGCTTTCCTGTCACAATCCAGGCTCTGCTTGAGATCGTGCCTAATAGTCCGTCTGGTCACATTGTGTTCAGAGCCAGCTGGGAGTTTCCTTCTGGATTCCAACCGGTTCACTGACCTCTCAGATGTTCATTGATTGTTGCGGTGACGATTGATAGTGTCGCAAGCAAATGCTCCGGCCTCGTGCACGCCGGCCGAGATCCTATTGTACTGAAGCTCAGGTTAATTAGGACACGAAAATTCGGTACGCAGTGCGTCTTGATAGGCTTGCCTGACCGAGTGTTGATGCAATCTCGCTGCTGTTAACCGGGAGAGAGGCTTAGTGCGCCACCCAGTAAAGTTCATGGAGAAACGATAGCGTACCAAAGCATGATCAAAGTCGACGTAGGTATTCCAGTAGGAGCGGCAATCAAGGATGGAACCACGCCACCTGTAATTTAGGGCTATGTGGTCAATTTGGGTCCATCGCTGGCCAGCCACAGGAGGACGCCAATTGGCACTTCGGCGTCCACCGTGTCTAAAAGCGGTGCTACTAAGAAACAACTGGTGCTCCGCACACAGTTGCAGGAGACGTCCGTCGTTGTCAATCCTTTCGGTGTAAAGCCCACAATTACCACCCAGCGGAGCTTCTGAAGAACTCAGACTCTCTACTTGTGCGTTCATATCCCCTGCAAGTACTATAATATCTGAACTAATAGTACTGCGTAGTAGCGCGTTCAGTTCGTGTTAGAATGTGTCCTTGGGGTGTCCGAGGTGCTAGCGAGGAGTAGCGCCTCTGGTAGGGAACCTGCCTTACCCTCCGGGGTAGTCAGCCTATCTTTGGTCTCCACCTGGCACCCAGCTCTCACCTGTGGTTCCAAGAAGCTGCTTGCACACGGCAGTGGCCACACCTCGAACAACCGTCAGGCAGGGGGGCTAAACCAGGTGAGGGTAGCCGGGAATACTATCCCGGTGACTTCGTACTCGCGTGCAACGTCAGTCCTGAAAAGTTGGCGGAAGAGGCTGACCTTGATTCAACGGCCAGAAGTTAAAAGAATTTCCCAGATTCCTGCTGCCTTGCAGGTAGCACTTGGCCGCGCAAAGGCTAGAGGTGAAGCCTCGAACAAAAGCCGGATGTCGAGGTCCTCATACGTACCCATATTCCCCACGAAACTTCATGACATGTCCGTTACCCGCGATTTTTCTCATGATACGGCGTTCCCGGTAGGCGACGCGCTCTGCACTAACCTAATGGCCAGAGTGACAAGTAAGCTAGCTGGACCCTTCATTCCAGGAAGCCACTATTAATTTGATCCATCGCAATGAGGCTGGACCTAACCGTGGTGCAATGGTTTGTGTGCCTCAGCGATCCATTGAGCTACGCTGGGTGGTGCTTTTGCACCTTCAGAGTCACTCATACCAGATTGGTCAATGGTTAGAGGCCAGACAAACTCAGCCTCCTGGTCCTCCAGGTTGGGGGTTGGAATGAGGGTGGCACCTTATTCCTTAAAATGGACTCCTTGTAGCCCAACGCCAAACCCGCTGCCTTGCGGTTAGGTTTTTGAACCAAAGGCTTTGGTTGAGAACCCTAATCGTTCTCCTGTCTAGGCCTGGGCAACCTGACAGTATCCTGCCCACGCAATACAATGAACCACACTTCAAACAAATTTCTGATGCTCTGGCCACCGCAGAGGATAATAAACGGTGCCCTGTCTGCTGCATCGAGCAGGGTGGATAGGGGTTTGGATGCTACTGCTCAAGCCTTCCCGTCTTCTTATTCCCCATCTTACGCTTTTTCACTCTTACCGTCCCATTCCAACTTCACTTATATCCCCCCAGTTTTCAACCCCACGATTCTTGGCCCTCCCCCAACATGCTTTGCTAGGCATTTACCTTCTAATTTTATCTCACACGTGAACGCGGAGCGTCACTCCTCTCCTGTCGACAAGCCCATGTCCAACCAAGCGGTCCATTCCAGTTCATCGGCTTCCATTTGGAGCCCTCGATCCTCCTTCAGATTGGCATGCCTCAATGTACGCACACTGCTACAAATCGGTCAACAGGCAGCACTTGCCCGAACATTGGAGACCCTCTCGATCGATATCTGCTGCTTATCAGAGACTCGCCTGCAAGACTCGAGCTCTGTGCTCACTCTGCGATCCCCTTCAGGGGACGCAAGCAGTATTTTCTCCTTGCGCCTATCCGATGACGAGGCAGCTTCGAGCACCGGCCAAGCTGGTGTTGGCATTGCTCTGAGTCCCCGGGCTGAAGCTGCTCTGGTTGATTGGATTCCAATCAGTAGCCGGATGTGTGCGGTCCGATTGGCTGGCTCCTCTAAAGCTTCGAAGTCGCGCGGGACTAATAGATGTTTATTCATCATCGCTGCCTACGCGCCCACAAACTGTAGCGATGATTCGGTAAAGAACGACTTCTACCGCCAACTGACCCAGCTCCTTCACCACAGAAGAAGCACGGACACTGTTGTTCTGGCGGGGGATATGAACGCACAAGTTGGAAAGTTGTCCACTGATGAAATGCATCTGGGCGGTCAACACGGTGTAGGCTCCCGTAATGATAACGGTGAGCGGTTACTTCATTTGTGTGAAGATGCTCGCTTATTTCTTGCGAGCACTAATTTCCGACACAGAACCCGCCGAAGGGTGACTTGGCGCCCACCAACCTCGAACCAGCCTTGCACGCAGATCGATCACATTGCGATAAGTTACCGCTGGAGAGGCTGCATCCAGAATTGTCGCTCGATTTGGAGCACATGTGTGGACACCGATCATGCACTTGTATGTGCTGACATGCGGATGCGTTTTGGCGGACGCCCACGACGAAGCTGTGAGCGCATTGACACCAGCCAACTGACAAAACCAGCTGTTCTGAATGCGTATCGATGTACGCTGACATGCGAGTTGAGTACTCGCTCACTGGAGACAATTGATGGTCACTGGTCACATGTTCGCCAGACCTTACTAGCAGCGGGCAAATCCTCATGTGGTATGTCTAATAGACAACATGGACATTGGGTCTCTTCTCGGTCTCTGGAACTTATAGATGCTCGCCGGCAAATCCCGGCTGGAAGCGAGCACAATGAAACTCGCAAAGAGCTCCGGGCAAAACTCCGTGCTAGCCTGAAGAGAGAACGCGAATCTTGGTGGTCTCATCGTGCGTCAGAGATGGAAGTGGCCGCTGCCCTTGGCAACCATCGTAAGTTATTCCGTCTGATACGGGAAACGGGCAGCAGGAGACCTGGTGTTAGTGAAACTATACGTGATGAGAGTGGACAGCCTATCCACAATTTGTCAAAACGTCTGGAGCGTTGGGCTGAGCATTTTGAAAAGCAATTTAATCGGCTAGAATTGTTCGATTCGCCGGTCACTGATCGCCCTGCTCCGTGGGCTGTCCCTTTGGATCCACCCTCTCGCTCAGAAGTCGAACGTGAGATCCGACTGTTGAAGTTGAACAAAGCCGTGGGACCAGATGATCTTCCTCCAGCCCTCTTCAAATTCGGAGGCCCTGCTCTTGTGGATGCTTTGTATGAATTACTAGTGAAACTGTGGGAGCAGGAGACTGTCCCAACCGACTGGAGCCGTTCCGTTATTGTTCCCATCTTCAAAGGCGGCTCGCGCTCGGAATGCGGCAACCATAGAGGAATCAGTCTGATCTCCATCGCCTCCAAATTACTCGCGTCCATAATTCTCCACAGACTGACTGGCGCTCGTGAAAGCCAGATTCGTGAGGAGCAAGCCGGGTTTCGTCGTGGTCGTGGCTGCATCGACCACATCTTCACCTTGCGTCAGTTGTTGGAGCACCGTCACACATATTGGCGGCCCACCCTAGTCGTGTTCCTCGACATCAAAGATGCCTTCGATTCGGTTGATCGATGGGCCCTTTGGAATTGTCTACTCAGGAAAGGTGTGCCTGAGAAATATGTAAATATTATCCAAGCATTATATGCGCGTAGCACGGGCAGAGTGAGGGCTTACGGCAAGCTGTCGCCACCCTTTAATATCTCAACCGGTGTGAGACAAGGATGTCCGCTGTCACCATTCCTCTTCAACTTCGCTATTGACGAAGTCATGGAGTTTGCATTTACAGGACATGACTTGGAAGGTGTGGAGCTACTCCCAGGAGAACGACTTCTTGACTTGGAGTATGCTGACGACATTGCCCTCATCTGTGACAGCTCCCAGACGTGCCAATCCGCGCTAGACAGATTAGCACTGGCTGCCAGCCGCTTCGGGCTTTGCTTTGCACCATCGAAGTACAAAGCGCACGTCCAAGATTGGCAGGGATCGCCTCCTGCGCTGACCCTTGGTGGGGATCATCATCATCATCATCACCATTATACATGTCAGCTAGAGATGGTAAAACACCTCCGCTATTGTACCGCAATACATAAAGGAAATACATACATACATACATACAATACATAAAGGAAAAATAAATACGACAGTTGAATGCCAGCTGAGCTACCAGCAACGGATAGGCATCGTTCCGGTAAGCTACTAGCCGGCTACTAGGCAAAAACAAAAATTTAATTACGTTTTACCCTATGAGATAAGATCGTAGATGGAGGGGAAGGCTAAAGGGATGGGGAGGGACAAAGAAACTCACAGCAGGAACGCCACTGAGGTCGGCTCCTTGCCATATCAGCAAGTGTATCCAGCCAAACGTGTTCACCGTCTTTTGGACCCCAACCAGGGAGCCATGAAGCTCCAACTGAGGCCAGCTCCGAAGTGAGGGCCTTCATTCCTCTGGACCAAGTCATCGCTTGGCCACCTCTCCTCTTCTTCCACCCACATCCCCGGTGAGCAAACAACGCACGTCGAGGGAGTCGGTGGGCTGGCATGCGCAACACGTGGCCCAGCCATCGGAGCCTGGTGAGTGAAATGACGGTGCTGAGCGGTTCAGTTCCTTCTTCTGTGCCGTAAACAATGCGTCGAACACGCTCGTTACTCACGCGGTGTTCCCACCATATGTGAGCCAAACTGCGAAGGCACCGATGGTCGAACGTAAGTAGCCTCTTCACGTCCGCCGATCTTAGGGGCCAGGTTTCGCAACCGTACAGTAAGGTCGAACGTACCGCTGCATTGTACACTCTACCCTTCAGGGCGAGAGTAATGTCGCTCCGTCGCCATAGGTGGCGAAGGTTAGCAAAAGCACTTCGAGCTTTCGCTATGCGGTTCGTGATCTCGTCTTCGATCCCAAGGGCGCTGATACAACTTCCCAGGTAATTGAATTTCTGAACGACTTCTAGCTGATCCCCACCAAGGGTCAGCGCAGGGGGCGAACCCTGCCAATCCTGGAGGAACGCTTTGCACTTCGGTGGTGCAAAGCAAAGCCCGAAGCGACTGACAGCCAGTGCTAATCTGTCCAGCGCGGCTTGACACGTCTGGGAGCTGTCACAGATGAGGGCAATGTCGTCTGCATACTCTAAGTCAAGAAGTCGTTCTCCTGGGAGTAGCTCCACACCTTCCAAGTCATGTCCTGTAAATGCAATCTCCATGACTTCGTCAATTGCGAAGTTGAAGAGGAAAGGTGACAGCGGACATCCTTGTCTCACACCGGTGGAGATATTAAAGGGTGGCGACAGCCTGCTGTAAGCCCTCACTCTGCCCGTGCTACGCGCATATAATGCTTGGATAATATTTACATATTTCTCGGGCACACCTTTCCTGAGTAGACAATTCCAAAGGGCCCATCGATCAACCGAATCGAAGGCATCTTTGATGTCGAGGAACACGACTAGGGTGGGCCGCCAATATGTGTGACGGTGCTCCAACAACTGACGCAAGGTGAAGATGTGATCGATGCAGCCACGACCACGACGAAACCCGGCTTGCTCCTCACGAATCTGGCTTTCACGAGCGCCAGTCAGTCTGTGGAGAATTATGGACGCGAGTAATTTGGAGGCGATGGAGATCAGACTGATTCCTCTATGGTTGCCGCATTCCGAGCGCGAGCCGCCTTTGAAGATGGGAACAATAACGGAACGGCTCCAGTCGGTTGGGACAGTCTCCTGCTCCCACAGTTTCACTAGTAATTCATACAAAGCATCCACAAGAGCAGGGCCTCCGAATTTGAAGAGGGCTGGAGGAAGATCATCTGGTCCCACGGCTTTGTTCAACTTCAACAGTCGGATCTCACGTTCGACTTCTGAGCGAGAGGGTGGATCCAAAGGGACAGCCCACGGAGCAGGGCGATCAGTGACCGGCGAATCGAACAATTCTTGCCGATTAAATTGCTTTTCAAAATGCTCAGCCCAACGCTCCAGACGTTTTGACAAATTGTGGATAGGCTATCCACTCTCATCACGTATAGTTTCACTAACACCAGGTCTCCTGCTGCCCGTTTCCCGTATCAGACGGAATAACTTACGATGGTTGCCAAGGGCAGCGGCCACTTCCATCTCTGACGCACGATGAGACCACCAAGATTCGCGTTCTCTCTTCAGGCTAGCACGGAGTTTTGCCCGGAGCTCTTTGCGAGTTTCATTGTGCTCGCTTCCAGCCGGGATTTGCCGGCGAGCATCTATAAGTTCCAGAGACCGAGAAGAGACCCAATGTCCATGTTGTCTATTAGACATACCACATGAGGATTTGCCTGCTGCTAGTAAGGTCTGGCGAACATGTGACCAGTGACCATCAGTTGTCTCCTGTGAGCGCTTGCTCAACTCGCATGTTAGCGTACTTCGATACGCATTCAGAACAGCTGGTTTTGTCAGTTGGCTGGTGTCAATGCGCTCACAGCTTCGTCGTGGGCGTCCGCCAAAACGCATCCGCATGTCAGCACATACAAGTGCATGATCGGTGTCCACACATGTGCTCCAAATCGAGCGACAATTCTGGATGCAGCCTCTCCAGCGGTAACTTATCGCAATGTGATCGATCTGCGTGCAAGGCTGGTTCGAGGTTGGTGGGCGCCAAGTCACCCTTCGGCGGGTGCTGTGTCGGAAATTAGTGCTCGCAAGAAATAAGCGAGCATCTTCACACAAATGAAGTAACCGCTCACCGTTATCATTACGGGAGCCTACACCGTGTTGACCGCCCAGATGCATTTCATCAGTGGACAACTTTCCAACTTGTGCGTTCATATCCCCCGCCAGAACAACAGTGTCCGTGCTTCTTCTGTGGCGAAGGAGCTGGGTCAGTTGGCGGTAGAAGTCGTTCTTTACCGAATCATCGCTACAGTTTGTGGGCGCATAGGCAGCGATGATGAATAGACATATATTAGTCCCGCGCGACTTCGAAGCTTTAGAAGAGCCAGCCAATCGGACCGCACACATCCGGCTACTGATTGGAATCCAATCAACCAGAGCAGCTTCAGCCCGGGGACTCAGGGCAATGCCAACACCAGCTTGGCCGGTGCTCGAAGCTGCCTCGTCACCGGATAGGCGCAAGGAGAAAATACTGCTTGCGTCCCCTGAAGGGGATCGCAGAGTGAGCACAGAGCTCGAGTCTTGCAGGCGAGTCTCTGATAAGCAGCAGATATCGATCGAGAGGGTCTCCAATGTTCGGGCAAGTGCTGCCTGTTGACCGATTTGTAGCAGTGTGCGTACATTGAGGCACGCCAATCTGAAGGAGGATCGAGGGCTCCAAATGGAAGCCGATGAACTGGAATGGACCGCTTGGTTGGACATGGGCTTGTCGACAGGAGAGGAGTGACGCTCCGCGTTCACGTGTGAGATAAAATTAGAAGGTAAATGCCTAGCAAAGCATGTTGGGGGAGGGCCAAGAATCGTGGGGTTGAAAACTGGGGGGATATAAGTGAAGTTGGAATGGGACGGTAAGAGTGAAAAAGCGTAAGATGGGGAATAAGAAGACGGGAAGGCTTGAGAAGTAGCATCCAAAACCCTATCCACCCTGCTCGATGCAGCAGATAGGGCACCGTTTATTATCCTCTGCGGTGGCCAGAGCATCAGCAATTTGTTTGAAGTGTGATTCATTGTATTGCGTGGGCAGGATACTGTCAGGTTGCCCAGGCCTAGACAAGAGAACGATTAGGGTTCTCAACCAAAGCCTTTGGTTCAAAAACCTGGCCGCAAGGCAGCGGGTTTGGCGTTGGGCTACAAGGAGCCCATTTTAAGGAATAAGGTGCCACCCTCATTCCAACCCCCAACCTGGAGGACCAGGAGGCTGAGTTTGTCTGGCCTCTAACCATTGACCAATCTGGTATGAGTGACTCTGAAGGTGCAAAAGCACCACCCAGCGTAGCTCAATGGATCGCTGAGGCACACAAACCATTGCACCACGGTAAGGTCCAGCCTCATTGCGATGGCTTGGTGGGGATCAGCTAGAAGTCGTTCAGAAATTCAATTACCTGGGAAGTTGTATCAGCGCCCTTGGGATCGAAGACGAGATCACGAACCTTATAGCGAAAGCTCGAAGTGCTTTTGCTAACCTTCGCCACCTATGGCGGCGGCGCGACATCACACTCGCCCTGAAGGGTAGAGTGTACAATGCAGCGGTACGTTCGACCTTACTGTACGATTGCGAAACCTGGCCCATAAGAACGGCGGACATGAAGAGGCTAGTTACGTTCGACCATCGGTGCCTTCGCAGTTTGGCTCACATATGGTGGGAACACCGCGTGAGTAACGAGCGTGTTCGACGCATTGTTTACGGCACAGAAAAAGGAACTGAACCGCTCAGCACCGTCATTTCACTCACCAGGCTCCGATGGCTGGGCCACGTGTTGCGCATGCCAGCCCACCGACTCCCTCGACGTGCGTTGTTTGCTCACCGGGGATGTGGGTGGAAGAAGAGGAGAGGTGGCCAAGCGATGACTTGGTCTAGGGGAATGAAGTCCCTCACCTCGGAGCTAGCCTCGGTTAGAGCTTCACGGCTCCCTGGTTGGGGTCCAAAAGACGGTGAACACGTTTGGCTGGATACACTTGCTGACATGGCAAGGAGCCGACCTCAGTGGCGTTCATGCCGTGAGTTTCTTTGCCCCCTCCCATCCCTTTTAGCCTCCCCATGCATCTACGATCTCATTTCCTAGGGTAAAACATAATATTTTTTTCTTTTTGCCTAGTAGCTAGCTGGAAGCTTACCGGAACGATGCTTATCCGTTGCTGGTAGCTCAGCTGGCATGCAACTGTTGTATCTACTTCTCCTTTGTGTATTGTATGTATGTATGTATTTCCTTCATGTATTGCAGCACAAGAGCGGTGTTTTTCCCACCTCTAGCTGATGTGTATAATGATGATGATGACTATTCATTTGATGCTGGACTGTCGGAACCCTGTTGAATGTCGGTAGCCAAGCGTTGACGATGCACACACTACATGACTAGCAGATCGACATAGCATGCCTACCAGAATTTCGAATACCCTGCTATGGCTCTCCACAAATCAAAGTCCCTGGTGTAGACACCTCATAGTGGCTTTACCACAATGGGCCGGAAGATAATTCTGGCAAGCAAAAGGTCGCCATGGCACTCAGTTGCCAGACACACTACGCTCTTCTTTCATGGAAGCCAGTAACAGCTAGAATAGCAGTTGCAAGCTTCATAGGTTACCCGATGAATCTGACCTTAATCTCTGTTTACGCACCAACCCTACCCTCAACGGAAAGTGACAAAGACGGAGGTTAGGATATTCTAGAAAACAGTGATGAACCATGTTCCAAAACGCGACATCCTCAGTATTGCTGGGGACTGGAACGCACGAACCGGTCCTAGGAACGATCAAACCCGTCACATAATCGGAAGATACACCCTTGGAGAGCGCGGTGATAATGGAGACCGCTTGCTCAGCTTCGCTGAACGGTTGTGCGTAACCAATACTTGCTTCCAGCATCCCAGGAAGCATCTTCTGAGTGGTACTCCAACGATAGTCGTACAGCAAGCCAGATAGGTTACGTCTTAATCTGACCCAGGTGGATATCCATCGATAACTGTCGAGCGTACAGAAGGGCCAAAACAGGCAATAAGAGTGGCTCGAACCACGTACTCCTGCGCGCCAAATGCAGACTCCGCTTAACAACGTGCTGAAAGACCCCTCCACCAAAGCGTATCAACACTGCCCCACTGGAAAATACTGACTGATACCGATCGCTTGAGGCAGCAGTAGAAGCAGAACATTCTGCCAGTGCACCATGTCTCGTACTTGCAAAAGATGAATCTGTAGACGCTCGTTGGTTTCGGCCAAAGTCGTCAGTTTAACACGCCGCCTTGTCTACCCTGGGCTTTACCTCTAAGTCTGTGAAGGACTGGATCACTGAAGATACTATCCACTTGTCCGCTAAAGCGAGAGAAGCACATCTCACGAATTCCCCAGACTACCGTCGCTTGAGACGTGAGGCAAGCCGCTCAGCACAGAATGATCGCAACCGGTATTGGCCTGATATCGCATGCAACATGGAAGCTGCATCAAATTGTGGCAATTTGGGTCATTTCTTTCGTCTCATCGATTTAGCTTCCGGCAAGCGCCATTCACCACAGCTGATATTGCGCAATTTGGAAGGCCAAATCATCCCAGATACGAAGGGAAAAGTTCCCAGATGGGTAGAGTATTTTAGCAACTTCCAAAACCGCCCACTACACATCACCGCATCCATTTTAGCATTAACCCAGACAAGATATGACGCGGATTGCTCAACGCCATTTCCACAGAATTTGCAGACATTGTTCGTCACTTGAAGCCAGAGTAAGCCCCTGGAGCGGACGGGATTCCAGCGGAAATCTACAAATTTTGTCTACCAGCTCTCTTTGGCCATTTGCACGAGCTCCTCTGCTTGATATGGGAGACCGAAAGCTGTCCTTCCTTGTGGAGTACCTCAGTACTACTGCCATTTCCCAAGAAAGATGACCAAACAGCGTGCAGTAATTATTGCAGGATTAGCCTAATCGATGTGGCTGCCAAAACCTTCGCACGAATCTTGCCTTCCCGCTTTGCCAATGACATGGATCTGTGAACTCGCCATAACCTAGGTGGCTTTCGTCCAGGCAGAGGCTGTACTGACCAAATCTTCACTTTACATCGAGTACTCGAACACCGCTACCAGTTCCAGCAACTTACATTTGTGTGCTTCGTTGATTTTCGAGCTGCCTTTGACTCAGTTGACCGAGAAGCACTCTGGAGATTCCTACTTGCGGATGGCGTGCCGGTTAAACTCGTTAATTTGATGAGGTCCTACTATCATTGCACGAAGGCCCGGATTTGAGTCTATGGAGAAGAAACAAAAAAATTCGACATCAATACTGGAGTCCGGCAGGGTTGCCCACGTTCTTCAGTGCTCTCCAACTTCGCAGTCGACTGGGTTATGCATCATGCCCTTGAGGGCTATTGTGGTGTTCAAGTCAGCCCTGACTTCTGGCTGTCAGGTCCAGAATTCGCTGACGATAATGTTAGCCCTGCGGAAGATGCCATATCACTACAGCCACTGCTAAATCGGTTGGACCAATCAGCCTCTAGGATCGGCCTCGAAATTAACATCAGCAAGAAGAAATAATTCTCATCGTTAGCCACCCAATCCGCCCCGTCGCTCTCCTTACGTGGACAACTCATCGAATCTGTTCATGAGTTCAAGTATCTTGGATCCACTATACTCCCCAATGGTCAAGCTACATCCGAAATCCGGAATCATATTGACAGCGCTAGAACAGCCTTATTACAACTGAGAAACACACTGTGGCGAAGGACGGAAATTAGTCTGAGAACGAAGATCCGAGTATTCTCAGCAACCATTCGTGCCATTTTACTCTATAGTTGTGAAAGATGGCCGCTGCGATCCGAAGAGACCAGGAAGTTGAAAGCCTTCGAACATAGGTGTCTAAGGCTTACCTTGGGAACGCAGTGGCATGAGCGTATAACCAATGAAGGAATCGGTAAGCGATCTTCCGAAGATCGCAACGCTAATACAACGCTGCAGCCTTCAGTGGTTCGGTCACGTCCACCTCAGACCAGACACTGACTTCACTAGGGCCGTGGTTACACCCTTGCCTGGCCAAGGTTGGCATCGTCGCCGTGATGGACAATTATAAACGTAGTTCACTGCGGTGAAATCGGATGTCGATCTTCTGGGACTCCAGGTTGTGCATGGTGTTCCTCCCGGGAGGAATCATTGGATTAGTATCTGCAGAGCTTGCAGCCGACCGCCGCGCTTTGACAGCGGCAATCCGCGACATTAATGAAGCCGGCTCATCCTGTCGCAGAGGCTAGCCGACATAAAGTAAAGAAAGAAAGAATGTGTCCTTGGCAGCATCAGAACTGGGAGTATAAGCGGAACTCACAAACAAACAGCGCTTCATACTATTTCGTGAATCACTTTTAGCTGATGTCGTCAAACGAGCTGCATATAAACGGCTGTTCTCCGGGATCCAATCAACCAACGATGGCTTAGCCTTGAAGCTGAGAATGATACCTACCCCACCTTGACTCGTGAGTGCCGCATCAGCGTAGGTGGATGCATGCAACCCATAGCGGCAGGACAAGCCGGGTGCATTGAGTTCAACAACCCCATTAGGGTTATTGGTCCTAGTTCCGGACACGCAACATGCATCAATACCAGTGTGTCCAATGTGCGTGTGAGTGCAGCCTGTTGACCGAGTTGTGTTAGAGTGCGATCATTGAACGTCGCCGGGGAAACGGGACAACGTAGTCTTACAAGGGACTGTTGCCGATAGGCGTCCGATGGGTGTTGCGGTAAGGTGGCTGCAGATGCTGTAACTTCAGTGGAACTTTGGTTGCTGTCATCCAAGCTGGGAATTATAGAAGGAAGGTTAGTAATGGGGTTGGGATGGGTGAAAGAAAAACAGGTGGAAAATGACGGGTCGCCAGCAGTAGCATGTTTTTGCTTAACTGCCCTGCTGTATGCAGCAGGTAAGGCGACGCTTGATAATCTATGCGACCGCTGATGCAGAAGGTAGTCAGAGTCTAGAGAAATTGTCATGATTGTATGTGGGCTGAGATACTGCTAGGACGCCAAGACCTAGACAAGAGCACGATTAGGGCCCTGAACAAAAGCTTTTGGCTCAGAAACCTGTCCGCAAGACAGCGCGGGGGTGACAATGATTTAGTTTTATAGTAATGGATGCCGTTCCATTTCAAACCTCCTACCTGGATGACCAGGAGACTGAGCTTGTCTGACCTCTAACCATTGACCAACCTAGTAGAAGTAGCTCTCAGGGGGCCATGAAACACCACCCAGTATAGCACAATGGGTCTAGGAGGTACGCAAACCCTTGAACCACATTAAGGTCCGGACTCGTTGCGACTTTACAATGTTTGATAGTCGGTCAACGAACTTAACCCCCATCTCTGTAAGGGGATAAGGTGGCAGATATTCAGTTAGAGACTGTGCCACTCCAATTTTCTGCACTTATTGTAATTAACTCAAGTCGATCGCGAGGAGACTGGACCATAACGTGACGCGATGGTTTGATTGGCTCTGCTGTCCATTGGGCTATGCTCTGTGGTGCTTTTGCACCTTCAGAGCCACCCAAACCATTAGACAATGGATAGAGGCCTGACAAACTCATTGTCCTTGCCCTCCATGTTGGGGTTGGAATGAGAGTGGTTCTTTACTGCATAAAGCGAACTCTCTGTTGCCCAGTGCCCAAACCATTCTGCCTTGCGGCTTTGATTGAGAACCCTAATCGTTCTACTGTCTTGGCTTGGGTAACGTGACAGAAAGATGAGCACACCCAAACGATCTCTTGATGATCTGACCATCGCGGATGATAATCAACGGCGCCCTATCCGATTCACCGAGCGGGTTGGATATGGATGAGGACGCTACTGATCTGGCCTTCCTGTCTTCTTATCCCCTATACTGCGCTTTTTCATCTTTATTAGCCCCTTTCTGCTCCGCTTTTATTCCCCCTGTTTCATCCGCTCGGCCTTGGCCATCTCACTTCAGTAGTCGCTTATCATCTAATCCCGACTCACAGGCAATCGCAAGGCGTCGCTCCGGTCCAGTCAACAAAACTATGTTAAACCAGGCGGACGAACGAAAAAGAGCATCAGCAGTACGCCGGTAAGCAGTACGGACGCTTCGCTGCCGCTTAACTACTACCGGTCGCACGTGCGCCAAGGATACTGCGAGGGTCGTCCTTCCCCTACACAGGCTTGAACGTGCGCTGTCAGATTACAAGACAAGCTACTGACAACAAGATTATCCGTCTATATTCGGAGCGCTCGATCCTCGCTACGATTGGCATACCTAAAAGTGCGCACTTTGTTGTAGGTTAGCACACAGGCTGCACTTGCCTGAAGCTTAGAGACCCTATCGATCGCTATCTGCTGTTTATCGGAAACCCGCCTGCAAGACTCGAGTTCTGTGCTTATCCTGCGATCTCGCACATGCGACAGTGGCGGTCATCATCATTACGAGTTAGCTGATAGTGAGAAATACACCTCCGCTAATGTGCCGCAATACAAAGGGTTACTAAAAATAACCCTATAAAAATAGTCAAAACATCATGTTATTAATTTGCTATAAGATCGTGATTCGAGGGAGAACTTAAAGGAGCCGTGGATGGACATGGAAACTCACAATACAGACGCCTTTGGGGCCGACTGCTGGCCATCTCAGCTAGCGTATCCAACCAATCGTCTTCAACAAAAACATCATCACCAGCAGTACATCAGGCATTTTAACTTGTGCTCCGCTTCCATACAACCATGATGACCTATGAATTAAAGAATAATAAGAGGGAGAGAAGGGGGCTTACTTGAAAATCTTAATGCTCTAAACAAACATTCATGGTCAATGAGCCTCCACCTTGTGTTAACAACATACAGTCACAAACAGCTGGTTTTCGCGCAAAGATAAGGCAGCATCGGCAAAACAGCTTCATTGCGGCTTTCATTGCTCTGCGTCATAATCAGCCATTACCCCGCAAATAACTCGGCATCAAACACTTTAAACAGGCAGTCGGACTAGGAGACGGCAGCAGACGCGCCACTGGTGTCGGTTGCGAGCCATGTCCTGTAAAGTCTCGAGCCAAGCACAAGGCGAGTCACGTGGACTCCAGCCTGAAAGGCTAGGCGGACCGACGGCACCCAGTTTGGTCATCATTGTCTTCATTTCCCGCTGCCAATCCCCCACATGCGACACTGGCGGCACATTCTCATTGCGACTGTCTAGCGATGACGCAGCTTCAAATGGCGGTCAAGCTGGCGTCGGCATTGTTTTGAGTCCCCGGGCTGAAGCTACCCTGATTGATTGGATCCCAGTAGACAGGAGGATGTGCGCCGTTAGATTAGGTGGTTCGTTCCGTGCTACGAAGTCGCGCGGGGACAAACGGTGCCTGCTTCTCATTGCGGCCTACGTCCCTACAAACTGTAGCACTGATTCGGTAGAAGATGATTTCTATCAGCAACTTCACGAGCTCCTTCGTTACAGAAGAAGCACGGATACTGTGGTGTTGGCTGGTGATCTAAACGCCCAAGTCGGAAAATTATCCTCTGATGAACTTCATCTGGGCGGCTAACATGGTGTAGGCTCCCGTAATGATAATGGTGAGCGATTGCTACAGCTGTGTGAAGATGCTCGCCTCTTTCTCGCAAGCACTAACTTTCGACACAGCGCCTGCAGAAGCGTGACTTGACGGCCCCCAGCCTCAGGCCAGCCATGGACGCAAATCGATCATGTCGCGATCAGTTACCACTGGAGAGGCTGTGTCCAAAACTGTCGCTCGATTTAGAGCACGAGCGTGGACTCTGACCACGCACTTGTCTGTGCCGACCTCCTGGTGCGTCTCGGTGGACGTCCGCAACGTCGATGTGAACGGATTGACACCAGCCAGCTGGCGAAGCCAGATGTTCTGAATGTGTACCAAAGTGCGCTGACATCTGGGCTGAGTAAGCGCCCACTAAACACCGTTGAAGATCACTGGTCGCATATTCGTCAAGCGTTGCTGTTAGCAGGCATGTCTTCATGTGGCAAAGCAAATTACAAAACCGGACAATGGGTCTCTACACAGTCTCTGGAACTTATGGATGCTCGCCGACGTATTCCGGCTAGAAGCGAATGCAAGGAGGCTCGCAAAAATCTCAGGGGCAAAACTACGTGCTAGCCTGAAGAAGGGCCGCCAAACCTGGTGGTCTCATATTGCCTCTGGGGTGGAAACCGCCGCTGCCGTTGGTAATCATGGTAAGTTATTCCGTCTGATGCGGGAAACAGGCAGCAGGAAACCTGGTGTTAGCGAGACCGTACGCGAGGAGAGTGGGCAGCTGATCCACAGCCTGTCAAAACGCTTGGAGCGTTGGGCTGAACACTTTGCAAGGCAATTTATCCAACCTGAGTTATCGCTCTCTTCTTCAGGCATTGAGCGCCCTTCTACCTGGGCCGTCTCCTTAAATCCGCCCTCACTCGCAGAATTCGAACGTGAGATCAGGTTGTTGAAATTGCATAAGGCCGCAGGGGCAGATAGAATTCCCCCAACCCTCTTCAAATTCAGGGGATCTGCTCTAGTAGATGATCTACACGAGTTGCTAGTAAAACTTTGGGGGTAGGAGATAGTCCCGACAGACGGGAACCGTTCCATCATTGTCCCAATTTTCAAAGGAAGCTCCCGTTTAGAATGCGGCAATCATAGAGGGATCAGTCTGATTTCGATTGCCTTTGAATTGCTTGCCTCTGTCATTCTTCACTGACTGACTGGCATTCGTGAAAGCCAGATTCGTGAAGAGCAAGCCGGGTTTCGTTGGGGTCGGGGCTGCATCGACCACATCTTCACATTGCGTCAAGTGTTGGAGCACCGCCATGTTTATTGGCGACCCACCGTTGTCGTGTTTCTTGACATAAAGGGTGCCTTCGACTCAGTCGATCGATGTGCCCTTTGGGACTGTCTGCTGAGGAAAGGTGTGCCTGATATATATGTAAACATTCTCAAAGCTCTGTACGCGCATAGCTCGGGTAGGGTGAGGGTTTATGGCAAACTGTCGCCACCCTTCAGTATCACCAGCGGTGTAAGACAATGATGCCCACTGTCACCTTTCCTCTTCAACTTCGCTGTTGATGAAGTCATTGAAACAGCGTTCGCTGGACACGACCTAGAAGGTGTAGACCTACTTCCTGATGAGCGACTTCTTGACTTGGAGTATGCGGACGATATTGCCCTAATCTGTGACAGCTCCCAAACATGCCAAACAGCACTGGACCGATTAGCACTGGCTGTCAATCGTTTTGGGCTATGTTTTGCTCCATCGAAATGCAATGTACTTCTCCAAGATTGGCAGGGACCCAACCCTGCGCTAACGCTTGGTAGTGATTTGCTGGAAGTCGTTCAGGAATTCAAGTACCTAGGCAGCTATATTAGCGCCCGTGGGATCGAAGATGAGATTACGAACCGTATAGCAAAAGCTCGAGATGCTTTTGACAATCTCCGCCACCTGTGGTGCAGACGCGACATTACTCTCGCCCTGAAGGGCAGAGTTTACAACGCAGCCGTCTATTCAACTCTCCTCTATGGCCGTGAAACCTGGCCCATCAGGTCGACAGACATAAAGAGACTCGTCATATTCGATCATCGCTGCCTTTGCAGTGTTGAGAGATCACAGGTTGACAGCCGAAAGGAAGTTGTCGGTGCGCCGGTCGATGTTGTTATTCCGTCTCCTATACTGCAGCGAAACCTAGACGCTGTACCAGAAGGACATACGTTATCTGGAGCGCTTTCACCAACAGCACCTGCGTCGGATTCTGCACAATGACTGGAGTAAACGAGTTTCAGGTACGGAAGTGCTGCGCCGCAATTGCATCTACGCAATGGACTGTGTACTTCTGCTGCGGCCCATGTGGTGGCTACGACATATCAGCCGCATTGATTCGACGCAGTTGCTATATGGACCACTTAGTGCAGGGAAGCAGTATGTGGTAAAACCGAAGTTACGTTAACAAATGATGATCAAGGTGCGTTAATCAAGAACTAATGTTGATTTCAGGTGTTGGGAGGCGATGGCAGTTGGTCGGCACCAGTGGCGTGTGCTTGTCAAGAGGGCGGTTGCTCAGATACATAAGAAATCAGTGCTGCATGCGAAAGAGAAATGCCGGCAACAAGAGCGACAGGCACCAACGGAGTCGACGCCGAGCGCATGGTGCTGAAGCATATGGAGTCGCAAATGTCTGAGCCAAGTCGGATTGGTAAGCCACAAGTGCGGCCACGTGGGGCTAACATCTAAAAGAAAATGAGTCGGCTGAATATGTGATAATTATCGGCACAGCGCTTGGTAGGTACACTGCTTTCGATTCTATTACAGTACTAATCCAAGACAACAAGGCGGTCGATGAGGCACAATTGCTACATCATAAATGCAATCAGTCTGGACGAGTGCCTACGTGTCGAGATTATTGTATTTCAGGTGTTGGCTGTTGCTTGATATCTACCTGTTGATTGATATCCACCTTTCCATCGCAACAAGACTTATCCTTAATGTGGTTCAAGGGTTTGCGTACCTCCTAGACCCATTGTGCTATACTGGGTGGTGTTTCATGGCCCCCTGAGAGCTACTTCTACTAGGTTGGTCAATGGTTTGAGGTCAGACAAGCTCAGTCTCCTGGTCATCCAGGTAGGAGGTTTGAAATGGAACGGCATCCATTACTATAAAACTAAATCATTGTCACCCCCGCGCTGTCTTGCGGACAGGTTTCTGAGCCAAAAGCTTTTGTTCAGGGCCCTAATCGTGCTCTTGTCTAGGTCTTGGCGTCCTAGCAGTATCTCAGCCCACATACAATCATGACAATTTCTCTAGACTCTGACTACCTTCTGCATCAGCGGTCGCATAGATTATCAAGCGTCGCCTTACCTGCTGCATACAGCAGGGCAGTTAAGCAAAAACATGCTACTGCTGGCGACCCGTCATTTTCCACCTGTTTTTCTTTCACCCATCCCAACCCCATTACTAACCTTCCTTCTATAATTCCCAGCTTGGATGACAGCAACCAAAGTTCCACTGAAGTTACAGCATCTGCAGCCACCTTACCGCAACACCCATCGGACGCCTATCGGCAACAGTCCCTTGTAAGACTACGTTGTCCCGTTTCCCCGGCGACGTTCAATGATCGCACTCTAACACAACTCGGTCAACAGGCTGCACTCACACGCACATTGGACACACTGGTATTGATGCATGTTGCGTGTCCGGAACTAGGACCAATAACCCTAATGGGGTTGTTGAACTCAATGCACCCGGCTTGTCCTGCCGCTATGGGTTGCATGCATCCACCTACGCTGATGCGGCACTCACGAGTCAAGGTGGGGTAGGTATCATTCTCAGCTTCAAGGCTAAGCCATCGTTGGTTGATTGGATCCCGGAGAACAGCCGTTTATATGCAGCTCGTTTGACGACATCAGCTAAATGTGATTCACGAAATAGTATGAAGCGCTGTTTGTTTGTGTGTTCCGCTTATACTCCCAGTTCTGATGCTGCCAAGGACACATTCTTTCTTTCTTTACTTTATGTCGGCTAGCTTCTGCGACAGGATGAGCCGGCTTCATTAATGTCGCGGATTGCCGCTGTCAAAGCGCGGCGGTCGGCTGCAAGCTCTGCAGATACTAATCCAATGATTCCTCCCGGGAGGAGCACCATGCACAACCTGGAGTCCCAGAAGATCGACATCCGATTTCACCGCAGTGAACTACGTTTATAATTGTCCATCACGGCGACGATGCCAACCTTGGCCAGGCAAGGGTGTAACCACGGCCCTAGTGAAGTCAGTGTCTGGTCTGAGGTGGACGTGACCGAACCACTGAAGGCTGCAGCGTTGTATTAGCGTTGCGATCTTCGGAAGATCGCTTACCGATTCCTTCATTGGTTATACGCTCATGCCACTGCGTTCCCAAGGTAAGCCTTAGACACCTATGTTCGAAGGCTTTCAACTTCCTGGTCTCTTCGGATCGCAGCGGCCATCTTTCACAACTATAGAGTAAAATGGCACGAATGGTTGCTGAGAATATTCGGATCTTCGTTCTCAGACTAATTTCCGTCCTTCGCCACAGTGTGTTTCTCAGTTGTAATAAGGCTGTTCTAGCGCTGTCAATATGATTCCGGATTTCGGATGTAGCTTGACCATTGGGGAGTATAGTGGAACCAAGATACTTGAACTCATGAACAGACTCGATGAGTTGTCCACGTAAGGAGAGCGACGGGGCGGATTGGGTGGCTAACGATGAGAATTATTTCTTCTTGCTGATGTTAATTTCGAGGCCGATCCTAGAGGCTGATTGGTCCAACCGATTTAGCAGTGGCTGTAGTGATATGGCATCTTCCGCAGGGCTAACATTATCGTCAGCGAATTCTGGACCTGACAGCCAGAAGTCAGGGCTGACTTGAACACCACAATAGCCCTCAAGGGCATGATGCATAACCCAGTCGACTGCGAAGTTGGAGAGCACTGAAGAACGTGGGCAACCCTGCCGGACTCCAGTATTGATGTCGAATTTTTTTGTTTCTTCTCCATAGACTCAAATCCGGGCCTTCGTGCAATGATAGTAGGACCTCATCAAATTAACGAGTTTAACCGGCACGCCATCCGCAAGTAGGAATCTCCAGAGTGCTTCTCGGTCAACTGAGTCAAAGGCAGCTCGAAAATCAACGAAGCACACAAATGTGAGTTGCTGGAACTGGTAGCGGTGTTCGAGTACTCGATGTAAAGTGAAGATTTGGTCAGTACAGCCTCTGCCTGGACGAAAGCCACCTAGGTTATGGCGAGTTCACAGATCCATGTCATTGGCAAAACGGGAAGGCAAGATTCGTGCGAAGGTTTTGGCAGCCACATCGATTAGGCTAATCCTGCAATAATTACTGCACGCTGTTTGGTCATCTTTCTTGGGAAATGGCAGTAGTACTGAGGTACTCCACAAGGAAGGACAGCTTTCGGTCTCCCATATCAAGCAGAGGAGCTCGTGCAAATGGCCAAAGAGAGCTGGTAGACAAAATTTGTAGATTTCCGCTGGAATCCCGTCCGCTCCAGGGGCTTACTCTGGCTTCAAGTGACGAACAATGTCTGCAAATTCTGTGGAAATGGCGTTGAGCAATCCGCGTCATATCTTGTCTGGGTTAATGCTGAAATGGGTGCGGTGATGTGTAGTGGGCGGTTTTGGAAGTTGCTAAAATACTCTACCCATCTGGGAACTTTTCCCTTCGTATCTGGGATGATTTGGCCTTCCAAATTGCGCAATATCAGCTGTGGTGAATGGCGCTTGCCGGAAGCTAAATCGATGAGACGAAAGAAATGACCCAAATTGCCACAATTTGATGCAGCTTCCATGTTGCATGCGATATCAGGCCAATACCGGTTGCGATCATTCTGTGCTGAGCGGCTTGCCTCACGTCTCAAGCGACGGTAGTCTGGGGAATTCGTGAGATGTGCTTCTCTCGCTTTAGCGGACAAGTGGATAGTATCTTCAGTGATCCAGTCCTTCACAGACTTAGAGGTAAAGCCCAGGGTAGATAAGGCGGCGTGTTAAACTGACGACTTTGGCCGAAACCAACGAGCGTCTACAGATTCATCTTTTGCAAGTACGAGACATGGTGCACTGGCAGAATGTTCTGCTTCTACTGCTGCCTCAAGCGATCGGTATCAGTCAGTATTTTCCAGTGGGGCAGTGTTGATACGCTTTGGTGGAGGGGTCTTTCAGCACGTTGTTAAGCGGAGTCTGCATTTGGCGCGCAGGAGTACGTGGTTCGAGCCACTCTTATTGCCTGTTTTGGCCCTTCTGTACGCTTGACAGTTATCGATGGATATCCACCTGGGTCAGATTAAGACGTAACCTATCTGGCTTGCTGTACGACTATCGTTGGAGTACCACTCAGAAGATGCTTCCTGGGATGCTGGAAGCAAGTATTGGTTACGCACAACCGTTCAGCGAAGCTGAGCAAGCGGTCTCCATTATCACCGCGCTCTCCAAGGGTGTATCTTCCGATTATGTGACGGGTTTGATCGTTCCTAGGACCGGTTCGTGCGTTCCAGTCCCCAGCAATACTGAGGATGTCGCGTTTTGGAACATGGTTCATCACTGTTTTCTAGAATATCCTAACCTCCGTCTTTGTCACTTTCCGTTGAGGGTAGGGTTGGTGCGTAAACAGAGATTAAGGTCAGATTCATCGGGTAACCTATGAAGCTTGCAACTGCTATTCTAGCTGTTACTGGCTTCCATGAAAGAAGAGCGTAGTGTGTCTGGCAACTGAGTGCCATGGCGACCTTTTGCTTGCCAGAATTATCTTCCGGCCCACTGTGGTAAAGCCACTATGAGGTGTCTACACCAGGGACTTTGATTTGTGGAGAGCCATAGCAGGGTATTCGAAATTCTGGTAGGCATGCTATGTCGATCTGCTAGTCATGTAGTGTGTGCATCGTCAACGCTTGGCTACCGACATTCAACAGGGTTCCGACAGTCCAGCATCAAATGAATAGTCATCATCATCATTATACACATCAGCTAGAGGTGGGAAAAACACCGCTATTGTGCTGCAATACATGAAGGAAATACATACATACATACAATACACAAAGGAGAAGTAGATACAACAGTTGCATGCCAGCTGAGCTACCAGCAACGGATAGGCATCGTTCCGGTAAGCTTCCAGCTAGCTACTAGGCAAAAAGAAAAAAATATTATGTTTTACCCTAGGAAATGAGATCGTAGATGGATGGGGAGGCTAAAAGGGATGGGGGGGGGCAAAGAAACTCACAGCATGAACGCCACTGAGGTCGGCTCCTTGCCATGTCAGCAAGTGTATCCAGCCAAACGTGTTCACCGTCTTTTGGACCCCAACCAGGGAGCCGTGAAGCTCTAACCGAGGCTAGCTCCGAGGTGAGGGACTTCATTCCCCTAGACCAAGTCATCGCTTGGCCACCTCTCCTCTTCTTCCACCCACATCCCCGGTGAGCAAACAACGCACGTCGAGGGAGTCGGTGGGCTGGCATGCGTAACACGTGGCCCAGCCATCGGAGCCTGGTGAGTGAAATAACGGTGCTGAGCGGTTCAGATCCTTTTCCTGGACCGTAAACAATGCGTTGAACACGCTCGTTACTCACGCGGTGTTCCCACCATATGTGAGCCAAACTGCGAAGGCACCGATGGTCGAACGTAACTAGCCTCTTCATGTCCGCCGTTCTTATGGGCCAGGTTTCGCAATCGTACAGTAAGGTCGAACGTACCGCTGCATTGTACACTCTACCCTTCAGGGCGAGAGTGATGTCGCGCCGCCGCCAAAGGTGGCGAAGGTTAGCAAAAGCACGTCGAGCTTTCGCTATACGGTTCGTGATCTAGTCTTCGATCCCAAGGGCGCTGATACAACTTCCCAGGTAATTGAATTTCTGAACGACTTCTAACTGATCCCCACCAAGCCATCGCAATGAGGCTGGACCTTACGGTGGTGCAATGGTTTGTGTGCCTCAGCGATCCATTGAGCTACGCTGGGTGGTGCTTTTGCACCTTCAGAGTCACTCATACCAGATTGGTCAATGGTTAGAGGCCAGACAAACTCAGCCTCCTGGTCCTCCAGGTTGGGGTTGGAATGAGGGTGGCACCTTATTCCTTAAAATGGCTCCTTGTAGCCCAACGCCAAACCCGCTGCCTTGCGGTAAGGTTTTTGTGCCGAACGGCTTTGGTTGAGAACCCTAATTGTTCTTTTGTCTAGTCCTGGGCTACCTGACAGTATCCTGCCCACGCAATACAAAGAATTCCACTTCAAACAAATTTCTGATGCTCTGGCCACCGCAGAGGATAATAAACGGTGCCCTATCTGCTGCATCGAGCAGGGTGGATAGGGTTTTGGATGCTACTGCTCAAGCCTTCCCGTCTTCTTATTCCCCATCTTACGCTTTTTCACTCTTACCGTCCCATTCCAACTTCACTTATATCCCCCCAGTTTTCAACCCCACGATTCTTGGCCCTCCCCCAACATGCTTTGCTAGGCATTTACATTCTAATTTTATCTCACAC
>OX104063.1:172631679-172657511 GCA_944474145.2 Dicrocoelium dendriticum
AGAACTCGAGTCTTGCAGGCGGGTTTCCGATAAACAGCAGATGGCGATCGATAGGGTCTCTAAGCTTCGGGCAAGTGCAGCCTGTGTGCTAACCTACAACAAAGTGCGCACTTTTAGGTATGCCAATCGTAGCGAGGATCGAGCGCTCCGAATATAGACGGATAATCTTGTTGTCAGTAGCTTGTCTTGTAATCTGACAGCGCACGTTCAAGCCTGTGTAGGGGAAGGACGACCCTCGCAGTATCATTGGAGCGCGCGTGCGACCGGTAGTAGTTAAGCGGCAGCGAAGCGTCCGTACTGCTTACCGGCGTACTGCTGATGCTCTTTTTCGTTCGTCCGCCTGGTTTAACATAGATTTGTTGACTGGACCGGAGCGACGCCTTGCGATTGTCTGTGAGTCGGGATTAGATGATAAGCGACTACTGAAGTGAGATGGCCAAGGCCGAGCGGATGAAACAGGGGGAATAAAAGCGGAGCAGAAAGGGGCTAATAAAGATGAAAAAGCACAGTATAGGGGATAAGAAGACAGGAAGGCCAGATCAGTAGCGTCCTCATCCATATCCAACCCGCTCGGTGAATCGGATAGGGCGCCGTTGATTATCATCCGCGATGGTCAGATCATCAAGAGATCGTTTGGGTGTGCTCATCTTTCTGTCACGTTGCCCAAGTCAAGACAGTAGAACGATTAGGGTTCTCAATCAAAGCCGCAAGGCAGAATGGTTTGGGCACTGGGCAACAGAGTTCGCTTTATGCAGTAAAGAACCACTCTCATTCCAACCCCAACATGGAGGGCAAGGACAATGAGTTTGTCAGGCCTCTATCCATTGTCTAATGGTATGGGTGGCTCTGAAGGTGCAAAAGCACCACAGAGCATAGCCCAATGGACAGCAGAGCCAATCAAACCATCGCGTCACGTTATGGTCCAGTCTCCTCGCGATCGACTTGAGTTAATTACAATAAGTGCAGAAAATTAGGGTGGCACAGTCTCTAACTGAATACCTGCCGCCTTATCCCCTTACAGAGATGGGGGTTAAGTTCGTTGACCGACTATCAAACATTGTAAAGTCGCAACGAGTCCGGACCTTAATGTGATGCAACGGTTTGCGTACCTCCTAGACCCATTGTGCTATACTGGGTGGTGTTTCATGGCCCCCTGAGAGCTACTTCTACTAGGTTGGTCAATGGTTAGAGGTCAGACAAGCTCAGTCTCCTGGTCATCCAGGTAGGAGGTTTGAAATGGAACGGCATCCATTACTATAAAACTAAATCATTGTCACCTCCGCGCTGTCTTGCGGACAGGTTTCTGAGCCAAAAGCTTTTGTTCATGGCCCTGATCGTGCTCTTGTCTAGGTCTTGGCGTCCTAGCAGTATCTCAGCCCACATACAATCATGACAATCATTTCTCTAGACTCTGACTACCTTCTGCATTAGCGGTCGCATAGATTATCAATCGTCGCCTTACCTGCTGCATACAGCAGGGCAGTTAAGCGAAAACATGCTACTGCTGGTATGCGCTTCACACCTCCAAAGTGCAGTGATGCTGCAGGACCACGTGCAACTTGATGACCTCTTGACAAAGAGGAACTAGAGGTGGTTGATCGATTCACATACTTTGGCAGCCGCATGGGCAACGATGGGCGCATAAAACGGAAGTCAATTCACACACTGCAAAGCAGAGAGCTGCCTTCTTGAACCTGAGGCATTTTTGGCGACGGAATGGAGTTTCTCTCCGTTTGAAAGAACGTGTTTACAAAGCCGCCGTGAGGCCCTTTCCGCGCTGTCGGAGTGAGACTTGGCCCCTTCGGTCAGATGAGCTGAGGCGCGCCAAAGTAGTTGAACACTGTTGTCGGCGAAGCATTGCTGGTGTCAGGTGGCACCATGGTGTCCGCAACGATGATGTGCGTAGGCAAGTACTAAGCAGAGATAACCGTGCTAGTTCTTTCTGATAATTGATAGCACTGAATAGACTGTGTTGGCATGGGCACGTGCTACGTATGCCTGGTCATCGCTTAATTAGGAGAGCCTTGTTTAATCTGCCAGATGCAGGGTGGCGCGAGGCTCAAGGTGGACAGTTGATTTGGCAGCACCATCATCATCATCATCATTACACGTTAGCTAGAGGTGGAAAACACCTCAGCTATTGTGCCGAAATACAAAAGACAAGAAAAGGAAAACAAACGATGGCACGCCCGCTGAGTCCCCAGTAACGGATGGGCATCGTTCCGGAGAGCTAACAGCTGGCTGCCGTAAAAGAGTGTCATATTATGCCTAACAAGTGAGATCGTGATTGGAGGAGGATGCTAAGCAGGAGGGGGATGGACAAAGGAACTCACAACACAAACGCCATTGGAGCCGGCTCCAAGCCATATCAGCGAGTGTGTCCAACCAAACGTGTTCACCGTCCTCAGGACCCCAGCCAGGCAGTCGGGATGCACCAATCGACGCCAACTTCGAAGTGAGGGTTTTCATCTCTCTCGACCAAGTCATCACTTGGCCTCCCCTCCTCCTCTTCCAACCGCACCCACAACGCGCAAACAATGCACGTCGCGGGAGTCGGTGTGCTGGTATGCGCAACACGTGGCCCAGCCATCGGAGCCTGGTGCGTGATATAATGGTGCTGAGCGGTTCACTTGCTTTTCCTGCATCAAATACGCGACGTCGAACACGCTCATTGCTCACGCGGTGCTCCCACCAGACATGAGCTAAGCTGCGAAGGCAGCGATGATCGAATATGACGAGTCTCTTTATGTCTGTCGACCTGATGGGCCAGGTTTCACAGCCATATAGGAGAGTTGAACAGACGGCTGCGTTGTAAACTCTGCCCTTCAGGGCGAGAGTAATGTCGCGTCTGCACCACAGGTGGCGGAGATTGGCAAAAGCACCTCGAGCTTTTGCTATACGGTTCGTAATCTCATCTTCGATCCCACGGGCGCTAATATAGCTGCCTAGGTACTTGAATTCCTAAACGACTTCCAGCAGATCATTACCAAGCGTTAGCGCAGGGTTGGGTCCCTGCCAATCTTGGAGAAGTACTTTGCATTTCGATGGAGCAAAACATAGCCCAAAACGATTGACAGCCAGTGCTAATCGGTCCAGTGCTGTTTGGCATGTTTGGGAGCTGTCACAGATTAGGGCAATATCGTCCGCATACTCCAAGTCAAGAAGTCGCTCATCAGGAAGTAGCTCTACACCTTCTAGGTCGTGTCCAGCGAACGCTGTTTCAATGACTTCATCAATAGCGAAGTTGAAGAGGAAAGGTGACAGCCGGCATCATTGTCTTACACCGCTGGTGATACTGAAGGGTGGCGACAGTTTGCCATAAACCCTCACCCTACCCGAGCTATGCGCGTACAGAGCTTTGAGAATGTTTACATATATATCAGGCACACCTTTCCTCAGCAGACAGTCCCAAAGGGCACATCGATCGACTGAGTCGAAGGCACCCTTTATGTCAAGAAACACGACAACGGTGGGTCGCCAATAAACATGGCGGTGCTCCAACAATTGACGCAAGGTGAAGATGTGGTCGATGCAGCCCCGACCTCAACGAAACCCGGCTTGCTCTTCACGAATCTGGCTTTCACGAATGCCAGTCAGTCAGTGAAGAATGACAGAGGCAAGCAATTCAGAGGTAGTCGAAATCAGACTGATCCCTCTATGATTGCCGCATTGCAAACGGGAGTTTCCCTTGAAAATTGGGACAATGAAGGAGCGGTCCCAGTCTGTCGGGACTGTCTCCTGCTCCCAAAGTTTTACTAGCAACTCGTGTAGATCATCTATTAGAGCAGGTCCCCCGAATTTGAAGAGTGCTGGGGGGATTCCATCTGCCTCTGCGGCCATATGCAATTTCAACAGCCTGATCTCACGTTCGAATTCTGCGAGTGAGGGCGGATCCAAGGAGACGGCCCAGGGAGAAGGGCGCTCAATGCCTGAAGAAGAGAGCGATAACTCAGGTTGGATAAATTGCCTTGCAAAGTGTTCAGCCCAACGCTCCAAGCGTTTTGACAGGCTGTGGATCAGCTGCCCACTCTCCTCGCGTACGGTCTCGCTAACACCAGGTTTCCTGCTGCCTGTTTCCCGTAGCAGACGGAATAACTTACCATGATTACCAACGGCAGCGGCGGTTTCCACCCCAGAGGCACTATGAGACCACCAGGTTTGGCGGCCCTTCTTCAGGCTAGCACGTAGTTTTGCCCTGAGATTTTTGCGAGCCTCCTTGCATTCGCTTCCAGCCGGAATACGTCGGCGAGCATCCATAAGTTCCAGAGAATGTGTAGAGACCCATTGTCCGGTTTTGAAATTTGCTTTGCCACATGAAGACATGCCTGCTAACAGCAACGCTTGACGAATATGCGACCAGTGATCTTCAACGGTGTTTAGTGGGCGCTTACTCAGCCCAGATGTCAGCGCACTTTGGTACACATTCAGAACATCTGGCTTCGCCAGCTGGCTGGTGTCAATCCGTTCACATCGACGTTGCGGACGTCCACCGAGACGCACCAGGAGGTCGGCACAGACAAGTGCGTGGTCAAAGTCCACGCTCGTGCTCCAAATCGAGCGACAGTTTTGGACACAGCCTCTCCAGTGGTAACTGATCGCGACATGATCGATTTGCGTCCATGGCTGGCCCGAGGCTGGGGGCCGCCAAGTCACGCTTCTGCAGGCGCTGTGTCGAAAGTTAGTGCTCGCGAGAAAGAGGCGAGCATCTTCACACAGCTGTAGCAATCGCTCACCATTATCATTACGGGAGCCTACACCATGTTAGCCGCCCAGATGAAGTTCATCAGAGGATAATTTTCCGACTTGGGCGTTTAGATCACCAGCCAACACCACAGTATCCGTGCTTCTTCTGTAATGAAGGAGCTCGTGAAGTTGCTGATAGAAATCATCTTCTACCGAATCAGTGCTACAGTTTGTAGGGACGTAGGCCGCAATGAGAAGCAGGCACCGTTTGTCCCCGCGCGACTTCGTAGCACGGAACGAACCACCTAATCTAACGGCGCACATCCTCCTGTCTACTGGGATCCAATCAATCAGGGCAGCTTCAGCCCGGGGACTCAAAACAATGCCGACGCCAGCTTGACCGCCATTTGAAGTTGCGTCATCGCTAGACAGTCGCAATGAGAATGTGCAGCCAGCGTCGCATGTGGGGGATTGGCAGCGGGAAATGAAGACAATGATGACCAAACTGGGTGCCGTCGGTCCGCCTAGCCTTTCAGGCTGGAGTCCACGTGACTCGCCTTGTGCTTGGCTCGAGACTTTACAGGACATGGCTCGCAACCGACACCAGTGGCGCGTCTGCTGCCGTCTCCTAGTCCGACTGCCTGTTTAAAGTGTTTGATGCCGAGTTATTTGCGGGGTAATGGCTGATTATGACGCAGAGCAATGAAAGCCGCAATGAAGCTGTTTTGCCGATGCTGCCTTATCTTTGCGCGAAAACCAGCTGTTTGTGACTGTATGTTGTTAACACAAGGTGGAGGCTCATTGACCATGAATGTTTGTTTAGAGCATTAAGATTTTCAAGTAAGCCCCTTTCTCTCCCTCTTATTATTCTTTATTCCATTAGTCATCATGGTTGTATGGCAGAGAACTATGAGTTCAAGTGACTGCTCTAGCAGTTGTTTTGTGGCTGTGCTTGATGTGAATGTTGAGAGGGCGCCTACCTGCCGATTACCCTTAATCTGGATTACTGGCTCAAAGTGAAAGCTGGCCTTTGCTGGAGGGGATGAGATGCACAGTCATCGTGATCGTGCTAGACTCAGTGGTTCCATGCATTTAGTATGGGACGCGCTATGGCCAGTTACCGCCTTTTCTACGTCTGATACGCATGACTTACCGTTAAGACAGGACTGCTGCTACTGCTGTGTATGTTGAAGGAATGTGAACCGGCTCCGTTGATGAAACGTGGCTCCCATCCACATGCCTCCCGGTCTTAGTCATTCGGGTTTACACTGGATATGGGAGTGTAAGCATGGAGCTGTATGTGGTGATGCGTAAGCCACCCATGGTTCCTCTGTAGGCGCAGATGTCCTGTGGCTGTCCCCATGGAAACCGCAGTGACAGGCAAATCCGGAGTGGGATACTGCCGGTCATACTTCTCGCGAGACTAAAGCCACCGCACCCGCAAAAGAGTGAGGTGACGTGCACCAGTCTCGGAATAGCCATGGACGCGAACTGATCACATTGATATCAGTTAACGATGAAGAGACTGTGTTCAAAACTGTCGCTCAATTTGCAGCACGAGTGTCAACTTCGATTACGCACTTGCATGTACCGATGTACGGGTTGGCTCCGGCGGACGCTTGCGACGACGCCAGCCAACTGGCGAAGCCAGTTTTGCATGCGGGTTGACTAAGCGCAAGTTGAGCACAGTTAAAGGTCACTAGTTGCAAAGTAGCCAGACGTTATCTACAGCAGGCACATCGACAAACATCACCTGGATCGATGGCGGCTTGCGAGGCCACCTGATGCACTATGATCCCTGTGGAATGCGGCACTAATCGCACCGGGGGCTTCTGATTCTGCACGTTCTGATTTACATGCTGGCTTCCATCAGCTGTGTTGCGGTTCTAAAGTTCACTATTTCGTATTTGTATTTTCATCCTTTTTGGCGTCTAGGCCCAAGTTGAGCAGATTGTTACATTCATCTGCAATGTCCTCTGATGTTAGTTCTGGCTCCAGTTCCTAGTCTGTTTGAACGTTAAACTTCTGTGTCAGCAACTCTGTCAATTGCCGCCGTGATTCTTAAAATATTGACTGCTGGAGGAGCGTCTGCATTTGCTTGGAAGAGATGGCAGAAAACTACAGCGACAGAGTTCTTGTGAGAGTCTCGATTATTTGCAGTTGTGCGGCCTCGAAGTGCTACTGCTGTTGTAGCAAAATAGCTTTCAAATTTTTTGGTGAAATAGACTTCTTCATTAAGTTTGCCCTCCGACACCAGAAACCTTGGGGTTTCCGCTGGTTGTACTGATGAAGTGTTGTGCCGTCCCGTCGGTACAACCCGCAAAGAAATGAGTACATTAAAGATCAGCCAGGACCGAGAGTAGTTTTGCATAAAAGCAGAGCGGAATAGGTTTAAAGCAGCTAGTTAACACATCGAAGATGTCAATTCATTTCAATTAACGCAACTCGAAAAGGTGCAAGTTTAGGGTTCAACTTACTGCTGACTCCATATAGATTCGCGTTTGACCTCTGCTTGAGAAATCACCAAATGTAGATCGATCCAACCTTGCACCACGGCTCCAGCCTTGAACGCTGGCTCCCCGTAACAGTAGCGTTAGGTAATAACTTTGGGGACGTCTTAAACACTGTTCGGCACTGTGTCGAATGGTATGGCAGCGCTTCGTTTTAACCCGATGTATATACAGATCCTGTCAGACGACTGCCCGCTGAGAGTCCGGAATACGTCCCAATTGAGCATGATTTGGAATGTCGAAGGATTGTAAGGAATGTTTCGCCGTGTACCCCGATATGCCTCTCCAGGTGAAGCTAGGATAATAGGAAATATAGGGCAATGTGCATTGCCCTATAGTTCCTACTATTCTAGCCTCACCTGATGCCTTAGTTGTTGCACGTGAACGAAACTAAGGCGCACAAGTTAGTCGAAACACACAGAAATGGTTTAGTTATATGAAAAGTTATATACTCATCGCAGAAAGGAGTCCACATTATCACACACGCACACTTATATTTAATCCGACGTTTGGCTTTGCAACAAACCTGCCACATATTCCCGATAGTCCGCTGACAGTCAGAGTACTGACAATTCGACAACGAATTGGTAGGGGAGCGATTTCACGGCATTTAGAGAAAACTATCTTACTAAGCAATCCCTTGTTGAAGACTACATGCCATATTGCGTAGGAAAAATGTAGAAATTGCATTGAAACGATTAGAAATTCTCGACAATCCGCTGACAGTCCGAGGAGACTGTCAACGGACTCTCGACAGTTCGAATGTGCTGGCAGGGGATTAGCTGCAGGTTTTCAAAACAAGTCATCCGACCCTAAGGATAAAAAAACGGCGTACAGGGTGGATAACTGAGACGAAAGCTGTGCAGAAAAGGTACCAAGCAGAGAAATTTTGGCACGACTAAGAAGCAGGATTTGACGTCTCATCCAGAGTTGAGCGGAAGGCTAAGTACATTGCAGCCCCAGCTTGTCATGTGTTTCGCTGCTCTATTGAATCCGGACGTCTTCCATCAGCCTGGAAGCTGGGTATCGTCAAGCCCATATTTAAAGGAGGGAACTGCCAAGACCCAGCAAACTATCGTCCCGTTTGCCTAACATCAGTAATGTGTAAAATTATGGAACGGATTGTCAAGGGAGCTCTCAGCCTTTACTTCGACGACCGGAATGTGATTTCTACTGCTCAGCATGGCTTTCGTAAGTCACGCTCGTGTACCACCAATTTGTTAGTTTCCAGCGAGAAATGGGCGAACTCACTGGATGCTGGCAAACGTATGGATGTTATCTACGATTTCAGCAAAGCGTTTGACAAAGTTCCTCACGAGCGGCTTTTGTTCAAACTTCAAGCAATTGGGGTCTCTGGGAGGGTTTTGTCGTGGATTTCGGATTTCCTTTCAGACCGAATTATGCGAGTTAAGGTCAACAATACGTATTCACCCTCCGTCCTTATGAGCAGTGGCGTTCCTCAGGGCTCTGTTCTTGGACCAGTTGTTCAAATTCTTCATTAACGACCTTCCTTCAACCCTCCGGACCGAATGCTTGATCTATGCAGATGATTTGAAGTTATGGATGGAGGTAACCAGCGCTGAGGATGCTGACCGCCTCCAAAATACACTGGATCGGCTGCACGATTGGTCTCTTAAAAGGCAGTTGCCTATAAATCGCGATAAATGTTCTGTACTACCCATTGGTGCTACTGAACCATTCGGTGTTTACCACCTTGGTGGTTATTTGCTTAATAATGTGAAACAGGAAAGAGACCTTGGTGTTATAGTATGCTGTGATCTAAAAACCACCCAAGATACTTTGAAGGTTGCTGCGGCTAACAGACTACTGTGTTCTATCCGAAGAGCCTTCTCACGATTGACGCCGGAGGTCTTCAGACTTATCTTTTCCTCCCATGTGCGTCCAATCCTCGAGTATGGATTACCTGCAGTTCATCCACTTACGAAGCTTGAACATGGCTTGATTGAAAAAGTTCAGCGACGCGGTTCTAAGTACATCTTTGAGTTCCGACACCTGCCATATCACATTCGTCTCCAGCATTTGAATATGTTTTCCCTGGAATATCGGCGTCGCCGAGGCGATCTGATCTACGCTCGGCGCATTCTGCGAGGCGAGATAGGAAACGAGCTCTTCTTCCAGGTTAACACTGAGTGTTCGACTCGGGGCCACTGCTGGAAACTGTTCAAACCTAGGAGACTCAGGCTTCGCTCTGATTTTACACTATCGAATCGTGTGGTGAACGACTGGAACTGCTTGCCTAATTCCGTCGTCAACGCGCATACGGAGGAATGTTTTAAACGATTGTTGGATTTATACCTCTTGAATTTACAGGGATCTTGTTGTTTCTTATGTAACTGTGACAATTTAACTTGTTAATTGCTGTTGCGCCAACACCTGCTATGATTGGGAGGTGATGGAGCTGACAAAGGTCTTTCCTTCTGCTCTCTACAATACAATGATTACAATGATTACCTGCACATGTACAAGGTAGATGAGCCGAACAAACACTCCTTGTTGAGGAACACGGTTAAGGCAGATCAACTACAGATAATATGGGCATATGAGTTGTGGAGTGTAACGCAACAGCCACTGCGTGTGAGAATGGTTTCGGTTAACACCTTAACGAGCTGGGTAAGGGAACGAAGAACGAAAGACAACGGGTACGAGGGGTAGAGCGACCGCAGAGTATACGCTAAAATAATCCGTAATCGATGTTTGCACTGGATGACGAGCCTCAGTGAGACGTAGAAAATGCAGAAAATGGTGGCAAATAAGAAATTGGGCTGCATGAAATAAAGTGCCAAACTTTTGCAAATACTCGCAAACCGCATTACCTGCAGTGTCCCATATTTCGAAACGTACTGTCTGTTGTGGGTCACCAAAAACGACGGTCTGTGTTAGGAAAGCAGCTACACGAATTAATGCAAATGTCACAGGTACCTCCGATGGTAGCCTCCTGATATTCGCTGAATTGAGCTTTCACAAATCGCAGCACGATGCTAGACTTTCCGACAGCAGATTCGCCCAGTAACACTAATTTCGAGCTAATTTGTCTGTCTGACATTGACAAAACCAGGAATAGAGCCGGACAAAACGAAGTGAACAAAGCAAATTGAAGCCCGTACAACGCGCTAACAGAGCACAGTAACGTGGGGTTGCGTGTTGGGTTTGCCAATCCAAACATTTGCTCAGCCGAATAATAAGTTATCTAAAAAAAATAAACTAGCTTCTGCAAAACGTAAGTATATTTTTTACATGAACCAGTTGGTTATTTGTTTAGACAAGACAGACAAATAGAATTCGAGTATTAGACATAGCAAAATTTGCGTCTTTGTGCGCTATTATTCAATATACATCTATATACCTTTTCTGATTGCTTTGTAACTTTTTGGCATTACGAATTGCTTTACTTTAAAAGCACATGTTACGGCACTTCCCGCTTCTCTGTTAGTAGACTTCTGACGGTAGAAAAGAAAGTGACAAAAAAAGCGGCGACAAATATTTATGAAGTTGAAACATATTACCTCGCCTTTATTATAAATTTAAGTGTGGAAATGCAACATGTACATCAAAAACGCGTGCGATGGACGGAACACAAAACTAATGGCGGCGGCGCGAGTGTTAAAATCTAGAAAAGCTGAATTCTCAAGTACAGTTCGGAGAGTAACATGATTATCCTGTAAATGCTCCTTCATGTTCAAGTCCAAGTGGGACTGGAACAGTGGGATAAATCCCCGTGAATGTTCCTTCCGTTGCGCGTCGTGGATCCAGCGTATTACTTGTTTGCGACAATTTGAATCCAGAAAAATCAGATCAGTGCCCGCAAATCACCTCACGGTTAACCAATTAATATTCACGTTACTTGCATTGGCTGTAACCGGCGCACCGGTCAAGTGCAGTAAGAAACAAAAGTACGAAAGTAATAAGCGCGTCAAGAAGTAAAGTGTAATAGGCTTACTAATTACATAAGCCGAATAAGTTAATTGGTGAAGGGGAATGTTAAGAATTAAATTTCAAGGACGTCCAGTCGGTGTTCGAACTCTTTCATCGTTAGTGCCGATACCACGTTCTCGGTCAGTGCATTCCCGGAATCCGCCACTTGCCGTTTTAAACGAAATCCACCGGGACTCCATCCGATCGATGTTTGTGTAACTTCATCGAGTGACCTCGGAGAGATGGACGCCGAGCCGCTTGGAAAAGCCCAGGTAAATGGAGTCCGACTTAACCGATATGTATGCGATAGGCCAGGATCACGTTGTCTCGATGGCGCCGATAATGCATGGCGAACATTCCTACCTCAATTACTCTTTCTGGTTAAGAAGGTTTTCCTAGCCTATGAACCATTTTCGTTCCACCTCTGGACACTCTCTCCACTAACATCCTCTCCCTAACTAAGCAAGGTGGACAAGTCTGGATAGAGTATGCTAAGTGTGGCCTGGCAAAGGCTGAAAATAACTTACCTAACACAGCGCCCTTTATGGTCCCGAATGCCCTTCGGATCATCTACAACATTCTGATACCCTTGCACGTAGATTTCCTCCAGTTCTTAATGGATTTAAGCTCTCAAGGCAACCTGAGCCCTAAGTCTATCAGTTGGCAAACATGGTGTAGTTCATTACCGCCAAGCAGATAACGCGTTTAAAGGCAATTTTATTCTTATGGTAAGAAGAAACCCTTTGCATATATTAGGGGTGAATGACACAGAGCTGCCCATCCAAAAGTTCATGGAGGGTCCGTTGCAGATTCGGAGGTCCATCGGGGTCGGGCACTGTGTGCCAGCAAGTTAGCTCCTCTGCAAACCTGAGAGATGGTACCCAGTATTTCGGGCAGTTTATCGACACAGAGAAAATAACAATGGGCCATGCACCGAAACCTGAAGGCTGCCACTGCGGACTTACTAACGGAAAGACGGACTAGACGCTAGACGAACCAACAGTTCTATTACTTCTTGGAACGTAGTAAGCCATTTTTGTGCACGTCCTGATATGCCATAGGATCGAAGCGTCAAGGAGAGGCGCGAATGTGTTAGAGTGTCGAAAGCCTGGGAGAAGTCAATAAACAGTACATCTACTACATTACCCCGATCCAAAAAATCCGTACAATTGGCAAATTAGGCATGCAGGAGTGACCTTTGCAAAAGCCGTGCTAAAGTGAAATGAGCAGACCAAACTCCCGCATGTGGTTCTCAAGAAATCCCTGACCGACTTCTGCTATACCTTGACTGTAAGCTTGTTAAACGTACTGGGCTATAATTGGCAGTGAGATTCTTGTCGTGTTTGTTGAAAATTGCGCAGACGATAGCATCCTTGCCCTCCTCGTTAAAGAGGCAGCTGTGAATCGGTAATTCAAATAAACGCGTCACTGGGCCACATAGCTCGCTTAAGAGTTCGTACAAAAGCTTAGAATGAATTTCATCCATCCCAGCGGATTTGGCAGGATTAAGCCCCTGTAAATGATGTAGAACCTTTGCCTACGACATTAAGACGTCTGTTGAACAGGAGTCCTGTGGGACTTGCGGCGCTAAGTCAACATGCGACAGCTGCGCAACCCGAACAAAATCACGTCATATTGCGCACGGAGTAGGCATGCTTTCTCGTGAGCAGAGTTTGCATCGGCGCCGTCGCTGCCTAATAGCACTGGGGTAGATACATTAACGTTACTACACCTGTTGATGTAAGCGAAAAACTTTTGTGGTTTGCGGAGGCTGAGCTAGTCATCTCCATCTCGTAGCTAATTCTAGTAGCTCGTAAGTGACTCTTGCACACATTCTGCGCATCATGATAACCTTGAAAGGTACATTCCGAGGGAACTGTCAAGTTGCTCCGCCAGCAACTCGCCCTTCTATTCATTAGCTGATGTGCGACTGAGCCCAAACATGTTTGCTTCGTCTTGTTACTCTTCTTCACAGGATAAGGGCTGTGAGTGTAGTATATTTATAAAGGTATCCTAACCCGTCTGCCTAACTGCATCCGGCAAGAGGATGAACGGGGAACTTACCGTCTTGGCCATAATAGACAGGACGTCGGGGTGCCAAATGTTCGGAGTCAGGGCTATGCGTGGATCGTAGCCTCCTTTGGGAGCGCAAATGAATGGCAAACACGTGTGGACACTGGCTCCCAAATGGGTCTAAACTCACGGTCACTCACAAATTCAACCGACTTTGCAAAACTAGGTCCAAGTTAGAAGGGGCATGGACCTCCTTGTACCTGTTGGGTCTATAGACAAATTGGTGAAAGGGTACATACAGTGTAAAATCCACAAGCTCGGCAGCGAGCCTTTTTGGAGCCGCCTCATAAGGTAGCTAATTTCTACTTTTTTCAGTGACTTAGAAGGACACACGTAGCAAGCATCTGTTCGCAGAGTGAGTGGGGAGGAAGTCAAAGAAACACCTGGAAGCGCTAATCGGGCTCATATTCGGCAGCAAAATTTTAAATTGAGTTGAATCAGTACATAGTTTAACTGCAAGAGCTTCAACAGCTCTATCCGCTGAGGTAAAAGTACGTGTTCTTGATTTGATTAAACCACTTCTGAGGTGCAGGGCGACTCCACCTCCGCGGTAATCAGGTTTGCGGGCAGATGCCGGTCTTGTGTAGCCCGGAACGTGTTATGCACTGTCCATGACGCTAGAAGACAAGCATGCTTAAGTGGACGCGAGTTAATCAGGGTGAGAGCTGTTCATTAGTGCCCCAACTGCACACACCTTGCTTATCAGGCTACGCAGGTTACTGAAAACACTGTGAAACGTCTGTTATATAGCGTCCGGGACGTGTGCTGCTAGAATAGGCTCTGATAGGTCTGACGTGGATCCTCGGCTCACCACTCAAAAAGCATACCAAACAAGGAGGTTGCTCGCCAGCGCCAAGACGCGCTCGAAGTTGTTGCTGACTTCCTTAAGGTGTATCCTATCTGCTAAAGTAGGCCAGGCCGTCTACTTATTTAGGAACCCTATGTTATACACGCGAAGCGCAGAAGATCTTGGCACCTCTCCGGCGTAGACAGAACCACGCGCAAAAGACGTGGTCTAATCTTAGTATTGTCACGCTATGTCAGTAAGCCTAGTAAGTGTTCTAATAGTAATACCAGAAAACCCGGATGGAACTTATTTAGAAACGCAAAGGTTGATCCAGTGACGGTCGTCATGATATGATATTTCGAAAGACCCACAAAGGACTCCGCAACGTCCATAAAGCACTGCAGCACTATGAGGAGGGGTTTACTACACGCTTTAATGTAGCAGTGGCCAAAACAGCGCTCGAGTTCATAGCCTCCTTTGGAGAAACAGCATGTGCACAGCAAATGGATTCCGGCAATGAGATGGAAGAGTTTTCTGCCTCCGTTACCTGGGACGGTGTATCGACAGAGCCCTTCGCTACATATCTTTGCTTGAGTTTGGTTGTAAGGATGGATTTCTATCTTGCGTCGCATTACTTTCGCAGATACAATAACCTGTAAAACTACCCCACGCACAACTGAGTTAAAGTTAAAGTCAGGATGTTTACCATCTAAGGGCCGCGCCGCAACAGTTTGTGGATCATTTTGAGAAGGTCTGCACGTTCAAGGGTTACGACGATTTCATCTACCTTCCAATCAAAGAACTAAATAAAAGGTGGAAAGGTACCCACTGTTTTCACCCATGTTTCAAATTCGTCAGTTGGGGCCGGCCGATATGCTTCGTGCCTCACACAATCAGGGCAATTATAATGTAAATCATCACTGATTTCTAGGTCGATATACTGCAGTCTATGCAACCTTGTGTATGCCTAAAGAAACCAAGGGATTCAGTGATCAAGTTTCATGCCACCGAAAGAACCATTAAATGTTTCTGAGAAATTTGTTTTATCACAAAAAGCTAACGATTCGGTTAATTGGTTCCCGGGCCACTTGGAACAGGATATCTTTACCATAACAAAAAAGACAAACTTTAAACGGACGACGGGAGTTTGAGCCGCGCTGCGGTAGACAAAAATGCATTCAACTTGAGCAGCAAACGGGTTTAATCCGGAGTGATCCGGTAGCACAGATTTCGACTCACCAGCTCGATAAAAGTGTAAAAAGATAATGACAGGATTTTATGCACAATAAACAACTAAAGCTGTTCTCCGTTGAAGCTAAGCGGGACTTCGAAGGAACGAGGGATGCAGCAGAGTCACGCGGTTGACTGGCAAGGCTATTTGCGCTCAAAAGATGAGATATCGACATAACTTACCGGATTATTTTGCGTTGAAGTGGTCAAACAAATGAAACGCACTACTCCGAATGAAAAACCACAACCACCAGGCAAAAACTTTAACATAATAAAGCGCTGGTAAATTGGAAACCATAAAACATCTTTCAATAAAAATTACTGACAAAGACAACCTTCCTGATCAAAGATATTCTACACTACTTCACAAAAGATCTGACAAGCAACGCACCAGTAGTATAACACGACAACGACGAGGAGAAACAGATATATCAAAAGAGCCTCCGAGAGGGATGGAATATACAAGTCCATTGTAGGATGCAGTACAGGAAATTAGCGGTCAATCAATGACAAGTAAGAACAGTGTCCAGTACGAGACAGTATAGCATTCGAAGTAGAATGAACGTAGGTGTATCAGGCATGCTACAAAAATAGGAGGCGAATCAACCAGCGCGAGAAACGGGGTAGCAAGCTACATACTAAAAGGTATGTGTTAACGGTAACGCCGTTGCAAAATAATGCAAAAAATTGTTTTGCGGTACACTACAAGGGACTCCGCTTAGATAGCCGAAGAATGAAAGCCTTGGATGGAGCTCTATTGGGGGAAAACGGGAGGTGAGAATGGGTGCGAATTGTTGCATGAACTTTAACAAAGGCTGAAAAGATGGGGTGGGTAGCAGAGTTCGCTGGGTCCAGGCTGTTGTTATTTATTATTTATGATGATCGTGTGGACCAGAGTGTATCATCCGTGAGCAATCAAACGGGCTGCTCGGACTGAAAAGCAGTGACTAAGCAAGAAAAAAGGAAGACGGGAACTTCCTTCTGCAGACCCGATGGCGCGCTCGGGAGGTACCACTCCCTCCACCGCACTCCAGTCCAAGATCCTCGTCCGACGAATAAATCCAGGGGTCCGCGTCGCACAAAGAAATTCGGCGTCCTGGTCCCACGAAGAATTACGGTCGTCCTCGTCCCACGAAGAAATACGGTCGTCCTCGTCGGCAACGTCTAGCCAGGCGTTGGGGGTAGTACCCTTTTCGTGGCTGTCTGCGACCGAGGGCGACTGACTGTTTCTTGGGTCAGGAAGGGAGCCTTGGGTCGGCTGGTGCGTAACTCGAGGGTTGCGTTAGGCCGGTTGGCGTGTCACACAAGGGTTGCGGTGGGAGGGTGGGCCAGTCCGTTTTGGGTTGTTTTGCACCTTCCAGCGGCTGACTTTCTAGAAGCTAAAAATCAGAGGGTTGGGAACGTGTCTGGGGAAGTGGCTTGACGCCGGAGAGAGCACATGGCTTGCATGGTAACCGTTAATAGGCCTTTGGTTTTTAAAATACTTTGGGTTTTTTGTCGCTTTTGCAAAACGTTTGTGGACGAGACGCACGATTAGCACTCAAGACGAAAAAGCGTGTTAATGGTACAGCAAAGGTTTAGAAATCTGTAAAACGCATAGGAACATTGACCTGTCTACCGCGTCGTTCGCTTGCCTGGAGTTTTGGCCGGGTAGGTTGAGGGTCCAGCGGAACGGACGGTATCGGGATATCAAGTACCTGGAACTCACCGCAGGTGCGGGGCTTGTGTGCTGGCGTCAGAATGGGTTGCAAGTGGTTTCGCAAAGAAAGGCTCTTTGAGGCGGTCGATGGACACAGTTGTTCGGTGACCATTCTGGTATAAAGTGTAGGGTTTCGGAGTCCGTTGCAGGACTCTAAACGAGCCAGTGTAGAGAGACAGGAGAGAGCGCCGCACTGCGTCGGTGCTGAGAAAGATCTGAGTGCAGGTAGAGAGTCCGCTGTGCATTTGCACATCGCTAGTCTGCTCACGGGGTGGATTCGGGCGTAGTGCAAGCATGCATTAAGCTAGGGCAGACGCAGTTGGGCGGAGGCAAACCCGAGGATGCAAGAAGCGAAACGAATTCTCCTGGCAACACTAGCTTTGTGTCGTAACACAGCTCTGCTGGTGTACATTACAAGTCAGCTTTGATGCCGCTGCGATTGCCTAAGCGTACGAGCGAAAGGCTTTCGCTGCAGCTCGGTTTGGAGGAGGCACTTAGCAAGGCCTTTAGCTGTCTATGGAAGCGTACAAGTAACCTGTTGGCTGCTGTATGATACGCTGCGGTATGAATGCGGCGACCGCCTGAAACGTTGCGGCACGCTTCGAATAGTGAAGATACGAAAGGCGCTCCTCGGTCAATTGTAACGGTGGATGAGCATCCGTAGTTCGTATCCCACCGGTCTAAGAAGGCCCGGATAACAATCTTATCTGTGTAGTCTGTAATGGGAATGGCTTTTGGACATCTGGTGTAGCGGCCGATACGTGTAAGGATGTATACGAATCCGAGTGAAGGAGGTAAGTGGGATAACAGGTCTAAGTGTACATGCGAGAATCGACACTCCGGGGCGGGAAATGAACAAGGAGGACTGCGGGTGTGACGATGTATTTTGGCATTGAAGGCAAGCGCGAGCCCAGGTACGAACCTCTTTGTTTACACGTGGCCAAGCGAAACCTTTGGTGGGCCGTTGCAAAGATGCACGGATACCGAGATATGATAATGTGTGGAGTGTGTCAAAGCTTATGCGTCTGAAGGAGACGGGCACGAGGGAGCTAGAACAACCTGTGGAAGTGCCACAGAGAATTGTTCCTTTCGTGGTTTGGTGCGAAACCGGTTGCACATGCAGCATTGGACCACAGAGTGTGTTGTATGTCTTCGTCTTGAGCTTGAGCCGAAAACATGGTGACGAGGTTGACGGCAGAAAAAGACTGGAGCGTGCGGTTGACGCGTGGGAGAGCATCGGCGGCGTGATTGCCGACACCTGTGAAATCGCGCAGGCGAGTATTGAACTGCGTGGCAATATCTAAGGAGCGTGTTCGCTGTGGTGCATGGTTGTCGCAAGCAGCGTTGAAGGCGACGATAAGGAGCCGCTGGTTAGTGTAGACCGTGAAATCGCGGCCTTCGGGTGTGTGCTGGAAGTGAAACATAGGTAGGCGGCTGGCGAGTAATGCTCCACCAAATGCGTTGTAGCGGGATTCCGCTGGCTGCAGGCGTTTGGAGAAGAACCAAAAGGGTTGTCATTGCCTGCCAACGTATTGTTGGAGGACAGCTTCTACCGCGACCTCTGAGGTATCGGGCGTAATAGAAAGGGACGCAGTCGATTCCGAAGGAGCGAGGAGGGTTATGTTGCAGGTAGCCTCATTGAACTCGGCGAAGGCTGTCTGTGCTGTGTCAAGGAAAGCGAACTTATACTTATTCCCTTTGAGTAGGTTAGTCAGAGGCTGAATGGACTGAGTACAGTGCGGAATGAAGCGTCTATAGTAGTTGACCAAATCACAACGTCGACGAAGGTGCTTGAACGAAGTCGGAGCTGGCAAAGCCCTAATAACCTGGCTATTATTAGGAAGCACTTCGATACCAGACGATAAAACCAGGTGGCCTGGGAATTCTGCTGTTGATTTGCCGCGTTCCAACTTAGTCGGGTGCACTGTGACACCGTTTGGGTCAAGCGCTGGAAGAGCGTTGGAATACGCTCGCGGTGCTCTTGTTCCGACGAACTGGTTACTACAAGATCCTCGAAGTGGTAATAAACGCAGTCTAAGTCACGGGTAACCTCGTGGATGAAGCGTCGGAAGGTTTGTGTGGCGTCGCACAGTTCAACTAGCATTCTCAAAATTTCAAACCAGCCGCACGGAGCGATAAAGTCTGTTTTAGGAATGTCATTTTCTTCTAAAGGTATCTGATGATAAGCGCGAACCAGATCCGTCTTGCTGAAGATCGTCTTACCTGTGAGGCATGCGGTAATGTCTTGCATGTGTGGGATAAGAAACCTAGCTGAGACGGTTAGCCGATTGAGTGCGCAGTAATCAGCGCAAGGGTGCCAGCCACCAGATTTCTTGGGGACCGTCTGCATTGGCGAGGACCAAGGGCTGTCGGAAGGGCAGAGCATTCTTAGTTCCAGCATGTGCACAAACTCTACCCTAGCTACGTTTAGTTGCTCGGACGATAACTGGCGTGGACGGCAAGAGACGAGTGGATCATTCGTCCGTGTGTAGAGCGCGACTTGAGATGCCATGGACAATGCTGTCTTCATTTGCTGAACGAACCTATATTACTTGGAGAAGAAGTTGGTGTGGTCTGGCGAGGTCTGAGCAAAAGCGCAGACTGGCGTTATAGATGCTGTATCGGCGGTGATGCCACGTACACCGAGGTTCATTACACTGTCGAGTGCCACCTGACTTTTCGCACAAACCAAGCGGTCGAACTGCTTGAGTAAGTCAATGCTGATGATGACAGAGGGGAGTGCAGCGACGGTGAATACCCAGCGGAACGTGCGCCGAAGACCTAAATCCCGGGTAAGCGACCGATGACCGTAGGTGGCTATTGGTGTGCCATTGGCGGCACTTAGGCTTGTCGACAAGGAAGCGATAGGCTCACCTGGTATAGGGAGAATGACGCTGACTTTCGCCCTGGTATCTACCAAGAACTGGGTCTCGGAATCATAATTGCTAAGGTAGATGAGACGACTTTGGGCATTGCCGACGTCGTTCGTGGATAGTACAGGCCGGCGTGGCGGATCATCTGTAGCGGAGTAACTATATGGCTCTACGCACTTCCGGGCTTTATTACCGAAAGGCGAGTGGTAAAGGCAGTAACCTGTGGTATCAAGTGTTGTGCGACGGGGCGATGATCCAGGACGGCTGCGGTACTTACGGTTTAACGTTAGTTCCTCTAGCTGGCGCTGAAGCGAAGCTATCTGTAATGATAATGCATCTATTGTCGACGGCTGGCTAGTCGCGCCTGTCGGTGTGGTTGCGCCAGTACAATGCTGCATAGGGGCTTTGGCTGCAGTCCCTGGCTGGAGCTGTTCGATGATGCGGTCCGCTAGATCTGCAACTGCAGCGTGTAGCGGGTCGCTTGCGACTGCGAAGATAGCCTGAGTGTTTACATGAAGGCTTTGTATCCACCGCTCACGGAGAATCTCTACGTCCATGTAAGACGTGTCGACGAGTTGTTGCGTTTCGCGCAACAAAAGTGAGGGAATCTTACCTCCTCGTTGCAAATCACTAAAGTCACTGCAGACTGACTTCTTCGGGAGGCTTGTTTCGTTTAATATTAGCCTGTTTAAGAACATCGTATTTAATTACAAGCGAAGAGCAAACTGAAACGCTTTTCTCCTACCTCAAACGGAGGACTAGATCCGGGGTAGTATCCCTGCACTGTGTTCTTCCCAGCATGAGGATCCAGGTCACGAAGATACCGACAAACCTAGCCTCCTGGCGCGGCAATGCTCTTCAGTGTATTCAACGTCAGCGTCGTTCACTGACATAACAGTGTGCACTCCCTTTTCTCTGTTAGAACACGTCAGTATAAGCACTGACGTCATGTTGAAACTTCTCTGTGAGTTGGATCCTTACTCATCGCCTGGTCCCGACGACTTTCACCCTTTGTTCCTCAAGACTGTGGCCCAGTACATTGCTTCACCTATCACGCAGGTTTTCCGTCGATCGTTACAGTCCGGACTTCTCCTGACCGCTTGGAAGATGGGCATCATCAAGTCCATATACAAAGGAGGGAAACGGCAAGACCCAGCTAGCTACCGGCCCATCTGCCTTACATCGATAGTGTGCAAAATCATGGAACGGGTCCTGAAACGGGAGCTTCGACTTCATCTCAAGCGGTTGGATCTGATATCCAGTGCCCAACATGGTTTTCGCAAAGCTCGCTCCTGCTCCACTAACTTGCTTGTGGCTAGAGAAAAATGGGCAAATTCATTGGAGGTTGGCAAACGCCTGGATGTTATGTTAGTGGACTTAAGTAAAGCATTTGATAAGGTCCCTCATGAAAAGCTTCTCTACAAAATCCGAGGAATCGGTGTCTCTGGAAAACTCTCTCCTGGATTTCCGATTTCCTACACACTAGTACCATGTTGGTGAGAGTGAACGAAACGTATTCCGATCCTGTTCATATGACCAGCGGTGTTCCACAGGGCTCCGACCTCGTCCCCCAAACTCTTCAACATCTTCATCAACGATCTACCCTCGGAGCTACAATCGGATTGCTTTATTTATGCGGATGGTCTAAAGATATGGAAGGCGGTATCCTCTCTAGAGGATGCTGATCGACTACAAGAGACGCTCGATCTCCTGCACACTTGGTCGATACAGTGGCTCTTACCCATTAATCAAGACAAATGTTCCGTCCTGCCTATCGACGCTCTTGAACCATTCGGCGCTTAACACATAGGTGGTTTCTTTCTCAAAAATGTTACTTCAGAGATAGATCTGGGCGTGATTGTTTCCCCGGACTTAAGGTCTACTCAGGACACCATGAAGAGGGTTGCCGCTGCCTACAGGATGTTTCAAGCCATCCGAAGAGCTTTCAGTTGCTTGACACCGGAACTTTTTAGACTTCTGTTCACCACGCATGTGCGCCCGAGTTTGGAATACGGCCTCCCTGCTGTCTACTTACTTTCCAAATTTCAGCGCGACATGATCGAAAAGGTCCAACGGCGTGGATCGAAGTTTGTCTCCGAGTTACGTGACCTACCATATCCCCTTCGGCTCCGGCATTTGAATGTTTTCTATGGAGTACCGCCGTCGGCGTGGGGACTTGATTTTTACCCGTCGTATCCTCAGGGGAGAACTAGGGAGAGAGTTGCAGGAACTCTTCCACCTCAACATCGGGAGTTCGACTAGAGGCCACCAATGGAAAATATTCAAGCCACGGAGGCTCAAAGTACGGTCCATTCTTGTTCTATCCACTCGCGTTGTAAATAATTGGAACCGGTTACCGCCGCCAGTCATTGATGCACAGACAGAGGATTGCTTCAAACGACTACTTGATTCACACCTGTTGAATATGCTGGGATCGTGTTGCTTCAGCTATGAGTGCGATGGCCTCTCCGGAATTCCCGTTGCGCAATGACGAACATCCCAGCAACGATCGTGGAGCGATGTAGCTGACAAGGGATCTCTCCTCCTCCTCTCTACTACTCCACTGAACCAATGAACCAATGATGTCTCTCACCTGCGAGGACATCTTCTGAGGAAGGTGAGATATTGGCTGATTACACATGGCGGAATCAGAAAAAGCATACTAATTTATAAAATGGATTCTAGGTGCAAAATCCCTAAGGAAGGATCATTCACCCAAAAAGGTGGAGGGGCTAACGTAACGGCATTGACCATGACAGGCTGTACGGTGCTAACCATGTATGCAGATGGCTCAACCTGTAGATAATCCCTTGCAAACGGCGGATAAATTTATGTTAGTTTGGAAAACAGTATGCTTACGAATGATGCAGCAAATATGACTGAAACGTGCTCACCTGCATGAAAACTCAAAGTGGTTCACGCAAAGCGAGAAGCAGGATCGGTACGCTTTAGAACCAATACGCGAATATAAGGCCAACCTCCGATGAGTAGAGAACACCAAAAGTAACGCTAGGAAAAATTTATTAAGTGGGGCGAAACGCTATCTAGTGCTAAAGATAAGGCACCGGAAGATAGCTAGCTAGGGGAAAAGTGTGGTCGCGTGCGCGGAGAGTAAAGATGGCCGCGGAGCCGACGAGCGTCGCGCCGTGAGAAGGCGGATGCTATGTTGACTCAAACAAACGCGAGCAACGTTCAAACGTGCGAGCGGCTAATTTGCTACGTACATCGAGAAAATGTAATTTTGTAATATTTTACGCAGCATGCGGCAGCCAAACAAGGGAATCTCCAGGTCACTACACGGCCCCCTTCTTAGAAGGGAACCGTAGGTGACCCTTCGATCTACGTGAGGACTGTCCGTCGCCGGCCAGCCTTCTGCGAGACCAGGCGGTGAAACCTGATGCAGCTGCCGTGGGAGAACCAATGCCATCGGACGCCAGGGGCTCCTACCCGTGTCCTCCCTACAGGTGCCAGAAACACAAAATGGGGGAAATGTTCTTAGCGTTCGAGTGCGTAGTGTCACAGCACATGATGTTTGAGCACGTAGTGTCCGAAAACGTAACGTTCGATTGTCGTTGAACGTCCGCGTGTCGGAGATATGAAAAAGAAGCGGAAACGCGGAGTGTCAAACAGGTGCGAACGACAGAGCTAACAAAAGGCGATAACACTTACCGTGTGCGATAAGCGAATAAATTGAGAACCATTTTGTGTGTTCAAAACGATTTTCTCCTTTTTTAGGTTTGCAAAACGTTTTTGCGGTTTTTGGGGTTTTCAAAACGCTTTGCAAATATTTTGGGTTTTCAAAACTGCCGTTTTGTTTGGTTGGGTTAGGCCACAAGCAAAAAGGAAGCGGGAAAGGAAGAATGAAAGGAAGACTAATCTTTTAATCGCGCTGGCCAATGAACTCGCCTACCTTACCTAGTCGATTTCGGACGTTCGGTCGGAGGCGTTGTCGATCCAGCAGTTTTGTCGGATAAGGAAGCTTCCGGCTCGATAGAACCGGAAGGAACTGAGTCGGAAGGGTTAGTCGGAGAATGCTTCGTAGCATCGGAAGTAGGCGTGTCGTCGATTATAGGCTGCGTTGACTCATCCGAAGGTGGACGGGAGTCATCGTCGATCTCAGGTTCCACATGGGCAACCTTGAGACGGTCGATAGAGACAGTTTCACGTTTACCGTGGCGGTCGATAACGAATACGCGGTCCTTACGTTTAAGAACCGTAAATGAACCTTCGTAGTGTCGTTCGAGTGGTCTGCGTAGACCATCGACTCGAAGGAAAACGTAAGCGCAATGCAGTGGATCTTGTGGAATGAACGATTTACGTCGTCGTTCTCGCACGTCTGTTACTTTGCTATGGCGCATGCTCGTGGCTAACTGCCGAGCGTAATTCGCGTCGGAGCGGTGTGTTCTGGGGTTTCCAGAAAAGAAGTCCCCAGGTAGTCGTAGAGGTTGTCCATATACCAATTCGGCGCTGGACGTGTGCAAATCAGCTTTAAGAGCTGATCGGATACCAAGTAGTATCATAGACAGTGCTTCGGTCCAGCTTAGTGCATTAGCGGCACTAAGTGAGGCCTTCAGCTGTCGGTGGAAACGTTACACCATGCCGTTGGATTGCGGTGATAGGCGGTAGTCCGGATGCGTTGACATCCGAGGATTTTGAGAAGATCGTTGAAGGTCGAGGATTCGAACTGCGGACAGCGGTCGGTAGTCACGTTGGCTGGACAGCCAGGTGAAGCGACCCAGCGCTCAACGCAAGCGCGCATTACGGTGTCCGCGGAAACGTTGGGTATAGGTCCGGCCTCGGGCCAACGGGTGTATCGGTCGATCATGGTCAGGATGTAGACCATTCCTCTGGATGGTGCCAAGGGTCCAACCACGTCGAGGTGGACATGGGCGAGGCGAGCTGAGACTTGCGGAAAAGGACCAAGCGGAGCGGACACGTGCCGCTGTATCTTGGCCTGCTGACACGTTAGACAACCGCGTGCCCAGCGCTTAAGATCGCGTTGTATTCCAAGCTAAACATATCTATCTGATATGAGCTTGATCGTGGCTCGGATGCCTGGATGAGCGATGTTATGAAGTGTGTCGAAAACTAGACGTCGAAAGGTTTCTGGAACGACTGGTCGAGGTCGTCCAGTAGAAGTATCGCACAAGATTGTGCCATCAGATGACGGCAGTGGATGCGATGTGATGCGTAGCGAAGAATCTTGTTTGACGTTCTGACAGTCAGTGTCGGTTAGTTGCGCGGTAGCCATGGCAGATAAGTCGATTGCCTGGCCAGCGGTGTGGATTGCGGAGACGCGCGAAAGAGCGTCAGCAACGACGTTATTCTGACCTGAAATGTGTCGGAGGTCAGTAGAAAATTGAGCCACGAAATCCAGCTGACGAACCTCATGTGGTGAGTGTCGAGCTGATTGATTTCGAAAGGCGTAAACAAGCGGCTTATGCTCGGTAAAGATAACGAACGAATTACCTGATAAGACGTGCCTGAAATGTTGTACGGTAGAATAAACTGCCAGCAGTTCCCGGCTGAACGTGCTGTACTTGACTTCTGCCGGTTGTAAGCGTCGGGAGTAGAAAGCCAGTGGTTTCCAGCATCCTCCAGTAAATTGCTGCAGGACGGCGCCGATGGCGGTATCCGATGCATCGACTGCAACGCTGAGTGGAGCTTTGGGCTCGAAATGGTGAAGCATAACGGCTTCAGCCAAGGCCTCTTTGCAGGCCTTGAAGGCTTCGGTTGCAGCGGGCGTCAACTCGACGTTGCCGTTCTTGCGTCCACGAAGTAGGTCGGTCAAGGGACTGAGCAAGTCGGCATAACTTGGCAGAAAGCGACGGTAGTAGTTAATCATCCCACTAAAACGGCGGATGGCGCCCAAAGTATTCGGAACGGGAAAGTCCTTAATAGCGCTGACTCGGTCTTCTAGCGGCCGTATGCCATGCTGGTCAATTCGATGACCAGGAAATTCGATAGATGGTTGCTGAAAGATGCATTTGTCAGCGTTGAAAGTAATGCTATTAGAGGCTAACCTCTCGGAAACCATCTTGAGT
>OX104063.1:172657934-172731928 GCA_944474145.2 Dicrocoelium dendriticum
TGTATCGGTCGATCATGGTCAGGATGTAGACCATTCCTCTGGATGGTGCCAAGGGTCCAACCATGTCGAGGTGGACATGGGCGAGGCGAGCTGCGACTTGCGGAAAAGGACCAAGCGGAGCGGACACGTGCCGCTGTATCTTGGCCTGAAGACACGTTAGACAACCGCGTGCCCAGCGCTTAAGATCGCGTTGTATTCCAAGCTAAACATAGCTCTGATATGAGCTTGATCGTGGCTCGGATGCCTGGATGAACGATGTTATGAAGTGTGTCGAAAACTAGACGTCGAAAGGCTTCTGGAACGACTGGTCGAGGTCGTCTAGTAGAAGTATCGCACAAGATTGTGCCATCAGATGACGGCAGTGGATGCGATGTGATGCGTAGCGAAGAATCTTGTTTGGCGTTCTGACAATCAGTGTCGGTTAGTTGCGCAGTAGCCATGGCAGATAAGTCGATTGCCTGGCCAGCGGTGTGGATTGCGGAGACGCGCGAAGGAGCGTCAGCAACGACGTTGTTCTGACCTGAAATGTGTCGGAGGTCAGCGGAAAATTAAGCTACGAAATCCAGCTGACGAACCTCATATGGTGAGTGTCGAGCTAATTGATTTCGAAAGGCGTAAACAAGCGGCTTATGCTCGGTAAAGATAACGAACGAATTACTTGATAAGACGTGCCTGAAATGTTGGACGGTAGAATAAACTGCCAGCAGTTCGCGGCAGAACGTGCTGTACTTGACTTCTGCCGGTTGTAAGTGTCGGGAGTAGAAAGCAAATGGTTTCCAGCATCCTCCAGGAAATTGCCGCAGGACGGCGCCGATGGCGGTATCCGATGCATCGACTGCAATGCTGAGTGGAGCTTTGGGCGCGAAATGGTGAAGCGTAACGGCTTCAGCCAAGGCCTCTTTGCAGGCCTTGAAGGCTTCGGTTGCAGCGGGCGTCAACTCGACGTTGCCGTTCTTGCGTCCACGAAGTAGGTCGGTCAATGGACTGAGCAAGTCGGCATAACTTGGCAGAAATCGACGGTAGTAGTTGATCATCCCACTAAAACGGCGGATGGCGGCCAAAGTATTCGGAACGGGAAAGTCCTTAATAGCGCTGACTCGGTCTTCGAGCGGCCTTATGCCATGCTGGTCAATTCGATGACCAAGAAATTCGATAGATGGTTGCTGAAAGACGCATTTGTCAGCGTTGAAAGTAATGCTACTAGAGGCTAACCTCTCGGAAAGCATCTTGAGGTGCTCTGCGTGCTGTTCTTCGGAAGAACTAGCTACTAAGATGTCGTCTATATAAGTATAAACAAAGTCGAGACCTCTCGTGACAGAGTCTATGAAGCGTTGAAAAGTCCGAGCTGCGTTGCCAAGACCGAAGGGCTCTTAGACGGGCGAATAATGCCTAAGTCTAGCATGTGCTCGAATTCGGAGCGTGCAATTTGAGCTTGTCGGGGGTCATGCGCCTGCCTTTTGCGAACACAGGCTGACCTTTCGTAACAATGCGAGGTGTTGCGGCGTCGGTTTCGGAAGGCAACGGGACGGCAGGACGGATGGCCTGCGAAAAAATATCGAGCAGCGTTTGCCCGACGGGTGAAGTAAGTTGAGTCGCGTACACGGTACTGGTTGACGCGGTTTCGGTCAAAGTCTCAATGACTGTGAGATTCGTAAGGTGGTCGACTAGACGGTGTCGCTTAACGTCGACGAGTAGGTCGTAATAACGTAAGAAGTCGAGACCAAGGATAGGCGTTTGAAAATCGCCAAGGAGGAATATCCATTTGAAAGCGCGTCGGAGGCTGAGACTTAGCGTGCGCGAGCTTTGACCAAATACGCGGATAATGGTCCCGTTAGCTGCGGGCAATGAGCTAGTCATCTTTTCGGTCGGGTCGTTTGGATCACGCGGGAGAACGCTGACTTCTGCGCCAGTATCGACGAGATAGCGAACTCCAGTTCTACGATCGGTGACGTAGAAAAGGCGACTGTGTTGACCAGCTACGTCCATCGCCCGTACGTGCTGGTCCGCTCGTTTCCCTGCTGCTGTCGTTTGAAGGAACAGGGCGGGCGACATTATTTAGCTTGCTGGCCGAATCGTTCGTGATACCAACGGTAACGTTTCTATTCGTTGATCGCGAAGGAGAGTTCGAACGTGAAGGCGAACGGCTCCCAGAGCATTTACAGCGGTTATGTCCGGAGGCCGAAATGTCTGCGAATTGTCGAGTCTATGTTGCCACCTGGGATTTAAGCGTGGCGATATCGTCGCCCGGTTTCGTCTGGACCTGCGAAACCTGGCCGTACGACTCCCAAATTCGGTTGGCTGTATCGGCCAGTTTGGATAAAGGTGCATCCTCACTAGCGCAGCGGATGTGTAGCATCTCGCGCGGAAGTCTTTGCAACCACATTTCCCGAAGAAAAGAATCATCTATCAAAGTGGGTTTAGCTAGGCTCTTCATTTTTCGAAGCAGCTGAGACGGCTTAAGATTGCCGAGATCGGTTTCGTTGAGGAGTTTCATAACTCGTTGTCCATCGGATAAGCCTGTTCTTCTCAGAACAGCTGTCTTGGTCTGTTCGGACCTAATACCACGCAAAAAATGCGACTCTAGCTGACTAAACCAAGACTTAGGATAAGTCTCGCGAAAAGGTGCGATAGGGAGCGTAACTGTGCCGATCTGAATGTCAGAATCTACGCGATCAGTTTCCATAGCGAGCAAAATAGCTAGCCGGCGAGATTAAACCGGAAAATGAAAAGTGAAAATCAGACGGGTTGGCGAAAAAATGTAGCCAAATCTGAAGAGAAAGGTTAGCGAAAACTCACCGGATAATGACCAAAAGTCCGGGTCACCAATAAAGCGAGAAGCAGGATCGGTACGCTTTAGAACCAATACGCGAATATAAGGCCAACCTCCGATGAGTAGAGAACACCAAAAGTAACGCTAGGAAAAATTTATTAAGTGGGGCGAGGCGCTATCTAGTGTTAAAGATAAGGCACCGGAAGATGGCTAGCTAGGGGAAAAGTGTGGTCGCGTGCGCGGAGAGTAAAGATGGCCGCGGAGCCAAAGAGCGTCGCGCCGTGAGAAGGCGGATGCTATGTTGACTCAAACAAACGCGAGCAACGTTCAAACATGCGAGCGGCTAATTTGCTACGTACATCGAGAAAATGTAATTTTGTAATATTTTACGCAGCATGCGGCAGCCAAACAAGGGAATCTCCAGGTCACTACAGACGGAGTGCCATTGACGGGTGTATCCAATTGTTGTTTGGTGCCTGAGATACCAGTCGGTAATCAGTGACACGTAACAGCCCTGTCACATGCGGGACAGTATAGATGTTGGGGGCGACCGATCCCAACGTGTAGTGTGCAGGCTACCTAAATAGGATGCGAATCAACCACAGCGAGAAACGGTGCAGCAAGCTAATCACCAACGGACCGGGACTCACATCTGAGATTTGCCTAGTGGCGGGTTTGGTTCGGTAGGTATGTTAGGCCAACTGGATAGGTTGCCATTAGATGGCGGTTTGTATATATATACAGTATACACATGTTAACTCGGTGTATGTTTTGTATTGAAGAAGGTTAATGTGGTTCTCATAGTTAGTAGTTGTGATGGACTACAGGAGTATTGGAAATCACTTGGCGCCACATTTGTAAGTGTCATCATGGTGGATGGGGAAGGGTTAATTTTTGTCATGGCGGGAAAGGGTTTCGCTTCCATTGTCCTCGGTAACATCCAAGATAGTTTGAGTGGCTGCAGAGTATATTCCTAATTGTGGTGGTATTAAGGTGTGGGAAATGGCAGATAATGCTATGGTTTGATAAATTAGCACCATATATTAAAGTAATGTCTACAGGTGTTGTTGAAGTTCACGGCAAAATCGAAGCAAGCAAATGGTACGTACAAGTGGAGTGTGAAAGGCTGTTTTATGGCGCAAATGTGCGTTAATGCAATTGTTTCATATATGTAAAGGTTATGCTTGCAGTAACTTACTTGCCTGGATAAGGGGTATACATATCTCTTGTCTGAGTATTGTACTTTTTTGAATTTTTTGAAATCACGATGAATGAAAGCGAAATTTACAACTAATAATTCTTACCAACTACCATTCTTTGTACATAATTAAGCACAAAGCAACCTATACACATCTCTTTCAAATCCAGTTATGAAACCATCACCATTTAGACTGGTGTACCGGAAAACAAATCCCCTCCACGCCTTGTTTTTCATGTCAAAAATTAGCCACCCTCTGGTGGCTGAATCTGAGAGATTGTCTTTTGGTGCGTACTATTATCGGAAACTTGTTGAGATTGAGCCCGATGTAAAGGAATTTGCAACTGCCACAGCTTTTTGCAAGCATATGGCTGTGACTCCGCAGCATTATGAACGGCAAAAGTGGAAGTGGTTGCCAGATGAGTACCCGTACCGGTACATGCAGTATCCCTGTGTTCATGGCAGGCATAGCAACTTTCCGGGAAACTGTAAGTTGTTATTTTTCACGGTACAATAAATGCTACACCTTTACAGGACGCTGGAGTGCTGAGCCCATTTCTTCTTCAAGTTGAAGCTTGAATTTTAAGTACGAGGGGAATTGCATTTGTGTCATTGTTATGGTTTCCATTTTGGGAAGCCATGGCTATATCCACAGAACAGGAGGTTGACGGAGACGCGGGAGAAAGAGGGTGTTTTCATGATGTCCGTGTTCATCTTGCCAGAAGACGCTGGCAAGTTGTCATATCCTGCATCAGCTGTTTACTGTCGAATGTCAGTTTACCTGTTGGCAACAACCTTGTTAGTAACGAACCCTCAGACAGCGTGTTTGATAAGGCTGTTAGGGAGGGAGAGCAGCAGGTTTCTGCCCTTGTCAAAAGAAGGCGAAAGAGGGTTGAAAAAGCGGCAAATCCCAAGTCGGACACGGGAAATCCGTCGGGCGCCCATTCCCCCTCCTCAATTCTACTACTACGGGATCGTTGCAACTGGAAACATCCACGACACTAGAGTCTATAAAAACCGGGACTGAACTGAAACCACCAACGTCCATGGAGCGTTTGGTAAATACTCCGCGTCGCGGGGACTCGTATTCCGACTGCAGTGTTATGTTCTTAAGCGCCACTGAGTCTTCTGCTGTTCTCCCAAAAGACCGCATGCTAGACGAGCTTCAGTGGTTTAAAATATGCGTTAACAAAATCCTGTTTCCCGGCTTCCCCTGAGTGACTGCGCAAAGTAACTAGACTCGGTAACTTGCCAGCTGACAAGTCTCGCCCTCGGTTGTTGACAGTTATTCTGTCCACTCCGGAGGAAAGGGGAAGCATTTCTGCGTTTCGACATTAAGCTCAAGGGCACTGGTGTCATTGTGCACCCAGACCTCCCTTTTGCGGATAGGCTGAAATTGTGGGAAGCTGTGAAAGCTCTTAAAGCCCGCCGTGAAGCAGGAGAAAAATATCTCCGCTTGGTGGCTTTTCGGGTGGTGAGCCGGCGGTCCACTTCCTCCCTGCCAGAGCCGGTTCTGGTGGCGCACGATCCTGAACTCACAATCTTAAATCCCTTCAAGTGATCTTAAGCAATGTGCGAAGCCAGCGAAACAAGCTCTGCGCAGTCGGCGCTCTTGTCGACGACTGCCGTCCAGATGTTCCCGCATTCACTAAAACGTGGTTTTTCCACCGACGTCACTACCAGTGAAGTGTGCTTGCCAGGCTGCGCACTGCCGCGATGTGACCGCACGGCTGATCTGCGCGGAGGTGATGTTGATTTGTACGTTAACTCCGCACTTACTGTCTTTAAACCGTATAGTTTCAGATCATCAGAGGGTGATGTTGAGGCACTCTCAGTTAACCTGTGTGTTGCCTCCGCGCAACTTAAAGTTGTGCTGGTCTATAGAAGCCCCGAAAGCGTTGCTAAGAAGCTTGCTGATTTCATCCACGCGCAGCCGGCAAATAGATGTTTAGTGATGGGGGGACTTGAAGCTTCCCGACGTCGGTTGGCAGAAATTTTCCTGCGACGCTGTTAGAAGGTGTTTGGCTACCGAGCTTCTCGAGCTGGCCTTGCATGCTTCTCTGCACCAATTTGTCGATCGGCAGACTAGATTCAAGAAGGGTCAAAATCCGTCCCTCTGTGATTTGATCTTCGCTAAATACATTGATTTTGTCACGGATATTGTAAACAGCCTCTTCTCGGTACTGGGGACCACACATGCCTCTCATTTAAGTGCGCCCTTAGTCGTCAGACCAATGTTCATCCCGACCGAGTTCCAATATATGGCGAGCGGACTTTCGAAAAATGAAGGCCGAAGCCGCAAAGTCGCCTTGTGTCATTTTGGAAAGTGACGACATTCAAACGGCCTGGGACAGATTTAAATCATGCTTGAGTGAGCTCTCTCTCCCCATATACCACTACCTGGCAGGGATAAAATTAGGGCAAAGCCACCCTGGTTTGATTCTGCTGTACACAAACAACTCAACAGAGGTGCCAGATGTTGGCGTACTTACTTCTCTGCTCCTTCATTATGCACTGCTTGTGAACACGGGGCCGAAGCTGTTGATTGCGAGAAGGCAGTGGGGGTGCAGCTTATTGACTTTTCCAAAGCTTTTTATGCCGTTCCACATTCGCACCTTTTGTACAAGGTGAATTCCTGTGGTATTTCTGGACCAGACTTACGATGGATTTCATTTTTCTTAATCGGAAGGGAAATGTGTGTGCTGGTGGGTTCAAGCCTGTCCTTCCGCCAATGTGTTCTCAGTGGCGTTCCGCAAGGTTTGGTTCCTGGCCCCTTCTCTTCACTTTATACGTTAATGACCTACCTGATGAATTGGGTGTGCCATCCCTAATGTTTGCGGATGACTTGAAACTCTGGTTCACGATAGACGATCCGATTGATCCACTGACCCTGCAGAGTGCTCTGGATAGACTTTGGGACTGGTCAGTTTTGTGACAGTTGCCCGTTAATTTAGCGAAATGTTCCGTTTTACGCGTTGGTCTGAATGACCCGCCGACACATTATTTCTTGGCGGCAACGAGGTACCGCAAATTCAACTCCAATCTGACCTCGGTTTTTTGCTGTCATCTGACTTCATGTATATGTATATATATGTATATATATATGTATATTTATATATATATAAGTATATATGTATATATAAGGTTGCAAAATAAGAATGCACGTATTGGTAAGTAAATATTTGCATTCACTTTCCGGCTGCATTATGTATTTATACATATAAATATAAATAAATATATATATGGAGGAACCGGTAAAGCGAATACCAAGTCAGTCAGGTTTACCTCACATATAAAGTATCCTGACGCACCTTTGCGTCGGACGGCCGTAAATCCCGAGATATGCCGAAATGTACGTGTATGTAGAGTCCGATCGTGAACCAAGCGGGTAGCGATGGGCACAATCTCAACAATCCAGCGGCAATCAAGGAAGAACCACGGAAGGCGAGCTCGTAACCAAGTGTGTGTATATACAGTTAATTAAAACAAAGATGTACAACCACTGCAGCGAAATAGGTAAACGTGAAAATGCAAAATAAGCAAATTATTTACAGTCGCTACAGTACTCCCCCTAGAGCGTGCACTAGGAAAACGCTCGACAAGTGCCTACGGGACGTATTGAGCAAGCTTATGTGGAAAGGAAACAACACGAGCAGAACGTGTGTGCTTGTAGCTGCGTGTAGTCGTAGGGCACGGAGGACTCAATGTACTAGCGTCAGTGTGTCGTTGGGTAGGGGGTAATGAGTCAGGGGCGGGGGTATGCTGAGGGGAGGAAACGGGGTCTATCCTATCGACTGTAGTTTCGACGTAAGCCGGCTTGAGTCTGTCTAGGCTCACGGATTCTTTTGATCCATTCGTATTCAATACGAAATCCTTGGGTTTCCGTGACAAGACCTGGTACGGGCCGTCGTAGGGCGGAGTTAAATGTCTTCGGACGGCGTCGACGCGGATGAAAACAAACGGACACTTATGCAAATCGGGGTGGACTTGCTGTTTACGTAAGTTAGGCCGCGTAGACGTTGGTCGGATGAATCGAAAATGCTGTTTGAGGCGTTCGGCGTACTAGAAGGGGTCTAGTTCTCCGGTGGTGCGAGAGTCCAGTACCATCTCCCCAGGTAGTCTGAAGGTCGTCCCGAACACGAGTTCTGCAGGGCAGTACCCAATGTCCTCTTTGATTGTATTGCGTATACCAAGGAGGATCGCAGGTAGACGCTTAGACCAGCGTGAGTCGGACGAACTAGCCATGATGGCAGCTTTTAATTGTCGATGAAAGCGCTCGACGAGGCCATTGGCAGCGGGGTGGTACGCGGTTGTTCTCATGTGAGTACAGCCTAATAAACGATTCAGATCGCGGAACAGTGTGGGACTGAACTGAGCCCCTCTGTCGGTAGTGATGGTGGATGGAACACCAAACAGAGAAATCCAAGATTCGACAAAAGCAGAGATAGAGATTCGGTAGAGGTATCACGTAAGGGAACAGCTTGTGGCCAACGGCTAAAACGGTCAACACATGTTAGAAGATGAGTGAAACCGTTGGAAGGAGGTACAGGGCCAACAATATCTACGTGCACGTGTGTAAAACGAGCGTCAGGGAGTGAAAATGTATCTAAGGTGATGACTGTGTGACGATGCACTTTACTAGTTTGGCAACTAAGGCAGTGTTTAGCCCACTGTCTAATGTCTGATCGCATATTGGGCCAGAGGAAGCGGTCGGTAATGAATTTTACGGTGAAGCGGATACTTGGGTGTGAAAAACAGTGAAAATGATCAAAAATGATTCGGCGAAATAATTGTGGGACAAAGGGTCTAGGCTTACCGGTTGAAAGATAACAATAAGCTCTTATGTCAGAGTTAGGTACGCATGGGTGACTTTCAATGAGGAGTTTGAACGAAGTTGAACAAGCTCAGGATCATCGTTTTGGGCGGCCGCTATTCTCTCCAAGTCGATGGGTGTCGATGACAGTTGATTCATATGAGCGCGGGACAATGCATCGGCAACAACGTTGGTAGGACCGTCGATATAACGAACATCAACACAAAACTGTGAAAGATAGTCCAGATGACGCGTTTCTCGGGGTGAGTAACGGTCTGAGGAAGAACGGAAGGCATACACCAGTGGCTTGTGATCTGTCAAGAGAATGAAACGACGTCCTTCTAAAAAATGACGGAAATGTTTCACAGCCAAGTACATGGCGAGCAGTTCACGACCAAAGGTGCTGTACCTGACTTGAGTAGGTTGAAGCTTCCGTGAGAAAAAGACAGTGGTTGAAATTCGTTATCAACTAACTGTTGCAAAACTGCACCGACTGCAGCACTTGAAGCATCCGTCTTAAGGACAAGTGTAGCGTCCTCAGTGGTGTTCAAGTGATAGAGAGAGGTGACCTCACTGCACTTCTGCTTAACGGCCGTGAAAGCGGCTTCAACTTCTGGGGTTATCGTAAACGTCTTTTAGTTTCCTTTCAGTAAGTCTGTAAGCGGGTGAAGTAAATCAGCACAGTTGGGAATGAATCTGCCGTAGTAGTTGATCATACCGAGGAATCGGCGTAGGCTTCGGACAGATTGTGGCATCGGGTAGTCGAGGATTGCTTGAGATTTATCCAGGAGGGGTTTAATACCTTCACCATCGATCTTGTGACCGAGAAATTCGACCGTTGGCTGAGCAAATTTGCATTTGTCCGGGTTGATGTTTATCCCGTGGTTTTCAAAGCGTTCGAAAACCATTCGGAGGTGTGATAAATGCTCGTCGGGTGTGGAGCTTGCGATCAAGACATCGTCAATGTAAAGGTAAACGAAATCAAGGCCACGGAGGACCTGATCCATAAAGCGTTGGAAAGACTGTGCTGCGTTCCGGAGGCCGAAAGGCATACGAAGAAATTCAAAAAGGCCAAATGGAGTGATCACGGCAGTTTTTGCGATGTCTTCCTCTGCCATTGGAATTTGATGGTAGGCTCTGACAAGATCGAGTTTGGTAAAGATTGACTTTCCAGCTAGTCCAAGGGAGAAGTCGTGGATATGTGGGATAGGATACCTATCCGGAACAGTGACGTTGTTAAGAGCACGGTAGTCACCCCATGGTCGCCAATCGCCTGACTTTTTAGACACCAGATGGAGAGGTGATGCCCAGCAGCTGTTTGAAGGACGAATAATGCCGAGATCAAGCATGTGTTGGAATTCCTTTTTAGCTGCCTGGAGTTTGTCAGCACGCAAGCGTCGAGCTTTAGCAGTTACTGGCCGACCGGTTGTAACGATGTGATGGCATACATCGTGTTTAGGATCGGAAGTGTCGTTACTTGCTCGAATTAGGGACGGAAATTGTCGGAGCAGTGAAGAATACACTGAGTCGTCAGGGATGAGGATGCGAAGCCCGGGAGAATTGACTAAGGCAAGTTTGCAGGGTGTGCTTAAAGACGTAGTATCGTCTCGCAATTTCCCACAACGTAGGTAGACCACAAGACCGAACTTGCTGAGGAAGTCTATTCCGATAATGGGCTTTTGCACATCGGCGATGGTAAAAGTGAAAGGGAAGTTACGCCGTAATCCGAGACTAAAAGTAAGTAATTTCTGGCCGTAGGTCGCGCTTTTAGTCTGATTAGCTGCCGTAAGCATTGGACCCGCTGGTTGCAGGGGGCGTTTTTCCAGAGAACGGGGGAGAACGCTGACTTCTGCACCAGTATCAACCAAGAAGTGAAGTTTGGTTGTGGAGTCAAATACATACAACAGACGACTAATAACCTGGCCAGCGACAGCCGCCGCCATTACCGGCTGGCCAAGTGGTTTCCCGACGTAGGAGTTGAAAAGGCTTTGGGGTGTTTACACCCTGGACGGCACTTACGCGCTGCGTCTCCGAAGCGGTGGTGATAATAACAATAGCGGTGAGACTTCCGTGTACGAGAGCTGCTAGACCGTCTGGATCTAGAAACGGATCGTCGCGAAGGAACGCGGTCGCGTCTGAGATGGGACAAGGTGAGCTCTAAGTTAGAAAGCCTCTCGCTGATTGTATCAAGTAGCGTGGTTCTGGAGGGGCTGCCTGAGCTAGTCTCTGTGATGCGTGATACCGACGTTCTAATGAAGCGATCGTGAACCTTATCGGCAGCTTCTGCCAGTTTGTCTAGCGGAAAATCATCGGCAAGCACAGCTAAAATAGCCGTGGTATTCGCAGGAAGTCAATTACTCCACAATTGGCGGAGAACGGAATCATCCAGTGCGGAAGAACCGACGAGGGAACGCATGTATCGGAGTAACTGAGACGGCGTTCTATCTCCAAGTTCGACACCAGAGAGTAACTGCTGAAGGCGTGTCTCGTCTGAGGCTGTGGTGCGCTTTAATATGGCTGCCTTAAGTTTATCATAGGGGGACTCTAGGGGCATAGGGTCAAGAATGTCGATGACCTCAGAGGCGATGTTGGACGGTAAGTGAGCAGTCACATATGAAAACATTGTGGACTGGGATGTAATCTTACGAAAACGGAAAACAGCTTCTACTTGAACAAACCAAACACGTGGGTTAGAAACGTCAAATGAAGGCAAAACGAGTCCAAGAGAATGTTCCGACGCATTAATGGCAGGCGCGTGATCAGACATTGTAAAGTTAAAAAAGAAAAATATACACAAAATGTTGAATAAAAATGCGGGGTCACCAATTATATGGAGGAACCGGTAAAGAGAATACCATGTCAGTCAGGTTTACCTCACATATAAAGTATCCTGATGCACCTTTGCGTCGGACGGCCGTAAATCCCGAGGTATGCCGAAATGTACGTGTACGTAGAGTCCGATCGTGAACCAAGCGGGCAGCGATGGGCACAATCTCAACAATCCAGCAGCAACCAAGGAAGAACCACGGAAGGCGAGCTCGTAACCAAGTGTGTGTATATACAGTTAATTAAAACAAAGATGTACAACAACTGCAGCGAAATAGGTAAACGTAAAAATGCAAAATAAGCAAATTATTTACAATCGCTACATATATATATATATATGTTTTCATTAACCATTTATGTACCCTAAGAATGCTCATTCCGCCGTTGTGAGCATTTAACCAACATATATTGACCAGTGACGGACATGCATTTTCACTTCTCCCTCAATTTCGATCACCTAACTTACTGTTTCCCCGACATTCATGTATGCAAATGACGCTTTCACGTTACTTTCTTTTATAAATACGCATTCCGTAACAAGTCCCATATGTAAATAGGTGCGCGCATATCGCATGGTTATTTACCTATTCGTGCCACATCCGTTCACTCGGTTATTTACATACTATTCTCACAGCCGTTTCCGTTTTTCTCCACCTATTTCTCGAAGTACGCTAACCATTCTGCTCAGTGGTTTCCCAAAAAAGAAATCACATAGGAGCATTTAAGGTAAGCAAAATATTCATTTCACCTTCAATTTAACTGTATCACACTTTATATACACCCTTAAAGTGGCTATTCTTCATTTCCTGAATAACTGAGTACACTGTTTACTTAGCCAATAACATAGGTCCAATTTAGACCCATTTATGCAATTGGAAACTCCGGGCTATTGCTACCAAGGTTACAGTAAACTATCATACTATAAAAGCTACGGGACCCCGATTCCTTTATACATCCGCCACTGGTTTATTTATAGTATTTACAAATTTTTAACTAAATTTCAATATCCTAGGCTACTATTATACTTCCGGCTGTGCCGGTTGATCTTGGCCCGCAAACCCGTTCCCGCCAGATGTGAGAGTCCTGGTCCCACTCATTAAAACGATTTGTATCAACGTATACGCCATCAGTAAAAAAATAGTGGTTTAGATGGTTAAAACAACGGCAAACTCCAATGTTGCAAAACACTGAAATAGCGCGGTTTCCGACGCACTACACCTTTCGAATCACAAGAAAACTGACCAAAGCCAAATTTTCCGTGCAATGTTTTTCAACTACTGTGTTTGATAAAGATTTCAGTTAAATTCGCGAACGGAGATACACTACAAGCACGCCGTGACCTTGACCTTGCCAGTAGGTCAATCAAGTATCATGTATCCTTGTATGGGGCATTGTTAAGCCTGCATGGGATGTCGAAAAGCCTAGAACTAGATCGCGTTGCACCCTGTCTAAATAATTTCGACCCACATTTCCCTAGACTGTTGCGCTGGCTAGACGCTTTTATGTGAGGTAAGTAAGCGTGAAGGATAAACTAAGAAAACAAGTGGTGGAAGGTAAGCTAACTAATGATAATACCATGGTATGAGCAGAAAGCGAACGACGAGTAGGAAGTTGAAGGCACACGTCGGTTAGGGGAAGGGGTATATTAGTATGGATATCCAAAAGCAGCTAACAGACGCACGAAACCCTCAATGTAAACTACTTACCAACCTGCTTTAGAAGCGAGTTCCAACCTTAACTAACCCAGCGCAACAAGCGCGTTTTCGTCCTTACCCGGTCAGAGCGCAGCTTGTGCAGCTTTAACGGGTGACCCAGAGACCAGGCAGCTTGGTGGGACTAAATAACCAGGATACGTCTCGTCCGGTCTTACTCTTTAGGGTAGGGTATGGGTGGCCCAATTCTTCTTTTAATTCTCCGGTATTTCACTAGGTAGCTACCCAATCTAAGCAAGCGTATGGGCTACGTTTACCTCCGTAATCCTGGCACTAGCAATGTACCCACTCGCAAATCCCTCTCCAGTTCCATATTGTCCCTTACAAGACGTGGTAGACAAGCCTGGATACAGTATCCTAAGTGGGGTGCCAGAAAAGCTGCGAAGAGCTTCACACAAATATTGGCCGTTAGGACTCCGAAGGAGAGGCGAATAAAGTACATCATACGGTACCCTCTACAAGCAGCCTTCTTCCAATTGTCCCTCTAGTGAAGCACTGAGGTGTCGACGATAACAAGACCAACATGCTGACTTACAACAGGACATCCACTTCCACCAACTCCATAGCACGTGGGGGGAATAGCACCTCCACTGCGGAGGACAGAACATTTCGCCTGGTTTATAGGATTCAACCATAAGGTTGACCAATCCCAGAGCCTATCCAAGGCAAGCTGATCAACGCAGCTGGATACACATAAGCGCTGGTATCCAATTAATCGGACATGACGCTTTTAAAGACCATGTGAAAAGAAGAATCTAACAGTCAACAAACAGTTAAGTGTTAAGGCAAGGTGCACAACGGATAAGAAAACACAAACCCACCATACAAATGACCGGATGTCGAACCTGAAAAAGACGGGCGAAGTTTAATACTACGCGAGAACAGGCACGATGTAATCAGGGGAAAACGGTGATCCAACCGGATTCGGATCAAACAAAATTTGACTAAGGTCCCTATGTTTGCACAAATCTTCTACACCTGGTTTCGGAACTGCTCTTAGATGTTAAACTACGCAAAGACAGCACACCCCAGACATTCAATTCCCCGCCCACAAAAGTTACTTGGAAGCATATCCCAATGGGTCAACCTAACAGTAAGGAATAGTTGTAGTGTACCGGAAAACACGCCCTTACAGTATTTTTCAACCTTGGCTGGTGCCGTTGTTTTAACCTTCAAAAAACGCAATGCATTTACTGACGGCACTTCAGTTAATACAACCTGTTTGGTGACTAGATTGCTGCATCGTTTCCCTGTCTGGTTGGTTCGCCTCCTATATTGATAGCCTACACAATACATCCTGAGTTTTTAGCCAGTAGCCTGTACCGCCATCCCAGCGAGCGATTCGAAAAGGCAGATCGAGTTGCAGGGACAACTTTATTGGTACGGTAAAGGATTCCCTATTACCTAGCTATAAAAATCCACCCCGTTGACCGTCTAGCTATAACAACGTAGTATGCAGAGCATACAGGGCTGTCGCGCGTTGCAACCGGAAGGAGCGCCAAGCAAAAATGGCGATGGGCAAGTCAAGCATTCGAACTCAGCAATCAGTTAAATAAAACACACCGGTCGCCTAGGTGTACAAAGAAATAAATTTGGTTAGAATTTTACACAGATAAACCATAGAGCCCCCAGAATGCTACAGATTCAGTTGCCTCAAACTTCTATACGGTCCCGTAATTAACACGTCTCATACGTGCCAATGATTACAGACCAGTATCCCAGGCGTTAACTAACAATTGGTGACCGCGGTCCAGCAAACTCCGTCCGCTATTTTGGATTTTCCTGCTGGCCAGCCGAACAAACCAAACGTGGTGCCAGCTGGGTGGATCAGGTTAATCGCAGTCCAGCAGAGAGTTTGGCGGCTGTGTTCCAGGAAGTGGTGGGTTTTCGCCTAGCAAGCTTTCCCCCATAAAAAGCCACAAGGATCCGTTTAACAACACTGCGACGTGGCGCATGTGACTCGCCACTAAATAAAGTGACTGCCTCTTCCACTTCTGGAGGCCCCTCACTTCAAAAAAGGTCCTCCAATTCAACGAGTTTTATTGATGCCCTCGTGCGATGGCGAACACAGAATAAAGCCCACGAATTCCGTCACACTATGCAATTTCACTCACAATGCCCCCTAAGACATACACGTACATATACACAGACACCCACATCCAGTATGTTTCTGCTCCACATGATATACTTTATAAATTTACTGACCACAATAAAAGCACAGCCTAAAATTTTCTACACAGGGCTACATCCACATGGACACAAACAATTGCCACTCAACCCTTGATGATTTCCTTATATGTACCTTACCCATTTCTGCATGATACACAAAGTGCCAACTACAAAACATTGCCTGTAAAACTTCCTTAAACGTGATAAGGCGTGCCTCGTTGCTATCGTGAATAAACTATTTATTTATTTATCTATCTACTTGTGCTCATATCGCTTTGTCAAATACTACGCTTATGTACGCTTTAAGCAATAGCTGATAAATAAGATAATCAAGCGTCATCCGCGGTTAGCACCGTAGAGCCTGTCATGGACAATTCCGTTGCGTTAGCACTCCACCTTCTTGGGAGAACGATTCTTAGCAATATTGCACTAAAAATCCATTTAATAAATTAGTATGCATTTTCGGGTTTCGCCATGTATAATCAGCCAAAACCTCACGTTCATCAGAGGATGTCCTCGTACGTGATAGACGAAACGCTTGTATTTATCGATGCTTAAATGTTCGGAAAGATAAACCCGATCAAAAGCAGTTATTAACGATATTTCTTCTCCATGCATGAGCATGGATGTTATGTACAATTTAATCTCATCCCACGCAGGAACAGCATCTAGCGCTTGTCTAGAAATATACCTATACTTATATTTACATCATAGTTTGCTCTTCGCTTGTAATTAAATACGATGTTCTTAAACAGGCTAATATTAAACGAAACAAGCCTCCCGAAGAAGTCAGCCTGCAGTGACTTTAGTGATTTGCAACGAGGAGGTAAGATTCCCGCCCTTTTGTTGCGCGAAATGCAACAACTCGTCGACACGTCCTACATGGACGTAGAGATTCTCCGTGAGCGGTGGATACAAAGCCTTCATGTAAACACTCAGGCTATCTTTGCAGTCGCAAGCGACCCGCTACACACTGCAGTTGCAGATCTAGCAGACCGCATCATCGAACAGCTCCAGCCAGGGACTGCAGCCAAAGCCCCTATGCAGCATTGTACTGGCGCAACCACACCGACAGGCTCGACTAGCCAGCCGTCGACAATAGATGCATTATCATTACAGATAGCTTCGCTTCAGCGCCAGCTAGAGGAACTAACGTTAAACCGTAAGTACCGCAGCCGTCCTGGATCATCGCCCCGTCGCACAACACTTGATACCACAGGTTACTGCCTTTACCACTCGCCTTTCGGTAATAAAGCCCGGAAGTGCGTAGAGCCATGTAGTTACTCCGCTACAGATGATCCGCCACGCCGGCCTGTACTATCCACGAACGACGTCGGCAATGCCCAAAGTCGTCTCATCTACCTTAGCAATTATGATTCCGAGACCCAGTTCTTGGTGGATACCAGGGCGAAAGTCAGCGTCATTCTCCCTATACCAGGTGAGCCTATCGCTTCCTTGTCGACAAGCCTAAGTGCCGCCAATGGCACACCAATAGCCACCTACGGTCATCGGTCGCTTACCCGGGATTTAGGTCTTCGGCGCACGTTCCGCTGGGTATTCACCTTCGCTGCACTCCCCTCTGTCATCATCGGCATTGACTTACGCAAGCAGTTCGACCGCTTGGTTTGTGCGAAAAGTCAGGCGGCAGTCGACAGTGTAATGAACCTCGGTGTACGTGGCATCACCGCCGATACAGCATCTATAACGCCAGTCTGCGCTTTTGCTCAGACCTCGCCAGACCACACCAACTTCTTCTCCAAGTAATATAGGTTCGTTCAGCAAATGAAGACAGCATTGTCCATGGCATCTCAAGTCGCGCGTCACACACGGACGAATGATCCACTCGTCTCTTGCCATCCACGCCAGCTATCGTCCGAGTAACTAAACGTAGCTAGGGTAGAGTTTGTGCACCTGTTGGAACTAAGAATGCTCTGCCCTTCCGACAGCCCTTGGTCCTCGCCAATGCAGATGGTCCCCAAGAAATCTGGTGACTGGCACCCTTGCGCTGATTACTGCGCACTCAATCGGCTAACCGTCTCAGCTAGGTTTCTTATCCCACACATGCAAGACATTACCGCATGCCTCACAGGTAAGACGATCTTCAGCAAGACGGATCTGGTTCGCGCTTATCATCAGATACCTTTAGAAAAAAATAACATTCCAAAAACAGCCTTTATCGCTCCGTGCGGCTGGTTTGATATTTTGAGAATGCTAGTAGAACTGTGCGACGCCACACAAACCTTCCGACGCTTCATCCACGAGGTTACCCGTGACTTAGGCTGCGTTTATTACCACTTCGAGGATCTTGTAGTAACCAGTTCGTCGGAACAAGAGCAAGGCGAGCGTATTCCAACACTCTTCCAGCGCTTGACCCAAACGGTGTCACAGTGCACCCGACTAAGTTGGAACGCGGCAAATCAACAGCAGAATTCCCAGGCCACCTGGTTTCATCGTCTGGTATCGAAGTGCTTCCTAATAATAGCCAGGTTATTAGGGCTTTGCCAGCTCCGACTTCGTTCAAGCACCTTCGTCGACGTTGTGATTTGGTCAACTACTATAGACGCTTCATTCTGCACTGTACTCAGTCCATTCAGCCTCTGACTAACCTACTCAAAGGGAATGAGTATAAGTCCGCTTTCCTTGACACAGCACAGACAGACTTCGCCGAGTTCAATGAGGCTACCTGCAACATAACCCTCCCCGCTCCTTCGGAATCGACTGCGCCCCTTTCTATTACGCCCGATACCTCAGAGGTCGCGGTAGAAGCTGTCCTCTAACAATACGTTGGCAGCCAATGACAACCCTTTTGGTTCTTCTCCAAACGCCTGCAGCCAGCGGAATCCCGCTACAACGCATTTGGTGGAGCATTACTCGCCAGCCGTCTACCTATGTTTCACTTCCAGCACACACCCGAAGGCCGCGATTTCACGGTCTACACTAACCAGCGGCTCCTTATCGTCGCCTTCAACGCTGCTTGCGACAACCATGCACCACAGCGAACACGATCCTTAGATATTGCCACGCAGTTCAATACTCGCCTGCGCGATTTCACAGGTGTTGGCAATCACGCCGCCGATGCTCTCCCACGCGTTTGTAGGCACGCTGAATTCGACTTACTAAGCGCGTGCTTGCATGCTAAGTCTCTTTATTTCAGGTGGTGGGTTTACAGTTTGTACCTTAATGCTTTTCTTTCTCATATAAATATCTCCATGTACTCTATTCCATTAACTTGCACACATCACTTCAGCCAATTGTAATCGATTTCCATAACATTTTTGTGTTCGTGGCATTCCGTGAACTATACTTCCTGACCTCGTGCACTTAGCTAGGATTTGTTTGTAAACAACTTATTACGTATGCTATTTAATTAAGGTTTACGTCACCGTTTCCTTATGCATTAATCGAGTTTTTCTCTTTTTCTTTCTCTCTCTCTCTCAAGTGTTTGGCTGTTGTTTGATAACCTTGGTGTGGCTGCGCTTGATGTGCATGTTGACAAGGTGCCTACCTGTCGATTACCCACTACCTCGTCCATACTGGCTCCAGGAGACAGCTGGTCGTTGCTGGAGGGGACGGGGTGCACGGTCCTTGTGGCCGTGTTAGGCTCGAAGAGTGGTTCCATCCAGTGTGGAGGGGACTACGGTCCAGCCACCGCCTTGTGTGCGCTTGATTCCCAAATACAATGTGCTTGTGTTTGTCTGTGAAGGAGTGTGGGCCGGCTCCGTTGATGAAACGTGGCTCCCATCCACATGCCTCCCGGTCTTATTCCTTCGGGTTTACACTGGATATGGGGTGTGTGGATGGAGCTGTGGGTGGTGCAGCGCAAGCCATCCATGGTCCCTCTGTAGGCGCAGGCGTCCTGTGGCTTGCCACAGTGACAGGCAAATCCGAAACCGGATGCCGCCAACCATGTGCGCACTGTGCTAATCATCTGACTTCTTCAGGTGATCTTTGTGCTCTCTGAGTTTATACGTGGCGAAGCGGCTCGCAGAGCCGTATTTATGCACAATTTTTGGATGTTGATCTAATTCTCCACGAACTTCATTCCAACTTCTTTGGACTAATTCAGTGCACTCAGTGACCCCATTTAATTATGGGCGCATGGAAATAAATGAGATCGGCGAAATTAGAAGGAACTAGAAATGGTAAAAAACAATTTCTAGCCAAAGCAGAGGCAAATTAAACGGGTTCCAACAATGAGAGACATAATATAGCAGCGTACTTAAAGAGAAAATTACAAATTAATATAACATATAACCAAAAAATCTGCTCCAATATGTGATCTCATGCGCAACATTCAAAACTGAGAAAATTGCGGAAACGAAAGCTTTCCTAAACCTAAAATATTTCGAAAAGTAGAACATAGGTACGCTACTCAGAACAAGTGCTAATTGTCGGATATGATAAAAGTAAAACCATTGTGATGCATGCAGTATTTCGCGAGTTATTTGAGATTGAATGGCTGGCGACGGATAACTCCAGTTTCTTCACGACTGCATCGTCAAACGGAGAGTACAATGCCAGCCACTCCGTTAACTATCCAAGGGGTCCTTAGTGTCCTCGCTAGTTTACATACCAACAAATCTGTGGGACCAGACAACATGTATCCTGCGCTTGTCAAACCACTCGCTGACATACTCCAACGCCCGATGTTAGAGCTCTACAACACGTCACTACTGGAAGACCGATTACCACAAGACCGGAAGGAGGCATCCATAATGAGGAAAATTAGGGTAGATCCAAATCTGTATCCGTCAACCATAAGCCAGTCTGACATCCAAGCGTGTTGGTCAAATGTTTGCAACAGCTTATCAGAAGCCGAATTTGTGGGTACTTAGGTTTTCAAAATTTGATAGGAGCGGAACAACACGGTTTTGTCAAGGAAAAGTCATGTCTTACCAGTTTGTAGTGTTTTTGGCTGAAGTAACAGGTTGTCTTGATAAGGCGATTTCAGTTGTGCTTTGCTATCTTGACTACAGCAAGACCTATGTATCGGTAAATCATCGGATCTTACTAATGAAGCTGGTTTGACTTGGGATTCACCCTCCTTTTTCCACTTGGATATCAGCATTAATTTTAGGAAGAACCTTCCACGTTTGAGTTGGTGATACAATCTTAAGTATGCCCAGCGCTCCCAATAGCATTTCCCAGGGTGGTGTTTTAGGTACCCTGTTATTCCTCATATTTATGAATGACGACACCTCTCCTTGATGACCCCTGTCACATCTTTGCCGATGATCTGAAGCTGGTTAGCAGGGGTAATAGGGACACGTTGTTCAAAGATCTCTGCACTACAGCAAAATGGTCTACCGTATGGCGCTTGCCGCGCACGCCACAAAATTTCAGTAAGCATGGGATTATAGTGCAGACTTCTACCAGACCCATGACCTTGTAGCCTGTTGGTGAAGCATGGGACCAATGTGTCATCGTTGCAACTAGTTTCAAACCCTCAGCATAATGTCAGCATGCTTGTAACATGGCGTGGCTGAAACTTTTCCGCCTCAGGAGAACCTTATGTAACATTAGATCGGAGGTATTCCTCCCTTTTATATAAAGGGGTGGCACTACCCCACTTAGGGTACTGTGTCCAAGCGTGGTCGCCACATATCCGGAAGGAGGTTATTTGTATAGAGAACGTCCAGTAGCTGGCGAGTGCCGAGGAGGAAACACTTATTTATTTATTTTATGATTGAAAGCCAGCTCGAAAAGCCGTAGGAGGAGTAATTAAAAAGCTTGGGAGTGTTTTCCATGGAACGGCGTAGATTGAGAGACTTGATACAGCTGTTTTGGAAAATGAAGGGACTCTGGGGTATCAGGCCTAATGACCTGTTTGAACCAGATACATCAGGTCACCTGAGTGGATAGCATCTTAAGCTCAATCATTGGAGCTCGCTGTTAGATATCAGGCGGAAATGCTTTGCGAACCACGTGGTTGGCAGTTGGAACAACCGATCCCTTCTATGATGAACTGGACAAGGTTGACGCCTTCAGATGTGGTCTAGACAGAAGTCAGTTAGATATTTTTCCAGAAACGTTGCAAACAAATGGATGCACCTTGATGAGCCCTCATGAATGATAAAAGTACTAGAATGCTTCTTTTTGCTTCTTTTACTTTGCGGGAGCTAGGAAAGCAAATGGAAGTAGTAGTACTGGGAGCCCTTGGTTGCTTTCAGGTGTAAGCAACAGGAGGCTCTTTAGGAGGAAGCCAATACCGTTCTGGGAACCTGACCTGACCTGATCTCATACAATTGCAATTTGTGCCGGATGCATGAAAACTTTGCCCACAGCTTTTCCAAGTCACGTGCTGCCATAACAGAAACAATCTCCACTGTATGGAAATCGTGCTGGGCCAAAGTAATACTATATTTAGTGCATTAGGAACGCAAATTGCTTCTGGCGGTATGCACTTGTACGTAAGTAAGTTGTCTTTTTGATCAACACCGAATCAGCCAGTAACGTTCAGATAAGCAAACGCCATTAAACGCCAACATGGCTGTCAAGCACAGACCGCCTCTAACGCAGTGAGATCGCACCTTAGTAGGGGTTATATTAAATCACGTTAATAGGGAAGCTTGACACAAAAGTATACGAGATAATTGCATGGTGGCAACTCAACAAGGCGTTATTTCAGGCCACAAAGTAGGGATATCTGATCTCCGCTCCGCTAGGTATGTAATTTGTCCCAGCGGGCTAGCAATAGTCTACATCGGGTTTGGGAGCAGGTTCCAATTTACGAAATCGCCTAAAGCGCAAATCTTCAGGAGTAGATTTAGAGCAAATCCAATACAGGCCTGGTGTTAAGGCACTCTCATAACCAGCAGCGTGCAAGTCCAGAGCACGGGGCAACCACAAAGCGCAATGAGGCCCGTTGTAAATGAAGCCAAAATGGTCGTACATTTTGTGCTTCAGCTGGTAGAGGAGATGTGCGTTTGTGGCAATGTGACATGTAAAGCGCTGAGGACCAGAGTGAATAATGTTCCATCCAAGTTGCAAACCGGTTCGCTTATTCTGGTGCTGGCTCAAATAATTTCAACAAGGTCACTTCCTAAGAGCACGCGATACTGCTCCTCTGGTGTCGCCAAGATCTCCGAGCCTGTACGCACAGAGTTGTTGTTGGTCGATAGATCGTTTCATTTTTCTATGGTTGTTGATGAAATCCTCTAGGCTGCTGAAGTAGAAGCTCGTTTTAAGCTGTTGTCTTACTTCCTCTCGAAAAGTTAGGTTAGATCAGGCCAGTTATAACGGGCGATAGAGGCTTTTGATACTATTCGACAGACTAATAGAGTTAAAACGAAGGATATCCAAATACAGCACCACATCCAACGGATCAGTACTCCAGACAAACGCGTCAAACGACGAGGTCAACTGCAGTGGTTCACGTGCTAACGCTACTAGGTACGAGTCAGGTAGATCTATTTCGATGGTTATTTGACGGCCGAACAATCCCAACTCCGAAGGACAGTTCGTCCACCTAGACGATCGCGTACTTCACTCACTAACCATTAGAATCGCACCGGTCCGCCACACTACATAATAGCGCACTGACGATGTCATATTGATTTGTGCTAAAACGTTAGCAACAAAATTACCGTGATCAAAGCACTTCTTGCGGCCAGTAGAAAGAATGCTCCAACAAAGCACTTCAGAAACAGTAGAAGTGGTCAGGGATCAGGCGCAGGGGCTTTTGGCACTGCGCGAAAATCAAAGCTGGCGAAGTAGGAATCCTCCATCTCTCACCTTTTGAAGCACTACCCAAGCTACTGTCGAATGTCGTAATAACATGTCAATAAGGTAGGGGTGGAAAACGATATCCAACACAAAGGATTTTCTACAATCTGCTCAACTAACATATTTGCTTGATTAAATTAAATTTCGCATTTGCTAAGGTTTTGCGAGATAGCTGTACGTTGTGTGGAAAATGATCCTGTTCTAAGCAAACTGGCAAAATCTGATTCAGATGAACAAAACGGCCCGCGGGTAACATGATATATTCATCAACTTGAGACCGCCTAAGTTGCCGATAATTTTCTATTGCCGCCTTGCAAATTTCTTCCAAATGAGCTGCTGGGCCGTCGATATGCGGTCGTATAAATAAATAATAAATAAATAGTTTATTCTCGTCATTGCGAGGCACACCATCAAGGGCGTGATCATGGCATTACAGACATGTATGATCAGCAATTGCACAAATTAGTACATTTTGACTAATAGCATGAGAATTTATGTGTGTGTTTAGATGTAAAACTACGTTTAACTGTGTATTTGGAAAGAGAAATGTTGTGTGAGTAGGTAAATGTGGCTGTGTGTGTGCTTTTGTTCGTTGCGTTCGCCATCGAAAGGGGGAATCAATGAAGCGCTTTGTATCGGATGACGTTCGTGATGTGTGAATGATCCTCCAGAAAAAGGAAGAGAAAGTGACTTTATTTAGTGGCAAGTCACATCCGCCACGTCACATTGTTGTTAAACGGATACTTGTGGTTTTTTATAGGGAGAATGCTTGCCAGGCGAAATCCCACCACATCCTGGAACACTGCCGCCGAACCATTTGCTGGAACGGGAGTTACCCGAACCACCCAGCTGGTACCACGAGGAGGTTGTTCGGCTAGCCGGATGTACCCCCAAATTTCTCTGATGCAGATTATCCAGCGTTATCCACTACAGCCATTTTTCGGATCCAACTTGCGCGGAGCATCTTGTACATTTACATCGCATGTTTCTAACCAGTTCAGCAGAAACATACGCGCATTTTCAAATCCCTAATTGCACAGCAGCATTAATGATCTCAATCGAAAATCAAATCCACGATATATTCGATGAAACAGCAACTAATGGAGTCTAATTATATTGAAGAAGATAAACGACATTTTGTTCCCTTATCGCTTGGTCTGTTTGCTTAGAATTCAGAGCGACTTCATTGCGAGAGAACCACTCAAATACACCTGACACTGCAAATCCCTGAGAAGCGACACAATGTTCAGCTTGCAAGAGACAGACAGGCAGCAGCGCGAGCCGACCTTTATTTACAGTCGAGCGCTCAGACATTGATGTGAAAAGCGTCGATCAACAGACAAACGATGTAACTGCTCTACCAAGCAATCAAAAGATAACCAGCCTGACGTGATCGAAATGTAAGTAGTATGTGGCTTTCTTTCATGCCAAGAAAGGTACTAACGTATACAATAATTCTATTAGCCCCACAGAGTTTCCTTCCAAGTGTGCTAGCTCACCTTAGGCCAGGCGATGCTGCAAAATGAGAAACGAGATTCACTGTTCTTCTGTGCCCTATGTATGACCGTTACACCGGTCAAGATTATACGTGAACTATCTCAGAACTAACAAATACCAGCAGAAACGATCCAGCGGATCGGGAACTCCAAAATCACTAGGTTAGAAAGAAGCGTGACAGAGAATAACTTTATGTCCGTTGCTGGAATTACTGTTAGCTGGGTCTGGTAATATTGTTACTTAAAATGTTTCGTGGATATCCATTGCTTTGTAACGCGCTATAGATGACACTCCTCCCGCTTTCTCAGTTCCGTTGTGCTGCTGTGTGTTGCCGCTGTCCTGCTTACCGTTTGGATATAGCACATTTAGTGGTTCATCAGGTGGTTATTGTGGTAGCCCTATACTTGTATTGTGTGTGCCTTCTTCCGATCTATACATGTTAGAATTGTTGCGTTTTTGTCCTGTAAAGCAAAAGATCCAGGATTGACAATTTGTTGTTTTCCAGTAATTCAGTTGTGCACACAATGCCTTGAAACCTGTGTTGATCAAAATGTGCGTACGCTGTACGGAATTTCCCTTTTTCATGACAAACCCTTCGTCAACGTATTGGATCCAAAGCTATGGGTTGATCAGTGGCATGATAATGCGCTGGCTATAATTTTGACTTAAAACGTGTAAGGGTTCTTACACATTGGAATACGAAGCCGGCAACCGAATTCTTGGAAGCATAGCATTCCACGAATAATTTAATCACTCGACACCTTGAACTGGGAGCCAAATACGCAAAACCACTAGCAAACAACCACCACCAAGCTGCAAAAACAAACGGGCCAGTATCACTAGGCATGGGTCAAATGGGCCATTTTCAAAGTGACATGCCCAAATGACTGATAACGGTGACCAATAAGAACGCATGCGCGTGACTACCCCGTTCATACATACGCATTGCTATGCCACGCTATACATGAACGCACTAAGGATGTCACTTCGACTGATTGCGAAACGCTTGCAACCATTTATTAATTTATTTATACATTGCAACACGATTGTCTAACTGTTGAACAACTTAAGTTATCCACATTTAATTCTATATCAAGGCCTCAGTACTCTCCAATCGATTGCACTTCAAATTCGCTGAAGGGTACTGGGCAGCGCGCATTTGTGGTAGTCTTGCTACCATGAAACAAAATGTTCTCATCTCAAGGGACTTCAATGTTCACGGTCTAGTAGATCCGGCATAAGCAGCAAGCGAGTATAAGCCGATATATAAGTAATTAAGCCAAGGATTTTCCTCTTCAGACGTGTTACTTCGCAAACTGTATTCTGAATACTGAATACTGTATTATAGAGCAAGTAGAAATGAATTCTGTACAACTCTTTCGAGATATGGTGAAAAACGTTATAAAAGTTGTCAACCGTGAATATCGTTGTCGTTCTCATGTAACATGTAAAATATCTGACTCACGATATTTCAGGACTCACAAATGTGATATGTCCTCGTAAGTGTGCAATCGTTCTCTGAATCGAATAGTGGTAAAATATAAATCTAACAACGTTTTGAACTGCTGCACAGATGTTACCTCCACTACATGTTCAAGTAAACTATTCCAAATATTTACCACTCTCCGTTTGAAGCACAGTGGGTGGGGAACACTTTTCACATCCGGCACGACAACGTTGTATCTGTGTCCGCGTGTGCTGCATGGCCCTCGTAAGTGTAGCATTGGACACAGCATGGGGAAGTCACCAAGATGTAGAATACCTTAGGTCATAATGTGGTCGACTCGTACCCGACAATAGGACAAGGTGTAGAGTCCTAGTTTCTCGCACCGGACTTCATACCCAAAGCCACGTAAACTCGGGATGAGCCTGGTAGCAACGTGTTGGACCCGTTCGATCTTTTGTGCCTAGCCTCGGGTAATCGGAAAGTAGGCGGGCGAACCGTACTCTAGCATTGGTCTGATGATGGAAGAGAAGAGGCGAGTGGCAACCGCTTCAGACCATGCGCCGAAGCTACGTTTGAGCACCCAAAGCATGCGTACTCCGTTACGATATAGCCTGTTCGTGTTGTCCACGGACTTCAAATCTTAGCGCGAGGGTGCACCTAGGTCCTTCACGGAGGGTGTGGGATATAGCGGTTGGCCGTCAAGGGTGTAGGTTCGGCCATCAGCACCCTTCCCCAGGCTCATAAATACAGAGTTGGCTGGGTTGACCGGGAGAAGAACTTCTGCAGACCATGTGGAAAGGCGGTTGTGGTCTTGCTGAAGTAGGCCACAGTCATCGGGAGCGTCAATTTCTCTCCAAATCTTCATGTCATCCGCAAACAAGGCACACGGCGACCGGAGAAGCTGAGATAGATCGTTGATGTGGATCAGGAACAGAGTGGGCCCCAGCACAGTGCCTTGAGGCACGCCACTTGTAGAGGGGTGCCAGTCAGTTAGATGGTCGTTGACCTGTACCCTCCAATTCGTCCAACAAGAAAGTCGCGGATCCACCGGTGCAGTGAGCCACCGACGCCATATATACTGTTTGTGAAGGAGAACCTCATGGCTGACCTTGTCGAACTCCTTATTGAAATCGATGAATATCATGTCGACAGAGTTCTCCTTGCGTATTGCCTTCAACCACTCATGCCTCGTCACAAGCAGGTTCGTAATGCATGAGCGACCTTGCATAAAACCGTGCTGTGCGGGCGTCAGGACCTCGTTTGACTGTAGCAACTGCAGCAATCTCTTTTTTACGTTTTTCTCAGCAACCTTTGCCAAAGTACGTGTCAGACAAATTGGGCTGTAGTTGTCTACTTTGCTAGGGTCGCCACCTTTCGCAATAGGCTTCACCACCGAACGTTTCCAGTCAACCGGCAACGAACCTTCAGACAGCGACCTGTTGTAAAGGTCAATCACGACAGGAGAGATGATGGTCGAAAGTGCCTTGAGAACCAGTGGGTGAAGCCCATCAGGTCCGGCAGGTTTGGTGCCGTCAAGATTGGCGAGTAGTTGACATACCTCTGCAACGCCGCAATGCAGACTATCGAGTTCGGTAAAAGCGGTACGCGTCGAACTCGGAACAGACACCTGGTCGCTTGCAAATAAAGAAGTGAACTGAGCCCCCGACGCGGACGCACGCTCAGTGCTGGAGGATAGGGGCTGTCCATCCGTGCCACCCAGCAATGGCACATCACCTGCCGGCTTCAGGCATCGATTCACATATACAAAGATTCGCTTTGGGGCGGTCTTCGTGGCTATTGCAAGCTGCTGTTCGAAATCGCAGCGCTTATTCCTTTTTGCACCTTTGCGGAGATTCCGCTGACTTTTATACCCTTCGTAATCATTGGCAGAGTCAGAGAGGAGGAATCTGACCCACAGTCTGAGCCCCCTCCGAGCCACCTTTCCATGCGCCTTATCAAACCAATGCGGCTTAATCGGTCCAAACTTCCGACATTTTCAGGGCACAAGTTGCGAACAAATTGATGTCAAGATCCCTTTTATAAATAACCAACAGTAATTCACAGCTGCAGCTTGTGACAGAGACCAATCCAGTTGGCTCGCGGCTCGAGCTAGACCATCGAAGTCCGTTTTCCAGTAGTTGTAAGCTGGTTCAAGCGAAGGTGAATACGACAAAGTTAGTTCCATAGCAGCTATGAGCACTGAGTGGTTGCTTGTAGCCAGGGGCTCCAGGATCCTAACGTCACGCACTCGTTGTTCGTAGCTCGTTAACATCAGGTCGAGACAGGACGGGGTTGAACGTGTTGATATGCGTGTTGGCTGGCATATGTGTTGCGATGCACCAGCTTCAAGTACCAAATCCACGAAGTTTGCTTTAACCTCACTATGTCCAGGCATCAAATGCACATCAGGCCATCGTATTCGAGAACAGTTACAATCGCCCATAAGTAGAAAGTGTGGACGGCTCATGTGGGTTCGAAGATGGGGCAGCTAATCCAAACAACGACTCAGGGGGCTGCAATAATCTGCGCCCACAAGCCGTTCACCGCGCCTGAGGCGGATGGAGCACCACAGTAGCTCACACAAACAATCGTCACTTCGGTAGGTGCTCACAAGTCTCCCACACAGGGAAGACCGGATGTAAAGACAACATCGTGGGCATTCTTTAGTCTATCGCATCAGAAGCACGAGTAACCGTTGAGTTCAAGTTCTTTGGTGTATAGCTCTGAATCCAGCCATGTCTCTGCGAGTCCCGATTTGTCTGGTCGTTCACACGTAACGAAACCACAAAGCTCATCGCGCTTATTCATAACACTGCAAATGCCTGTGAACGCTACTCGCAGGCCGTAGCAAAAACCGTCGGGCGTGCTTGAAGTGTGAGCAGCCTGTTTATCCTGATTCGCCGATTGTTGGAAACCACCCGAAAAGTTACGATACGAAGATTTGTTTCCACATCAACAGTACGTCTTTTCAACTCAATGATGGTAGACTCGAGTCATTTCCTGTCTACTGGGTCCAGGTCTGGACGAACATGGATCTTCAAACCTTTCAGCCTACTTAGGCGGGACATGATCAGTCTTGGACTGGTTTCGTCCACAAAAGTGATTCTCATAGGCCGATTTCGTTGATCACTTTGCTTTCCAAGACGGGTAATTTTTCTCACTTTTACCGAGTCCTCACCACGGTCGAGGAGTCTGCCAATTAGACACTGTAAAACTCGACATCGTGCTCGTAGCGCACTTGGGGTGATGGATAACTGGACTCTGGCACGTGGAAGATCACGGGATTATAATGCCTTTGGTTGGACGAGGTTGACCTTGCAGAGCGAAGTATACTACCAGCCTCAAGTGGTTCGGCTAACTGTTGACTTAGAGAAGTTAAGCGCTCAGCCTCCCTTCGTAATTTCGAGCTTTGTCATTACCACTGGTCTTCAGCACTCAGACTTTCACCTGCTGGGACATCAGTGTCTTTTGGACACAACAAAGGTAAGCAATTTAGGCCAGGTGCAACTGGGCTTCTCACAACGGTTGAACTTCGTGTCGGTGAGTTTGCACGGGTAAAGGAGGACGACTGAGCCGAAACCTGAAGGCTCTTCGAGCTAGGTTGTTGGGCCAAAAACACGGAGCTGTTCGCAACGAAACGCTGAGGCCTACACGTCGGCTTTACTCTTTCTGGCTGTATCCTATTTCGGCAATTTTCACATGTAGTTTGGACGAAATCGTGTTGGATCTCGCGAAGACAATGAAAATGCTCAACTGATAATCCAACACATGAAATGTGGTATTCAACTTGGCACAAAACACACATGAGGGCATTTGCACGGTATCCGACTAGCTTGGAGCAAGTACCACAGGATGATTGCTTCGGCATTGTGTATAATCCGTAAACAAGATGGCGGCCAATTGATGGAGAAAATGGCGATAGCGAGATCGCCCAAACCAAGCGATGGAAACACAAGTATTTCTGGTCGGAAATTTCAGAATCGGAAATGAAACTGAATTGTATCTAAATTTCCACGAAATACTTCCAATGAATGCAGAAAGCCAACACAAAGTGATCTTGTCAACACAGCCAATAGGACTAACTACATTCAGCACAGCGCCTCGATAAAGTCTCCTTCGTATTATCTCTTTTTCTTCCGACCTTCACAACTATTGAAACAGCAATGCATCAGGTACGGCAGACTCACCATGCTATTCACTTTATTTTTATAGGCTCGTTGCAATTCGTCGCACACATCTCAGCTGTTACTTTTCATCCTGAACCCAACCTTGTCTACTTGCGTCTATCCATTCCATGTGTAGGCAAATCCGTCCAAGAATTGAGACACACAAATAAAGTTGATAACACAATTTGGTTTTGTCCAACATGTCAAGTCATTCCTGTTGTCAGCTGTTTATCTTTGCTCATGGAAAAGTGCGATAGGATGACTGAGATAATCGCATATTTTGTAAATACTAAGATCGATTCCACAGAGGTAATTATGGCCACGCCAATACCTCAACCAGCCAAAGTTATCTCTGAATCTAAGCCGAAGAAGAGAGCTAGATCAAACAACCGCACTGCAGAGTCCATGACTCTAAATCCACCAGGTCACCACACTCCCATAAGTGGACAAACTTCAAATACGCCTGCTTCCACTTCTCCAACCATAGACGCTTCATCTGGAGATACAGCCATGACACAGACAGATCAGAGCCGGAGGCGATCCGGTGTAAATAACAGGCAGATAATGTACGCATCGATTGCCTTGCCTTCTAAATAGCCCAAATTGCCGGCAAAATCTATAAAGCCGACACTCGCAAGACAAAACCACACTGCGTTAACTCTCGTGTGCACCAATGTTTCCGTGTCCAAATCTGGCACAATAAAATGCAAGATGCAAGACAATCGCAACCAGTGGAGTTCCATCTGCGAGGCGATTTGTATTCGGGTTGAGTCTGTAATGCTGCAACACGTAGCGCGTCACCCGACATCAGTGCACTCTGGTGAACCTCAGCAAATGAGACAGAGGCTGTCCTGTTCTCAGCAGTTCGTCTTCGCAACTCACCGAGCGGAGTGCGCAAATTACCCGATCTACCGTGGAAAGATCGCCAAAAAGAAGCAGTTGAGCAACGCGCTTTCCTAATAGTAATAACAAAGAACAATATTTGTTCATGGTGTTTCCGAGCTTCTGCATTCTTCTGATCATGACGGGCAAACATATAATCGAGAGCAGTGGTGCTATATCCGCGAAGTAGTCTCTGTTGACAATGTTATTGCCAAATCCCTGACAAGAGTTCCGCCTTCATCTAATTACAAGGGCTGCGGTCCTAGACTAATGAAAGTAGTATTACACTCCGAGGGAATGACGCAAGTTCTGTTTAATATCTGGTTACACTTCGAGCTAGGTTGCCAACAGAGATCCGGCTAAAGGCATCAGCCGAATGACCAAAAGTCGGAAGCAATTTGATGGAACTTGCAAACGCCAAAAATTCTTTATTTGCACAGTCCTACGGAGAAACCGACACAACAGCGCCCACGGCACACAACAGGTCAGAGCACAGCACGAGTGAAATCTGTTCAGGAATGCTCACTAATGCCACGCAACTTTACTGAAATTCATAAACCAAAAAAACGATTAATGGACGGCCACCTAACAGCCGGCTTAGAAACTAACACAAAGTTGACATCCATCAACGCACTCCTAACAACAAAAATCCTACCTTGTATGTACACAAACGCCCAAGACCTTCTAAGTAACTTGGCCGAACTTAGAGAACTCCATGCCTTACAACCGCGACACTTCATCATGATTACAGAGGCCTGGTTAAACCCTGAGATAACCGATTATGAGATCAATTTATCCGCTATGTCGCTGCTTCGGACCGATAGAACCGGAAGGGGTAGTGGTGTGATTCTTCACTATAATACAAACCTCCGATGTGCAGTTATGGATCACTCGGAAATGCGAGCTCCTGGTTCGCTTTGGTGCCGCCTATGGTTGCGAAACAAGGACACAGGGCTACTAGCAGTGATTTACTACCCATCAAACTCAACATCAGAAATCGACTCAAAACTGAACCACGTTTTTCAGTTTGCTTTGAACAAGTCCTACACCCACGTTCTTATCGCTAGAGACTTTAATGTGCACGATATAGAAACGCCAACAACCGACGGTACGCAGTTTATGGGGCTGCTTGTAAGAGCTAATTGCTAGCCACCCCCTGTAGAACCACGTAACCTCGCCCACCAGTTTTCGAACTGCTAACAAGCCATCGATACTGGCTCATGTGCTCACAAACGAAGAACTCATTGTTGACGCGATGGTTACAAACACACCACTGTTACTCTACTCTTTGACTATATATGCTATGCAGAGTGCGCTGACTAGAAGGATGATAAAGTGTATACTGCCAAGCACTATAATGTGTTATCTACGCTTGTTAAGGATACATCTTGGACTTTCTTAAACGAATTCTTCCCAGTTGTTGCCTGGGAAACCTTTACAAGGACGTTTAGCACACTGATAACGCACGCATCGGAACAGAAGTCCCTTCCAACCAAAAACAATCATAAGTCATTTCTGAGGAGCAGAACACGTAAATGTATGTCCCGGAGGGATTTGACATGGCGAGATCACCAGGACTGCTCGAATGCCGAAACCTGGACTGCATACGTGACACATCGTAACTTCTGTGTGAAACTGATCCGCGAAGACAAGGTCACGCATCAGCAGGAGTTAATGAAGCGATTCTGCACGAACCGCAAACTTCTGTACAGGCACGTTAACGGCCTTCGAAAGGTGAAGCGGGGATTCCAGCACTAGTCACGGCTGATGGATGCACGCGATCAGCAATGGAATCAGCCGATCTCCTACGGCTTCATTACTCCCAAACTTTCCAGCAGGTAACGAGCCCAAATATTCTCCTCGTTTCTGTTACTCCACCGTCGGGTTTAGACAACATCAACTTCACTGCGGAAGCTGTGTTGAAGAACTTGTTATCCTTGCGTATCTACAGTTCTCCTGCATTCGACAACACCCGACCAAGGGCTCTGTAGGCCGTAGTTGGTGATCTAGCAGAACCACTTGCTGTTTTCTATCAGCGATGTCTAAAAGCGAACCATATTCCCCCAGTATGGAACCGAGGGGTCATCACTCCTATCCATAAACAAGGTAGCCGCACTAACGCTAGCAACTACCGTCCAATAACACTCTGTATTATCCAAAGTTATGGAATCGATCATCGCAGATGCGCTGATGCAATATCTGGAAAGCCACAACTTAATAACACCAGAGCAACATGGCTTTCGTCAAAAGCGTTCATGTAATACTAACCTATTAATTACACATAATAGCTGGACTGAAGCTGTTGATGATGGAGCAGGAGTCGATGTCATCTACCTGAAATTCGCAAAAACCTTTGATCCCTTAGACCATAGAATTCTTCTTCAGAAGCTTCGGAATTACGGCATTGGCGACCCAACCTTGAGTTGGATTAGCAGTTTTCTACACGAACGACGTTTAGAGGTGAGGGTCCGAGAACCACTGTCCGGTGCAGTGGATGTGGTGTGTGGTGTACCACAAAGATCGGTGCTTAGGCCTCGTCTGTTCTTGGTGTTCATTAATGAGTTGTCAAGATCGCTTGCTTCCGATTGCTTATGTTTCGCTGATAGTCTCAAGATATGACCTAGGATCAGGTGACCGGCCGACCAGGAACGACTTCAGTGCGGTCTTAACACAGTGTCGAACTGCTCAGTTCAAAACGCCCTACCATTCAAAGCAAACAAATGTCGCGTTGTGCAATTACGCCGTAGATATAACTACACATTTTTGCTTGAGACGAAGGGATTATGGACCAGCTCACAGGAAGGTGACCTCGGTGGGATCGTACAGAGCGACCTCAACTGTTCAAAACAGGCTGAGTTAGCTGCGAGAAGACGCAACCAGCACGTCGGCATGGTGCGAAGGGCATTCCGGAAGATTTGATCCATCAATCTTCCCAATGATGCACAATTCCTACGTGCGCCCGCATGTTGAAGAAGCTATCTAAGCTTGGTAACCTTGATTGAAGCTCGAGCTAGATGCGTTAGAGGTAACACAACGAACAGCAACGAAGTATGTAAAAGGTCTGCGCTATCATTCTTACCATCGGAAGCTGAAATTGCTGGGAATTTTCAGCGGACGCTATCGAAGGCTGCGTGGGGATCTCATATTAGGATAGCAGATATTAAGTGACCCCAACCACGTATACCGCCACTTGCTGAAACTTAGCCACAACACGCAGCTCAGGGGTAACTGCCTTAAATTGAAGGAACCATATAGCCGTCTAGAGTGTCGACGGAATTACTTTTCCCTTCTGGTTTTGCCAACCCTGGAACGCACTCCCAGACTCAGTTGTATCCTCCCCTTCCTTGGACTTTTTCAAAAAATGATTAGATGTTGCTCTTAGCTCCGAGCAGTTTGTTACTTAAACTCCTCTATTATGGATTACGCCAAGCATACTTTTCTACAGGCTTTATGTGTCAAATGGACCTAAGGGAGCGGCGTATAAGTGCGCGACCAATTTTTACTTTCGCACGCCTTACATCAACGACCATTGCACCCCGTGTATTTCTTCACGTTTGCGCTTGATTTTTATTCTACACTGACCTTATTTATCAACGCATTCTTCTCGGCAGACGCTCAGTAGATGGCTTACATAGATGTTGCTTTCATTGCATTCACTACGGGACGTGTCAAGCACTTGCTTTTATCCCGTGATAGATCATTGTTCATTATTCAGTGTTCTACTTTAATTTGAGTGCATAGTCGCAAACTACCCGCACCGATGTCACCTCGCCCGATCTGTTGCTTTTGCTTTCTGACTGCTCTCATACGTTTGAGACATAAGCGTATTATGTGTCATGGGATCTAACAATGATTAAATCTGTGCATACATGTTCCACTTCTTCGCCACTGCTTTTCCATTCCTTACCCATCCGTGCTCCGCTTCTCTCTCAGTTCCAATCCTCTTCAAGAACACCAGTATGCATGAAATTTAATGACTGGTTTCTCACAGTATCTAGGGGATCATCAATGCTGGCATTGTTGAACTGATTTGCGTTTTCAACTACGTAGCGTACGAAATTTTGTTTAACTGCGTTGTTTGTTGGCTGTCTTTCCGAGAATTTCACAGATATCCTGGCCAACACCCAAGGGAGCCTCCTAAGACACTGATTACCGCGGGCTTCAGTAATCTTCAACGACCGCGGCTGTTATCCTTATGCGGCAACGTCTTATTTTTGCTAGATTTGGTTAAGCGGCCATCGTGCTGACACCGTAAATAATCGCTTCGGATGAATTATATATTCGCTATCTCAAAAGGTTATCATTCTCCTGAGATTTTCACATATCACTTAACTAAAGTTGCTTTTGCTTTAGCTACATGGATCGCCATTCTACTGTGAATGACGGACCATCAGCACTATGAGAATCCTATGTTAGGCACATTATGACCTGAGACAAACTGCTGTACAATGCACAACGAAGCATTTGCTGATCTTGTCGTTTTTGGTCATAGCCGTACTGGTAAACAACCATTGCAGCGAGGACGAGGTGGCAGGACGCAGTCTTTATTGACAGCGCATAATGTGTTCACAGGTTACCAAGCGCGCGCGCGCACGGGTGGAGGACAATTCCAACTCACCACGCACCACACGTTATCCGTTCGCCAGATGTCACATTTACGCCCCGATATCCATGGATCCACGGGGTGCTTCTGACCGATTTGCCCACGCATCCTCGCTTCTGCTCGCCGTCTTCTGACCGTGCTGGATTCGTTATATGCAATTGACTTGCTTACCCGGGGTTGTGTCGCTCTCCTTAGGGTTATTTCTAGCAGCGTGAGCAAAGGCTTATCTCTCCGGAAAATCGGGCTCTTCATCAATACGCCCCCTCGCTTTTCGGTCATGGCCCGGTATTTTTTGTCGCTCGTGAAGCACTTGCGGCTTTTTCCGTAAACCATGAATTACTTTGTCGACTTTCGTCCTTAGCGTCCTTGTAATTTCCCTCGTCCTTGATTTATGCGGCTTGTCCGTTTTGTTAGTGATTGCTGCTTTCCGCGCCATTACCCTATATCCTATGCAGAAAAATCAAGAGCATGTCCACTGATATAGATCTGCGAATTAATAGGGTGATTGCAACATTTCAACAAACATGCGGAAAGTGGGAGACTCGGTAGTTCAAAAGGATCAAAGGCGTTGCGGCGCTTAATTGGTGCACGCGCATCAGAATATGCAACGCTGATGCACAACAGCCGGCGGATTACGCAATTATACTAACCTTGTTGGTAGAAGTGAGCTGGAGGAAATTAGTTGACCGTGAAGCAGCAAGATAACAGTGACACTGTTCATTATATCTGGATAGATGAAGCTAACGCGTAGCGGTGAGCGGAAAAGTAAGGCGTATTAGCTTCGACACATTAAGAAAAGCTTGTGGTGTAACTGTACGCACGTATATAACAAAGGGTGGAAGACGGCGGCGAGTAAAATGTACTTGAGAATCGAGACCTATGAAGTTTAAGCGCAGTGTCGTGCAAAACAAGTAACACATGCTGGATTTCCAGGATGAGTAACGGTGCACCAGCGTTGCAGCTAGACGCAAGTATAAATAACCGCGTACACTTTAGGCGAGTAAAGGGTACTTAAACAACGGGACATATAAAGCTAAAGCGCTGCGGCGCGCAGAGTAGTAAGTAGCCATAGCATGCTGGAAGGTGAATACTAGGTCAAATTGAGCATTGGAATGGCCTTGATCTTATATATTAATGGATCAGAGGGTTGATAAAGGTAAATGGATATTAAGCATTAGGAACTATAAAGCCGGAACGAATCGGTGCGGAGAGGGGTAAATCACCCTGAAGTTAAATGAAATCAAATACAACCTGCTGATTTATTTCTGACCATACGAGGCATACCCGTCAAATGCATGCTTATATATGGAAAATTCGTACAGTGATTTCGTAATGAATCACGGGCAATGCTGATTTTCAACACAGCAAATATTCCCATTGTAATCAGATGAATCAAGACCAGAAAACAGTTCAGGGTTAAGATATCTTTTCGGTAAAATCTCGTCAGACCCAAACTTTTACATGACACGGATTATGTGGGGTAAGCGTCAAATCGGGCTGGGATTGATTTCTAAGGTGTTTGAAAAGTCAAGATCGATGACTAAAGGTGGCTGCAGATGGTAGGAAAAGTGCATCAAAGGAAATTAATACAAGCTTCAGGGCCTAAAGTAAATAGCTAAGGTCACAAAGGGTAGTTAAGTAACCATGTCAGTCGGCCAAGGTAGTAGTATCGGCCGTATGAATCGTTTGTGTACGCATAATTCCGGCTTCAGATGATGGATGTAAATAGCCTCGGCGATAGACAAGATTTGCTTTCGGAAGCCTTGCGATAAGCGTTCAGGTAGTGAGTAGATGACTTTAAAGTCATTCTCAGATGCAGTTTGGCCACTTTCGAGGAGGTGCGACATGATTGAGCTGTCTGAAGACCTTATTTCGCCTTTGTAAAACCACACCGGGATGTGCTCGCGAATCCTCTGGGATAGACGTCTCGTTGTGCGACCCACGTATCGTGCACCACGAGAGTACGAGTACTGATAAACTAGCATTGCTGAAGGCCTTTAATGATGCACATGATAATCGACGCTTCACCTGTGAGCACGAAAATAAAAACCGTTTACCTTTCTTGGATGTAGAAATCATCCGCAATTCGAACGGCTCATGTAGCAGAAAGGTACACAGAAACCATATGTGGACTGGACAGTACACTAACTTTCACAGCGCGATGCCTTTACAGCACAAGAGGAGTTGAATCCGATCTTTTGCCTTCAGAGCGCGCAGTATTTGCACTCCGGATACCGCCAACGAAGAGCTACAGAGAATCAGCGACGCCCTTCGTGAGAATGGTTACCCCGATAAGTTTATCATGAAGCATATGAAAGAACGCAAGCGAAAGCCACCTAGAAGCATTGCTCCCAAGAAAGAGCTGTTCATACATTTACCATTTAAGGACGATACTGCAACTGATATCCTATCTCGACGTTCGAAAGATGCTGTTGAGAAAAATTATTTCGCAGCCCGCTTAAGAATTGTTTACCACAACAAGCCATTGCTTGCAAAACCCTTGAAAGATAGTCTGCCATCGTTGACCCGTTCAATGCTCGTTTATCAGTACTCGTGCTCTTGTGGTGCACGATACGTGGGTCGCACAACGAGACGTCTATCCCAGAGGATTCGCGAGCACATCCCGGCGTGGTTTTACAAAGGCGAAATGAGGGCCTCAGACAGCTCAATCATGTCGCACCTCCTCGAAAGTGGCCATACTGCATCTGAGAATGACTTTAAAGTCATCTACTCACTACCTGAACGCTTATCGCAAGGCTTCCGAAAGCAAATCTTGTCTATCGCCGAGGCTATTTACATCCATCATCTGAAGCCGGAATTATGCGTACACAAACGATTCATACGGCCGATACTACTACCTTGGCCGACTGACATGGTTACTTAACTACCCTTTGTGACCTTAGCTATTTACTTTAGGCCCTGAAGCTTGTATTAATTTCCTTTGATGCACTTTTCCTACCATCTGCAGCCACCTTTAGTCATCGATCTTGACCTTTCAAACACCTTAGAAATCAATCCCAGCCCGATTTGACGCTTACCCCACATAATCCGTGTCATGTAAAAGTTTGGGTCTGACGAGATTTTACCGAAAAGATATCTTAACCCTGAACTGTTTTCTGGTCTTGATTTCGTAATGAGTTGAACAATGAAAAGCCAATGTCGTGCAGCTTTTTGTTTGTGAAGGAGACACGTATTTAATAAATAAATAAGTAAATAAACATTTTCTTCTCGAGTTCATGGAGACACGCCTCATCAGGCAAGATCAAAGTTTTACAGGCAATTTTTTCGCGGTAGTAAGAATGCGTTGCATGTAGGAATGGGGAAAACACCGATGAGGAAAACGTCAAAATGATGTGAAGATTGGCTAGGTCTATGTGAATATAACATGGAGTGGGGAAGTGTAGGCTGTGACTTTATTTAGTGTCGAGTCACATCCGTCACATCTCAGGGTTGTTAAATGGACATTTTTGGCTTTTTATAGGAAGAGCACTTGCCAGGCGAAAATGCACCGCGTCATGGAGCACTGCCGACGATCCGTTTGGACGGTAATATAAAACATTACCGTTTGCGCAATGTACGCCATCAAAGGCAGGACCGTGTAGATGCGAAGATGTACAATATTTTGATCATAGGTTAAACAAGCTTTGAATTCCGGACAAATATTGACATATGAAGAGACAAACGTAGCTCGAATGGAGCATACACAAAGATAATCTTTCGGCATTTGCTTTCTTCAGACTATATGTAGCAAAAATGTGAGATATAGTCCAATATATGAAAGATGAAGTCGATGGGTTGTAACTGGACGAAAGAACGAAGCCCAGATGGGAAGAGAGTTTGCTAGACCAGTGTAAGTTGGTTCAAGCGTTAAGAGGGTTCGCGGCTGAGACAAGCCTCTGCTAGTCGCAGTCAACACTCACCAAATTTCCTTTGTTGATATCAGAATGTTGGCTGAGTCCTGCAGGCGACAATCAGCAAGCGATAAGTTGTTTCACTCTGGGGAGGTAGATTCGTTGGATTCCCTCCGTGGTCAACAATAGTCAGGTGAGTTAAGTCGATTTTTCTTTGCAGTCCTCTGGAAATGTTTTCTAATCGCAACGGGAAAATCGACATCCTGTTCGGTAAAAATAATCCACCGGCGTGGTGGACGGTGCAGAGAGCCATGATAGAATCCACTGGCTAGGTGGGTGTAGTGTGAGGGGTAGATTAAAGCCAAATATTCGTTTTGCGATTTAGAGCTTCGCAAATACAGAACTGATCCCAATTGTTCAGCCTAAATGATAGCTAGTTCAAGATGGTACTCAGAATTGAGTGAAAAGGTTTTCAGCGACGTTCTTTCTAGAACCCAGACAATATCTTTACAGTTCGGCTGAGGAGAATGGTCCGAGCAAGTCCAACTGATCCTTTTACTTTGAGCTCTAAAAACTGGATAATGATGAAAAACCGCCAAAGACCTCCTCGCGCAGCGGAGGAAGCGAAATGGACTGCCATACTGACGCCCGCATTGACACGTTTCTTTTGTTTTTTATGTACACGTTGAATACAGCACTTTGTACTAACCTTCGAAGTATGGAGATTATATGGGAAGTAGCCATAAAATGGTGACTCATTTGGGGAGCGGTAGGACTGTAGTGCGTGTGGCAGATAGGACGAACGAAGTACGTAAGTGTGGGGTATATAGGATGTTTATAGCTAGGTAGCAGGTGAAGAAATATGTGGGGCAAAATGCGCCTAGTGTAGCGAAGATTGTGATTCTGGGGCTGGCCTATGGTTAAAGAAAATAACGAGGTAGCAAAGCATACATGCGGTTTGCTCCTCCACCCTAAAGCAGAGCTCTGGTGTCGAAGGAGAAGTCAGAGAATCAGCGGCGAATAGCCAGTTCACTGGCAATGAGGGCTGAGGATCAGAAACAAGCATGGGGTATGTATCAGGCGTCTCATTTGATGACAGGAGAATATAAGCTACGTAAGAGAGAGGCTTCAGATGAGGTAGGCTGGACTAAACGCGCCAGACAAATAGAAGGCCTAGTGCTACAGAGACGACCGGGGGAAAGGCAAAGCGTTAATGAATAGGATTAGGCAGCTGCGTTTAATGCGGTTGAGTCAACCCCTCAAAAGTGGGTAAATGTGGTGTACGAAGATAAGACGTACAAGCAGCAGACTGTTACTGTGATGTTGGCAACGAGAGCCAACAGGATCGGAAACCTGAATTAGGTATAAATTAGAAGCAGGTGGTGAAAAAGACCATTGGCCGCATAGCAGCCATGGTCAAGACAACTTAAGGAAATAGGAGTAAATATGGATAGTTGGGAGGAAGACCTACTTAGGCGGATGCGTCATACATTGAGCAACTCTCAACTGGCCAGATACAGATCGGACTTGACCAGCTTGCTGAAATGATTGGCATCAGATTGCTGTTCGACTAGCGAAGGCAGAAAGTGTGACGGTAGAAGGAATGCAGCCTCGGACAGTGTGTGAAAGTGGGAAAATGCTCCATTAGAGATGAAAAATGAAGTTTCGAGTGGGAGAAACTCCGGAGCAAGTGCGTTCAATGTCTAGGACCGGTCAGTTGTCAGGTACAAGTCAGCTATGGCTAGCTAGTCGAACAACCTCCACGTGGTGCCAACTAGGTGGTTCGGGTTTACCCCGTTCCGGAAAATAGTTCGACGGCAATGTTCCAGGAAGTGGTGGGTTTTCGCCTGGCAAGCGTTCTCCCTATGAAAACTCACCATTGTCTGCTTAACAGCACTGTGACGTGGCGGTTGTGACTCGCCACCAACTAAAGTAACCCGTTGCTTATTCGGAAAACCGCTTCAAGTCCACAAACATCAAGCATTCCTTTAGCACTGGCGACACAATCAAAAGTACAGGAAAGCATTTACAAATCCGATAAACAAGGCAAACACACGCCTAAATGTAAAAATACTTGGTTGGCGGCATCCGGTTTATGATTTGCCTGTCAGCATGGCTTCCACAGGGAGAGCCATGGGACGCCTGCGTCTACAGAAGGACCATGGGTGGCTTGCGCGGCAGCACCCACAGATCCAACCACACACCCCATATCCAGTGTAAACCAGAAGGAATAAGACCAGGAGACATGTAGATGGGAGCCACGTTTCATCAACGGAGCCGGCCCACACTCCTTCACAGGCAAACACAAGCACGCTGTAGTTGGGGAATCAAGCGCACACAAGGCGGTGGCTGGACCGTAGTCCGCTCCACACTGAGTGCATAAAACCACTCTTTGATCTTAGCACGACCACAAGGACCGTGCATCCCGTCCCCTCCAGCAACGATCAACTGTCTCCTAGAGCCAGCATGGACGAGGTAGTGGGTAATAGACAGGTAGGCACCTTGTCAGCATGAACGTCAAGCGCAGTCACACCTGCGATATCAAGCAACAGCCAACCACTTAAGAGGAAGATAACAAAGGAAAGAAATGGAGTAATGCATAAGGAAACATGATAAAAATCCTAAACTAATGAGCATATGGAGTAAGTTGTTAACAAATGATCCGAGATAAGTTCAGGGGGTCAGGAAGTATATTTTACGGAAATGACACAAACGCGGAAATGTTATCGAAATTAACTACCATTGGCTCAAGCGAGTTGTGCAGGTTTATAGAATAGCGTACAGGTGGACATTTATTTGAGCAAAAGCATTAGGACAAAATTGCAAACAGACCACCTAAAATAAAGAGACTTAGCATGCAAGCACGCGGTTAGTAAATCGAATGCAGCGTACCTACAAACGCTACGCTGGTTCTGCCTACGTTCTCTGCAGGACCCGTCGTCGCTTCGGTAGTGGTCCCGAGTGGCCTCGCTCATGGTTCACTAGGCCTGACTGACTCAGGCACTCGCGACCGCATGTGCTTGCTACAGCACCATGCGCTCGATGTCGATGGAGTACAACCCATCGGTGCTTGCTGCTTCCGCACTTGCCGCTTCTTCTCTGCATGTATGAGGTATCTCTCCCACACTTCGACAACTGCCTTCGTGATCAGGACGCGCCATACACGCCGATCAACCGCCTTCGATTCCCATGATCTGCAATCAAGATTAGAACGTGAGAGGCTCAATTTGATCATGTCCTGCTAACGTACCTACATAAGTGATAACCTAGTTGTTCTATTGTACGTTAACTGAGCACTTTTTTACTCTTACCATGATCATGCCTGTGCAGGCGTGCCTAGGGTGCTCGAGAATAAACATTTTGTTTATTTATTTATTTATAGGTTGTCGAATTTTGTAAGCGATGAAATGTAGACAAATTATAATCGAAACAGCAGGGAAGCCAGTAATTGTGCACTAAGTAGGAAAACCAGTTGATCAGACGCTTTGAAGCAAAGGCGTCAGTGGACTAAGACCTCTCCGAAGGCCTGAGAATGGTCAGATGATCCGAGGGTTGTTAGAGGACTTCCCGGTATATGGAGTAAAATTTAAAGCCGCTATGTGTGATGATAATGCAAGAATTGAAGAAATATGAGAGTGGCGATGGTACAGAGAAGCCAGTAAGAAGCGGTCCATGAGAATTAGAATTTGGGGCCGTGACGCCAGTGGTTATAAAAAGATTGGACTACGGAAGGTAAGTCAGACGTGAAGAAGAAGTGATTGATTAGTACCAGCCAGTCTCGTAGATGCCAGTTTCCTACAAGCATTGTTGTGTGTATAAACAAGTGTGCTGATAAAAGGAGGCATTGGAAACCCGCTTCATCGGGATAAGCGTCGTAAAGGCCTGACAATTAGCTTAAAATGCTTACTCAGAAGACGGGGAAAATCACCGGGGAGCAGTACGTACATTGGGGTAGAATAAAGGCACTAACAGATCGAAGCATCAGCTCACGAGGACAGAGGAGACTCTTAGATGAGAGGCGTAGAAAGACAAACTTCGGACTTTCGTGGAAGTTTCATTTACACGAAGAGTCCAAACTAAATCATAGTGCAGTACCACACCTAGGTACTTCACTTATGTAGCAGAGTCTAATCCATCGCGGTCAGTAAACGGCTTGGGACACTGTGTAAGAAGGTGCACGTACCTTGATCTTTTGTGTAGTGAAAAAGGCTATCGTGGCACTTTGATGCATTAAGAAACATGTTACGAGTTTTGGACCAAATATTGTGGTCATTCAGGTGCTCATGCAGCCTGAGTGAGCAATTGGCAGTTCCATGATTAGCGCCAAGGACAATGTCTTCAACATATTTTAGTAAGGCGGGTTCTGTGGGGGCTGTCATTGAGCTAACGCAACTAGAAAAGAGAAAATGCGACACAATTGCTCCCTGAAGAACACCGGAGTTATCGATTAGTGGGGAGAAGCATCTGCCACTGAGTCGGGTAGTATGAATGCGTCCAGTAAAATAATCACAAATCAAATGGACGCTGGAGGGATGCATTCTTTTAAGGAGTGGAACATTTGGCAACAATTCGCAGTTTACACAGCCGAACGCATTGTCATAATCAAGGAAGCACATACGAGTTGATTTATTTCTGTTGTCAAGCGACGACTGTACGGAATGCACGAGCCAGACCACTACATCTAGAGTAGAGCTTGAACTGCGGTAAGTGAAATGAAGGGGAGTCAACGGAGCGAGATTGGGACAGCATCGTTTCAAGAATGATTTTCTCAAGAGTCTTCAAAGCAACAGAAGTGCAAGCGACAGGTCGCTACTTATTGGATCTTTCTTCAGCACTGGTGTGATACTGACACTTCTCCAGTCAGCGATTTTGCGTTGTCGCATACACATTGTGTATACATACGCAAGAGGCGCTGCCAAAATGTCAGCACATTCTTTAAGTACGATGGGAGATAAGTTATCCAGACCGCGGGCCTTACTGAAACGTACGGGTTTTAGTAAGTTATACATAAATACTCTGTCGAGGGGAGATAAAGTGTTCACGGACCCCAGAACTTGAGCACAGTAAGGCTCTGAGGCTTTAGCAGTGTCGCAGTTACAGAGCTGCTTGCGCAATTCCACTACATTCGCAGTGAAACACGGTACACATAGCGCAAATCCACTAATCAGTTTCAGCATCCTCTACAGCTCGTAACAGCTGTGTGGCGTACCGGAAAACACACAGTTTCAGTATTTTGCAACATTGGATTTTACGGTTGTTTTAACCTCCAAAACGTCCACTTGTTTTACTGACTGCCCAACCGTTTTCACAAGTCTTTTTGCCGCATGCCTTCCTGCACCGTTTCTAGCTCTGGTTGATCCGCTCCCTATTTTTGTAGCCTGCACAATATACTTTGGGTTCAGTCGCCTCCAACTTCTATCCGGTCCTGTATTTGACACGTCTCTTACTTGTCATTGATTGTCGATTATAGTATCCCAGGCTCCACCCAACAATTGGTGACTCCGGTCCAGAACAAGCCGTCCGCCATTTTGAATTTTCATTTTGGTGAGCTCGTTCCAGTGACTGATTTATTACTCGCTAACGTTTTGTTTTCTCACTTTCGCATGTACTTATTCATTTCTCATGATGAATAGTCCTGATGATAAACCATCTACGTACGTGATTAGTGCCGTAGAGCTAGCCTCCCCACCTTTTTGGGAGAATGACCTGTTTTTATGGTTTGCGCATTTAGAATGCACATTTTACGACTGTAAACTTTCATTTGATAATGCTAAATATCACCAACTTATGTCCCGGTTTCCGCAAAATGTCTCCTTCCAGGTGAGAGAAATCATTGCTTGTCCACCTCCCGATGCGAAATACGCGACTTTAAAGCAGGCGATCATTCAGCTAATCACGCCCTCTGACAAGGTCCGAATGTAGCAACTGTTTAGGGATCTGCAGCTAGGGGCAGGATATCTTCCACCTTGTTGTGACAGATGCAACAGCTCCTGGGCACATCCAGCAAGGAAGCAGAGGTTCTCCGCGAAATGTAGATGCAACGCCTTTCGGAAAACACACAGGCCATCTTTGCCATGGCAAGCGCCCTGCCGCCCGCAGCAGTTGCAGAACTAACAGACCGTGTCATCGACGGACATCAGCCAACGAACGAATCTAGGACATTCAATCGACTTAGCCTTGTCGCAGCCACAGCTACATGCGCGACTAGTGAGCCATCGGCAATCGATGCTTTATCATCGCAAATATCGTCACGACAACGCCAGTCGCGAAACTGTCCCTCAATCGTAAGCAGCGCAACCGCTCTAGCTCATCACCCCGTCGCAAGAAGCCAAACGTTGCAGACCTTTGATTATACCACTCGAGTTTTGGTAACAAAGCCCGTAAGTGCGAGCAACCATGCAGTTTCTCCGCCACAAGGCAGGGAACTTTCAGGCGGTCCCGTACTGGCGACTAACGATGTCAGCAAAACACATAGTCCTCTCATCTACATTAGGGATTATGATTCCGAGACCAAGTACTCAGTTGATACCGGGGCGGAAGTCAGGGTCCTTGCTCCTATGCCAGGTGAGCCTATCACTTCTTTGTCGACAAGCCTAAGTGTCGCCAGTGGCATGCCAATAGCCACCTACCGTTATCGGTCGCTTACCCTGGACCTAGATCTTCGGCGCACGTTCCGCTGGGTATTCACCGTCGTTGCAGTCCTCTCTGATATCATCGGCAATGACTTTCTCAAGCATTTCGACCTCTTTGTTTGTGCGAAGTGTCAGATGACAGTCGACACGGTAACAAAACAGTGTACGTGGCATAACCGCCGATATCGCATCTATAACACCAGTCTACCCCTTTCCTCAGACCTCGCCAGAATATGCCAACTTCTTCTCCCAGTAATAAAAGTTCGTTCAGCAAATGAAGACAGCATTGTCCATAGCATCCCAAGTCACGCACCACATACGGACGAATGGTCCACCCGTCTCATGCCGTCCACGCCGACTATCGCCCGAGAAACTAAAGGTAGCTAGGGCGGAGTTTGAGCACATGCTCGAACTTGGAATAATCCGCCCTTCCGACAGCCCTTGGTCCTCGCCCCTGCAGATGGTCCCCAAGAAATCTGGTGACTGGCGCCCTTGCGGTGATTACTGCGCACTCAATCGGCTAACCGTCCCAGATAGGTATCCCATCCCACACATGCAGGACCTTACCGCATGCCTCACAGGTAAGACGATCTTCAGCAAGATCGATCTGGTTCGCGCCTATCACCAGATACCTGTAGAAGAAAATGACATTCCTAAAACAGCCGTTATCACTCCTTTCGGCTTGTTTGAATTTTATGAATGCCATTTGGACTGTGCAACGCCGCACAAACCTTCCAACGCTTCATCCACGATGTCACTCGTGGCCTAGACTTCGCTTATTCCTACCTTGACGATATTTTAGTAGCCAGTTCATCGGAACATGCGCACCTCGAGCATCTTCGAACGCTCTTCCAGCGCTTGACTCAACCGGTGTCACAGTCAGCCGGACTAAGTTGCAACGTGGCAAATCAACATCAGAATTCCCAAACCACCTGGTTTCATCGTCTGGTATCGAAGTGCTTCCTGATAATATCCAGGTTATTAGGGCTTTGCCAGCTCCGACTTCGTTCAATCACCTCCGTCGATGTTTTGATTTGGTCAATTACTATCACCGCATCATTATACGATGCGCTCAGTTCATACAGCCTCTGACCGACCTACTCAGAGGGAATGAACATAAGTTCGCTTTCTCTGACTAAGCAAAGGCATCCTTCGCCAAACTCAAGGATGCAATCTCCAACATCTCCCTCCTCGCTCCTTCCGAATCGACTGCGTCCCCTTCTATTATGACTGATGCCCCAGACGTCGCGATAGGAGCTGTCCTCCAACAACACGTTAGTAGGCAATGACAACCCCTATAGTTCTTATCCAAGCGCCCGCAGCCAGCGGAATCCCGCTACAGCACCTTTGTGGCGAACTTCTCGTCATCTGCCTACCTATTTTGCACTTCCGGCACACACTCTAAGGCCGCGATTTCACGGTCTACACAGACCACACGCCCCATATCTTAGCCTTTAACTCCGCTTGCGACAAATATTCACCACGGGTAACAAGACACCTAGACTTTGTCACGCAGTTCACTGCTGACATATGTCATGTCTCAGGCGCCGACAATCCCGTCGCCGACGCTCTCTCGCGCGTCAACCTAACTCTCCAGTCTTTGAATACCGTCGACCTAGCCTCCATGGCATCGGCTACGGCTCAAGATGATGACACACAGCGCACTCTGCAGTCCACTTCGCTGCATTTTTAATGTGTTCCTCTCTAAACCACTAAAGGAACAATTCACTGTGACACTTCCACAGGTTGTTCTAGACTCCTCGTGCCCGTCTCCTTCAGACTCACAGTCTTTGACTCACTCCACACATTATCACATCCCGGTATCCGTGAATCGTTGAAACTGGTCACCGAATGTTTCGTTTGGCCACGCGTAAACAAAGATGTTCGTACCTGGGCTCGCGCCTGCCTTCAATGCCAGCGCTCCAAATACATCGTCACAACCGCAGTCCTCTTGGTTCATTTCCTGCCCCGGACTCTCGGTTCTCGCATGTACACTTAGACCTGGTAGGTCCCTTGCCTCCTTCACGCGGATTCGTATACATTCTTACATGTGTCGACCGCTTCACCAGATGGCCAGAAGCCATTCCCGTAACAGACTGCACAGCTGAGACTGTTATCCGGGCCTTCTTGGACCGGTGGGTCTCGCACTACGGATGCCCATCCACCATTACAACTGACCGAGGAACGCCTTTCGAATCTTCACAATTCGATACGTTCTGCAACTTTTTAGGCTGTCGCCGCATTCATACCACAGCGTATCACCCAGCAGCCAACGGGTTAGTTGAACGCTTCCATAGACAGCTAAAAGCCTAGTTCTGCACCTCCTCCGACCCTAGCTGGAGCGGAAAACGTTTCACTCGTACTCTTAGACATACGCAGCAGCATCAAAGCTGACTTGCAATGTGCACCAGCTGAGCTGGTGTACAGCCCAAAGCTAGAGTTGTCAGAAGCATTCGTTTCATCTCCCGCATCCTCGGGTATGCCTCCGCCTAACCGCGTCCTCTCTAGCTCAAGGCATTCGTTCACTACAGCCGACTCTGCCCCGTGAGCAGACTAGATTTGTGCAAATGCACAGCAAACTCTCTACTTTCACTCACGTCTTTCTCAGCACCGACGCAGTGCGGCGCCCTCTCTAACCTCCGTACACGGGCTCTTTCAGAGTCCTGCAACGGACTCCGAAACATTGTACTTTAGACCAGAACTGTCACCGAACATCTATATACATCGACCGCCTCAAAGCGGCCTTCCTTGACGAACCACTTTCAACTCTTTTATGATGCTAGCACACAAGCACCCGCACCTGCAGTGACTTTCCGAGCACTGGATATCCCGAAACCCTCCGTTCTACTTGACCCACAACCTATCCCCCCCAACCATAACCAACCGACCGACGCGGAAGACAGGTCAAACGTCCGGCCCGTTTTCCAGATTTTGTAAACGTTTGCTATTTCTATATACCCGCATTTTTCATCTTCAGTAATAATCGTGCGTCTCATCCACAAAAGTTTTGTAAAATCGACAAAGACGAACCCAAAATATTTTGAAAACTTTATGAGCGTATTCGCTTTTATCATGCACGCCATGTAGCCTCCCCGGAGTCAAGCCACTCCCCTCCTACTCACGCCCACCCCCTCTGAGTTCCACCTTCCAAAAACTCAACCGTCGGATCCGTCAACGCCACCCTCGAGTGACTCGTCAGCCTAGGCAAGGCCACCTTCCTGACCCAAGGAACAGTCAGTCGCCTTCGACCGCAGACAGCCAATTAGCGGTACAGGAGAGAGTAGAGGAATACCATAAAGTGGGACCTTTTTAACTTGTTGGAGATGATTCAGACGATGGAAATTGGGTGTTGTGTACCCTAAAACACTGCGGACACTTCAAAATGATCCACCAATTGTTCAAGCAGTTTACTCTTCTGGGTTTCTTTAAATGAAATGCTTCCAGCCGACTTATTTTTGGGCTCACTACCACTCCCAACGCTTCTGCTCGAAAACCCAGATTCGATTCTCCCTTTTCCTTCTCTGCTAGCTTCTGCGCCTGTATCACCACGTTTAACCGATGTGGTATGGACAGCGACTACAGTCTTGTTCAGGTTCCAGTCACTCGCCATTCCTTGTGACCTTGTCAGCCATTGCGGCTGCATAACCCATCACACGGACCGCATGACCACGCCGACCGCTCATTTGATCTTGCAAACCACCACGCTCACCTGGCCGATGTGCACCGCTCTCAAAGCTGTAAAAGTACAGAACGCTAAGCAACCCACTGGGTCAGGTAACGACACCAAATTGAATGGCAGAAAGACGAAACCAAAGAGACTCCCATCGAAAGGAATTTGCGTGTTAGGTGAATGTCATCAGGTAGTGAAAATCGATCTGGCTTGTTCGCACTGTTTGGAATGGTACCATACGAAATGTGCAAATGTGTCCCAACAACAGTTACGGGGGCGAAATAACTCCCAAGATGCCTTTTGGTTCTGTACTGTGTGTTCCACCATCCCCTTCGTTAAGTGCTTGCTTATCCTAGCTGAGAAATGCGACCGGTTAATCGCAGAAGCAGAGCAGAGGATAAACAATGAGATTACTTCAATGGAAGCGAGTATGGACCACAGAAGCGTAGCGGCTGCTAAGCAACGGAATGCTGAACAACCCGCTTCCCCTGCACCGCAATCAGCCACGTCTCCATTACCGTTGTCTTCTCCAACTTTGGTAGAACGCCGGGCGGAAACAGACTGTACGTACGTGAATCAAACAGTACTCACGGCAACGAAAATCAGGCACCATTCAAAACGTCTGGTTAAGAAAATTCCACTAGACCTGACATCTAGTATTAACAAGGATGAAGCAGCCAAACACCAACCCTTAGTACCTGTAGCTCAAATATATCTTGTCGAGACTACGCCCCCCAGAACATCGGTTACATATGCAGAGATTGCTGCAAGGGTCCACCGAGAGGCCGCCGTTGCGTCCTTTTCCATTTTAAACACCGTTAACGCAAATAGAGAGAAAAAGAGCAAACAATCACATGTCAACAAGTCAAGACAAATGAGTACCATACCTTGTAGATCGATTAAAAAGGGATCTAACAATAGTGCCCGGATTGTTGTATGCTCAAATTTTCCTGAATCTACCGTCATCACATTTCGGGATAAGTTATCAGACGACGAAGACCAATGGAACTCATTGTGTATGCCAATGATTATCAAAGCCAAGCCCATAAACTTAGTACGAATTACTCATCATCCGAACTCGCCACACTATGGTGAACCCAGACTTATTCGAGTAACTCTAGAATCCTCCACCGACGTAGAAAACGTTTTGCTCTCCGCAAGCGCGCTAAAACACGAATCCTTTGCGATACGCATCTATCCTGCTGTCTCTTGGAGCGCGCGACAACCAAAACGAAAGACCGAAGAGGGGCACAGCAAGCAAGACCGCCTAAACACAATCTTCATACATGGCGTGCCAGAACATCCTCCTAACGATTTTCAAGAGACCGGAAAGCACGATTTAGAACAGTGGCGGTTCATTCGTGGAACACTTTCTTTGGACAATATTGTGGCACTATCGCTCACCAGGATACCTCTCTCACCAAATTATAGAGGATGCGGCCCTAGAATCCTAAAACTTGTGCTTCAGTCAGAGCAACAAGCAAAGGATGTTTTGGATCGATGGCGGAGAAATCGGAAACATCTTCCTTCCGAAATTCGGTTAAAGGTCGCAAACACTTTGCACAGCTCAAATATTAAAACAACTGAAGCTGCAAGCATACTGAATAATGTACAGAAGTGTAACTTGACTGCTGCTTTAATTGACTCTGACGTAGGTCTAAACGAAGGTTGGGACGCACCTTGGCCGAACCAAGTTGCAAACGAGATATCATTATCTCATCAAAAAAGAGTAACTGCCGATCTCCCATTGGTCGGCATTCTTCAACAAGTGACTCCCTCACACCTCTGTGGGGTCCTAGAGACCGAGAAACTGGGCTGCTTGTATACATATGCTCAGGGACTTTCTAACAAACTGGCTGAACTGAAAGATCGCCAAGTTTCCTGCTCGTATCATGTCACTGGTATCACCGAGACATGGTTGCACACGGGAATGACGGACGCTGAAGTGTCGCTACCCGGTATGTCGCTGATCCGGAACGACAGGCTCACAAAAGGAGGAGGGGTAATCCTGTACTACCGAAACGACTTACAGTGCGAAGCCAGGGAGGATTCAGTCTCGCAGTTCCCCGACTCTCTTTGGTGCCGGTTGCAGTTAAAAGGCAGAGACGCTTGCCTTGTTGTCTTGGTGTACAGCGCCCCTAACTCAACACCCGAAACCGACTACCACCTAATGGCTGCATTAAGGTGCAGTTTATAACAAAAGTACACTCACATTCTTATCATGGGTGATTTCAACGTACACTGTTTAGAAGCCCCTGCCACGATCGGAGAACAATTCAAAGCCGATTTAGTAACTACTGTTCCTCTTTACATTCACATCACTTTGCCCACTCGGTTCAGAACAGGTAACAGCTCATCTGTGCTGGATCTTGTGCTTACCAACGAGGAGCATATGATTGATGCGTTGGTTTTAGACTGCCCGTTGGGTCGCAGTGATCACGCAGTTATCAGTTGCAACTTCGTCTGCTATGTGGACTATCGGGATGAGAAGGATGAGACTGTGCGAACCATCACAAGGTATGACCGACTCGCCCAGCTAGTCAGCGCCATAACATGGTCTTTCCTCGAAGTAGAACCCCCGGAAATAGCCTGGCTCGAGTTCGTCGAAAAATTCAGTCAGCTGATTGCACAGGCCTCAGAGATATAAGATTGCAATAAGTATAAATCAGTTTCTTTCATTAGGAGCAGAACTCGAAAATGGATGACGGTACGCAACGCAGCATTGCGAGTGTACAGAGAAGCTATAGCACCAGAATGTTGGGACAACTACGTAGCCCAACGTAACCACTGCACTCAACTGTTAAGAGAAAACAAAGCCGCCTATCAGCAGAACATAGCAAAAACCTTCAGTGCTGACCACAAACTGCTGTACAAGCACGTTAATAGCCTGCGAAAGGTGAGGCAAGGATTTCCTCCACTCAAGACGGCTGATGGCCCAACAAGAATGTCTATGGAAGCAGCAAACGCGCAGCAGATGCAATACGCCCCCACGTTTCAAAGGGTCTTGTCACCAAGCGATCTACCAAGCTTTGTCTTCTCCTTGCCATGACTAAGCCACATCACTTTTACCGCAGAGGCTGTATTGCAAAAACTGACTTCGCTAAGCAAACACAGCTCGCCGGGTGTCGACACCATTCGTCCAGAGGCATTGGAAGCAGCAGCAAACTAACTGGCAGGACCTTTGGCTCAGTTTTCCAGCGCTGCTTAGACCATAACCAAGTTCCCGCCATGTGGAACCTTGGAATAATAACCCCGATTTACAAAGGTGGAAGCAGAACTGATCCCTTTAACTACCGCCCAGTATCCCTTCTTCCTATACTCTCCAAGGTCATGAAATCCATAGTTGCCGATGCACTGGTGTGCCATCTGGAAAACTTTAACCTCATCACTCCTGAACAGCACGGTTTCCGTCGACAGCGGCTATGTACAACGAATTTACTAATTGCACGCAGTAGTTGGACGGAGGCAGCTGACGCTAGAGAAGGTGTTGATGTGATCTACCTGGATTTTTCCAAGGCTTTCGATCGTCTAGACCATCGGATACTACTATCCAAGCTGCAGCATTACGGGATCGGAGACCCTCATTTAAGCTGGATCGCCAACTTTCTACTTCAACCGCAATTAGTGGTCAGAGTTCGGAGCTCTTTATCAGACCCCATCCAAGTCGAGTTTGGTGTGTCACAAGGCTCAGTTCTAGGTCCACGTTTGTTTTTGGTGTTTATTAATGACCTTGCGCAGGAAATCGCTTCAAACGTCCTAATGTTTGCCGACGATATCAAGATCTGGCGCAGGATCCAGGCGAACGCCGACCAATATGTGCTTCAGAGTGCTTTAGATACGGTGTATCAATGGTCGACCCAAAGCTTATTGCATTTCAACGTCAGTAAATGCCAGGTGCTTTCCATCCGACATCAGAGCAGCTACTCCTACCGACTCGGAACGAATATACTACAACAATCAACTCTCGAACGTGACTTGGGTGTCCTGGTTCAAGTTGACTTGGGTTGCTCCAGGCAATCCGAAAAGGCCTCGAAGACTGGGAACCAACACGTCGGGCTGTTGCGGCGGGCATTTGGACAAATAAACAGCTCCATATTTCGACAAATGCTCAGTGCGTATATTCGCATTCATGTCGACTACGTAATTCAAGTTTGGCATCCATGGCTGAAACACGACGTTAATGCACTGGAGCAGCCACAACGCCGGGCATCTAAGAACGTAATTGGAATGCGCAATCTTTCCTACCAAGAGAGGCTGCAACGATTGGGATTGTTCAGTGGAAGCTATCGCAGAATACGAGGCGACCTTATTATGGCATACTTGATTCTGCGAGACCCACATCATGTGTGCCGTCCTTTAATGCAACTCAGCACCAATACAAACCTGAGGAGTCACTCATCAAAACTCACAGAACAATACAGTCGTCTGGAGTGCCGCAGAAATTTCTTTTCCATTCGTGTCTGTCACCCGTGGAATGCTCTCTCAGAATCGGTCGTCTCTGCACCGACACTAACAGTATTTAAAAGACGGTTGGACGATGCACTCATCCACTTACACTTTGTCACTTAGCACTACGTATCCATCCTACACCAGGAGTATACCATAGAATTATTTTTTGTTAACTGTGAGTGCTGTGAATCTAAGAGGATCGCACGACTGCAGCGAAGCAAACGCTGAGTCCCTATTTTCATATTTAAATTATTAACTATGTTACTATCCTTATCATCATTATTGTTATGTTGATATCCCCTGCAACTATCCAACGGACTTGTAAAGCAACGCTTCTTAACGCGTTTAAATTCATTGTTCATTGTCCATTGTTTGTCTCAGTCTCACGTAATCCAGCGCCATCATTTGAACGGGCGCGACTTGTTCCTGTGTCACTGAATCAATCATATTTTGTAAACTATGGCGAATTTTAATCTACAAATGCTCCGTTGCTGCATGGTTTTCTGTCACTTGTGACACTACATCTTAATAATGAGGAGCTGGTGCTAGGGCTCAGTGAAGTTTTCCCTATCTAACGCATCATGTTGGTAGAACTCAAAAGCTTTTATATTTAAGGCCTTTCTATGTGGGATGGCCTACCCGAAGAGATGCGAAACTATTGTTACCTTTCGGATGTACGTACTGGCTACGATCGGCAAACTACTCGAGTCCACAGATAGGGCTCCCTCGCAGGCACCGATTGAGTTGAATGCCCTCACGCTGATGCGTACTAATCACAGAATCCATACACAAACAACCAACCTGCAAGCGAGCCATTCAGTGCACCGTTTTAGGCCTATTTGTGAGTCTAACAAGTTTTTTCAATAACCTACCTCAGGTATGTCATTTCACTAGATTGGGTTGTCCCGCATTCTTTGCTGAACTTCTTGAAAATGTCACCGGAATTGGTGAGTTACAGTGAATGACTCAATGTATCAGCGTATATCAAATGGAGATGGTTGTATTTGCTTCTTCTTATGATTGGATACGTTAGCGTGCATACTCAGCTTCGAAGTTCAAGCGGGGCTTATTGCAATATTTGCATAAGTAATGTATGTGATTGATTCGATGTTAAGCAGGTTTGCAGCAGTTTCAAGCCATGTTTAAAGAGGCGAAGCCACAACGTTTCTAGGTCAAGTTGCTTCTCTTAATAAATGGGAAAAGAATTGGCTATAGGTAGTCACTTGTTGAAAATTACTTCGGTCACTACTTAGTCATCACTGCTGTAGTTACGCAATTTCCAAACAGTAGAACACCAGGTCCGTAGACATGGTTGTGGACAAAGCACTGATCATTGCGCTACATTGATTATATTACATTGTAGATCTAGCTCTAGTTAATTGATGGCTCACTCCTCAAAGGAAAGTTCGGGCTATCCAGGTAGATGATAATAATACCTGGATTTTCATTTTTTCTGCCGTCTTTACCTTTGAAGTTAACATTAGTCTTTGGAGTGACTGGTCCCTTCCAAAGTCAATGGCACAGTGACTTCACAGAAATGTGTTATAAATGACGCGACACAGCTCAGGTTTCGATACCCTAGCTTGGAGGATGAGTTTCCTTAGTTTTATTTGCTGTTCCGCGGCTGATTTGTGCAGCACAATGCGTTTCGCGTTCCCTGGGATTGCCGAGTCGCATTTCAATCCATTGTATTCGTGTAGACACAGCCGGTCTGATGCGGCTTCTTGTGAGTATAAGAGTTTGATCGAACGGCTTCCTGTGGTTGTGCCTTGAGTGCTTGAAGTCAGGCCACCGGACAAACAGTGTTTTAGTGCGGTGAACACAAGAAGGGTGAAGAAAAACACACCAGCATTGTTCAAGCCACCGTTGTATGCGCGTTTGCTTTTATAAGTCTCGAATAGTCAAGTGGTGTGTGTAGTGTAGGAACAATTGCTTCTGTAACACCAAAAGCACACTGGTCTGATTAGAACGAGGAGTTGATCCGATACCAAGCATATAGGAACTGGTGGATAATTGAACACTTTCTTCCCCGAACAAAACATTAGCTCGACAGACCTAAAGAGGCTTTTTACGTTCGACCATCGATCTCTTCGCAGTTAGACTCGTGTTTGGTAGGAACATTGCGTGAGGGTGAGCGTGTCCGACATCGTGTATTTGGTACAGGAAAAATGAGTTAACCGCTCAGCACCGTTATATCACGCACCGCGTTCCGAAGGTTAAGTCACGTGTTGCACATTCCGACACCCACCCACGAAAAGTGCGCAGTTTGCGCGACAGGTTTGTGGATGGAAGAAGAGGAACGGAGGCCAAGCGATGATTTGGTCAAAAGGAATGAAGACATTTACTTCGAATTTGGCGTTGGTTGGTATTTCTTGACTGTCGGGCTAGAGTTCCAAGAGCTATGAACGCTTTCGGTGGGTACACATATTAACAGGACGAAAAGCCGACTTCAATGACATCAGTGTTGTGAGTTTCCTTGTCTCTCCACCTCCCACTTATCTCCCTTCAACAACGATCTCACACTGCACAGATAATATGCAATTTCAAGTATAATGCCCATTTATTGTTATTCCTGCAGCGAAACGCAAGCCGTGATTTCAGAGCAAACAATTGTTTTCGATTTATTAGTCATCAGGCTCGGTACAGAAAGAAACGGTAAAAAGCTGACAAATCACTTGTGGGTACAAAGAAGTATGACTCTTCTCGCTTGGATAATGGCTACGCGAGTTGTAGCGCTTGGAAGTGTTTCTTCTGCATGCATAGGTTCGGATTTGTTAAGCTCATGCATACCGCTTCCGCGATAGCTAGCAGTTGTGCACGCAGCCGATGGTTCTGCTGGAAAGGTGCTTTGTATATGATCTCAAATGCAGTCCTTCTATCCATTTGCTGGCCAGTGCTAATCAGATGATTTGTGGTCGCACTTAAGTTGGTTCTATCCTGTTTGTTCATGACCCCATTTGGTAGATGTTCCTTGATTCGTTTGCATAAATACCTAGTCCTGCGTCCAACATATCTAGACCCACATGGACAGGTAAAACGGTAAGTTACCATAGATTGGAGACGGCCAGGCACTTAGTCTTTGAATCTAGGAATAAATAGCGACTTGTTTGTGAAGATAAGTTTTAGCTGGGCCGTGTTGAATGTTTTCTTATAAATTCATACCGGTCGTCGCGCACACACTGACGCGTTATCACCTCTGAATGGAATGGTGAGGAACAGTTTTTTTTCTTCTCGACGGTGTGCCTTGCGACTATCGGACTGCTTTGTTGCATGTGAGCGTCAATGAAGCGTTCCGGGTAACGGTTTCCCACAAGTATCTCTTTGCTTCGCTTCAATTCTTCTGTGATGGTGTCTTTGCTGCACATTCGATGTGCACCGTTTGTTAAAGTGTGAGCCAGCGTTCTTTTACAGCTGCGTGGCACAAAAGTTGGAAGTGTATGTATTGACCTGTCCAGTACGGTTTTCTGTATAGTCCTGTCTGGACAAATCCAGTTGTTACTCTTCTTACCCACAAATGATTTGTCAGCTTTTACCGTTTATTTTTGTGCTGAACCTGATGACGAATAAATCGAAAACAAAGGTTGGCTCTGAAATCACCGCTCGAGGACTAACAATAAAAAGGCATTATACACGAACTTAAACTGTGCAAATCGCTCAAACGCTTCAAAACTTAATCACTATATTAAGTTCTTCGTTAGATTTGCCGAGACAGAAGCGTCTGTCGAATTTTCCCTTACTGCATTTAAGCAAACTATTACCAAGAAGCATGCCTAAAAGCACTCATACGGCATCAAATCCGTCCTACAAAGAGCAGCTTGATGTCTCACGCGGTCAATCTTATAGAAACGATTAAATCCAAGCTGGCTGAGACTAAACGAATTATATCACAGAGAAAATTCGCTCTGAACAATCTTTGCGATGAAGAACGCGTCTGTTTTCTTACGTACGTAAAGAACGTAACCTCCAAACGGCTAGACAAGGGAACGCTGACTATACAGAGAACGCTGAGCAAGACAAAGTGTCCGGATAAATTCCCGCCAAATCCTGTGAGGTATGAAGGTAACATGTCCAGAGTGTAGCTAGATGCCTTACGAATGCAGGCACATCCATTGGGTCTCAACTTCTGTCACCGAAATAAGAAAGACCATAGACTTGAAATAGAAACTCAGTTTGAACACCTCACTAGCCAGAGGAGAGACTTAGTACCAACTTCCATTTCCGAACTAAAGCGTTTTAGATCAACTTTGGTGAAAGCTGTGTTAGGAAGGAATAAACGATGCGAACAAGCCAGGACCTCATCGCCGCGGCAAGCGATGCAAACTCACCCGCCCTGATTGGGGCGAACAAAGAGCCAACCGGGAGAATCGGCCAATGAATGCGAGGGCGTCGTTCCTTGATCTGCGGTTAGTTGACTTTTCCAGAGGTTTCCACATGCGCTTTAAATACCATTCACGAACTTTCCATTTCACCTTTACAATGAACAGTGTGATTCACTAATACATCCATGTTGGTCTGCTCGTCCGATCCGGTCTTCTCTCTGTCCTGTGGGGGGCCAGCGACTTCGGGTTTTGGTTGGGAATCAAGCGTCCATTCAGGCGAGGGACGAACGCTTCAGCTGGCGACGGGTTGAACCCTAATCAAGATGCCCATATCAACTAACGAGCTCAAGGCCATTCTGCTGCAGCAATTAGCACAATTTGAGGCCTCCCAACTCAGGCTGATCGAAACGCTTACGCGACAACTCTCAATCCAGACCGGTTCACTGTCTACAACCGTCAAGACGTCCGCATCGGTATACGCCAGCACTAACAGCATTACCGAATTTTCGTACTACCCTGATGCTGGCCTCACTTTTGAATCTTGGTTCAAGCGTTATGAGGATGTGTTCCGCGTTGAACTTGGAGATCATGATGAGGATTGGAATGTCCGATTGCTGTTAAGGAAATTTGGAACAGCAGAGCACTCCAGGTATGTCAACTCTATTTTGCCTACGAACGCTAGAGACTGCACTTTTGAGGAGACTGTCAAATGCTTGGGCCAAATAGTTGGAGAGCAGTCATCCATCTTCAACACGCGATATCAATGCCTGAAGATCACCAAGATGGACGCTGATGACTACGTCACTTACGCTGGCATCGTCAATCGCGAGTGCGAAATTTCGACATCAAATCCATCACGACAGATCAGTTCAAATGCCTGATTTTTATCTGTGGCCTACATTCTCCACGGGATGCAGAGATTCGCACCAGGCTGTTGAGTAAACTTTAACAAGACCAACAAATGACTCTACAGACCATAACTACTGAATGTCAACGATTGCTGAACCTCAGGCATGACACGCTTATGCTGGAGAAGCAACAATCAAACCCAAGTCTTAGTGTATTATAAACCACCTCAAAGAAACCGATTCTAAGTGAAACAGGCCATGAAAAGCCCAGAGAGATTCCCAAGCCCCCGACTGCCAGTTGGAGATGTGGTGAGTGGCATTTTGTTCGAGTGTGTCCATTCCTGAAACATGTTTGCCACAAAAGTCATAAACGGGGCCATAAGGAAAAGCACTGCCGATCCAGACTGCAGTTTAAGCGTGCTAGACATACGCGACTGAATTCAAATGCTCCCAAAAGATTCAGCAGCTATAGGGCGGTTCAAGCGGCCTATTCTGATGCACATGTGGCTCGCAGAAAGTACATCAGAGTTCACCTGAACGGGCAACAATTGCGTCTTCAGCTAGCTACAGCCTCGGACATCACAATTATCTTCCAGCAAAAGTTGGCAGTATTTTGGCGCTCCGTCAATCAGCCGAACGACACGTGTTGCACTTAAAGCTTCAGGAGGTCAACTTAATCTTATTGGTGAGCAGCAGTGTGAAATGGTTTTTGGCGCTGCTCGGGCAAACGGTGTCGTGTACATTACGGGGCTGTCACATTTGAATCTGCTTGGACTCGACTGGATCCAAAAGTTCCGCTTGTTCGTCGTTCCCCTGAGACAAGTCTGCAATACCCTTCGGCTCGGATATACGGGACCATCTTCGGAAAGTGACGAACCAAATAGCAACCTGATCGAGCAGCTACGAAGGAACTTCCCGTCTGTGTTTCGCAACGACTTGGGAAGATGCACAAAGATCAAAGCAAGCCTTACTCTCAAAGACGGTGCCAAACTGGCATTCCGACCCAAAAGACCTGTACCGTACGCTGCGCTTCCGATTGTTGATGCGGAACTTGATCGTTTGGTTCGGGCCGGCGTCATCCAACCTGTAAACTATTCAGTGGGGGCAGCACCTATTGTTGTCGTCAAGCCGACCAATGGAACCGTTCGTATCTGTGCTGAATACTCTGCGGGATTAAATGTTGATTTGAAAATGCACCAGCATCCTTTGCCAGTCCCAGAGGATTTATTTGCCAAGCTCAGTGGTGGCACCTCCTTTGCAAAGCTAGATTTATCAGATGCTTATCTTCAGATTGAAGTCGACGATGCTTCAAAGGAGTTGCTGACATCAATACGCACCGAGGTCTTTACCAGTCAAACCTTTTGCCGTTTGGTGTCAAATCAGCTCTCGCGATTTTTCAACAAATTATGGATACGATGTTAGCTGGGTTGACAGGAGTTTCAGCTTACTTGGACGACATAATCAAAGGGCTACCTTTCGAGAGCTGACGGAAAGACCGCAAGCACTTCTCCACCGCGTTACTGACTACGGTTTCCACTTGAAAGCAGAAAAGTGCAATACTGGCATGAAGTGTTTAAAGTATCTTGGCTTCATCATCTACAAGAATGGTCGTCGTCCGTATCCTTCCAACATAAGTGCCATAAAACAGATGAGCCCACCTGACAATGTCGCGAAGCTCAGACCATTCTTGGAGTTGATCAGCCATTACAGCTCTTTCGTGCTCGAAATGCATCGGCTACGAGGACCGTTCAACGAACTTCTGGTAAAGGATCGCAAATTTGTGTGGTCTCCTGAATGTCAAGCCGCATTTGATAATGTCAAGTCTATATTGTGTTCTGACCTATCGTTAACGCATTTCAATCTGGAGCTGGAGATCATAGTTGCTGCTGGCGCGTCGGACTACGGAATTGGAGCAGTCATATCCCATATTTTCCCCAATGGTTCGGGAAAAGCTGTGGCACATGCAGCCAGATCACTCACCCCAGCGGAACACAACTATGGGCAGATCGAGAAAGAAGCTTTGGCTATCGTGTTTGCAGTCAAGAGATTTCACAAAACGCTCTATGGATGAAAATTCCCGCTGTTCACTGACTACAAACCCTTGGTCGCAATCTTTGGATCAAAGAAAGGCATTCCAGTCTGCACGGTCAGTCGTCTCCAACGCTGGGCATCGGTTCTACTTGGTTATGACTTCGTCATCAAATATCAATCTACGCACAACATTGATTAAGCGGATGCGTTATCTCGTTTAATTGGTACACAACATCAAGAACCAGAGGATTTGGTAGTTGCTCAAATCTCCGTAGAATCCCAAATACAGCAAGTTGTGTCTGACATTTTCGGGGCCTTACCAGTAACGTTCGTAATAGTGCCGGAAGAGATTCATCACGATTCTACCCCACAAAAGTGGTCGATTTCCACCTCAATGGCTGGCCTAAGAAAGTTACAACGCCGGAGCTTCAACAATTCCACCAACGAAACGAAGCACCATCAGCCGTCAGCAATTGTTTACTGTTCTGAGATCGCATCGTCATTCCTCTCATCCTTCAAGAGAGAGTCTTCCGACAATTTCATACTGGCCACCCAGGAATGAATCGCACGAAATCGCTGGTACGAAGCTATGTGTATTGGCCCTATATGGATTCCCAGGTCAAGAATTTAACGAAGAATTTTTCTCGATGTGCCAGTGTATCTAAACAGCCAAGGAAGACGGAATTGCAATCCTGGCCAATACCATCGGAACCATGGTCAAGGGTACACATCGACTTTGCAGGTCCAATTGACGGTCATCATTTTCTCATCGTTGTCGATGCCCACAGTAAATGGCCAGAGGTGATTCTAATGGTAAGAACCACCGCAGCAGCCACTTTCTCTGCTCTCCGACAGGTATTTTCTTGTTTCGGTGTTTCCCACACGTTGGTCTTGGACACTGGTACACAAATAACCTCCTCTGAATTTGTAGTCTTCTGTCGCAGAAACGCGATAGTCCATATAAGGTCTCACCTTTCAACCCACAATCGAACGGGCAAGCCGTACGCTTTGTGGATACACACAAAATAGCCTTGCTAATAATGAAAGGGGAATGCACCTTGGAGATTGTTGACACATTTCTTTTGACGTATCACACAACTCCAAATCCGCAGGCACCGAACTCACTATCTCCGGCTGAAACTTTGGTTCAAAGGAAAATCCGCCTATCGCATGATGCCCTCAGACCCAGGAAGGATCGGTTACCGTCCCGCAACTATCAGGTGGGGCGTCAGTTCAACATCCAACACGGTGTTCGGAAGTGAGCCTTTAATGTTGGCCAACAAGTTCTGGCGAGAGATTACCGCATCCACTATCCTAAATGGGCTATGAGCCGTGTGCTATACAAACATGGTAACGTGATCTACGGCATCCAGGTTAGGAAGGCACTTTGGGTAAGACAGGCCAATCAGCTGCTAGAGGCAGGGACTGGCGAACAACTGCAAAAACAAGTACCAGCAGCGCAGTTACCTCTGGACATACTGGCTGACGCTGGTGAATCGAAAACTTCCCAACATGCCCCAACACAGCAACCACAACATTCGCCCCGAATCCTAGCAGCACAGAGGCCGAAGTGGCGACGCAAATTCGTGTCACCCATGGAAGTCAAACCCAAGCTGAAATCGTACAACACAACTCAAAGTAGGGAAGTGTTAGGAAGTCATTAGCGATGCGAACAAGCCAGGACCCCATCGCCACCGCCGGTGATCCAAACTCACCCGCCCTGATTGGGGCGAACAGAAAGTCAACCGGGAGAAGCGGCCACTTAACGCGAGGGCGCCGTTCCTTGATTTGCTGTTAGTTGACTTTTCCAGAGGTTTCCACATGCGCTTTAAATACCATTCACGAACTTTCCATTTCATCTTTACAATGAACAGTGTGATTCACTAATACATCCATGTTGGTCTGCTCGTCCGATCCGGTCTTCTCTCTGTCCTGTGGGTGGACCAGCGACTTCGGGTTTCGATTAGGAATCAAGCGTCCATTAAGGCGAGGGATGAACACTTCACGTTGTTTATCAATACCAAAAATAGCCTGTGACGCAACCCCAACTGCTAACAAATGCACACATTGAAGCCGTGAAGGAACTCGTTCGAAGTGATGGCATTATCATCACCAAGCCGGACAAGGGGTTTGGAATCGTGGTCATGGATCGCTCAGATTACGTAAGAAATATGGATGCGATCCTGGCTGACACCTCAAGATTTATATAGTGTGAGAATAAGAAGGATTAAACGGATTACACCGAAATGCAGCTAACAAAACCTCTAAAATCGCTTGTCAATGTCGGACATATAACTAGTGTAAACTATGAAAGGCTCAGGCCTGTGGGCTTCATTATTCCCCGACTGTTTGGCCTCCCAAGATATACAAATCAGACACACCACTAAGACCGATTCTAGACATGAGCTAATCGCCATATCATAAGGTCGCATGATGGCAGACCTGTTTACTGAACCCAATCAGAAAATTGATAGCCCCGCTTCAACTAACCGACACCTTCCAGTTTGTGGAAAGCATTGGAAGCATAAATATCCAGACCATCACTGTTCACAAACGTCCGCTTGTTAGAGACGGTTACTTTCCTATGCGCATACATTGACCAACACGGGATAAACCTTGGGACACCAACTGTCCAACTGAAACAGACCAGCTCAGTTGTACGTACAACATACAATTCCAATTCCACAACGAGTTGTACAGAGAAGTGCATGGAGTGGCGATGGGATATCCTTTAGGACCGCAGTTGGCTCATGTGTACATGGGAATGCTGGAACATGGTCCAATAAAGCCGGTCATTTCAGAAGTCAAAGTCTACCGTCGCTACGCAGATGATGTTTTCTGTGTAGTTGACCAAACGACCAACACACAACATATCATGCAATAGGACAACCAAGCCCATCCCAATGCAGCATTCACCATCGAAGAGGCAAATGACAACCAACTGAGTCTCCTGGCTACAAACATTACAAGAAGGCAAGATGGATTTGTCCAGATAGGACTATACAGAAAACCGTACTGGACAGGTCAATACATACACTTCCAACGTTTTGTGCCACGCAGCTGTAAAAGAACGCTGACTCACACTTTAACAAACGGTGCATATCGAATGTGCAGCAAAGACACCATCACAGAAGAATTGAAGCGAAGCAAAGAGATACTTGTGGGAAACCGTTACCCGGAACGCTTCATTGACGCTCACATGCAACAAACAAGTCCGATAGTCGCAAGGCACACCGTCGAGAAGAAAAAAAACTGTTCCTCACCCTTCCATTCAGAGGTGATAACGCGTCAGTGTGTGCGCGACGACCGGTATGAATTTATAAGAAAACATTCAACACGGCCCAGTTAAAACTTATCTTCACAAACAAGTCGCTATTTATTCCTAGATTCAAAGACTAAGTGCCTGGCCATCTCCAATCTATGGTAACTTACCGTTTTACCTGTCCATGTGGGTCTAGATATGTTGGACGCAGGACTAGGTATTTATGCAAACGAATCAAGGAACATCTACCAAGTGGGGTCATGAACAAACAGGATAGAACCAACTTAAGTGCGACCACAAATCATCTGATTAGCACTGGCCAGCAAATGGATAGAAGGACTGCATTTGAGATCATATACAAAGCACCTTTCCAGCAGAACCATCGGCTGCGTGCGCAACTGCTAGCTATGGCAGAAGCGGTATGCATGAGCTAAACAAATCCGAACCTAGACATCCAGAAGAAACACTTCCAAGCGCTACAACTCGCGTAGCCATTATCCAAGCGAGAAGAGTCAAACCTAACCTAGCAATCCCACATGCTCTCCATCACATGATTGCCAGACGCAAATCAATAAATTCGATTCGAATGTGTTTTATGCGTTTTTACTCATTGTACCCCCAAATGATTTGTCAGCATTTTACCCTTTTTTCTGTACCGAGCATGATGACTAATAAATAGAAAACAATTGTTTGCTCTGATATCACCGCTTGCGTTTCGCTCGAGGATTAGCAATATGCTGCTTATCATTAGAGTGTTTGCCTTTTAATTTTTCATATCCCTTATGTTTAGTATCTAGCTGTTCACAAATATTCATCCTACGTATTGCACCCCGGCTAAATGACGTGGGTTTCTTTCCATTATCTAATGTTTTAGGATGATGAACAAAGATTTTTATGGTTTTCCCACGCGCATTTTATTTCTGACTACGTGGTATTCCGCTTTTTGCACAACTTACACACTTCTGTTGCATTCTGTGGTGCCAACACGCTTTGGATTTCAAACATTGAATTCACTTTGAATGGGGCGGTTCCTAACCTTAACACAGACCTTGTGATTAATTGCTCTTAGATGGTTTCAGTAGTATAAGTCGGCGCTTTGTTCCCACGCAACCTCTGTCGTTTGCATGAAGTCTTAGATGCTGCTGAGGTTTCCAAACACATTAAGGAAAGCGTACCGTTATCGGAGTTGTGATTTGCAAGTCAGATATCTGAATCAATGCAAAAAGTTCCCTAATCACCATTAGAAAGCATGTGAAATGCATATACTGCTGTTTCACCCAGGCTTATAGAATCGGCGTCAATCGGATATGCAATTAACAAACAGGCACACACGCCTGAATCTTTTAAAACTTTTCGCAGTTAACAGCTATAATTGTGCGTCAAAGCCTTGCGTCCCTTCTAGTAGGGTATTGTAAACTAGTTTAATTCATCACGCGGCTTCACGAGTGCTGCGATATTGGCTAGGTTCTCTGCCTTACCTTACGGCTGGCAGTCCGTTTGATGGTAGCTTGGATCCTAAACAAATCTAATTCCCGCATCTCAGTTCTAACCGATTGTCAAATGAGCTACCATTGGATAAGAGACTAAGAGTTCCGTCGCAAACACACTTCACAGAAGCAGGTTGGTGTAACTAAAAAGGAGTTAAAATAAACCTTTTGAGGTACACCTTACGTCTTGCTCATACTATTGAACAACGGATTGATAGGGGTTAACGTTTCATTGAAAATTCTCGATTAACAATGTCATGAGTTGTGGTGCTTTTAGCAACTTTTCCCTTGTGACTGAGCGGGTACTTCGTTATTCATTTCAGCAGAGACTTCGGCAAATAACATTTTGCTCTTCCTAGTTAATCGTTTGCAATTGTTTCAGAAAACCAGTAGGGGCTGGGACTTAATATATGTGGGAGTCCGTCTTCGTCCTGTGTTCGTTCACCTTGGTGTGTTGATCCGACGGAAGTTATCTATGATGGCAGTGGCAGTAGTTTAATGGGAGTTTTGTTGAGTGCCCTAATTTGCTCAATTCCTACCATCACACAATACCAGGTCCTCTCCATACAAAGAAACGGTTCGCATTAAGTAGAAACATGCCGATGCTCAGTCCTTCTTTTCCTGACCATGATGTTGCGTTCACTTGAGGTTGCTCTTGCTTCGTTCAAAGACGAGCACAGTGGAGCATTCTTCATTCTACTGGATGGCTTATGGGATAGCTTTTGATTTTCGCCAGCGTGACACGATTTGCTCGTTATACCTTCCGTTTAGTCGCCATAATGCCTATGTAGTATAACGCAGTGCCCCTGGTGGGTGGATTTGACAGAATGGCTCAATTCACAGACTGACCGCGTATTCGCTATCGTCGTGTTAATTGAGGGAATGCGAGGAGGAAAAAGTGCACGTTACTCAACTATCAGATAGGCTATTTAGGCACAAGCGGCGCAGTTGCGGATCGCCTCAGTAGCGCAGCGATCACTCCTTTTGTTACCACGTCCGCTTACTTCGAAGATGACTTCTCTTCATCCTAATCCAACAAGCGCTCTACTGGTGATGTTTTTAACATTGTTGGAGTATTGAGTGTCGAGATAGCTATACGAGTATTAATACAAAGACCGGGTAGTGATGTCAATCCGTTAAGGAACAAAGAGTCATTTCCTACTGCACACAAATACGAATCCCTAGTTTTCTGTAACGCATTTTTATTGCTTGCTTCTTGAAGTCATCTTCCTAAATTTATTAACTCGCGCTGGTTGTTTATACGATGCGGTTTAGTTCACTTCTCTCCAGGCTGGAACAAGTATGGGGTTTGTTCACAATAACCCAAAACAAATTCGGGCTGTACATCCGGCTCGTGTAAGCATTTGCAACTTGCAATGGCGGCGCTGATTGGCTTTCCAATCCACTGGCCGCAGGTCGATTTCTCTCGCTTAACCTATCAGCTACCATCGCATGAAGTGAACATGGTTTGAAGCAAATTTACACGCAAACTTTGTCCACGAAACACTTTGGCTGGTAAACCTGAAAACTACTTCTCATCTATCCTTTCACTTGCATTGTACATTGCATGTTGGTGGACTGATAGTCTACTGCAGGAATTGGTCTAGTTACTGGTCGCGAACATTCTGGATGAGTCACAACCGCTCGGGACATACACCGTACTCTGATGGCATGAAGCTCCCAGTGATCAAATGAACCCGATTTTTATTTAGGGATAAACAAGCGGTATAATTCATTCCAAGTTTACAGCTTGTATGCAATTTCTTTCAAGTTGGCTAGGATTGGCTGGGATCTTCAGGAAATCACCGAAATTGTGAAGCAGGAATCACCATCATTTCATGTCTGCTGTAGTTGTATTGCTGTGAGTGATCCAAATCGACCCAATTGAAGTCTCTAACCCAATCGACGAAATTCAGGCGAGGTCCGGGACAGCTTTATCACGGGGGATAATTTATTCGCACCCAGCGCTTACCCTGAATTTAGCCATGTTAGCCCTTGTTACTTACACAGGCAAATGCTGAATGAAACTGCGCGTATAACTACTGACTATTAAGTGTTCAATGGCAATCAGTGCGACTAACGATGCATCACATAGTAGAGCAAATCTGACACGAAGTGAGTGATCCGTGCAACAAATTTAAAGCCAAACTGGAAAGTGACTCAAGATTACATGTTCTGTGAATAATTCCCAACATATGGATTAGCTGAAATGAGTAATTAGAGCATAATGTAAACGTACAAGCCAGTAAGACGAATATGAGGATACTGACAACAAAAGTTGGTGAGGCGATGCCATTTGTTGATCACAGTGAGAAGGAGGCTGTAGTGAACGTGTTCAACAGACACGCAGAAGAGGCGTTGCTAGCTGTGTGACGTGGTCGTGTGTTTCCAAGGTTGGTACGCTTGGCGGATACTGGTGTTGAAGACCGAGGGAATGCGCATCACCGACAAGCAACAATAGGGCGTGCCGATCGTTGGATGCTTCTCCGGATTGGGGTTCGACTACTCTGGCTTGGGAGCAGCTGGGATGAACCAGTAAAATACCATTAAGGATTATTCTACTCATCTGTAATCTTAACATTCACCCTCACAGTCTTCAAATGCTATACAGATATAAATACTGTGTACTAGGATTAGAAAACGTAGAAACCAGCCAGTGTCCTTTGCAGTGGTAAGAAGCCCTATGGCAGTGAAGGTTGGGTTGCTCCATATCCCAGTTAGTTTGCAAGTTCAGACGGTCTGCTTCCGTCCCCATGGCTCAACAGCACAAGCTGCCGGCTAGTTGGCGTAAGCTGCTAGCGGTCATAGGTTCGATCCCCAACAGGGGACCGAGGGAATGCGTAAGACTAACCAGCCCCAATGGGGCGAAACGCTCGTCTGGTGCTTTGCTGGATTGGGATTGGACTAAACTGGCTTGTGAGCAGCTTGTATGAACCATTAATATAACACGTTAATGTGCGTCAATATTGTCCTTGAGTAGATCAGTACGGCCCCGACATGCGTCCACTGTAGGTAGTAGAACATGTTTTGTGACAGTTCTCATGGACTGCAATGTTGTGACGCAGACTAATGTCCTAGAGGCCTGTTCGTGGGGACCGCTGGGTGGGAGTTGCGTCACACTCTTCTGCTAGCTAAGAGCCAAGACACAATTCTGCGTGATTTGGTTCACTGACTCGTGGCGCACGGCTCGCTGCCTCTGGGGTGTACATGATGTTAAAGTCGCTGGCTGAGGACCCGAGTCGTTATCCTTTCAGGTGTGGACGATCTGACAACATCCTAGTCCTCCCCCAAAATATGGATAACGCCGACAATAACAAATCCATGCTGCATCGGCCGTCATGTAGTGGCACCAGTAAATACTGCCTTGGCTTCTGCATACAGCGGAGTGGGTAAGCAAAATAGGGCTACCGCAGACGCATCCCCTCTTTCTTCTTCCCTTGCCCATCCTCTCCCGGTCCCCATTACAATTAACCCGCCATTTCTTCCAACCCAGGTCACCACACGAGCGATTGGTTAGCGCCATCATATGCCTGCGCGCAAAGCGCTCAAACTTGGGTGCTGGAACGTGCGCGCGCTGCTCGACGTACTGCACTGGTCGTGATGGTACTCACAAGTTACGGGTCGACATTGCCGCAGATAGAGAGACTCGGCTGGTTGAGGAATGCAAATTGCATGAGGCTGGGGCGTGGCATGCGCTCCACTGCGTGGGAAGCGCCACAGCGCCACGTGAATCTGGGGTCAGATTTGCACTATCAGACCGCACAGATAGCCAGCTTGTGGGAGAGCCAATTAGCATCCTCCCACCATTGATGATACTTCGTCTACGAATTGAAAGCGGTAAATTTGCATCTTTTATTAACATGTGTGTTCCAACCATGTGTTATCCTGATACGAGGGATCAGTTTTGCACTCAGTTGTTCTCCGTGCTACGCTTACTGCCGTACGGCTGCACTTTTTCTCCTCTCTCGCTTCACTCGTTGGGGTCACTCCAGTCCTCCACACACATTCTTGTGCGTGTGCTCGTTCGAACCAGTTTGACGAGTGCTACTCATTGCTTTCCTTGTTTTGGATCTACTTTAAGTGGATCACACTGTTACTCCCGTTCTCCGTTTCGGCACATTCTTCGTCAAGTGTTACTTGTGAAATCACATCACTCCTGAGCTTTTCGAGGATAATTTTGGTCTCATTAGTTAGAAAAAGCCGAGGAATCTCAAACGACCCTGTAACTAACCCTACAGGCGGCAGTATAACAAAGTTACGAGACATTTTGCGTCATTCACCTACAAAACATCGAGTCCAAAGCACTTAGGGTACTTTGCCAACGTCCCGCGTGCGTCGTCGTGCAACGCGACCCCATCAATACACGCAGCGCTTTCGTGTGCTTGTGTGCGCACCGCTGAATCCCACTACCTGCGCGCGGCCGCAAGAGCGAGACATTGAGACAGCCACTGTCTCGGCGGACTGACCTTGACGCCGGATCAATCAATCCAGGGTCCTGGACAGGACTAACCATCAAGCGTTCACGTGCCCTGATGAGTACAAATAACCGAGCCGCGGTGCCGAAAGGCGTCTGTGAAACGTGCAATATGGTCAAAATAAGACTTTTCTGTGGAGTTCGCCAAACCTATTTCCATGCGAAATGCGGGAAAATCATACCAAGCGAGTGCGGGCTGATCAGCAGCAGGCCTGACACATTTTGGTTCTTTGCGAATTGTAATACTGTCTCACTAGTTTAAATCGTAATTGCACTGTCCCGGAACTATGAAAGATTTGCAGACGTAGTTTAGAATATCCTGGGCACCAAAATAGCTTCGGTAAGAACAAGCATAGCAGAATGTCTGACACAGGCCCCTCCGCCTAACTCCATTGCAAGCCAACTCAACAAGCCGAATGGTACACTAATAAAGTTGCACCTGCAAACACTACCAATAAGCCAAATTGCCCAAGCGTTCCCGAACAACTAACACTCAGCCCACATGCAACAATTTCTCCCAAATCCATTTCCTTCCACCAGACATCGCCGAAATACAAGAAACACGCAAGTTCCAGTGGCAGCTGGGCCATTATTGTATCAAAGTGCATTCCAGAATTAGACGCTCATGTTTCTTTAACCACACCTATAACTAGTGTGAAAGGCATCTTTGCACGGATGCACAGGAAATCTCTAGATCCAGACTCCCAAGAAAGATACTCAGAAACAATTTGATGCTCTATCTATAATATGTACCAACGTTCCTGAGTCAACATTGAATTCTTTGAAGGGAATCAATGGAATACCATAAGTAACCTCCTCGGTATTCTGACTAAACCCTCCAACTTGACGAGGATCACCATCCAGCTGAATTCCAAGCACTATGGCGAAGCCAGGCTTCTTCGGGTTGTGTTAAACTCTGTCGATGAGGTGGAAGCTGCGTTCTTTTCGACTTCTCGTTTCCAGAAAGCAATCGGTCTGGTCCGCGTCTTTCCAGACGTTCCCTGGAATGAGCGCAAGCGAGCGAGGCAGAGCTTAGAAGAGTTTTGGCTAAATACCGTAGCCAGAACCGCTTTTGTCCACTGCGTCCCACATTCTCACGAACACGATGTGTTCGAAGCAAAGACACACGACCAAAATCACTGGCACTATATTCGTGAGACCCTTTTCTTGAATGACGCTGTTGCTACTTCCATTTCGAGATTGCCAAGATCAGAAAGCTACAAGGGGTGCGGCCCAAGGATAATTAAGGTTGTATTACAAACTAGGCAGATGGCACTTACGCTACTGGAACCCTGGCATCCACTTCGGAACAGGCTGCCGACCGAGCTCCTGTTCAAAGATGCAAGCGAAACTGGCATTCGACTTAAAGCACTAAAACAGCAGGCAAACGAATTAGTGATCTTATACGAAATTCACACCGGAAGCAATTCTGAAGGAAGTGAGGATCTTCCTGTGCAATCCTGCGGCCACTCCCCACGCATTGTGCAAAATGAGTTGTTAGAGGGGCTAATCACAATGCCACCGAAGCAAATTCCAAGCGACTCGCGGATAATACCACAAAAACGGCTAGCGGCCCACCATACAACGGTCGGCACAACCTATCATCCTAGCCACATGTGTCTCGGGTCGTTGCTGAGAACCGAAACACTTTCCTGCCTGTACACGAATGCCCAAGGCCTTCTCAGCAAAATCGCCAAGCTTCGGTTGCGCCAGCCAACAAACGCTTGGGATCTCATTTCTATAACCTAGAATTGGTTGCACTCAGGGATTACGGGTGTAGAGCTCGCGATTAAGGGTATGTCCTTGTTCCGCCACGATAGTCCCAGGAAGGGAGGTGGCACTATCCTGTACTATCGTAACGACTCACAATGCGAACCACTGGATGATCCGGAGTGCGTCCGTCACGGCCCGACGACCACGTGCACACAGACTGCACTGCGTGCGAGTGATATAGCTGGGTGGACGTCCCCAGAGAGTGGTGACTCTCATCAGATCGGCTATCACTGTACGCCAGCATGACATGCGTGGAGTGCGCATGACACTGCACTGGACGGAGCTGAGAGTGGTACTGATCACAAGTTGGTATGGAGCCAATTGTACACATCGATAATAAAAATATTTATTTACATATTTTCGTGGATATTTGTTTTACTGGCCTCCGAGAATTGGTGGAATTTTGACGTTCGTCACTTACTTACTTCTGAGAAGGGTCCTGAAACTGCAGTATGCGATGGCTACCCTCATTGGCGATGCTAGTCGGAGAGCTGTGGCACCGTATCCGTGAACACAGCAAAGCTTCTGCAGCGAAGCGATCGAGCGCGCAAATTGTAAGCCGTCTGATTGCTTCGGTGTTAACAATGAGACCATTGGCGTATGGTGTCGGAGAAGAATAAAGCATTCACTGCACATGTGGACGGCCCTGTCGATACAAGGAAGCAGAGTCGGTTTCGAAAATTTCGACGGCGAATGACCCGAGATCTCCGTCGAATCAAAAATGCAGAGTGGACGGCAAGGGCGAAGTAGATGTCATGCTACGCCGAACCCCGCTGGCGCAAGGAATTCATTGACCTACACAAAACCTTTACAGCTAAAGCTATAGACTACTCACTACCGGGAAATTTCCCTGAATGCATTTCCTTGTCAATTGCAGGTGCCTCCTATTGCAGCCGCTCGCCTGTAACTACAACGCATCAAACGCGTCTTTCGTGATTATCGCCAGTATCACTTCCGCATTGGACTTTGCATCTGTATTGCCACACGAACAGAAGGCAATTAACGGTGATTTCAACTCACCGAAAATACGTGGGTCACCTCACCCATCGTCAATCTTACACACGTTTTTCTTCCTTCCATTAGAGCACGGGCCTGGACTCACCAGTCCAAACTTGTCGGTCAATGGATTGGACTTATTATTCACACTGGGGGTATCCAACACACACACACACATCGAGACCTTGGACAGTGTCCCTAGGAGGGACAACGCAGTTTCCTCAATGAAATAGTCACTAAAGTTGCTTCTAACCAGCGATGTGCGACCGATAAAATAATATGTGAGTACCTTATACAGTTAGTCTCTTTTCCGAATGGGATGTATTCATCCTCTTTATTAATGTATGCACCGATGTGGAACGGTTTTATAAATAACTAAATAAATAAATGGCAT
>OX104063.1:172732084-172948794 GCA_944474145.2 Dicrocoelium dendriticum
GGTTGTGCTAAACTCTGTCGATGAGGTGGAAGCTGCGTTTTTTTCGAGTTCTCGTTTCCAGAAAGAAATCGGTCTGGTCCGCGTCTTTCCAGACATTCCCTGGAATGAGCGCAAGCGAGCGAGGCAGAGCTTAGGAGAGTTTTGGCTAAATACCGTAGCCAGAACGGTTTTTATCCACTGCGTCCCACATTCTCACGAACAAGATGATTTCTTAACAAAGACACACGACCAGAATCACCGGCACTATATTCGTAAGGCCCTTTTCTTGAATGACGCTGTTGGTACTTCCATTTTGGGACTGCCAAGATCAGAAAGCTACAAGGGGTGCGGCCCAAGAATAATAAAGGTTGTATTACAAACTAGGCAGATGGCACTTACGCTACTGGAACCCTGTCGTCCACTTCGGAACAGGCTGCCGATCGAACTGCGGTTCAAAGGTGAGAGCGAAACTGTCATTCGACTTAAAGCACTAATACAGCAGGCAAACAAATTATCGATCTTATACGAAATTCACACCGGAAGCAAGTCTGAAGGAAATGTGGATCTTCCTGTGCAATCCTGCGGCCACTGCCCATGTATTGTGCAAAAGGAGTTGTTAGAGGGGCTAATCACAATGCCACCGAAATCAATTCCAAGCGACTCGCGGATCATGCCACAAAAACCGCTAGCAGCCCACCATACAACGGTCGGCACAACGTATCATTCTAGCCACAAGTGTCTCGGGTCGTTGCTGAGAACCGAAACACTTTCCTGCCTGTACACGAATGCCCAAGGCCTTCTTAGCAAAATCGCCGAGCCTCGGTTGAGCCAGCCAACAAACGCTTGGGATCGCATTTCTATAACCGAGAATTGGTTGCACTCAGGGATTACGGGTGTAGAGCTCGCGATTCAGGGTATGTCCTTGTTCCGCCACCATCGTCCCAGGAAGGGAGGTGGCACTATCCTATACTATCGTAACGACTCACAATGCGAACCACCGGATGATCCGGAGACGTGGGTCACCGGTTCGCCATGGTGTCGTTTGTGTCTCAACCACAACGATAACTGCTTCGTGGCAGTCGTATATCGCTCTCCATCGTCCACTCCAGAGATGGATTCCAACTTAAATTTATCACTGACAAAATGCTTACTTCCAACTTATAGCCGCTTTCTTATTTCTGGCGATTTCAACGTGCACAACTTGGAATCCTCGGTATATCCCAGCTAAACATACAAGGCCGAACTGCAAGACCTTATCGCAGGTGTCCCGCTCTACAATCATATCAGCTTACCTACCAGGTACAGAGCTGATAACAAACCATCGGAAGTTGACGTCGTCCTTACAAATAAGGAACTCGTGATCGACAAGCCATTTACAGACGCCCCATTAGGGTTAAGCGATCATGTTACCATGTGTTTTACGCTGAATATCCTGTGAAACACACAGAACTAACACGTAATATCACACATTACAACATCCTAAACAACCTAGTTGAGACGACCAATTGGGAGTTCCTGAAAGGTGGCTCACCTGATAGCGCCTGGATGCAGTTTTTGGACGCTTCAGCAATCTACTTGCAACTGTTTCGGAAAAAAGAGGGTTCGCTCCACCAATCCCTCGTTTTATCAGAAGTAGAACGCGCAAGCGCATGTAAATAAAAGATGCAGCTTGGCACACTCATAGAGCTCGTCCTTGTTCAGAAATATGGAGCGACTACGTAACCCCTCGCAACCACTGTAATCTGCTTGTCCGTGAGAAAAGACTATATCACCAACAACATTTGGCACGTAAACTTGCCAACCACAAAAGCTCCTAAACAAACATGTTAACACCATCCAGATAGTGAAGCCCGGTATCCGCCACTTAACACGCCAGTCGGAGTGGCACAGAGTGCCGAAGTGGCGGTCAACGCCATACGAATGCATTATGCCCCCACCTTCCAGATGGACGTCCCCCAGTGTTACATACCCGCATCCCTATCCCCAACTTCAACACTTACTAACGTCGATTTTACCGCCACAGCTGTGTTGAAGAAAATGTTCTCACTACGCATCTACAGCTCTTCTGGAATCGACTATATTCACCCAAGGACGCTGAACGTAACGGCAACAACACTGGCCGGGCCATCATCACATTCCTTCCGAACCTGTTCGGATAAACAAATTGCGCCTACCATGTAGAAACATGGCGTAATCACTCCCATTTCAAAATTGGTAATCGGTTAGAACCCACCAATTATCTCTGAGTGGTCCTATTTCCTGTGCTGTCAAAAAGGATGAAGGCAATCATCGCTACGGCTTTAGTAGACCATCTTGAACGCCACAACATCATAGCACCCGAGCAACATGGTTTCCGCCAATACCGTTCGTGCACGGCCAACCTACTAATTGCACGAAGTAGTTGGACGGAAGCAGCCGATACAGGCACAGAGTCACAGACGTCATTTACCTCAACTTCTCCAAAACCTTCGACCGCTTGGACAAGGGCATTCTGCTTCACGGGCTCGAAAGCTATGGAGTTGGTGATCCAGTCCTTGGGTGGATCAGGAATTTCCTGCATGAGTTCGAAATGCGCTGCCGGATCCGATTTATGTCATATGTGGAGTCCCACAAGGATGAGTTCTGGTACCGCGTCTGTTTCTCGTGTTCCTTAACGAGTTTACGCCTTTGTTACTTCAAATTAATTGCTGTTCGCTGAAGATGTTAAGATGTGGCGGACCATGGCCGATCCAGCATATCACGATGCATTTCAGCGAGACCTGGACAGAACGTATGAGTGATCACTCCACCATCTGCTCCAGTTCAATGCGGGGAAGTGTAAGTTGGTTCACATTCGCCAACAATCGAACACCACAGATAAGCTTGGAGATCATGTCCTGCAGGTGGTCACCCAGGAGCGGAACATTGGGGTACTAGTTCAGGCTGATCTGGGCTGCTAAGAACAATCTGAGTAGGCGTCAAAGACCGGGAACCAACACGTTGGCATGCCGTGGAGGGCATTTGGGCGGTTTGATTCCTCTGTCTGTTCGCATTTGCTTAACATCTACGTGCGGCCTCATGTGAAATACGCAATCCAGGTGTGGAAGCACTGGCACAAGCAAGACTTTGCAGCACTCGAGACGCCTTAGCAACCAGTCACGAAGCACGTTAAAGGATTGTTCAATCTTCCTTATCGACTTAGACTGAGGACCCTAAAATTATACATTGGCCGGTATCGGCGCCTACGTGGTGACCTTATTATGGCCTGCCAGATTCTAAGGAACCCCAACCACCTCTGCCGTCACCTACTACAACTGAGCCACAACACGAATTTGAGGGGTCACCAGTTCAAGTTAGCCACGCATTACCGTCGACTAAAATGTCGATGGAGCTTTTACTTTCTTTGTGTTTCAGCCTTGGAAAGCCCTCCCAAATTATCTTATTTCCGCCCCCACTTTACCTGTGTTAAAAAACGCCTTGATGTTGCCCTAATCTACCTAGCCTACGAGATGTAACCTGTGTGACTCGACAGACGATATAACGCGACGAACGTTGCGCAACCAGAAGTAACCTAAACAACTGTGACAGGCGCTTTCTGGGCGCCTCTGTGTTAACACTGTGGCCACTCCACCAAAATGACTTTAATTTTATCCCTTTGTTTTCGATGCATCATGTTGTGGTTCTATTTTGGCCACCCTATGGGACTTACTAAGCATCTGCCTTTTGCCCGTAATATACCATTGTTCCATTGAGGAGCGAAGATATACCTACTGGGCGACTTCAACGCGATGGTCGGGTGTGATGCAGCAGTGTGGACACACGTAATCGGTCCATATGATATCAGCGCAGCCAAAGGAAACTGTGATCGGCTGCTCTCCAGGTGCTTCCGTCACGGCCGGACGACCACGTGCACCCAGTTTGCATTGCGTGCGAGTGATATAGCTGAGTGGACGTACCCAGAGAGTGGTCACTCTCATCAGATCGGCTATCACTGTATGCCAGCTTGACATGCGTGAAGTGCGCATGACACATGCACTGGACGGAGCTGAGAGTGGTACTGATCACAAGTTGGTATGGAGCCAATTGTAGATATCGATGATAAAAATACGTGTTTACATCTTTTCGTGGATCCATATATTGCTCGCTTCCGAGAATTGGTGGAATTTTGACGTTCGTCACTTAGTTACTTCTGAGAAGGGTTCTGGAACTGCAGCATGCGATGGCTACCCTCATTGGCGATGCTAGTCGGAGAGCTGTGGCACCATATCCGTGAACACATCAAAGCTTCTGCAGAGAAGCGATCGGGCGCGCAAATTGTAAGCCGTCTGATTGCTTCGGTGTCAACAATGAGACCATTGGCGTACTGGTGTCGGAGAAGAATAAAGCATTCACTGCATATGTGGACGGCACTGTCGATACAACGCAGCAGAGTCCGTTTCGAAAACTTCGACGGCGAATGACCCGAGATCTCCGTCGAATCAAAAATGCATAGTGGACGGCAGGGAAGAAGTAGATGTCATGCTACACCGAACTCCGCTGACGCAAGGAATTCATTGGCGTACACAAAACATTTACAGCTAAACCTATAGACCACTCACTACCGGGAAATTTCCCTGAATGCATTTCTTTCTCAACTGCAGGTGCCTCCTATTGCAACTGCTCGCCTGTAACTACAACGCAGCAAACGCGTCTTTAATGACTATCGCCAACATCAGTTCCGCATTGGACTTTGCATCTGCGTTGCCACACGAACATAAGACAAGTAAAGGTGATTTCGACTCACCGAAAATACGCGGGTCACCTCACCCACCGTCAATCTTACACAAGTTTTTCTTCCTTCCATTAGAGCAGGGGCCTGGACTCACCAATCCAAACTTGTCAGTCGATGGATTGGACGTATTATTCACACTGGGGGTATCCAACACACACGCACATCGAGACCTTGGACAGTTTCCCTAGGAGAGACAACGCAGTTTCTTCAATAAAATAGTCACTAAAGTTGCTTCTAACCCGCGATGTGCAACCCATAAAATAATATGTGAGTACCTTATACAGTTAATCTCTTTTCCGAATGGGATGTATTCATCCTCTTTACCAGTGTATGCACCGATGTGGAACGGTTTTATAAATAAATAAATGGTATATTCTTCGGCGAAGCGAGGTGCAGTTCAACTAGGTGATCTGCTCAATGTGTACAGCAGGATTGCAAAAAATTATCAATTTGTTCACGCTTTAGACAATGGATCCAAAGCGGGTATTAAAATAATTTGTAGGTTTAAGATATTAAAGGAATTAAAAGGTCAGGAACAATAACACATACAGATTTAAACAAATGTCCAGGTAAAGTAATACGGCTACTCGTGGAACCGTCCCCAGGGGACATGCTTCCATGCAAGGTATTCCCTTGAAAGATTTCGCCCGCACTTCTATGCTGTACCTAGCCACGTGCCGGTGTGGCATAGCAGCATATGAGCCCTCACCTGCCTATCATATGTTGTGTTCTTTTTAGGGCTGCTTTTATACATGTATTATGGGCGATGAAACCTCAGCCCAGTCCGTCATGTGGATCATACAAGTATAGCATTTTTATACGCTAGTCGGTCGGTGGCAATGTGTCAGGCATAGGTAAAGTCCTTTATAATCTGGAAGCTATGATCCGTCACTACATCAGATCAGCCCAGTCGTGGCCAGTAATGCAATCAGGAAGAATATCGAAGAAGAAGATTGGTATGAAAGAGGTACTATATCGTCAATGTAAAAAATAAGTAGGTATGTTTTTACATTAGCGTAAGAATGGATCGAGCCGATCATACGAGCAAATTGTGCGGCTTGACAGCTGGAGACGGATAATTGTGCGAGTTGTCCATGGACAAAAAGTCAAATGGGGGAATCCGCTATTGCCATCACTAAATTCCAGCATATGTTTATGGAGTTAACTGCAGAAAAGAGGGGAAAATGATTAGCATTGCAAAACCAACGTGGAGAAGGGAATCGCAGAACTATATTACGAATTCGTCAATCTGTGGGAAGAATTAGGAAAATAGTTCCCGGCTCACATCAATAAATAATTTTGTTCTCGGTTTTAGACAGGAGACAAATGGTATCATTGCTCCTGATGAGCATGTTCACCCTAATTCTGGGAGCTAGCAAATTTCTAGATAAATGGGAAACGTCAGTTATCACGGCTCTGCATAAAGGAGGTCAAAAACCAATTATTGTGAATTACCGGTCAATCCATTATACTATAATAATCACCGATTATCTGAAACCTGGTACAAAATGGCATGATGAAGTTTGTTAATTTTTCCAGCCTGATAAATATTTCGCGACATGGTCTTCTTGAAAATAGTGTTTCACCACCTGTCAATTCCATTACCCGAACTATAATGAACAATGAACAATGATTTATCACGGGATAAACGCAAGTGCTTGACACGTCCCGTAGGATGGTTGGGGTGAGTACGATGAAATCAATATATATCTGGGTAATCTAAAGAACCTCTGCCGAGATGAATACTTTGATAATTAACATCAGTGTAAAATTAACAAGGCGAACGTAAACATTCAGGAATACACTGTGGTGCAGTGGTCGTTGATATACGGTGTGAGAAAAGTAAAATATGGTCGCTCACTTAGGTCCATTTGGTACATAAATCCTGTTGAAATGCATGCTTGGCGTAATCCACAATAGAGGATTTTAGGTAACAAAATGCTGGGAGCTAAGAGCAACATCTAATCGTTTTTTTAAAAATTCCAAGGTCGGGGAGGATACAACTGAGTCTGGGAGTGCGTTCCAGGGTTGGCAGTCCCGAAGGGAATAGTAATTCCGTCGACACTCTAGACGGCTATATTGTTCCTTCAATTTTAAGCAGTTACCCCAGAGCTGCGTGTTGTGGCTAAGTTTCAGCAAATGGCGGCATACGTGGTTGGGGTCACTCAGTATCTGACACGCCAATATGAGAACACCGCGCAACCTTCGATAGCATCCACTGAAAATTCCCAGCAACTTCAGACTTTGGTGGTAAGAGTGATAGCGCAGGCCGTTTACATTCTTTGTTGCTCTTCGTTGTGGTGCCTCTAACTCATCTAGGTCGCACTTCAATCAAGGTTACCAAGCTTGTATAGCGTATTCCAGATGCTGGCGTACGTAGGACTTGTGCATCATTGGGAAGATGGCTGGGTCAAATCTCCCGAATGCCCTTCGCAGCATGCCGACGTGCTGGTTGCCTCTTTTCGCAGTTGCCTCAGCCTGTTTTGAACAGTTGAGATCGCTCTGTACGATCACACCGAGGGCACGTTCCTGTGAGCTGGTCTACAATCTGTTTGTCCCAAGCAAATATGTGTAGTTATGTCTACGGCCTAATTGTACAACGCGACATTTGTCTGCGTTGAATGGTAGGGTGTTTTGAACTGACCAGTTCGACACTATGATAAGATCGCACTGGAGCCGTTCTTGGTTGTCCGGTCAGCTGACCATACGCCATATCTTGATATCATCAGCGTAAACTAAACAAACAAAAGCAATTGATCTTGACAAATCGCTATTGAACACCAAGAATAGACGAGGTCCAAGAACCGAGCCTTGTGGTACACCACACACCACATCCACTGCATCGGACAGTGGTTCTGGGACCCTCACCTCTAACCGTCGTTTGTGCACAAAATTGCTAATCCAACTCAGGATTGGGTCGCCAATGCCGCAGTCCCGAAGCTTCTGAAGAAGAATTCCATGGCCTAAGCGATCAAACGCTTTGAGAAGTCCAGGTAGATGACGTCGACTTCTGCTCCATCATCAACAGCTTCAGTCCAGATATTACGTGAAATTAATAGGTTAGTATTACATGAACGCTTTTGACGAAAGCCATGTTACTCTGGTGCTATTAAGTTGTGGTTTTCCAGTTACTGCATCAACGCATCTGCGATGATTGTTTCCATAATTTGGATAATACCGAAAGTAGTGTCATTTGACGGTAGTTGCTGGCGTTAGTGCGTTTACCACCTTTATGGATAGGAGTGATGACCCCTCGCTTCCACACTGGTGGAATATTGTTCTCTTTTAGACATCGCTGATAGAAAACAGCAAGTGGTTCTGCTAGATCACTAACTACCGCCTACAGAGCCTTTGATCGGATGTTGTCGACTCCAGGAGAACTGTAGATACGCAAGGCTAACGTTCTTCAACACAGCTTCGCAGTGAACGTTATGTCGTTTAACCCCGACGGTGGAGTAATAGAAACAAGGAGAATATTTGGGCTTGTTACCTGCTGGAAAGTTTGGGAGTAATGAAGCCGTAGGAGACCGACTGCTTCCAATGCCGATCACGTGCATCCACAAGCTGTGACTAGTGCTGGCATCCCCGCTTCATCTTTCGAAGGACGTTAACGTGTCTGTACAGAAGTTTGCGGTTAGTGCAGAATCACTTTATTAACTGCTGCTGATGCGTGACCTTATCTTCGCAGATCAGTTTCACACAGAGGTTACGATGTGTCACGTATGCAGTCCAGGTCTCGGCATTCGAGCAGTCCTTGTGATCACGCCATGCCAAATCCCTCTGGGACATACATTTGCATGCTCTGATCCTCAGAAATGACTTATTGTTTTTGTGTTAGATGGACTTCTGTTTCTATGCCTGCCTTACCAGGGTGCAAAACGTCCTTGTAAATGTTTCCCAGGCAACATCTGGAGGGCATTCGGTTAAGAAAGTCCAAGATGTATCCTTAACAAGCTTAGATAACACATTATAGTGCGTGACAGCATACACTTTATCATCCTCCTTGTCAAGATACTCCGCATAGCATATATTATCAAAGAGTAGAGTAACATGGTCACTAAGACCCAGTGGTGTGCCTGTAACCATCCTGTCAACCATGAGTTCTTCTTTAGTGAGCATAAGATCCAGTATCGATGGCTTGTTAGCAGTTCGAAATCTCGTGGGAGAAGTTACATTGTTGTACGGAGGGTGGCTAGCAATAAGCTCTTGCAAGCAGCCCCATAAACTGCGTACCGTCGGTTGTTGGCGTTTCTATGTCGTGCACGTTATAGTCGCCAGCGAGCAGAATGTGGGTGTAGGACTTATTCAAAGCAGACTGAAAAAGGTGATTCAGTTTTGAGTCCATTTCCGACGTTGAGTATGGTGGGAGATAAATCACGGCTAGTAGACATGTGTCCTTGTTTCGCAACCATGGGCGGTACCAAAGCAAACCAGGAGCGCGCATTTCCGAGTGAACGATAACTGCACATCGGAGATTTGTATTATAGTGAAGAATCACACCACCACCCCTTCCGGTTCTATCCGTCCGAAGTGGCGACATACCGGGTAAATTGCTCTCAGAATCCATTATCTCAAGGTTTATCCAGGCCTCTGTAATAATGATGAAGTCCCGCGGTTGTGAGTCATGGGGTTCTCTAAGTTCCACCAGGTTAATTAGAAGCCTCGGGCGTTGGTGTGCATACAGGGCCGAGTTTTGTTGTTAGGAGTGCGTTGATGTATGTCAACTTTGTGTTAGTTTCTAAGCCGGCTGTTAGGTGGCCGTCCATTAATCAGTTTTTCGGTTTCGGAATTTCAGTCGGTTTGGGGGGCATTATTGAGCGTTCCTGAACAGAGGTTTCACTCGTGCTGTGCTTGGTCCTCTTGTGTGCCGTGAGCACTGTTGTGTCGGTCTCTCCGCAGGACTGTGCAGATAATGCATTTGCAGCGTTTGCAAGTTCCATCGAATTGCTTACGACTTCGACCGTTCGCCTGCCGCCTTTAGCCGGATCTCTGTTGGCAATCTAGCTCGTAACTTTAACCAGCCATCAAACAGAACTTGCGTCATTCCCTCGCAGTGTAATATCACTTTCATTAGTCTAGGACCGCAACCCTTGTAGTTAGGTGATGGCGGAACTCTTGTCAGGGATTTGGCAATAACATTGTCAACAGAGACTGCTTCGCGGATATAGCACCACTGCTCTTGATCATGTGTTTGCGCATCGTGATCAGAAGAATGCAGAAGCTCGGGAACACCATGAACAAATATTGTTTTCTTGCTATCCCTATTAGGAATGCGCGTTGCTCAAGTGCTTCTTTTGGGCGATCTTTCCAAGGTAGATCGGGTAATATGCGCACTCCGCTCGGTGAGTTGCGAAGACGAACTGCTGAGAACAGGACAGCCTCTGCCTCATCTGCTGAGTCTAGTGTTACTCGAAGAATTCGAGGTTCACCAGAGTGCACTGAGGTCGGGTGACGCGCTACGCGTTGCATCATAGCATGCTCAACCCGAATACCAATCGCCTCGCAGATGGAACTCCACTGATTGCGATCGTCTTGCAATTTGCCTTCATTGGTGCCAGGTTTGGACTCGGGAACATTGGTGCACACGAGAGTTAACGCAGTGTGGTTTTGTCTTGCGAGTGTCGGCTTTATAGTTTTTGCCGGAAATCTGGACTATTCATAAGGCACCACTGGATTTGACGGTGAAAGATGCGTTGCTCCAAGTGTGCTCGGAACAAAAGATGGACCTACGTGTGTCGCTCCCGGTGTGTTTGTCGAGGCAATCGATGCATACATTACCTGCCTGTTATTTACACCAGATCGCCTCCGACTCTGAGCTGTCTGTGTCATGGCTGAATCTCCAGGTGAAGCGTCTATGGTTGGAGAAGTGGGAGCAGGCGTATTTGAGGCTTGTCCACTTATGTTAGTGAGGTGGCCCAGTGGATTTAGAGTCATAGACGCTGCAATGCGTTTGGTTGGTCTAGCTCTCTTCTTCGGCTTAGATTCAGAGCTTACTTTGGCTGGTTGAGGTATTGGCGTGGCCATATTTACCTCAGCGGAATCAATCTTAGTATTTACAAAACGTGCGATTATCTGAGTCATTCTATCGCACGTTTTCATGAGTAAAAATGAACGGCTGACAACTGGAACGACTTGACATGTTGAGCAGAACCAAATTGTGTCAACAACTTTGTTTGTCTGTCTTGGACGGATTTGCTTACAAATTGCGGACAGTGCGATCCAATGCAGTTAGAACAGGTTACACCGATCTTTAGGACGTTACCTCAATTTTCTGCGCAACATAGGCGACCTTGAACCACTGGAATACTAGTCGTCCTCTTATCGTTTGCAGCAAGGCCTATCTTTGCACGCACCCTGATGAATGTTCATTGCGCCAGGCGTGACGCATAAACCCGTCAAAACACGCACATGAATTACGCTTTGTTCAACCGCACCAAGGTCAGGCGGTAGATGTAGATAGAGGTCATAACACGCAGACTGTCGGTTTCAGCGACCAATCGACTAGCGGTTGATCACACACACCCACACAAAGCGGCAGCATGTGTTGATCGGCCTGCCTTAAGCGACGATGCAGGTGGAGCGCTGATAAGCGTCACTAGAGCTCTTCAGTTGATGGGCGGAGCAAATTGACTGTAATTTTGTTATGCTGCAACTTGCAGGGATGGTTGCTGTGTAGTTTGGGAGCCCTTCGTTTCTTCTCCCTAATGAGACCAACCTCTTTTCCGAAAACCTTCGGTTAGATGTAGTTACACATGTAGAACTCGGCATAGAATATGCCGAAAACTGGGAACTGGAGCAAGAGTATAATTCACACAGGTTGGTTCCAATAGTTAGGAATCACTGAGCAGAGGTTGTCGAACGGATTCGAACGAGCGCGCACACAATACTGTATGGGGAGAATTAGAGTGGCCACAGAGGGCAAAGCGAGAGCCGAGGCAAAGTGCGGCCGCACGGCATTGCACCAGATGCCTTACATTTCAGTATCTATGGATTCCGGCTATACCGTAGTAACTATATTTCAGAACATACACCAAACATTCGACGGAGTACCTCACAAGTGGTTGTTGCAAAAGTTAGAGGCCATTGCGATCCTGGCTCATTACTAGGTTAGCTATCGTCAGAGCTGTGTGGTCCCCACTGCGTAGTCGTTTTAGGTGACTAGCGCGCTTCTTCATGCCGCGTGCTCTGTCGTTCATTGTTCCTGCTCTACCTAAATGATATCACTGCATCCGCAAAACATGGTCGGTCATTTTTATTCGCCGACGCTAACAAGATCGTCTATAGGCTTTGTCATTCAAAATGACTTTTATTCCCTTGAGTCATTGTGTCACGTGTGATTGCTAAACGTTTCGACTAAGAGATCACGCATCATGGTGCACGGCTGTTCCATCCCCGAAGGATCTATTGCACGAAAACATGAGCATGTCCCTACACAGCTGTCCAAATGTGACCTCGGAAGTAGGTGCTCACATACCTTTAACTTCTGCGAACAGACCAAATACCAAGTAGCACGTGCCAGACAATATGTGTTTAATATATCCAACAAAATCCACAGACTTCATGCCAGAGCTGAGCTCTTAAGCTACTCACCCACCTGGAGTAATGCAGCACAATACATGGATACATGAGCAAGAGTGACAGAATTGCTGTGAAACCCATGCCGTGGTCGTTTGATAAACATCTGCTATGAATTAGCGAGAGCGTAGCAACGAAATTCAGGTTGAACCCATTTAGATGCGACGACTGAAGCATAACTTGTTGTTGATTTAGAAATTGTCACACAAATAGGCCTATTCCGATCTGCTTGCAATCGAAATGGAACACAACTCAACTCGAGCGCTTCGCAACAGAGATTATGCACAGAAAATACCAAAGGCTAGAACAGGCATGCGCTTAGATTAGTTTCTGATCAAATATAGCTGTCTGTGGAATAAAGTGCCAATGGCACTCCGGTCATGTTGTAGTTGCGCGGAAGGTAACGACCAAACGGAAGACTGAAAAGCCCCTAGAACAAGAGTGGACCGAAGCAGGCGCAGACATCATGGAAGAGATCAGATGGCACAACGGAAACCTAACAATATGAGTGGAGAGCGAATCGCGATCAACAAACAGGAACGGGCCTGAATCAAGGAAAACAGAGGCTATTTATCAAAAGGCCAATAAATCAGGCAGAAACGTCTTTGTCGGTGTATCCAGCTGTCACTTCAAGCCGAATAACGCAACCGAGGTCAAGCAACTCAAGAGCTTTAGAACAACTCCAGACTGATTAGAATACGAGCTATGGAGGCAAAGCTAGGGAATCACTGTAAGCATCCAAGGTCTCCAAAGTTGCGGACAACTGACGCACCAATAAAACATTTTGTTCTTCCCAATGTATGTTGCGTTGTGGGGCGGAAACATGGCTGATATACGCGCGAGTGCGTGCAGCTTTTTGAACCGTGGTCGAGTGAAATAAAGATCGTGCTTTCTTGCCGCTTCTTTCTGGTTTCAATGTGGTAACGTGGCATTATTGAGTAACACGCTTTCAAGTTCATTCCTTCATTATACACGTTAGCCAGAGTTGAGAACACCTCAGCCATTGTGCCGCAATACCTAAGAGAGAAAGAGAGACGCAACTCAGGCTCGTCAGCTGTATCAGCAGTAACTAATGGACATTATCCCGGAGAGATAGCATCCGGCTGTTGTGACGCGAAAAGTAAACCTATGCTTTAGAAATGTGGTCGTGGTTGGCTTGGGTTAGTAAACGTGTTCAACATCTTTCGAGCCCCAACCAGGGAGCCGAGGGGCTTAACCAACTTCAACTTCGCACTAATGGTCTTCATTCCTCTTGACCAATCCATCGCTTGGCCTCCCCTCCTCTTCTTCCATACACACCCACGGCGCGCAAACACCGCACGTCACGCCGGTCGGTGTGCTGGCATGCGCAACACGAGGCCCAGACGTCGGAAGATGCTTCGTGAACTAGTGGTGCTGAGCGGTTCACTTCCCCTTCCTGTGCCAACAAGTCGGAGCCGAACACGCTCATTGCTCACGCGCTGTTCTCACCCAGCACATCTCAATGTGTCGTGAAGGCGAAGAAAACATCGCATCATGTTAATTCAGATTTCGTTCTGTTCTCCGAGCTGAACAGTTTCGTTGCAGACGTCTCATCACCAATCGAGGTGACTTCTTCATTGCGTAGTAAGCAAACTGAGTGGTTTGTCCATTCTTGATCGACCAGCGAGTGAGGTTTGAAATTGGCCACTACGATTCACGTCCCGTGACCATTGCTAGTTCGGGCGCCGCCTCTTTTCGACGCACGTTCTGAATGACCCACGTAAATTATTTTTTCGCAGCTGATGGTATGCCGGATCTAAGTCGATGCGCAGGTTTATTGAATTCTCCGTAGAAAACCACGCTTCGAGCAATTCTCTTCGCTTTCGGTTTCACCCTGCGCTAGCACCTCTGTTTTCTTCCAATCAAACATGTGTCCTTCTTCATCAACGTGTGTCGAGAGCAATGATGATGGGTAATGGTTTCGACAGGTTCGCTTGTGTTCTTGTAACCTTGTAGACAATTTTCTCCCCGTCTGGCCTACATACTTCTTATCACAATTTTTGTTGTGTATCCTGCAAATAACGTCCTGGCGTTCGTGCGATCTCGGTTTCCCTTTCGGTCTAGACAGAGTTCCTTTCAGAGTGGCGGTCGGTATGTGAGCTTTTAATAGATACTGAGGGTTGTGGAGTCTAGCAGTCAGTTTTGCTACTTTCTTGATGTAGGGCAAAGCAATCCGTTTTGTCTGCAACAAAACTGTTCAGTTCGGAGAATAGAACGAAATCTGAATATAAAACCCGCGCTATAGGTATTCCGGTTTATTGCTAGCACCATATTGATCTCCAGTGTAGTCGCGATGGAAGCTCTCGAGTTACGTTGATGTGAGTACATTAATGGCTATATTCACATGGGAAAAATTCACCGATGAGCTATTCTAAGAAGGGCCGAAAAACATTTAAGCACCCACCTTTCCTAACCAAAGCTCTCGCCTCAAGCGTCCACTTTCTTGCTATTATGTATATCACATGCCCCGATTTTCCACATATGCACATCGCTCATTCAAGGGCACTGTTCATTCTGTACAAATCGATCTGTGCCGCTACAGAAAAAATTAATGTGATCATGAAAAATGCACGCATTATTATCATTGTTATTATTATTAAAAGCGGTGTATAGACCCAACTTGCAGCTGCTGAGGAAGCCGATAGATGCTACTTCAGGCTCTGCCTGCATACAGACTGCAGACATGATGCAGATCTGGCGAACGCACTTCGATTGTCACTAGAACAACGGTTCAGAGATTGACTGGATTATGTTGTGACGGTTGCAACTATAAGCTAGGAAGACGTGTTTTGCAGACACACGACAGTGGATGTGGCGCAGTGGGCATTTGCTCAGCTGCGAAACGTCAAGTGCGTCGGCATCGACGAGATCCCGCCTGAAGTGCTGAAACACGGAGGACGCATGCGCTGCACCACTTTGTGCACTAGTTGTAAATGGATGAGGTCCTGCCGGCTGAGCTGAAGGATGTCCTTGTACTACCATTGTGCAACAGCAAAGAAAGAAAGCAATGTACCAAGACTTATCTTGACATCAACTTGCTCAAGTGGCTGGTCGCTCAAGTCTTTGACCCGAACGTTGTGGAATAGCAATGAGCATTCCGTTTGGGCCCTAGAACCATAATGTTCGCGCACGTTAACTGCAAGAGAAATGCAGAGAGCGGCACGAAGCATCGTATTCGCTGTTTGTTGACCTCCCCAAGACATTTGACATAGTGAACCGCGATGTACTGTGGTAGGTCTAGTGGAATCCCTGTACAATGGGATGCAGGCGAGGGTGCAGCTGTGTGGACACACATCAGATGAATTTGGTTTTGTCTCCGCTGTGAAGCAAACGCTTGTCAGCCGCTGCTCTGTCTAACGCCCGCCTGAATGCAATACTAATCTTTTGATGCTGTTTGTGTGTACGGCGTCCGCGTGGAGTCCCGTATCGATGGTGGGTTGCTGAACTATGGTCTGTTGGACAACCAACCTAAGGTTGCTGTTTGCTTACGACTGGGCTTAGCTTGCAAACAGCGCGGATGCGTTGCAGCGCAGGCGACGGTTTTCGCTTCGACAGTGACCCAATTTAACCTCTCCATTAATACATGCGATTACTTGTCTTTTACAGCCTTCACCAGAAAAGGTATCCGTAGGTCTGACCGAAATACAGTTTTGAGGCAACGTTTTGGGAGTCAACTGCTGCTTTTGCTACCTGTGGAGTGTACTTTCGACAGACGTGCAGATGGCGTGTAAGCGGCGCATACGCGTACGCAACGCGGCTGATGCACTCAGAAAGCTGGAGAATCGAGTGTGTAACAATCAGCAACTGACCGTGGGTAAAAATCTGATGATACACAAGTCGATGGTGCTGGTCGTTTTTCTGTTGGACAATGAAACCTGGACTCTTAATCGGAATAACATCCGTTACTTCGAGCTATTTCGCCAACAGTGCCTTCGCTGAATACTGCGCATCAGATGGATTGACCGAGTTGCTGACACCAGGGCGTTGCATCAAACTGGCATGTATGCAATGGACTGCATATCTCCTCTGCGACACTTGAGGCGGCTCGGGTATGTCCACCACTTGGAGACCGAAGCATCTGCTAAATGGACAACTTAGTGTTGGGAAGAGGTACGTGGGAAAACCCAACTTGGTTTACTAAGACATGATTATGGTGCGTTAATCCCGAAAAAATATCTTGGCTTTAGATGTTGGGAAGCAATGACATTAGATAGTCTCGAATGGCTGGAGCGTACCAGGAGGGCGGTTGCCCAACTGCGTGAAAAAGCACTGTTGCATGCGGAAAATAAACGCCGATGGAGAGTTGACCATCGACGTCGAGTGCATGGTATTGTAGTACATGCGGTCGCCAAAATAGTCTGGTGATCCACCAGCGTGTCCATGTGGGGCCAAGATCTAAGCGAAGAAGAGTCTACTGAATATGTAAGCAACATGCGCACAGTGCTTCGAAAGCACACTGCTTCAGATTCCATTTACTAGCCTAAGCCAGTTACACGGTCGAAGTAGTAGGTGTGGTGCATCATCGCTGCATTTGGTCTGTACTTGTACCTGCGCGTATCTTTTACATTTCCGGTGTCGGTTGTTGATAGCTCCGCATTACACTAGATTTGACCGTATCATGATTTTCCCTGCTCAGTTCTCTTAATCGTGCGCGTATTCACTGTTTAATTTTGGAGTTTTATTCATGTTGAAGTTCTAGATCACATGAGTTTCTATTACCGTTGCCTAAGGTCACACCTTCTCCAGGTCAGCATATCACACATTTATTGGATTAACCCTCATCTTTCACTTTGCCGCACATTTGCTATCTACTTTGCTTATTGATTTCCTTCCATAATCTGTGTTGTTTTTTGATTTCTCAGTGTGACTGTGGTTGTTGTTAATTTTGACAGCTTGCCTACTTGTTGAAAAACGACCACTTCGATTAAATTGGCTCCAAGTGTCAGTTGGTCGTAATTCGGGTAAACGGGGTTCGTGGCCGTGTCAGGCTCAAAGAACGATTACATGCATCCAGTGTTGAACGAGTCACGGTCCAGACACCGCCTTGGGTACATTTGTTAGGCATGGTTCCCTACATAGATAGACAGGGATGCTGCTACTGTGCATCTTGAATGAGTGTGGACCGGCTCCGTTGCTGAAACGTGGCTCCCATCCACATGCCGTCTGGTCTTATTCCTTCGGGTTTACTCCGGAAATGCGGTGTGTGAATGGAACTGTGAGTGGTGCAGCGCAAGCCACCCACAGTCCCACTGTAGACGCAGGCGTCCTGGGGCTGTCTCCATGGAGGCCCCAGTGACAGGCAAATCCGGAACCTGGTTTCCACTGTCCATGGACTGCGATACGTTGTGTGGGATGTATACATATATACTCATACCGGTTCTGCATCTACCCGTTAAGCACTCATGTCAGCTTGTATAAAACAAACACAGAATACACAGAACAGTTGTTTGACCATGACCTGTGACTTCATGGGATCACTAGTTGAACACAGCACTATCGACAAGGTCTTGCACCTTGTTTCCTCTAAAGATAATTATCGGTTTCTTGAATCCTGAATTCAACAATGCGGTGCTTAAAGTTATATGCAGGGCGACTCGTCGGTTGCAGAGTAAATGAAAGGGGGCAAGCTTGTCACTGAATATGCATCCACAAGCGTAGCCTGCTACGCAACCTGAAATGCTGGACCTTGTGTTTGTTGTTCATTTGCTGAGTTGCTGACCGAGTTGGTTGGTTGCTTACTACCGTTTCGTCGCCAGTAGAAATGATATCATCAGGGCAGAGAAGCTGGCGGTTTCGTTTAGAATACTTGCACAGCCACACCCATGGATGGGGTTGTGCGCTGCTTGTATGCGCAAGCAATGCTACAACTATGCCTCACGGAAAACGACACCTCGACTGGTGGTGGATCGTTTTGCAACCTAACTGCACAGTTAGGTTAACAAGTCAACAGTAGAGTGGCCGAGTCCGTTTCTAGCAGTTCGAAAGCGTAGCCATTAACTGCCGGGACTGAGTCACTACAATTGTGTCCAGAGTACGAGAACTACACTTGATATAGATTTTGAGGAGTTTTTGAATCCGCAAGATGTTATTAATTCCCGACCGCAGTTGGCTCATTTAGGACTACCACTCGCAGACTGTTTTCTTCAAGATTGGCGGTCATCAGTCACGCAAACGAGGCGTTATCAAAGCAGCCGACTCAATGTAACGGACTAGCTGCGTGAGTTTCATAGGGTCCATTGTCCACACAGCTAGTGGATGCCTTCATTATCCCATTCATAGGCGCCGTTGTCAAGGGCTTGGACACTTCGTAATGCTTTCAAGTTGTACTGGTCACGTGTCTGACACAATACATAACAATAGCCGCATCATAGTGTTGTACATTCCACCCTTGATTTTCAAACCGATTCCCCAACATGTACTTGGAGGATCTATATCTACAAACTACGCTATAATATTTGATTATTTGAGTAATATGGATGGTACAGCTGTTCACCTTGATGAAAAGATTGACCAGTTCGGTTCTTGGTAGATCCGAAGCGCTACTCTTCTATGTGACTCCTCGGACAGGAATATCCTCACGAGCGGATGCTGACGGCTCATCAAAGATTAGCCTTTGGGTAAATGAGAAGCACAATGAATAAATCGGTTCAAGCACTTTATGTTAATTAGATTTGTGGTTGACGCATTACCTGCTACGACGAATCCAGGAGAAATTTCACTGACTCCAATGAGTAGAGTGCCCGGGAATTATTGAAGAACAATACCTGGGAGCGGCTTTAAGTGATTTGATTAAGGATCTCCTAAAGTTAAACACATACGTAGCTTTAGTTGTTTAAAAAGTTAAAGCAGTCGTGGTTTTCGGCAACAGCATTCAGTTAACGCATTATGAGGATGCCGTATTTGTTCCGATAGCGTAATTCGCAAGTGTACGCAAGGCAAAATTCCATAAAGAGGAGTGTACCAGACGAAGCTGATGGCCCCATTACCCCAAGCATAGCTGGCAGTGAGATGCCGCAGGAAGAATTTTCCGTGTATTTGTTGAATATTTTCGTAGGTCTCCCTCATATTGGTGGTATGCAACAGAAGCACATATTTCTATTGTGGAGCAGTATATCCTCTAGACTACTCTTGGACGAGACAATGAACAAACGCCATGCATCACTGATTTGCCTCACTCCAAGCTCCTTCCCCAATCCTTCCGTGTCAAAGCAGTTATAAAAGGCTTTGCTCGTGTTATAGAAAACGGATACTTTAACACTTCGCTTTCTGTATACAGTAACCTTCGTGTTTGCAGCAAGTAAATGCCACTGTCGCAGCCGAGATGCCAGCAACTCGGCCTTGCTTTTAGCATGCCAAGGTCACTTACCAAGTAATTCAGCTCTGATTGTTCAGTAAGATATGGGTGGATAACACAGGCTTCAAAGTTTTCACATATATCAGAATCAGGGGAAGTTGACGATGCGGAACCACTACTCATCATCAGTGAGATGTTCACTGGAGGCATTGGAATGTGTAAGGTGCAATCATGAAGGACAGGTCGAATAGCTGATGGAAGATCGGGGTAAAGCAATTTGTGCTTGTTTCGGTTGGAGATTTCAATGACACAGGTTAGGCAGCAGTAGCAGCAGTCTGTCGTGTGATCTTTCGGCTCCCTCTACACCATGGGGATTGCAAAGGACATCTTGCCTTTGCCCTTGAGCCGCCGAGTTCGATGAAGTATGCACGACACACAACAATATGCGGCACCCACAGCTTATACCGATCTCCTAGTTTCATCCCGAGATATGCGTGGTAGGCAGACTTCAGTAGAGAAGAAATTGGTCTGCACTACGCCTTTGTAATAAACGGTCTACAAACCTAACAACAATGAAATCGGTCATTGACACAACAGCGTCTTTCAGCCATGAACAAGATATCAATTAAGGAAACATAGCTCTCAATCGACTTTCAGGTGGATACCATGGCCAACAGGACTACTTTTCCCCGATTGTAGGCAGCTAATGGAACAATCACAGGCGAGCATTCGATGCATGGGATGCATTACTTATCTGAAATGAAAAATTGAAATGAAAACAAAACCCGACGTGATAGAAACATTTAGTTTGCATGTTCGTAATCAGCTCACTTGGTATTACTAGCAGCATCCTAGCTCATTTTTGTTCTAAATATGATCTTGCATAGCCTAATTGGAGCAGCCGATATGGACAAGTGGGTGCTGCGGTTTTCAGCATACCGCCATAGATGACCCTAATTAGCTGTGAATAATGTTGACCCTACACAGTTAATATTGATCCTACTCTTGTTCGAACAGAAGGGACCCACCGTGGTACGCGTAGTCTAAGCTTGTGACTTGCACACGTGAAACGCCGCAGTCATCATCGACCATGGTGTAGTCAGCCGATACCATTGCAGGTGTAACCATGTGTATTGGCACTCGTCAACTCAATAAATCTCATTGGTGAAAGTTACGTATCACACTTGCTCGGCGATTTACTACTCATAAGTGTGTCCTGCTCACTTGTTTAGTTTCTATTCAACTTCACGATGCCAAATGCAGTACACGACAGGAATACAAGGTGAGGAGTACAATCATGCCATTAAGCGTACGTCGGAGAGCCGATGAAAGATATTTCTGTTGCGGCTCTATGTAGTTAGACTAAACGAGATTGTTTTGCCCCGATAATGGCTTCTCTTCAACTTTTAGGTTTGTGCATATGTTCGCGTCAGCATACTCAGCAATTCACGAAACTTATCTCTTACATTGTCTCATTTAACCCAAAAAGAATAATTGTATGGTTCCTTTACAACGGCTTCTGCTTGGCTCTTTAGGGATGCACCCGCTGGTTCACTGACGCTAAAGAAGCTTTCGATTATTGGCTCAGTAAGATATAAAAAAATCATAAGGTGTACGCCGTACCAGTGCTTCGCTGCCGCGCCACTACCATCAGTCGCGAGTGGACTGAGTGTACAGTCAGGACGCCCGTCCCTACGTGAATCCGAACCGGAGAACTTACGATTGCAAGCCAGGGGTGCAGACCATTCCGTCACCGGCGTCCTACTGGCACAGTAATATCGTTTAACTTAGCAATGTACATTTTCCATTTTCCGTTGGCAACGCATTGGTTTGTTGGCTGTGTACTCATAGCCGGCAACTAACTGCCATCAGCGTTTTCAGTGACTCATTTGGGTTGGGGTTAGTTATCACGTGTTCACACTGAGAAAAACCAACAAAACTCTTGCAACAGTCTTAAAAGCGATGCTTATTACGAATAATTCACGAATAGATAATTGTATTACTATACCACATTTGCACATTTTCTTATACTGCCCACTGTCGTTTCCATATCACCTTAAGGATACCAAAGGAACAACCAGCGATCATCTACCTTGTCCGGTCAATGGGGACCTCTGTTCTTTGTTGGTTGCGGCGAGCACTAAGGTAAGCTTTCTATGTTTCTGCGCTTGTAAATAGAGAGTTGGCTTATCGACAATCTAGTCGGAAATCTGGATACCAGCCCAGTTAGACTTTCGGTTTCTCATTGAATTTCATGAATTTAAGTGTCCTATCCACTATTTCTGGGAACGATTACATCTAAACAGCTGTATGAGACACAGCCAGCAATAAGTACACAAAGTTCTTGCTTGTATCGACTCCATGAGCTTAATGAGACACAAAGAAGAAGCATTGTTTATCGCTGCGTAGATGTGAGGATATATGCGTTAAACGAAAGTGCCTTAAACAATGAATAATAAAACAATGATTTATCACGGAATAAAAGCAAGTGCTTGACACGTCCAGTAGGATGGTTGGGGTGAAAACGATGAAATCAAAATATGTCTGCGTCATCTATCGAACGTCTACCGAAATGAATACTTTGACAAGTAAAATTAGTGTAAAATTAAAAAAATTATCGAGCGTAAACGTTCAGAGGGACACTGGGATTCAGTGATGGTTGATGTAAGGAGTGGGAAAAGTAAAATATGGTCGCTCACTTAGGTCCATTTTGATACACAAAGCCTGTTGAAAAGCATGCTTGGAGTAATCCACAATAGAGTAACTTAGGTAACAAAATGCTAAGAGCTGAGAGCAACATCTAGTCGTTTTTTGAAAATATCCAAGGTAGGAGAGCATACAACTGAGTCTGTGAGTGCGTTCCAGGGTTGGCAAACCCGAAGGGAAAAGTAATTCCTTCGACACTCTAGATGGCTATATCGTTCCTTCAACTTTAAGCTGTTACCCCTGAACTGCGCGTTGTGGCTAAGTTTCAGCAAATGGCGGCATACGTGGTTGGGGTCACTCAATATCTGATGCGCCAAAATGAGAACGCCGCGCAGCCTTCGATAGCGCCCGCTGAAAATTACCAGTAATTTCAGCCTTCGGTGGTAAGAGTGATGGCGCATGCCCTTTACATTCTTTGTTGCTCTTCGTTGTGGTGCCTCTATCGCTTCTAGGTCGCGCTTCAACCAAGGTTACCAAGCTTGGATAGCGTATTCAACATGCGGGCGCACGTAGGAATTGTGCATCATTGTGAAGATTGATGGGTCAAATCTCCCGAATGCCCTTCGCAGCATGCCGACGTGCTGGTTGCGTCTTTTCGCAGCTAACTCAGCCTGTTTTGAACAGTTGAGGTCGCGCTGTGCGAGCACACCAAGGTCACGTTCCTGGGAGCTATTCTGCAATCCGTTTGTCCCAAGTATGTAGGTGTAGTTATGTCTATGGCGTAATTGTACAACGCGACATTTGTCTATGTTGAAAGGCTAGGGCGTTTTGAACTGACCAGTTCGACACTGTGTTAAGATCGCACTGGAGCCGTTCATGGTCGTCCGGTCCTCTGATCCTTCGCCATATCTTGATATCATCAGCGAAAAATAAGAATTCGGAAGTAATTGATCTCGCCAAATCGTTAATGAGCACCAAGAATAACCGAGGTCCAAGAACTGAGTCTTGTGGTACTTCACACGCCACATCGACTGCATCAGAAAATGATTCTCGGACTCTCATCACTAGCCGCCGTTCCTGTAGAAAATTCTCAATCCAACTCAGGATTGGGTCGCCAATGCCGTAATTCCCAAGCTTCTGGAGGAAAATGCGATGGTCTAAGCGATCAAACGCTTTTGAAAAGTTCAGGTAGATAACATCGACACCTACTCCTTCATCAACAGCTTCAGTCCAGCTACTACGTGCAATTAATAGGTTGGTATTATACGAATGCTTTTGACGAAAGCCATGTTGCTCTGGGGCTATTAAACCGTGGCTTTCCAGGTATTGCATCAGCGCATCTGCGATGATTGATTCCATCACTTTGGATAGTAAGGGAAGTAGTGCTATTGGACGGTAGTTGGCAGGATCAGTGCGGCTACCTCCATTATGGATAGGAGTGATGACCCCTCGCTTTCATACTGGTGGAATACGGTTCGCTTCTAGACATTGCTGATAGAAAACTGCCATTGGTTCTGCTAGATCACTAGCTACCGCCTGCAGAGCTTTTGGTCGGATGTTGTCAGCTCCGGGAGAACTGTAGATACGCAAGGATAGCAACTTCTTCAACACAGCTTCCGCAGTGAAGGTGATGTTTTCTAAACCAGATGGTGGAGTATTAGAAATGAGGAGAGTGTTTGCGCTCGTTACCTGCTGGAAAGTTTGGGAGTAATATAACTGTAGGGCATCAGCTGCTTCCTTTGCTGATCGCGTGCATCCATCAGCCGTGACTAGCGCTGGAACCCCTCGCTTCACCTTTCGAAGGCCGTTAACGTGCCTGTACAGGAGTTTGCGGTTAGTGCAGAATCGCTTCATTAACTCCTGCTGATGAGTGACCTTGTCTTCGCGGATCAGTTTCACACAGAAGTTACGATGTGTCACGTATGCATTCCAGGTTTCCGCATTCGGGCAGTCCTTGTGATCTCACCATGCTAAATCCCTCCGGACCATACTCCTCAGAAATGACTTACGCTTGTTTTTGGGTTGGAGGAACTTCTGTTCTGATGCGTGCGCAACCAGTGTGCTAAACGTCCATGTAAATGTTTCCCAGGCAACATCTGGGGGGCATTCGGTTAAGAAAGTCCAAGATGTATCCTTAACAAGCTTAGACAACACATTGTAGTGCGTGACAGTATGCACTCTATCAACCTCCTTTTCAGGGTACTGCGCATAGCATATATAGTCAAAGAGTAGAGTACCATGATCACTACGACCCAGTGGTGTGCTTGTAACTATCCCGTCAACCATGATTTCTTCGTTGGTTAGCACCAGGTCCAGTATCGACGGCTTGTTAGCAGTTCGAAATCTGGTGGGAGAGGTTACGTGTTTGTAAAGAGGGTGGCTAGCAATTAGCTCTTGCAAGCAGGCTTTAAACTACATACCGTCGGTTGCCGGCTTTTCTATGTCATGCACGTTAAAGTCTCCAGCGATAAGAATGTGGGTGTAGGACTTGTTCAAAGCAAACTGAAAAACGTGGTTCAGTTTTGATTCCATTTCCGACGTTGAGTATGGTGGGCGATAAATCACGACTAGTAGACATGTGTCCTTGTTTCGCAACCATAGGCGGCACCAAAGCGAATCGGGAGCTCGAATTTCCGGGTGATCGATAACTTCACATCGGAGGTATGTATTATAGTAAAGAATCACACCGCCACCCCTTCCGGTTCTATCGGTCCGAAGCAGCGACATAGCGGGTAAATTGATCTCAGAATCGGTTATCTCAGGGTTTAACCATGTCTCTGTAATCATGACGAGGTCCCGCGGTTGTGAGGTATGGAGTACTCTAAGTTCGGCCAATTTGCTTAGAAGGCCTTGGGCATTGGTGTACATGCAAGATAGGACTTTTGTTGTTAGGAGTTCATTGATAGATCTCAACTTTGTGTTAGTTTTTAAGCCGGCCGTTAAGTGGCCGGCCATTAATAGTTTCTTGGTTTGTGTATTTCGGTCCTGTTGCATGGCATTATTGAGCGTTCCTGAACTGATGGTTCACTCGTGCTGTGCTCGGTCCTCTTGTGTGCCGTGAGCACTGTTGTGTCGGTCTCTCCACAGGACTGTGCAAATAAATAATTTGTTGCGTTTGCGAGTTCCATTGAATTGCTTCCGACTTTTGGTCGTTCGCCTGCTGCCTTTAGCCGGATCTCTGTTGGCAACCTAGCTCGTAACTTTAACCAGCTATCCAACATAACTTGCGTCATTCCCTCCGAGTGTAGTATTACTTTCATTAGCCTTGGACCGCAGGCCTTGTAGTTAGGTGATGACGGCACTCTTGTCAGGGATTTGGCAATAACATTGTCAGCAGAGAGTGCTTCGCGGATATAGCACCACTGCTCTCGCTCATGTGTTTGTGCATCGTGATCAGAAGAATGCAGAAGCTCAGGAACACCATGAACAAATATTGTTTTCTTGCTATCCCCATTAGGAATGCGCGTTGCTCAACTGCTTCTTTTGCGCGATCTTTCCAAGGTAGATCAGGTAATATGCGCACTCCGCTCGGTGAGTTGAGAAGACGGACTGCTGAGAGCAGGACAGCCTCTGCCTCATCTGCTGAGTTTAGTGTTACTCGAAGAATCCGAGGTTCGTCAGAGTGCACTGAGTTCGGGTGACGCGCTACGCGTTGCAACATTGAAAGCTCAACCCGAATGCCAATCGGATCGCAGATGGAACTCCACACAGTCGGAATATTTATGAACAGATGCTGGACTTACCGCTATCTTTCTTACTAGCTGAATTGTTCCGAGTATAGTTCAAACCGGTTATTGGGTTTTAGCCATGGATATTTCTATGTTGTTATGGGTTTCTAGGCGGGGCCTTCAACTTTGGCCGTGCTCTAGGATTCCTCTCTTCGGAGTTCATCAACACCTACGTTCTCACATCTATATTTTGCTCTATCAGTTTTTGTGTTAATTCATCACTCGTCCCGCGATGCAAATCTACTCACGAGATATTTTAAAATCACTACGATTTCCACGCTTGTAACTCGGCATTTCCAAACAGTTGTGTTATCAAAAACAAACTGAAACGAATTCGTAAGAAGTGTGACAATTTTGTAAGAAAACGTCGTTCTGGATGGAGAGTGGCTCTTCGAAGGAAAAAAATGAATAATCTGAACGTCCCAGTATTGCTTAGCACCAACCTCCGCTCGCTCATGGGGAAATTAAATGAAGTATCAACCATTGTTTTCAAGACTTTTCGCAACTTGAAATTATGATGTTGCAAGAAACCTGGCTCCATGAAGAAGTAGATGATGCAGTCGTATTGGTTGAAGAATTTATTTGTCATCGAATTGACCGCCAATGTACGTACTGAAAACCAGGTGGTGGAGTATTTATTTACACCAATCCGTCTTGGTGTATTGCAACAAAACGGTTTTTTTGCTTCTCCTCACACTGTAGCAATTGTTTAGTCATACAATGTAAGCCGAGGTGTTTGAATGGCTACCGCGCAATATTGTTGGCTAACATCTACATATCTCCTACCTGTCCCAAACATGAAGCTGCGAATTTCTACGATGAATTTACTGCAGTTGTCATAGAACACATCGATTGTTCTCTGTGCATCTTCGACGGAGACTTCAATATTCGTGACATTACTTTCTCAACGCTCTAGGGTTATGAACAATCGTCAATCTGCCCACCAGATCAAACGCAATCTTGGACCTGGTGTTTGTTAATAATGTGAAGTGGTTCTCCGTATGTACTCGTGTTCCAATCGGTAATTCTAACGACTCAACAATCAAGATTTCACCTGTCATCTATAGCAAGAACAACCACCAACAAATCACTCGCTGCAATAATCAAAGGATCAGGTGGAGAGAGTGCACTACACAAACTCACGACAGACTTCGCGAAATGATCGAATCGACGGAATTTAGTTTTTTCTTTGACGCTGATGTACCCAGGTATTGTGATAATTTGTCAAGCTATTTAAACTTCTGTTTTGATATCTGTTGCCCTTTGGAAACTATTTAAGTTTGCGCTGACAGGTGTTCCTCCCTAGACCTGAAGCGGCTACGCCGGTTTAAGGAGAAAGCGTTTAAAGACAAAGAGAGCACTTCAGTAAGATCTCTCAAAGGTCGTATCAAGAAAGATCTAAACCGTCTTAACCAAATGTACTTCCAGTCTGTTCTTGGCAACGACAGTTGTCGTGAACTCTGGAGGATGCTGAAAAAGCTTAGCGGAGTTACTCGACGTTCGTCTTACTTTGATGCAGACTAGAGCAATTGAATCAGGAGTTCTACAAGTGTAATACAACTACAGCTGCAGAGTCTTCCTACGTCAAAGTGCTGGGGTCTGCTAAACCACTGCCTCCCGTTGACTGCAACTGTAAATAATCTACCGAAACATCTTCGTTCCGGTAAAGCTAGTGAACCGGACATGTGCCGATGGTTTGGCAACATCATACTACTACATCATACTACACGTTAGTTGGAGGTGGGTAACACCTCAGCTACTGTGCCGCAGTACATAGAAAAAAGAGAGAAAAAAAGCAACTGGTGCAAATGCAGCAACGCAAAATAGCCGACTGTTGGCAAAGTATCAACGTTACACCAGTGCCCAAAAAAAGGGGACCCACAAATATCGACCCATCGCTTGCACTTCCGTTGCTTTAAAGGTTCTGGAGAAAGTCATTCTCGTAATGATGCCGTCCAGAAAGCGCTCTAAGCCCCCCCTCCAGTTCGCCTATCGTAGTTCGAGGTCTACCCTAGATGCTGTGGCCTACCTCGTACATTCTGTACTGTCATCGCTTGACAATAGGAATAAAGCAACTCGGATATGTTTCCTTGACTACAACAATGCAAGTAGCTGTGTAAACCGCGAATTACTGCTGGAAGACCTACTTAGTCAAAGAGTACATCCCTCCATTGTCTATTTACTGAGTGATTATTTTGTCGAACACATTCAGATCACCCGACTCAGTAACAGATGTTCCTCTCCACTACTCACCAACGCAAGTGTCCTTCAGGGAGCAATTCTATCGCCTTTTCTCTTTTCTACTTACGTCAGCTCTATACCAACTTCCACTGAAGCGACTCTGATAAAATATGCGGACCATATCGTCTTGGGTAACAATCACTAAAGCGCTGATTGTTCATTCAGACTACAAGCGGTTTTGAACGATCTGAATGGTTGGTCCACATCCCGTAATCTGTCTCTTGATGCATCAAAGTGCCTTGAGATTCCTTTTTCCTTACAAAAAGGAGCCAGGTACGAAGAGCTCCTTACACTGTGCAACAAGTTACATATTGATGGCGACGGATTACAGTCCTCCACATTACTAAATTCTCTGGGTGTGCCGTTGAGTTACGATTTATCTGAATACTGAATACTGTATTATAGAGTAAGTAGAAGTGGATTCTGTACAACTCTTTCGAAATATGTTGAAAAACGTTATAAAAGTTGTCAACGTGGATATCATTGTCGTTCTCATGTAATATTTAAAATATTCGACTTACGATATTTCAGGATTCACAAATATGATATGTCATCGTAAGTGTGCAGTCGTTCTCTGAATCGAATAGTGGCAAAATACAAATCTAACAACGTTTTGAACTGTTGTTCAGGCAAACTGTTCCAAATGTTTACCACTCTCCGTTTGAAGCACAGTGGGTGGGGAACACGTTTCACAGCCGACACGACAACTTGGTATCGGTGTCCGCGTGTGCTGCATGGCCCTCGTAAGTGCAGCATTAACCACAGCGTGGGGAAGTCACCGAGATGTAGAATACCGTAGGTCATAATGAGGTAGACTCGCACCCGACGATAGGGCAAGGTGTAGAGTCCTAGTTTCTCGCACCGGTCTTCATACCCCAAGCCACGTCAACTCGGGATGAGCCTGGTAGCAACGTGTTGGACCCGTTCGAACTTTTGTACCTCGCCTCGGGTAATCGGAAATTAGGCGGGCGAACCGTACTCTAGCATTGGTCTAATGATGGAAGAGAAGAGGCGAGTGGCAACCTCTTCAGACCATGTGCCGAAGCTACGTTTGAGCGTCCGAAGCATGCGCAGTCTGTTACGATATAGCCTGTTCGTGTTGTCCACGGTCTTCAAATCGTAGCGTGAGAGTACACATAGGTCATTCACGGAGGGAGTGGGTTATAGCGTTTGGCCGTCAAGGGTCTGGGTTCGGCAGTTAGCATCCTTCCCCAGGCTCATAAATACAGACTTGGCTGGGTTGACCGGGAGAAGGACTTCTGCAGACCATGTGGATAGGCGGTTGATGTCTTGCTGAAGTAGGCCACAGTCATCGGCAGCGTCATTTTCTCTCCAAATCTTCATGTCGTCCGCAAACAAGGCACACGGCGACCGGAGAAGCTGCGGTAGATGGTTGATGTGGATCAGGAACAAAGTGGGCTCGAGCACAGTACCTTGAGGCACGCCACTTGTAGAGGGGTGCCAGTCAGTTAGATGGTCGTTGACCTGTACCCTCCAATTTCGCCCAACAAGAAAGTCGCGGATCCACTGGTGCAGTGAGCCACCGACATCACACATGCTGAGTTTGTGAAGGAGAAGCTGATGACTGACCTTGTCGAACGCTTTACTGAAATCGGTGAATAGCACGTCGACGGACTTCCCCTTGTTTATTGCCTTTAACCACTCATGCCTCGCCATAAGCAGGTTCCTAATGCATGAGCGACCTTGCATAAAACCGTGCTGTGTGGATGTCAGGACCTCGTTTGACTGTAGCAACTGCAACAATTCCTTTTTTACGTTTTCCTCAGCAACCTTTGCAAATATAGGTATCAGACAAGTTGGCCTGTAATTGTCTACTTTGCTAGGGTCGCCGCCTTTCGGAATAGGCTTCACCACCGTACATTTCCAGTCAACCGGCAACAAACCTTCGGACATCGACCTGTTGAAAAGGTCAGTCACGACAGCAGAGAGGATTGTTGAAAGTGACTTGAGAACCAGTGGGTGAAGCCCATCAGGTCCGGCAGGTTTGGTGGCGTCAAGGTTGGAGAGTAGTTGAGCTACCTCTTCAACGCCGCAATGCAGACTATCGAGTTCGGTAAAAGCGGTATACGTCGAACTCGGAACAGACACCTGGTTATTCGCAAATACAGAAGCGAAGTGTGCCCCCAACGCGGATGCACACTCAGTGCTGGAGGTTAGGGGCTGTCCATCCGTGCCATCCAGCACTGGCACATCACCTGCCGGCTTCAGGCGTCGCTTCACGTATGCAAAGATTCTCTTTGGGGCGATCTTCGCGGCTAATGCGAGCTGCTCTTCAAAGCGTCGGCGTTTATTCTTTTTTGCACTGTTGCAGAGGTTCCGCTGACATTTATACCCTTCGTAATCATTGGCAGAGCCAGATAGGAGGAATTTGTCCCACAGTCTGCGCAGCCTCCGAGCCAGATTTCCATACTCCTTGTCAAACCAATGAGGATTAATCGGTCCAACCTTTCGACATTTTAATGGCACAAATTGGGAACACAATGATGTCAATCACTCTTTTATAAATAACCAACATTAATCCACAGCTGCAGCTTGTGACAGAGACAAATCCAGTTGGCTCGCGGCTCGACCTAGTGCATCGAAGTCCGTTTTCCAGTAGTTGGGAGCTGGTTGCAGCGGATGTGAATACGGCAAAGATAATTCCATATCAGCTATCAGTACTGAGTGATCGCTCATAGTCAGGGGCTCCAGGATCCTAACGTCACGCACTCGTTGTTCGTAGCTCGTTAACATCAGGTCGAGACAGGACGGGGTTGAACGTGTTGATTTGCGTGTTGGCTGGCATATGTGTTGCGATGCACCAGCTTCAAGTACCAAATCCACGAACTTTGCTTCAACCTGACTATGTCCAGGCATCAAATGCACATCAGGCCATCGTATTCGAGGACAGTTAAAATCACCCATAAGTAGAAAGTGTGGACGACTCATGTGGGTCCGAAGAATGAGCAGCCAATCCAAACAACGACTAAGGGGGCTGCGATAAACTGCGCCCACAAGCAATTCTCCGCGCCTGAGGCGGATGGAGCACCACAGTAGCTCACACAAACCATCGTCACTTCGGTAGGTGCTCGCAAGTCTCCCACGCAGGGAAGACCGGATGTAAAGTAAGACACCACCGTGGGCATTCTTTAGTCTGTCGCATCGGAAACACGAGTAACCGTTGAGTTCAAGTTCTTGGGTGTATAACTCTGCATGCAGCTATGTCTCTGCGAGTCCCACTACGTCTAGCCGCTCAGACGCAACGAAACAACAAAGCTCATCGCGCTCATTCATAATACTGCAAACGTTTGTGAAGACTACTCGCAGGCCGCAGCGGGAGCCACCGGGCGCGCTTGAAGTGTGAGCAGCCTGTTTACTCTGATTCGCGGATGGTTGGAAACCACCCGATAATTTACGATACGAAGATTTGTTTCCCCCTCACCAGTGCGTCTTTTCAGCTCAATGATGGCAGACTTGAGCCGCTTCCTGTCTACTGGGTCCAGGTCGGGACGAACATGGATCTTCAAACCTTTCAGCCTACTTAGGCGAGACATGATCCGTCTTGGACTGGCTTCGTCCACAAAAGTGATTCTCATAGGCCGATTTTGTTGACCACCTTGCTTTCCAAGACGGGCAATCTGCCTCGCTTTTACCGAATCCTCACCAGCGTCGAGCAGTCTATCAATTAGACCCTGTAAAAACTCGACATCGTGATCGTAGCGCACTTGGGGTGATGGATCACTGGACTCCGGTGCTTGAAAGATCACGAGATCATAACGCCTCTGGTCGGACGAAGGATACTATCAGCCTCAAGTGGTTTTGTTAACTGTTGACTTACAGGACGTAAACGCCCAACCTTCCTCCATAACTTCGTCCTCTGTTCTTTCCACTGGTCTTCAGCACTCAGACTTTCACCTGCTGGGACATCAGTGTCTTTTGGACACAACAAAGGTAAACAATTTAGGCCAGGTGCAACTGGGCTTCTCACAACGGTTGAACTTCGTGTCGGTGAGTTTGCACGGGTAAAGGAGGACGACTGAGCCGAAACCTGAAGGCTCTTCGCGCTAGGTTGTTGGGCCAAAAACACGGAGCTGTTCGCAACGAAACGCTGAGGCCTACACGTCGGCTTTACTCTTTCTGGCTGTATCCTATTTCGGCAATTTTCACATGTAGTTTGGACGAAATCGTGTTGGATCTCGCGAAGACAATGAAAATGCTCAACTGATAATCCAACACATGAAATGTGGTATTTAACTAGGCACAAAACACACGTGAGGGCATTTGCACGGTATCCGACTAGCTTGGAGCAAGTACCACAGGATGACTGCTGCGGCATTGTGAATAATCCGTAAACAAGATGGCGGCCAATTGACGGAGAAAATGGCGACAGCGAGATCGCCGAATCCAAGCGATGGAAACACAAGTGTTTCTGGTCAGAAATTTCAGAATCGGAAATGAAACTGAATTGTATCTCAATTTCCATGAAATAGTTCCAATGAACACAGAAAGTCAACACAAAGTGCTCTTGTCAACACAGCCAAAAATAACCGACCGGAGGCCGCTATCCGCTATCCGCTTGGACGGTTCAAGTAACTGAAACGTTCACATAAGTCAGAAGGCTATCATTCCATTCCTCTCGACTCAGAGCCTCCTGCGTTCCGCGTGAGTTGATCGTTCGCTTTCCAATGCCTGTGTTCTTCCCCATGGGGGTACTGTACCCCTGTGATATTTCCAGATCTTTTGGGTAAGCATTTTATGTTAATTGTTATATCGTTAAAGTACTTAGCGCGAGGTAGCGGTGTTACGACATCCACTTTTACCAACGCACTTATTTCTACACATATCATTTCTTGTAAAAAGCTGGCCTCTAAGATACTGATTAATACAAGTCATCCCCTACATACTCCCTTATCTGAATGTTTATCAACTTTATCTACATGGCAGAAGTACAACGTAATTTATGCCTGCACGCAAGCTTACCGGCAGTCAGTCATTCCTTACCTCTAGCTTCGTTTGCGAGACCTAACTCCGTTATTCTTGACAGTCGACTTTAAACCTGATTGTGTTGTTTGTCATTATCTACCCGTTCTTTGTCGTATTGATATGCCACTGATTTGCTTTTTTGGTACATTTTCGAGATCGTGTGTGTTGTAGCTGAATATCCACTCATGCAGGGTGCACAGAGCAATTTCTTGATTTGACTGACTTGTGTATAGACCGTTTGGTGATGGTACAACATAATGAATCGCGCTAACCACCGCGGCGAATGAACATCACATGTGAGCAAAGGATAATTCAGGCAGAGAGCCTATGGTACAACTTCTCTAATGACGACCGCGTTGGAATCTGCTGCGTCGCAAATGAAAGCAAGCGTGAACCGAACTAGAGTACGGTGAGAAAGTGTGCCGTGTTACTGAGACAACTGCATGAGTGTGCAACACAGATGTACGACAACGCGGATTATGTCAATCACAGAAAGAATACGAATATTGGTAGATGCGCGCATTTCGTGTCATATCGTCAGTACCATTATGATAACAAGAAATAATCAATGCAATCAAAGGGTGTCACCATCCTAAATAAAGTAATAATTAAAGAGTGTCACTCGAACAGTCACGTGCACCAGGGTGAACGGCGGCCATAGCCCTAAGACAGCGGTAGCCGAAGAGTTACAACCATTTGTTATTGCACACATAGGGCCGGTCTCATTTGGTTTATCGTCATGTCGTCGGCGAATCGTAAAACCGCGAACTAGGATGACTAAGTAGAATCCGGAATGCCCAGACACGGTTAACCCGATGATGGGACTTCCAACTGTGTCTGCTTGTTGATGACGCTGGTGGCTTACGTGAGCTCGGACCACTAGAGGCGGGTTGTTTGCCCTCCCATTGAACCCAGTTGGACAGGTGTTCCTTCACTGGAATTCAAAACCGGTTGGGTTCTGCCTATGTAACTGACTCCGCAGTCAGTCTACATCGCACACAGACTGGATGAATATATTCATCGAGTGTTTGAACTGGAACCACACTGGTATAAACTCAGATGACGTCTGTCTGGTTTTACGTACCAATCACCTGTTCATATTCCGTGTGTGCACCTGTAGTCCGCCTAGAAGGTAGCAGCACAAGCCGGAGGAAGTGCGTGAATTTAGCGGAGACACAATGGACAAACGGAGAAATTTGAAACAATGTTTTGGAAAACTGGTAGCTCGGGTTGATAATTCAGTTGCTGCTTTGTTCGCCGAGCTTCGAAATTGGTTTGCAAACGTTTCACCGTCATGCGAAAAGGAATATGTTCGCCAAACAGGCAGAAAATTAACAACACGATTACAAGAGCACAAAAGCGCATGCAAAAGACACTATGCATCTTCGCTAGTCTCAGCACACATGGATGAAAAAGAACACAGCTTCGATTGGACCAAAACAGAAGTCCTGGCACGAGGTGAAACAAGAAGAACAAGGGAATTCCTGGAAGCGTGGTTCTCAATAAAAGACTCGATCAACCTGCATATCGAGATTGACCCAGTTTACCAACCCCTCCGACGGAGAGAACTTAGAGAAATTATGAGACGCCGCTTGAATAGGAACAACCCAAGCGACGGCCTCCGTCGCTTTACTTTCAAAAAGTCACCTGCACGTCGATCACGGGTCGACAATTCAATCAGCGAGATTACACTCCACATCTCGACGCACTAATGATGCCGTCTCACATGACGGTGAAACGTTTGCAAACCAGTTTCGCAGCTCGGCGAACAAATGAGCAACTGAAATCTGAAACAAGGTAGGCTTTCGCTATTGATCGGCGTAGTCAACAGTTCAATGCAATCACGTGCGTGTATGTAGTTAGCGGGCTGCGGATAACCTTCATCGAGAGGGAATGCTTATACATACATATATATCTGTAAATCTGTATGCATAAAAGTGCCATATGAACGATGGCAAAAAGGAAGACAATATGCGTACGAAAAAAACAAGAAAAAAACATTTCGTTTTTGGGGTTTCACAAATGCTGTTGAGTATTTTTATATACTGATTAAACGGCACAACAACACTGGCGCCACTGATGGCTTTTACGCACCAACACATCCAGCATATGCGACCACAGGAATTCCGAGTCATGTGGTCCCCAACCTGGAAGGCACACTGATCCGACTAATGCTAAGCTTGGTTCCGCTTTCTTGATGCTCCTTTCCCACATTATTGGTTGTCCACCGTGACACATTTTCCGTGCTCTTCCGGGAAGCGCAAATAACACTCACCGGAGAAGGCGACAGGCTGCAATCCGTAGTACGTAGCCGAGCCAAAGCATGCGGTGTCGGAGAACAGCGTTTTGAAGGCTGGGAATGTTCGCTCCAACCACTCGTTCACGAACCTCCGTATTGTCTAGGTGATCTTGCCCCCACACATGAGCAGGTAACGGTTATCAAAATCTGACAGTCGTCTCATGTCATCCGAGCGAACAGCCCAGGTCTCACTGTCGTTCAGCAGGATCGCACGGACGGAAGCATTGTACACCCTGCTCTTGAGCATGTGACTGATATCATGGCGATGCCACACTTGTCTCCGTTTGATAAAAGATAGGCGGGTTTTAGCCATGCGCTGTGAGACCTTATCTCCAACGTCGCCACCAGCAGTGATGCGATTCACTAGCTAAGTGAAGCAATCCACTTGTTCCCGAAAGTCACCAGCAATTCTGAGGGCGAGCCCGGGACCCTGCTAGTACTGAAGTAAAACTTTTACATGTAACATTTACACATTACATTTACCTTTACAAGACAAATAAATGCCCGAATCGCTAAGCGGTCCAATATGTTCTGGACGGCTTGCAAACTGTCCAATTCCGCGATTCTGGTGCCAGGGAGAAGTGCAACACCGCAATTCTGGACTCATTCTAGCGCTCGTTGCAAGACATTTTCTGTGACAAAGTTGAAGAGGAAAGTTTCAATAGGGCTACCATGACAAATGTCGCTGGTGACGGCAAACAAAGAGGAAAGTCTACCGTAAGCCCTAATTTTACCTGACGTGTGACTGCACAGTTCCCTTAGAATGGCAAAAGCCTGTCCGGCACACCCTTCCTTAGTAGATAATTTCACAAAGTAGCTTGTCTATTAAATCGAATGCCGCGCGGATGTCCAGGAACGCTACCATAGTTGGTCTAATGTGGACGTAAAGGAGCTAGAAAAAATTCTCGGAACGTGAAAATTCGATCAATGCAACTTCCGCCTGGGCGAAAACTAGCCTGTGCTTCTCGTGAAAAACACTTTCTGATAGAGGGAAGCCTGCGAAGTAAAGCTGGTGTAGTAACAGAAGCAAAGGACGTGGTGAGAACAACAACATGTGTGTCTTTTCATGGTTCGTCTGTAGGCAAGATACTACCAGGTTTCCTAGACCGAAGTAGGGAGTTGTCTTGGGGCACTTCTCCTCTAGCTTTTGGCTGAATTGCTCATCCACAAAGAAGTAAAGCGAATGTAGGGAATCGCGCCTATTGGGAGCCGGTGACTGATTTCTCGGGTTGTACGACTTTTCTTTGGTCAGATACAAAACAGAGGCCAAATACTACCCACAAATTCAGCAGCAAGCTGCTGGAGCACAATGATCCACCGGAGGGAAGCAAGGGGCAGTGACCTTATTTAGTGGCGAGTCACATCCGCCACGCCCTATTATTGTTAAACGAACAGTTGTGCTTGTTATACGGAAAACGCTTGCCAGGCAAAAAGCCACCACGATTTGGAACACAGCGGCCGAATCATTCGCTGGAACGAGCAAACCCCGAACCACAGGCTAGTGGAACTCTCAGACGCACTTTTGCATTCGCTATTGTCGTCTACACACTCTGACGTAAAAGAAATACGATGCAATAAAAAGAGCGGATTCAGAGGGGAATCGCTTTTGTGCTGTGCTCTGCAATGGGGCCCTAAAGAAATTTGATGTGTCTATTAGCTGATTCGTCTGCATTAAAGCTCACTCGGGATTCCCACACACTGCATCCTATATCTCCGCAACTGACCAATCCACTGAGTCTGTTTATGATACCTTCCGGCAGCTTACAATTTAGCTAGCCTAACCACAACCCGGAAAGGCACCAGATAATCGTTTCGCCTTATTGGGGCTTGTCAGTTTTCGGCATTCCCTCGGTCCCTTGCGGTAAATTGACCCCATGGCCGTTGGCAGCTTACGCCAACCAGCCAGCCATTTAGGCCACTCAGCCATGGGTACCGATGCAGACCGTCTTAAGTTGCAAACTAAATTGGATATAGCACCACGCAGGTACTTTTCCGCCTTGGGATTAGACTAGATGGGGTCTAAGCAGCTGGAACCAGTCAGTTAATTTTGCCCAAAAGCTGCCTACTTATAAGTAACACAGTGACTTTAGTATCTCACCTCTTTCAGATTGTGGTTTACGTGACCCACCCAGCCTTTAGCTCGAGATCTTACATAAATAAATAAATAAATAAATAAATAAATAAATGATACATTTCTCGACATGCGAGACACAGGCAGACTACGAGCCTGATCATGTGGTACAACAAAGTCGGGTAGTGGAGAGGGATATTCAGTGATCTATTGTGTTCACATAGGAATGATTCAATGCTAAATCAATTAAAAATATTAAAGGAGTAAGAGTAGTAGAAGTTGAGAGTAAGAATAAAAGTAGATATAAACTGTCAGTTTAATTGGAGTAATACGACCCATCATGAAACCGTCTCCCGGAGACCTGCTTCCACACTTCTCTTCCACATCTCATCTGGCCATGTGCTATTGTGGCGTTATATGTATACAGTTATGTGGGGGCCTGTGATATATATTAAGCTCACCCCATCGTATAGCCATCTTTTATCTGATTTGTTTCCAGCACTGTATTGTGGGGGCCTGTGTTCAATGAAAAACTCTCCCCATCATACAGCAATCTTTTAGCTGATTCAATTCCAGCACTGTACTGTGGGGGCCTGTGTTTCATATTAAGCTCTCCCCATCGCACAGCCATCATTTGGCTGATTCGAATCAAGCACTTGTAAAATGTGCCGGTGAGTTTGTGATAACTCATACTGCATGAGTGTGCTGCATTTTTTCGGAGGCGTTTATCCATAGCCTCGGGAGATCGGCCCAATCCTGGCCAACACTGGAAGGAGAGAAATAAGCAAATAAAAGTGGGTGGACGTACAGTAAGGTGAAATGCTAGATTTTCGTCCGACGTTGTTCGATTCAGATTGTACAAGTTTCACTGGTAACTGATAACCTCAGGAATATACTTGCTTTTTACAGAAAAGGAGAAGAATTTTCGGAGGAAATAGTAAGATAGCTCCAGCAGTTGTCGGAGATCAAAATGGGAAAATTGGTGATGCGAAATAATTTGGTATGGTACTGAGAAATGTTGTATGTACGCATGGTATTTTTCAGGGAGGGAGAGAAAACTGTACGCAAAGTAAAGTAAGTTAACCGTCGTTGCAACTGTTCAGCTGTGTGCGGTAAGAGGAGAAGCTGCTTTCGATGAGGGGATTTGTTCAAAGTGAATGTAAGCGTGGAAGATCATGGTAGGTTTTCGGAAGGTGTTATCAAATGGATTCAGTCCAAAAGCAGAAGGATTAAATCAACATTGATTTCGCTGAGCACGTAACACAGCAGCTCGTACCTAAGGGAGGGGTCCAGGGGAAAAGATAAGTAGAAGATAATTAGCGTTGCAGAACAAATGCGCAATAATTTGCTCGAGAGGAACTCTAGGGCACATTTCCGTCTTGGTGAGTGTGAACTTCATTGTTAATCAGGATATTTTTGCCTTTAGAAAACACGTTATTGCTACTGATAAATTTGGGGAGGGCAGTAAGATCGGGCAAAAGGAGAATAAAAAGATCCCCTGATATTGAAACTATATCCATCTTGCTCCTATTTCGTATGGGGATTCACTTGTCAAGGTAGGTTGCAATATACCGATCGCTGTTTCGACGTTTAGAAAGGAATGTATAACGTGTCGAAACTTCATCCCTGACTGGATTGCACATATCTCAGATGGAAGCCTGTTCCACAATATGGAGTATCGATTTAGGAAAAAGTTGTCAGACAGTTTCGTTCGTGATCTTTTCACTTTTACTTTATTGTGATTGTTATTTCGGGTGCGATAATTTGATAATTCTGCTCGTTGTACCGATGGGCGTGAAAAATGTATCTTTTGGGTAAATGTGTCAAAGAAGATGAAAAGGTTAAGTTTCATTCTTCGCAGCCACAGTGGACCAAGTTTTATGGCAACGCAACGATCCATGTAAGATAGGGTGGTGGAATAGCCTAGAAGACGCTTAGTAAATGATCGTTGAACACCTTCCAATGCCATACGATCACTCACTCTAGAATTACAGTAGGTGATGGAGCCATATTCAAGCAGCGGGCGCGTTTTTATTCTATACATGGTGTTAATGGATTCTTTTAAGTTAAATGTTTTGAACAAAAGCCCAATGCTTCGGCGGGCTTGAGCTGCGGTGTGTCCTGCGTGTTCGGAAAAGTTAAGGCTGCTCGAGTAGTGGATCCCTAGGTCACGGATAGTGTGGCAGTGAGACAATGGTTTACCATCTATAGTTAGCGAACCTGGTGTGATGTCACATCTGTAGGATACCACGTGGCATTTATCAGTAGAGAATGTCATCATCCATTTGGAACTCCATGAGTCCAGTGTACGTAAGTCATGCTGGATTTCGCTAAGCGTATCACTGACCTCAGTTGGATTAAAAGTGTAAACAATTTTGATGTCATCGGCAAACAGGAAAGGTTTGCCGGAGGCAAAGACATCAAAAATATCATTTGCGTAAAGTAGGAATAAAAAGGATCCCAGAACACTACCTTGTATCACACCACTGGTGACAGGCTTTGGCGTGCTTGTTTCGTGCTCGATCTGAACAACCTGGGTTCTATTAGTTAGGTAAGAATCAAACCATGAAAGCAGAGGGTTGTCTATGCCATATGCGGTTAGTTTGAATAAGAGGTGGTTATGAGGGACACGATCAAATGCTTTGTGCATATCTAGGTAGATGACTATCGCTGATGAACCGTCATCGAGCGAAGTAGTCAGAAGACTGAGAAAGTCTATCTGACATGCTATGCAGGATCGCGTGCTTAGGAAGCCGTGTTGTGAGGTGTTGACAAGATTTCGCGACATCACGAAGTCCACAGTTTTGGACTTTATGTGACGCTCCATCATTTTTGAGAGGATAGAAGTATGGCTTATTGGGCGATAGTTGCTCATTTCATGCACAGAGCCTGACTTGTAGCGAGGAATGACTACAGCCGTCTTCCACTGTGATGGCACGGTACCGGTGGTCATAGATAGAGAAAAAAGATTCAAAAGTAGTACAGGGAAGTCAGATCCACCGTATTTTATAAGCGTTGGTGGCAATTTATCAGGTCCGGCATACCATGATGACTTCGTAGAGGTGATAAGTCGATTTATATCACGAAGTTCAAAATCAACTGTGCAGATCTTGTCATCAGTAAGCAGAGGGATAATGTGCGAGGGAGCCGCAGCGGCGGTGTTAAAAGTAGAACAAAAGTAATTATTGAAATCCCTGCTTATTTTAGCTGGATTGTTAGTTACTTGGTTACCAGAAATCAGGATGGATGGGGTTTCCGTATTCTTGTTTCTATATTTCATCAGCTTGGTGAGTTCTAGGTTTTTATTCAGGCTATTTAGCGCCCGTCTTTTTACGTCTATAAGGCTGATACGCCGAAGTCTGTCAAGTTGAGCAAGGATTTTTTGTTGTAGCAATACTAGGGAGAAGTCATTTGTTTTCAAGTAGTAATTTCGGAGTCGTGCAAGTTTGCTTGAAAAATTTCCGGGGGTAGACTATAATTTCATTTTTCTGGAATGACGGCAATAATTCAGTGGTATTAGAGCATCTAGACACATCTCAATGTTCTTGTAGAACTCATCGGGTGCCACTTGTGGATCATTGGTTAGGAAGAAATTTTCCCAGTGCAAGGATCTCAGAAGGGCGGAAAGCGATTCCATGTGTAACAAATTGTATGGTCGGTAGAGGACGGCAGGTTTAGTCGGGGTAGGATCAGAAAATGGCTTATCGAAGGTGAGTTGGACCATCTTGTGATCGCTTCCAGGGAAATTGTCTATAACAACAGCAGAAACGTTGGATAGGCCTAGTGTAAGGAATAAATCGAGAGTGTGGTTTCCCTTGGTGGGTGAATGGACATGTTGTGTCCATCCATATATATGTAAAGAAGACATCAGTCTCGAATATTTAGTAGGTGCGGCGCACGATCTCCAGTCAATATCAGGCATATTGAAATCTCCTCCTAATACTTTACATTTAACTGGTAATTCTGTTAAGTAGCAAAACAAGCGTTCCAACGTTCGTAAGTCATCCGTACTGGGATTCGGAGGGGAGTAAATGCAACCCAAAACCATCGAGGTTCTACCTAGAGTAACATGTGCAATGATGCTGTCAATATCGCTGTCTTGAAGGGAAGCGCACAGCAGTGATGCTTGGAAGTTATTTGATATGTAAATGATGCAACCACCACCAGGTGCTGAGGTTCGACACGCGAGAAAACTATGATATTGATCAATGTGATGACAAGACTGCGGAGTTTCGCTTGTGAACCATGTCTCTGTAGCTAGGATAAAGTCAGGTTGAAAGAGAGACACCATGGAGCGAAGAGTGGGCATCTTATTTTGAGGTGAGCGAGCATTGAAGAGAAGCGATTTAGTGGATTGTGACTGGATAGGTAGACACGCTAACTGCTTGAATAAGTTGGGGTAAATATCTGACGATGTGTCATCATAAGTTGAGGTGGAAGGAGTGGGGTAATTTTGAGCTGGAATGGAAATGGACGATGGTGCAGGAATAACTACCAAATTTAAGTCTGAATACTTTTGAGAAAGTTCAGAAAAAGTTGAAGGCTTCTGGGGAGGGATGACACTGAGTTTCCTCCCCAGGTCTACAAAAAAAGACTGCTCATTCAGTCTATCAGGGATATAAGTAGGATTGCCATTGCGGGAAGGGTCAATAGGTAAACATGGTGCACCAAAAATGGATGCAGCAGACGTTTTCGGGTGGACAGAAACATAGGGTCGAGCAAGTAACCTACTGAAGTAAATGTTTGATAAGTAAGGAACTGTTCGAATAGCACTTAGCTTACTAACAAGCGATTCCAACGTGGGCTGGTCGACAGAGGTAAATCTGACTGGTGCTGGGTAGGCCTGTATCCTCTTGGGCACTCTAATAGCATTAAACATGTGAGGTTTCACATTAGCCACTTTACCTAAAGTTGTAACGACGTCAATGAGATCAGTAGAGTCAGGAATATTGAAAGCAAGGAAACTGTAAACTAATGGTTTCTTTGGTCTTATGGGGCAGGCGGCAATTTTATTGGGCGATGGGGTTTGAACTGGTTTAACTACGAGAACTGCCGGTGTGGCTGTAAGTTTGTGGGAAATAGGGTGATCCTGAGTATCAGCCGAGTCAAGATTTTGGGTGGTAGGATCAGAAGAACCCTCGTTCAGTGAAGATGGATTGCTAGATACCGGATTTTTATCTCCAGCTAGTGGCTCGTTTGTTTGCTGCGTATCAATTGCTCTAGGTCTTTCGTCGTCAAGGAAAGCAGTCAGGTCTCTGGTCACAATGCTGGTCAAGTCTAAATCGACAAGGGAGTCAGTGATCTGTGGCTGCTGTACATAACTGTCCCCTGGCTGCGATATCGCAGGTTGATAGCGACGGTGGTGCTTTGTTTTAAAAATCATAGGCTCTAAATTATCCGCTGCACGTAGCGTTGTTAGTGGAGAGTCGAGGAAGCATATTATACTTATGGACTGGTTATGGGTGTCATTGTGTGTAGGCAACCTTAATGTTGGGGTGTCAGTTTGGCAGTTGGGAACGAGACTAGCAACGGTTGTAGATGTGACCCCATTTGAGGGTAACGAGTCGCGTCGAGAGATAAGGTCAGAATCTCCATGCAGGAGTAATCTTTGTAAAGGTGTTCTGTCAGCGATTACTCTCAGGGTCTTAAAGGTAGTGTTGGCAGCAATTAGATCTCGTCTGCTTATAAACTCACTAGCGGTTAAAGCGCTATTAAATTTGAATAGGATTGGACACGAGTAGCGCTGGACTTTCTTTCTGAGTCTTATGCAACTGCATTCCGTGCCAACCATGTTAGCAGCTTTAAGTGATATATCTCGCAAGGCTGCAGGCGGTATATTATCCGGGACATTAAAAAACAACTGCATTTCTAGAACGATGCATCCTAGAGACTACTTCTGCTGCGATGGCTCGCAAGTGACACTAAAGGTGTGTTCCTTGTCGTACCATAGCCTAACTGTCTGATCAACGTCTGTGTGAGGTTAGGATTTGTCTGTAAAGGGAGGTAATCAGGACAGCAGGTAAAAACCACAAGGAAAGTGTCTCCTATATCCCCGTACATTCATTTGCTGGTCAGCTTTGTGTGACCGCGTCGTTGTATTAATGTCTGGTCTCTGATTATGAATCTTTTCCCCGGTTTCCTCTATTTCTCCTGATTATTCCTCAGCAGTAAAGATGTAATGGTTGTATGCTAGTCAAGCTTCAGTGGAACGTACTGCTGTAGTAATTCTGCTGGTGACGCTGATGATAACGCAAGCTACCGTATTGACTAACCGGAAGCAGTACTTGGCGCAGGCTCTCTAGCGAATTGCCTCACTTCCAAAAGCCAGCATATTACGTCGTTTCTGGGTTAGCGAATCGAACACAGTCACCTTGGCCTTAGGACATGTGAGCATTCATACAGGATGAAGATCAGTTAACTCATTTTGCTATCTTTTGAAATAAAAGCACATGAGCATGTCCGCAAATCGGTTGTCATCTTCTGCCCTCATTTTTGAGCGGAAGACGGACTAAGCTTCGTCCTGTCTAAGTCGTAATGGTGTTGATCTTCGGATAACTTACACCAGCGTATGACAAGTGCAACATAACGACGAGAATTTGTGTGGTCCTTTACCTTGTGTTTTGAGGTCCGTTTTCACATAACAATGTGTAACGATCTGTATAAACTACCGTGGTCACATTCTCACAGTTGTATTTTGTCGGGAACCCAAATAGCGGTTCCAACATGCAAATAAATTTACATTGAAGCGTTTATTATATACAGTAAAAGGTTCCCTGTTGGACTAGCTATAAAAAGCCCGTTGACGCTAGGGGGAAAGAGAAGATTGTAGCGCACAGTGCAGTCGCATGTTGCAACCAACACGAGCTCCAAACAAAGGCGGTGCTCGACTCAAACAATCGATTTGACTTGCAGTTCTACAATCCGCACCGGACACAGAACTGCACAATGAAATAGAACTTTTAGTTAGAAGGTTATGCAAGCAAACCAAGGTACTTTCCAGACTTCTGCACAGCCCTCCTCCAGAAGAGACTGCGTAAGCAGTCCTTCTATCTACTCGAGGACCATTTATCGCCAGCTCGCCTACGGCGTGACCAGTTAGTGGTGCCTGATGCAGCTGCTTGGGGAGCACCAATGCTATCGGATCATAGTGAGCTCCCATCCATGTCCTCCCTACCTAGTCGAAACGGGAAAAATGTTTTGCGGGACAGTTCATAAAGGTCCGAGTAGCTGGTTGTGCCAGGAGTTCGCTTTGTTTTGTGTTGAGCCGCGAGGATCCAGTGAAATGTGCAACCAAGAGGCAAACAAACGATGATGCGTGTATGGAAAGCGAAAAGCAAAAGAGCAGCGTAAGTGCACGGCTATGCATAAAGGGTATAGTAAGCACAAGGTACGAATCTGTTTTTAGGTTTCCAAAAGGTTTTGTTCTTTTTTGGCACTTTAAAATAAACCTGCTCAAACCCAAATACGGATATCTATGAACAATGAACAATGATTTATCACGGGATAAAAGCAAGTGTTTGACACGTCCCGTAGGATGGTTGAGGTGAATATGATAAAATCAAATATATCTGGGTCATCTACCGAACGTCTGCCGAGATGAATACTTTGATAATTAACATCAGTGTAAAATTAAAAAATCGAACGTAAACCTTCAGAAATACACTGGGGTGCAGTGATCGTTGAGGTAAGGAGTGAGAAAAGTAAAATATGGTCGCTCAATTAGGTCCATTTGGTACATAAATCCTGTTGAAATGCATGCTTGGCGTAATCCACAATAGAGGAGTTTAGGTAACAAAGTACTGGGAGCTAAGAGCAACACCTAATCGTTTTTTTGGAAACCTCTAAGGTAGGAGAGGATACAACTTAGTCTGGGAGTGCGTTCCAGGGTTGGAAAACCCGAAGGGAAAGTAATTCCGTCGACACTCTAAACGGCTATATTGTTCCTTCAACTTCAAGCAGTTACCCCTGAGCTGTGTGCTGTGGTTAAGTTTCAGCAAATGGCGGCATACATGGTTGGGGTCACTCAGTATCTGATAAGCTAATATGAGATCACCACGCAGCCTTCGATAGCATGCGCTGAAAATTCCTAGCAACTTCAACCTTCGTTGTTAAGAGTGATAGCGCAGCCCCTTTACATTCTTTGTTGCTCTTCGTTGTGGTGCCTCTATCGCTTCTAGGTCGCGCTTCAATCAAGGTTACCAAGCTTGGAAAGCGTATTCCAGATGCTGGCGCACGTAGGAATTGTGGATCATTGGGAAGATTGCTGGGTCAAATCTCCCGAATGCGCTTCACAGCATGCCGACGTGCTGGTTGCGTCTTCTCGCAGCTAACTCAGCCTGTTTTGAACAGTTGAGGTCGCGCTGTGCGAGCACACCAAGGTCACGTTCCTGGGAGCTATTCTGCAATCCGTTTGCCCCAAGCAAATATGTGTAGTTATGTCTATGGCGTATTTGTACACCGCGACAATTGTCTGCGTTGAGTGGTAGGAGGTTTAGAACTGACCAGTTCGACACTGTGTTAAGATCGCACTGGAGCCGTTCGTGGTCTTCCGGTCCTCTGATCCTTCGCCATATCTTGATATCATCAGCGAAAAATAGGAAATCGGAAGCAAATGATCTCGCCAAATCGTTAATGAACACCAAGAATAGAAGAGGTCCAAGAACTGAGCATTTTGGTACTCCACACACCACATCGATTGCATCAGACAATGATTCTCGGACTCACCACTAGCCGTCATTCATGCAGAGAATTGCTAATCCAACTTAGGATTGGGTCGCCAGTGCCGTAGTTCCGAAGCTTCTGAAGGAGAATGCGATGGTCAAAGCGATCAAACGCTTTTGAAAAGTCTAGGCAAATGACATCGACTCCTACTCCATCATCAACAGCTTCAGTCCAGCTATTACACGCAATTAATATGTTAGTATTACACGAATGCTTTTGAGCAAAACCATGTTGTTCTGGAGCTATTAAGTTGTGGCTTTCCAGGTATTGCATCAGCGCATCTGCGATGATTGATTCCATCACTTTGGATAGTACGGGAAGTAGTGTTATTGGATGGTAATTGGCAGCATCATTGCGGCTACCTCCATTATGGATAGGAGTGATGACCCCTCGCTTCCATACTGGTGGAACACGGTTCTCTTCTAGACGTCGCTGATAGAAAACAGCAAGTGGTTCTGCTAGATCACTAGCTACCACCTGCAGAGCCTTTGGTCGGATGTTGTCGGCTCCGGGAGAACTGTAGATACGCAAGGATAACAAGTTCTTCAACACAGCTTCCGCAGTGAATGTGATGTTTTCTAAACCAGATGGTGGAGTATTAGAAATGAGGAGAATATTTGGGCTCGTTATCTGCTGGAAAGTTTGGGGGTAATGAAACCGTAGGAGATCAGCTGCTTCCATTGCTGATCGCGTGCACCCATCAGCCGTGACTAGCGCTGGAACCCCCCGCTTCACCTTTCGAAGGCCGTTAACGTGCCTGTACAGGAGTTTGCGGTTAGTGCAGAATCACTTCATTAACTTCTGCTGATGAGTGACCTTGTCTTCGCGGATCAGTTTCACACGGAAGTTACGATGTGTCACGTATGCAGTCCAGGTTTCGGCATTCGAGCAGTGCTTGTGAGCTCGCCATGCCAAATCCCTCCGGGACATACATTTACGTGTTCTGCTCTTCAGAAATGACTTACGCTTGTTTTGTGTTGGAAGGACTTCTGTTCCGATGCGTGCGCTATCATTGTGCCAAACGTCCTTGTAAAGGTTTCCCAGGCAACATCTGGGAAGAATTCGGTTATGAAAGTCCAAGATCTATCCTTAACTAGCGTATGTAACACATCATAGTGCTTGGCAGTATACATTTTATCATCCTCCTTGTCAGGATACTCCGCATAGCATATATATAGTCAAAGAGTAGAGTAACAGTGGTGTGCTTGTAACCATCCCTTTAACCATGAATTCTGCATTAGTATGCACAAGATCCAGTATCGATGGCTTGTTAGTAGTTTGAAATCTCTTGGGAGAGGTTACAAGGTTGTACAGAGGGTGGCTAGCAATTAGCTCTTACAAACAGGCTTTAAACTGCATACCGTTGGTTGCCGGCGTTTCTATGTCGTGCACGTTAAAGTCACCAGCGATAAGAACGTGGGTGTGGGACTTATTCAAAGCGGACTGAAATAGGTGGTTCCGTTCGCAGTCCATTTCCGACGTTGAGTTTGGTGGGCTGTAAATCACGGCTAGTAGACATGTGTCCTTGTTTCGCAACCATAGGCGGCACCAAAGCGAATCGGGAGCTCTAATTTCCTGGTGATCGATGACTTCACATCGGAGGTATGTATTATAGTAAAGAATCACACCGCCACCCCTTCCGGTTCTATCGGTCCGAAGCAGCGACATACCGGGTAAATTGATCTCAGAATCGGTTATCTCAGGGTTTAACCATGTCTCTGTAATCATGACGAGATCCCGCGTTGTGAGGCATGGAGTTCCCTAAGTTCGGCCAAGTTACTTAGAAGACCTTGGGCGTTTGTGTACATGAAAGACAGGGCTTTTGTTGTTGGGAGTTCATTGATAGATGTCAACTTTGTGGTAGTTTCTAAGTCGGCTGTTAGGTGGCCGGCCATTAATCGTTTCTTGGTTTCGGAATTTCAGTCAAGTTGCATGGCATTATTGAACGTTCCTGAACAGAGGTTTCACTCGTGCTGTGCTCGGTCCTCTTGTGTGCCGTGGGCAATGTTGTGTCGGCCTCTCCGCAGGACTGTGCAGCTAAAGAATTTGCAGCGTTTGTAAGTTCCATCGAATTGCTTCCGACTTTTGGCCGTTCGCCTGCTGCCTTTAGCCGGATCTCTGTTGGCAACCTAGCTCGAAACTGTAACCAGCTATCCAACATAACTTGCGTCATTCCGTCCGGGTGTAGTATTACTTTCATTAGCCTTGGACCGCAGGCCTTGTAGTTAGGTGATGACGGCACTCTTGTCAGGGATTTGGCAATAACATTGTCAACAGAGAGTGCTTCGCGGATATAGCACCACTGCTCTCGATCATGTGTTTGCGCATTGTGATCAGAAGAATGCAGAAGCTCGGGAACACCACGAACAAATATTGTTTTCTTGCTATCCCTATTAGGAATGCGCGTTGCTCAAGTGCTCCTTTTGGGCGATCTTTTCAAGGTAGATCAGGTAATATGCGCACTCCACTCGGTGAGTTGCGAAGACGAACTGCTGAGAGCAGGATAGCCTCTGTCTCATTTGCTGAGTCTAGTGTTACTCGAAGAATCCGAGGTTCGTCAGAGTGCACTGAGGTCGGGTGACGCGCTACGCGTTGCATCATAGCAGGCTCAACCCGAATACCACTCGCATCGCAGATGGAACTCCACTGATTGGGATCGTCTTGCAACTTGCCTTTTATTGTGCCAGAGTTGGATTCGGGAACATTAGTGCACACGAGAGTTAACGCAGCGTGGTTTTGTCTATCGAGTGTCGGCTTTATACTTTTTGCCGGGAATGGGGACTGTTTAGAGGGCACCACTGGATTTGACGTTGAAAGCTGCTTTGCGCCACTCGTGCTCGGTACTGAAGATGGACCTATGTGTGTCCCTCCTGGTGTGTTTGTCGAGGCAATCGATGCGTACGTTACCTGCTTGTTATCTGCACCGGATTGCCTCTGACTCTGAGCTGTCTGTGTCATGGCTGAATCTCCAGGTGAAGCGTCTATGGTTGGAAAAGTGGAAGCAGGCATGTTTGAGGCTTGCCCACTTATGGGAGTGAGGTGACCAAGTGGATTTAGAGTCACAGACGCAGCAGTGCGGTTGGAGCGTCTAGCTATTTTCTTCGGTTTAGACCCAGAGCTTACTTTGGCCGGGTGAGGTATTATCGCGGCCATATTTATCTCCGTGGGAACGATCTTAGTATTTACAAAATGCGCGATTATTTCAGTCATCCTATCTCATTTTTTCATTAGCAAAGATAAACAGTTGACCACTGGAATGACTTGACATGTTGGGCAAAACCAAATTGTGTCAGCAACTTGGTTTGTCCGTCTCACTTCTTGGACGGATTTGCCTGCACATTGCGGACAGTACGAGCTAATGCAGCTAGAACAGGTAATACTGATCTTAAGGACTTCATTGCAGTTATCTGCGCAACATAGGCGACGTGGAACCATTGGAATGCTAGTCGTCCTCTTATTGTTTACAGCAAGGCCTCTCAAAGCACTCACCTTGATGAGTGTTCCTTGCGAAAGTTGTGACGCACGAATAGGTCAGAATACTCACACCAATTGAGAGTTGTTCAACCGCACTAAGATCAGGCGGTAGAGGCAGATGTAGGTCGTAACGGTGCACCAAACAAACTTCCAGTTTTTGGCCCCTGGGAATCACTTATGCCAGCAAGCGACAGATTGTGTTGCGCATAAGAAACAAGTTAGATCATTATTTTAGGAACAAGGGGACGGGGTGAGGTTTGTGAGTCGTCGCAAAATATGGTCCCCACCGATGAAGTTAATGATACATCGCATAGTTGCAATGAGGCATTATGCCGAAGTTGATCTACATCACAATCGACTGATTGGGCAGCAGCCATGACCGCTAACTCGATGTTGGTTCCCGGTGCTAAGTTGATCGGATGGATTCGTGAGAGAGCATCTGCGACTCGGGCGGAGTGAGGACTTACGGCAAGTTGCCGCCGGTCTTCAATATCTTCAGCGGTGTAAGACAAGGATGCCCGCTGTCAACTTTCCTCTTCAACTTTGCTATTGATGAAGTCATGAAAATCGCGTTCACAGGAAATGACTTAGAAGATGTGGAGCTGCTAACCGGTGAACGACTTCTTGACTTGGAGTACGCTGACGATATTACCATAATCTGTGACAGCTCCCAAACATGCCAAGCAACACTGGACCGATTAGCACTGGCTGCCAATCGTTTCGGGCTATGCTTTGCACCCACCAATTGCAAAGCGTTCCTTCAAGATTGACAATGACCGCCTCCTGCGCTGACATTTGATGGGGATCAGTTAGAATTCGTTCAAAAGTTCAACTACCTAGGTAGTTGTATCAGCGCCGTTGAGATTGAAGACGAGGTCCCAAACTGTTACGTACCGATCGTGTATTAATAATCCGTATATGGACCCGTAGTCCGTTTAGACGTAGGGAAAACATCAACGCCGGATGGTAGGTGTGAAAACTGTACTCTGCTCCTAACCGGAGCCAAGTGAAAACATATAGGACCAAAACGAACCAATGAGAAACAGAGACCAATCAGCGAATGCATTATCGTCATGTGATTGGGCGCGTGTAGTTAGTGGGGTTGGCATGACGAATCGGTCGTGGATGTCCGTAACATCCCTTCACATGGCAGATAAAATCATGGTTGTAACACGTAACCTTCTATTAGTCTAAGTGAACGTCGTGGTCTTCGAACAGCGATCGGTAGATCAGCTTGATCCATTCGGGTTTTTTCAATCGTCTCAGTTTGTTCTGTATCAGCCGTTTCATCCTCGGGGTTTGATACCGCGGGTGCACGGGGCCGAATAAAGTCGTTGTGCCGGCGTACGGTTTCTCCGGTTTTCAGCTGCACATCGGCTTCCGTTCGTGAACTGGCCAGTACGGTTCCGGGCTGCCATATCGGCTCATGTGGGAGCTTCGTATACACACCCTGTTTCGGCAACAGATTCTAGGTTTTCTCACGTACGTATCCACTCTGGTGCATTCGCTGTTGTTGGAAACGCCTGGTTTGTGCGTAAGCAACGCCAAAACATTGCCCCCCAAGGAGTTTTCCCGAGGGACTCCAAGGGTGTGACACGATAAGCGAACAAGAGGCGATCTATTCTGGTGCTCAATGATCCTTCACTTTGCTTCAGGAGACCGGCCTTCACGGTTTGTACCGCTCTCTCTGACAAACCATTGGATGCTGAATGACATGGTGCAAAAGTCATATGGTGGAGGCCGTTAATTTGTATATACTTTTCGAAAGCTGCACTCGGAAACTGTGGGCCGTTATCTGTAACTAGAGTTTTTGGAATACCATATGTGGATAGGCTAATGCGCAGGTTATTACTTGTAATTTCCGAAGTAGCGTTAGGGACAATATGTACATCTATCCATTTTGAGTACGCATCTACCAGGAGTAGTAGCATTGTTCGTTCAATCGGACTGAAATAGTCTGGGTGAACACGCTCCCGGGGGCCAGCAGGTTGCTCCTAGGGATGAATCGGACCGGCTCGTTTGTCTTTCCAATATGGTTGGTATATATCACGTGCATTCAACAGTACTTCGATATCTAGATCAATTGCTGGCCACTAACAGTGGGCTCTGGCCAGAACTTTCATGCGGACGACTGCTGGATGAGCATCATGTAATGCTCTCAATACGACTGATCTGAGAGCATACGGAATAAGCATACGATATCCACGCCTGATACATCTTTCATGCAGACTGAGCTCCAATTGACAAAGTAAAGAACGGACGTAGGACCTTAGTGGATCGGGAATCCCAAGCGCATAACATCAAACGTTTCAGTCCACAGGATCGGATCTCGGTCTGTAGCTCGCCCAACCATGTCGCTGGATATTGTAGTGGTGTCTTAGTGATGTAATAACTGGACGAACTCGCAAGGCGCTCCACCTTGCTCGTTATTTTGCACTTCCTGTGGCAATCCATTATTATTATTATTATACACATTAGCTGCAGGTGGAAAACATCCCGGCCATTGTGTCGCAATAAAAAGAACAGGAAGAAAAAAGCAACAGTGGCACTCCGGCTGAGTCCCCAGTAACGGATGGACATCGTTCTGGAGAGCTGACAGCCAGCTATCGCGCTTCAAAAGGAGTTCTATTATGCCTAACGAAGGCGATAGTGATTGGAGGGTGAAGCTAAGCAGGAGGGGGCTAGACAAAAGAACTTATAACAAAACCGCCACTGGGGCCGGCTCCTAGCCATATCAGCAAGTGTGTCCAACCGAACGTGTTCATCGTCCTTAGGACCCCAGCCAGGCAGTCGGGATGAACCAACCGACGTCAACTTCGAAGTGAGGGTTTTCATTTCTCTCGTCCAAGTCCTCGCTTGGCCTCTTCTTCTCTTCCAGCCGAACTCCCGGCGCGCAAACAATGAACCTCGCGGAAGCCGGTGTGCTGGCATGAGCAACACGTGGTCCAGCCATCGGAGCTCGGTGCGTGATATAATGGTGCTGAGCGCTTCAATCACTCTTCCTGCACCAAATACCCGACGCCAAACACACTCATTGCTCACGCGGTGCTCCCACCAGACATGAGCTAAGCTGCGAAGGCAGCAATGATTGCATGTGATGAACCTCTATGTCTGTCGACCTGATGGACCAGGTTTCATAACGATATAGAAGAGTTGGACAGGCGGCTGCGTTTTAAACTCTGCCCTCCAGGGCGAGAGTAATGTCACATCTGCGCCACAGGTGGCGGAGATTAACAAAAGCACATTGAAGCATTGCTATACGCTTCGTAATCTCATCTTCGATCCCACGGGCGCTAATATAGCTGCCCAGGTACTTGAATTCCTGAACGACTTCTAGTTTATCACCACAAAGCTTTAGCGCAGGGGTGGGTCCCTGCCAAACTTAGAGAAGTAGTTTGCGTTTTGATGGGCAAAGCATAGCCCGAAACGATTGACAGCCAGTGTTAATCGGTCCACTGCTGCTTGGCATGTTTGGGAGCTGTCACAGATTAGGGCAATATCGTCCGCGTACTCCAAATCAAGAAGTCGCTCACCAGGAAGTAGCTCCACACTTTCTAGTTCGTGTCCAGTGAACATTTTTCTATGACTTAATCAATAACGAAGTTAAAGAGGAAAGTTGACAGCGGGCAACATTGTCCCACACCGCTGGTGATACTGAAGGGTGGCGACAGTTTGCCATAACCCCTCACTGCCCGGCTACATTATTGTGGGAAGCAGAGAGAGAAAGGATGAGTGCCCAGCATATCATACGGGGTGCATTAATTTGTTCTATATCTCTTCCCTCGCTAAGCAGCGAAATCAGTGATTTATGATCTGTCTTTATCTCAAACTGATTGCCCCACAAGTATTGATGGAACTGCTTAACTCCAAATATCACGACCAGTGCCTCCTTGTTCAGCTGTACGTAATTCTTCTCAGCGGCCTGCAAGGTTCGGGATGCGAAAGCAATAGGACTGTTCCCACTCCAAACGGTGAGGCGTCACACTGTAATACAAGTGGTTTGTTTGGATCATAATGCACTAATACAGGTGAAGAAACAAGTAGATTCTTCGCCTTCAGAAATGCTTGTTCCTCTTTCCTTGTCCATGATCACTTGGCATCTTTCCTAAACAAATTTTGAAGAGGTGCGATCACGGAGGCCAGGTTAGGTGAAAAACGACTGTAGTGTGAAAGCAAGCGTACGAACGAAAATAACTGTGCTTCACTGTGTGGACTGAGTGTACTAATGATGGGCTCCATCTTCTTATTTCGTGCATGTAATCCATTTTATCCAGTCGATTTCCAAGATAATCAACGGAATCAGTTAGAAAAGCACATTTGGAAAGCTTCAAATGCAACCCGTTTTCGGACAACCTGCGTAGGACCTTATCCAGAGTGCGCAAATGGTCTACTTCTGTCTTTCCGCTGATTAATAGGTCGTCAAGATATGCATAGGTATTCGGTAGATCACGTACGACGTTGGCAATTATACTTTGGAAAATATCCGGGGCAGCATTAATTCCAAATGAGAGTCTGGTGTATTCAAATAAGTCTCGAGAAGGAAAGACCATCTTTTGAGCAGTTGCTTTCAATGATTCATCACCAGACCATTACAATCATATGGAGGCTAAAAGTAAAAATCGACCCAGTTAGTTCAAGACGAATAGATAACGTGAAGGTCTGTGTCAGAAATGAGAAAACAAATTAGCGCTTAGTGGGCTAGTTGTTTGCTATCGCGTTTGACCGAATGCAGTCCACCTGGGCGTCTTCCGTCTTCGGCGGCTAGGGAAGCTGGAAAGCCTGGACCAGCTTCTTCTGTGAGCACAAGGACGGCTGGAACAATCGAATGGGTATTGCTTCAGCCGTCGCAAGTGTACGAAGGCGGTAATCTTTCGTTCGGTGCAGCAGAACCTTGTAAACTATTCGGAAAGCGCGTTGCCAATCCACCTCATGGTCGGTGTCCACAATGTGGACCAGAATGGCGCTAGTAATGGTCCCAGCGCCCCGTGGACGCAGCCAACGAGGACAATATTTGTTCAAGCGTGTGGATAACTATCGCGCCGTTCCACCAATATACGCTGCGCCACAGGCGTACACGAATTGTTAAATTACCCTTGAGGTGGTCAGCATCGGCATCTTGTCCTTGTTTTGTGAACGAATGAGTGGTTCCATCAAAAAAAAACAATCCAAATGTGTGCTAATCGTAGTAAACGGGCGAGAATTGTCGTCCAATTCAACCTGCGAATAAGCGTGACTTAAATCAAGTTTAGTGAACTTGACCCCACCAGATAAAGTGGTATATGAATCTTCAATTTTCGGTAAGGAGCAACGGTCCATGATAGTGCACAGATTAACTGTTAGTTTGTAACCACCGCAAATCCGCGCACTGCCGTCTGGCTTAAGAACAGGGACTATTGGTGCTGCCTATTCGGATTGTTGAACCGGTACGATTGTGCCTTCGTGCTGGAGTCGTTTCAATACTAGACCTTTGACCGTAGAGAATAAGGTAGTGTTCTAACCTTGAAGAATTTTGGTGTACTTGCATCCGCCATATGGATTTTGGCTTTAAAATTGTGGAGCTTCCCCAACTGGTGTTCGTTAAATACCTCTAGGTGTCGCTTTAGGATGAAGTCTATGATTTCCACTCTCACAGAGTTGATTGTATTCAGCACCTACAGTAACTGTTTAATCCAGTCACGCCCCAGTAGATTGGTCGATGCACGAGGAACAACATTAAGCATTAGGTTGTGCGACCTCCCCTGACGCTGAACTAGCACCTGACATTTTCCAAGGAGGTCTATGATCTCACCCGCATAAGTTTTGAAAACTGTTTCATTCGGTTCCAAATTAGCTAATGATGAAATTACATTCTGGTCTATTAATGTCACTGCTGAGCTGGTGTCTAATTCAAATAAAACAGACTGACCATTAACAACAAGCGTGATCATATCCGGAGGTACTTGTCCACGTTTGAACAGTTCGCAAATACATGGTTCATAAAGTCTAACTGTGAATCACATGACTCACCATCGTTTTCGCTCAGCGATCTAATGGAAACTTGTGCTGGTAGGGAACGGCACACACGAGTCAACTGGCCAACTTTACCGCACTGCGCACACCAAGCAGCACGCGAGGACACCGGTACAAACTTATTGTACCGCAGTTGAAGCGGGTAGCTCACCAACTCTGTTTCGAACGTAGAGTGGTGAATACCTGGAACAACCTGCCGCAGCCGGTAATAGAGGCGAATTCAGTGGCCGAATTTAAGAAGCTTCTAGACAAACACTTTGCAGAGGCAAAATATAAAGAGCGGAACGATAAATAATACGTTAATGTCCAAGAGCGACAATTGATGCAGCTACACAGAGTATGCTCTGCTCGCTGCTTCTGATCAGTATCAGTCTCGTACGCAAGCGAGAACACTGGTTGGGGGAAGTGTGTTGATCACCGGATCGGTAGCACTTAAACCTCCGTACAATATTCTCAGAGGAAAAACATCGTGTTAGTTTGTTCCCAGTTTCTGCAGGTTGGGCGGGGTTAAAAGTGGACGACTGATTTTTCAGATGTTCACTCTGCCGAACAAGGTTGCAAGCTGTTTCCCAAGAAAGAGTTTGTTCTTCCTGGGATGGTAGTTTTTCCCTTGATCCATCATTTATAATTCCAGCTATCAGGCACTGAATTTTCATGACTTCTTCAAAACGCGTCAAATGGATTATGTTATAACGGCACTCTGAGGTAGCTCGGTGATCGCGTTCGATAAAATCGTTTGCGCTTCCTCCGCGCTGCTGCTGTAACTTCAAAAACTGATAGCGAACGGAAAACGCGCTCTGCTGAATTCCTCATAGTTCCTCAAATGACTGAAACACTTGTGAGATCCCAGATTTAACCATTAGATTCATTGCATCAAAATGTCCTTACACTTCGGAACCAAGTGTCTGACAGAACAACATAATCCAGTAGGTATTTGACAATACCATGGAAGGATTCAACACAGGAAAAGAGTCATCGGATGTTGGAACGAAGTTTTCCATTGAATCCGTTTGTAAGGAAGGTTTACCTGACGTCTCGGACCAGAGAAATGAGAGACCCGCAAGTGGGTTCGTATTGCTCGTCGCCATTTTGTTACGTACCGATCGTGTATTCCTAATCCGTGTATGGACCCGTAGTCCGTTTAGACGTAGGGAAAACACCAACGCCGGATGGTAGGTGTGAAAACTTTACTCTGCTCCTAACCGGAGCCAAGTGAAAACATATAGGACCAAAACGTACCAATGAGAAATAGAGACCAATCAGCGAATGCACTATGGTCATGTGATTGGGCGCGTGTAGTTAGTGGGGTTGGCATGACGAATCGGTCGTGGATGTCGGTAACAAACCGTTGAGCAATAGTTTAAGGCGCTTTTGCTAACCTCCGCCACTCGTGGTGTCAATGCGGCATCACTCTCTCTCTGAAGGGTAGAATATACAATGCAGCCGTACGTTCGACCCTACTGCATGTTTGTGAAACTTGGCCCCTTAGATCAGTGGATATAAAGAGGCTAGTTACGTTCGATCAGCTGTGCCTTCGCATTTTGGCTTACATCTGATGGGAACGCCGGGTGCGCAATTAGCGTGTTCAACGACTTGTTTACGGCACAAGAAAAGGAAATGAAACCGCTCAGCACCGTTATTTCACGCACCAGGCTCTGATGGCTGGGCCAAGTGTTGCGCATGCCAGCCCACCGATTTCCGCAAGGCTCGTTGTTTGCACGCAGGGGGTGCGGATGGAAGAAGAGGAGAGGTGGCCAAGCGATGACTTGGTCAAGAGGGATGAAGGACTTTACTTCGAAGTTGGCCTCGGTTGGAGCCTCTCGGCTCTCTGGTTGGGGACCGAAGGACGATGAACACGTTTCGTTGGATACACTTTTTGACATGGCTAGGAGCAGACCTCAATGGCGTCTGTGTTGTGAATTCCTATGTCTAATCCCCCTTCGCTTAGCCTCCCTTTCCAACCAAGATCTCAATTAAGAGGCATTATATGACTTTTGCGGCACAATAGCCGGCTGTTAGCTCCCCAGAATGATGTCCATCTGGTACTGGTAACTCTGCCGGCATGCCTCTGATTCGTTATTTCATTTTTGTATTGTGGCACCATAGCTGAAGTGTTTTCCACCTGCAGCTAGCGTGTATAATGGTGAGCAAGTTGATGATCTACCACTGAATCAACAACATCAGAGACACGTCGTACCTATGTCGTAAACTTAGAGAGGAATATTTGTCAGTTGCGCCATTGATTCCACAGATTATTGGATTGTGATCGGTGAATCCGGTGAGATATCAATCTTCGAGATAGTTACGACCGTGTCGGATAACTAGGTGGATTTTGTGTATTTCCCTACAGAGGGTCTTGCATCGTGATTCGGTTGACTGCAACCCTTCCGGAAAGAAAACTAGATTTATCCAATGCTTTTCCTTGAGTTGTTAAAGAATTGCACTGACGGTAGTGTTTGATATCTCAATTATAAGAGAGACTGGCGTAGTTGCATCTGAGTGGGTGAGAAGCATTGTGTTGGAGACAGCATCTTTAAGCTTTTCGAAGATCAATTACGCATCGTCTGAGAAGTGAAAAGAACGCTGTTTACCTCGAGACAGTACAATGTCTGATTGCATAATTTTTACGTAAAAATAAAAAAGGTTGATTTTACTTGACCAGGCCACAGAATCGGCGAAGCTGTTTAAAGGGGCTAGTAGCAGAGCAATCATTCAATGTCCGGCCAAGGATTGCGATGTTGCTTTGCTCGAGTCCACAATTGTTGAGAATGATGGTAGCTTCATGATGTGTCAGTTGTTGGAAAAGAGGGTTGCTGGTACGAAGGTATTCCTAATCAGAAAGGCTGTCGTTGGTTATGTCAACTGAGTACCCATAAATACCTCCGAGCCTCTTGTCACTTCGTGAATCAAACGCTGGAAATTTCCAGCGGACTCGCTAAGGCCAAAAGGTATTTTGAGGTATTCGAAGAGACCAAACATTATAATGACTGCTGTTCTGATAACATTATCTGAGGCCACAAGTCATTGTCTGTTAACATGGAAGGTCGTCCAAGCATGGGCTCCTCAGCGACCGGCATTCTGCCGTGCTCAAAACGTCAACCCACTTATAGCACTGCGTGCGACTCACGCAGTCCCCCCCCCGTATGCATGGCTAAGCAGTTGAAATTTCGTTGTAAAAGCTTTGCCAAGTTTTCAGCAACATTTTACACACAGACATCGTTCTTCAAGCTCTATCATTGTCTTGGCTCTAAGCCGACGAACAGCGCGTGCACATGCTTACTTTAGCGACTGTAGCTCACCAACTAACACGCAGAGTGAAATGCGGCAAATGGCAATTTGTTGTCTTAACAAGTCTCTCCATGCGCTCAGTAGCCCCAGCGCACTCCCTCTGCCAGTTGGCGTGATAGTTCCAACGTTCAGTTTCTTTTTAAACACCCGTCGTATTTACTTATGGTTATTTTAGGATACCCTTTGTGTTACGGCTTGAGTCGATGGTATTTGGGTTACGCTTTTTGCGCCTCGATCACGCTCCATCTGAGGTTTGCTGAGTGAATACTTGCACCAGTGTGAGCTACGAAGCATGGATGCCGTTAAGGTAAATAATACTACCACACCTCCCGTTCAATGTTGTCACCTCAAACACTGGGTCCGGAAGATTTTGGTCTGTTGAGTTTGACAGTGTTCGTTTCGTAAATCGATTTAGTCCTCGGAATGGCTACGATGCAACCAACGTTGTTTATGTTGACTGCGTATGGCTCTCTATATTTTATATCGCCGATGGGTGTGTTGAAGTGCCAGTTCCGATTTAACGACGGATCCTGCCCGCAGGTATCCCTATTTAATTTTTCTTATTTTCCTTCGCATGAGTAGTAAACCGTGCACCACAATGCTCTCAAATCTATCCCGTAAGTTGTGGAACATGTGAGCTTAGCGCATTAGAGAAGCAGTTAACTCGAAATATTACTGAAACGGAATCACTCTAGCTGAATATTCAAGCGTCATGAGTGCATACAGCGCATTGTTGACTGAACGACTGGCTAGTTGACCGGATAAACAGTCAGAACCTGCCAACAATTATATGCAGCAGTCTTATGCATCTTACAATACAGGATTTCCTAATCACCGACCCCACAGTACACCTAGGTTTACGGAGATGCCATCAGTTGTTTGCGCTGCATCACTCGCAGAGCACTCCACACGGCCCGTATCTAATGCAACCCGATAAAAATGTGTCAGAAAGGTATGCAACTGAGAGTTACGGCTGTTTGGAGGCAGGTTGGCAGCTATACGTGAAATGTCGAATTTACGTGATTGCACTCAAGAATCCAAGCCATGTCCGAAATCCGTAGCCAGCATAGTAAACAAGTGGGTAAGCGCCTTTTTGATCATTTGAGGCTGATGGCTTCTAGCTGCTTACTGGTATCAGCTTTGGTTAACATGCTTAGCGGATTACACAGGGAGAAACCGGGTTGTCGCAGGACCCAAGCTAAACACCCCGCCCTTTATTCTTTCTAGATCGAACTAATTCTACTCTGCTAATTAGGCCAGTATAGCTGTAATTACCTCACACGTGCATAGCTATATGGGACTTCTCCCGGTAAGTTCTACTTATGGTGTCTTCGCACAAAAAGCCAGCTACCATCATGCATCTAGCAACGCTCCAACGATCTTGTCAGGGTATACAACATCTGTGCGAAAATACACGCCACAGCATTTGTCTACACTGCATGTTGTGGTGGTACTTCGGATTCGTGATTCCGCAGGTGACTCGAAATTTGGCATCTTTGATTTGCCGGTTGAAGCAATCATTACCAAGGGTTAATTGGAAGATATTACTGGCATCGAGAAGATTCATCACGATTAATAAGCTCTCTTTACCTATTTCCACGTATGTTTCAGCGACGGATGCTCACATCGACCATTCTGTGCATCATCTTACTGAACTGCAGGTCGCATGTAGCGGCGTGGTCTATTCTGAGGTATTAGACTTAGCTCGTAAAAGCGGCCAGGGGCGAAGAGTTAAAAGCGGTTCTCAAGGTATTGCTAGTATGCACTAGTTTACGAAGGAACCTAGAGAAACAACTGTCTGGTGCCTCTATGGATTGGTGGTTGACCTTTGTGGCTTGTAATCTAATCGCGATGAAGGAAATAAATGTTAGCAAATTCCACTTCTCATAAGTAATCGAAACTAAATGGCTCTATTGAAGTTTGTACGGAAGGTAGATGCCCGAGCATCAAAGCGAAATACCAAATAATAGACTGATAGGTTTCAGTAAAATTGAATAAAGGAAGCACAATGCAAGTAGTATTAACATCATACACACGCTCCGAAGTGCTGTGATCAGGCGCCAGTTGTTCCTTTCTAATGTTCAATGGAAAACCTATACTTCGTTGCAGACTATGAGTGGATGCTGCATTATGAGCTCGATCACAAAGATTTACCAACTTGTGGTTTGCGTGTATGCAACTTCAATGTTTAGACCACATTTCAACAACGTTTGCACTTCTGAATTCTAAGCGCCATGTATATTTGCATTGCAGAGGTATGAAGTCTGCGATATATATGGTGCCAATCGGATTCAGCGTGCTGCTTCTTGTACTTTGCTCCACCTACCACGTTATGAATCTGCAGCATGGAAGGCACGTCCTCACAGTGTATAACGCAAACCTGTGTCTGACGGACGACGGTTCCACCATCAACGGACTCATTCTCATGATTATCAAAAGTAGAGTGGACGGCTTCAGTCAACGTGATGCGATCCGCCAAACTTGGGGTGACCGTTGCTGGATGCAACGTTTTCAGAACCGATTAAAGCTTGTCTTTGTGGTCGGTAGAAGCGCAGCTCCGGATTCATATCGCATGGAGCGTTTGCTGCGTGGCGAAGCAGACAAGTACGGCGACATCGTGCAATACAACTTTCTTGATTCCTATAGGCTTCTGGTTTACAAGATTATTGCTGGTCTATCATTTACTCGTCAGTACTGTTCCTTCTTTCGATTTATTTTTCTTGGGGACGAGGATATAGTTCTCAATCCAATCAAGTTGATGAAGTTCGCTTCAGCGATTCCACCAGCAGAATATGATTCTTTTATTGGGGGACATCTGCTGCAAAATACCCACCCGATGCGTGATAGGCGGCGTAAGCATTACATGCCTTATAATGAATTCCCCGAAGCCGTATTTCCACCGTACACCGCTGGTCCAGCCACATTGATGGCAATGCCCGTCGCTATGCGCATATTGAAAGAGTTGATGTGGATGCCCGCATTCGTCGCATGGGATGACTTAGCTGTTGGGTTTGCCCTACACAGGGCCGGCATCGTCCCAAAGCACATCCCTTCTATACGAATGAGATCCAATATATATAAAAGAATACCTTTTAAAAATCTTATGGCATTTCATCGGAGCACCAGTCCCCAAGAACTCCGAAGACTGTGGGTTGCATTCAACATGTCTTTGACTTGTTAGCCATGCATGCATTTGGAAGAGTTATCCTTCCTGCATCGATGTTTAAGTTTCGCAGTAAAACAATATTTTGCGAATTAAACGCGGTCGTGTGGCAAGCAGAGTTATGTGATGATTTCTACTTCCACTTATTCCGTCATTTTCCTACTGTCCGGGGAGCACAAGAGTGGATTCATTCTCAAGTGGTGCTTGATGCACGCTAATAGAGACGTGGACAAAAATGCACATAGGACATCATTTCTACAACGAAAAGTGTATTTTTGTCTATCTGAAAGGTTTCTACTTTTTGTTTCTCGAAGATCTGGCAATGCCGTGCTTCTAGATAAACTTTTATGAAGATAAAGAAGAAAATGAAGTTGGCTATTATCAAGTAACTGTTTTGAATTGAACGCAAAGTATAACGAACCTCAGTTTACTAACATTGCTTGATTTTCCGTCATTCTATTGAGTTTATCCGAAAAGCCAAGGGGATAAAAGCCCTATGGTCTACCGCATGGCAGCCAGTGACCGTATACTGTATTGTGGGAGCAAGTAGGAGTTGGTATCCGTACAACTCCATTGGAACATGATCAAAAAGTTTAAAAACCCATATATGAGCTGTCAATAAACTGATCGTTTTACAAGTTTTCACACGATACCATAAAATATAAAGTAGAAAACACAGTAAATTGGAACTCATCAAGATGAGACATCGTTGCCAGTGATAACAGTATATTCATCAACCGTTTGAACAGCTGCACTGGGTGTACTTTCATTATATACTCAGGCAAGCTGTTCCAAGCTTCCAATCTGGAAACACAAGCTTGTACTGGTGTCTGCGTGTGCCGCAAGGTACTCGCAAGCGGAACAGTGACATCATAATGGGGAAGTCGTCTAGATGGAGAATGCAGTAGGTCATGATGAAATCGACTCGCACCCGACAGTAAACCCCGTACAATGGGGATAAGCTTGGTAGCGACGTGTTGGATCCGTTCGATTTTCTACGCCTCGCCTAAGGTGGCCAGACAATAAGCGGGCGGTACTCTGGCATTGAGCTTATGATAGAAGAAAAGCAGCAAGTGTCAACCTCTCCAAATCAAGTGCAGAAGCTGCATTGGAACGTCCATAACATGCGCTTTCCGTTTTGGTGTAATGGCACAATAGTTCATAACGGGAATAGAAGCAAATGCTTGACAAGTCTTGTAGGATGGAAAGGGTGAAATTTCCAAGATAAAATCCAGCGTCGGTAAAAGAGCGCGCGAGATACAGGACTCATTAAAGGATTTGCATTGGCACAATTGTGAGTATTACTGCCTGGAGTTCAGAAGGATTATAACATGGTTTACTGTTTGTTCCGCACTAATGCCATCATCCGATGATCATGTGCTATATCACGTAGTGCGGGGTTTTGTCAAAGCTACTTTTGAATAGGGATAAAGTGGAGACGTTAAGTACATGTGCCGTGACAAGCGGTGGGGGAAATGTTTCGTCGACAATTCAGTCGGCTGTACTGTGTGACCAACTTAAACTAGTGACGAGTAAAATATGTGTTTTGGCAGTTTCTAAAGATGGTGGCGTGTGTGGTTTGGGTATCTGTAGTCTGATACAAAGTTATGAGAACTCCCAGTAGACGCCCATAACGTCCGCCTGAGTGAGTAGGGAAGGCGGAACACACATTTGATGTTCGTCATTGCCTTGTTTTATGTAGTATCAAGGGAGGTGAGGTGGTACTACTGCCAGGGTTGTAATGCTTGCATAACGTATCCGCATGTGGCCTCAGGTACACGCCAAGCATCTTCGGAAAGACTGAAGCGTCGAACTTCCCGAACGCTCTGAGAAGTAGGCCGAAGTGCTGGTTTGCCTGACTTTATGCCTTTTAGGTCTACCTCAAAACATCCAGGTCATCTTGCAAGAGCACCCCGAGAGCGCACTCCTGAGAAGCGTTTGTAGAATCCGTAGCCCTAGCCGGTAGTTGTGAGTCCTCTGATGGCATATGTTGAAAAAGTTGCATTTGGTGGCGTTGAACTAGAAAATATTCTCAATGGACCACGTGCACAATTTATCCAGATCATCTAGTATGGTTGCGTGGTCTTTCACTGTAGTGATAGCACGACATATCTTTTGTGTATTGACAAATATTAGGCAGCTCGAAGATAAAACTCACGCGTAATCATCTATTTAGAACAGGAACTGGCGGGGCCCAAATGCCGAGCTCAGAGGCCCGTCGCACTTGACTTCGATTGGTTCTACTGGCATGGCGGCATTCGTCTCCGAATATGCCTGTCATTATGGCCTCCACGAGGGCGGCTACAGGACGCCTGCTCTTTAAGAGGGACCATGTGTGGCTTGCGCTGCACCACAAGCACACCCATATCCGGTGTAAACCCGATGGAATAAGACCAAGAGGCATGTGGATGGGACCCAAATTTCATCCACGGAGCCTACCCACACTCCTTCAACAAACAGAACAGAAGCATTCCGGCCTAATTAGGAAATCACGCACAACAGACGTACACGAGACGGTGGCTGGACCGGAACCCGTTCCTTACAGGATATACGTAACCATTCTTTGAGCCTAGAACCTTCACGAGTACGGTACACTCCGTCTCTTCCAGCAACGATCAACTGTCTCCTGGAGCCAGCAATCGAGGTGAATGGTATTAGACAGTTAGACAACTTGTCAGCATTCACATCAGGCACAGCCACACAGGGTACCTCAAACATCTAACTTCTGAAGTGCAAGAATACTCAGCATGCAGGCAAACGTACCACACCTGCCACCTTATTGACCTAGGTTACTAAACCAAATGGCACTGTACGCATCGTGCTTCTATTCCGCGTGAAATAGTGACTTCTCCTGAAAATGAGCAACCGCGCTTTTAAGCAGTCCACGGAATTCGCATTGATCAAATTTGCTTTGCGTTCACAACTCCTGAAATCAACATTAGTTCGTCACAACCTCACCTTGTTCATGTTCTGGTAATGTTAGTTTCGGTTTGCCAGAGTGCCACTTCCCTGTACTAAGCTGACCGTACAGAAGCGGTATGAGTATCCTCATCGCCTTCATTCGGTACAAATATATACACGGATTGGCGTCATCACTTTCGAAAAGCAGTTCAAATACAACATATGCACATACGTTTATCCAAACTTAAATATGATCTATCAATAACTGGATAGAGACACATTAGACCTCATAACCAATAGTTCTACAAAGGTGTATGGGTTTCGTTTGGAGGTCAGGCTAACAGTCACTTTCGCAGGCATGACAATAAGTACCCATTACGAACTGTTGACGTTTTCTTTAACATTTAGACGTGACAGCATTAAATATTGAGCACCCAGATTTGAGAGGAACAAGATATAGGAATAGTGAACCAACTGCTAGGTATAATGATAAATAAACAATTGGTACAGTAACATACTGTGTACTTAGGTGTTGCCATCTGGTTTTCATAGCTGATGGGGAGGTCGCGCAGCATGCAAATGCGATGGAGTGACAACTTCTGGCTATCCGTGTTGCCGATTGGTCCGGTCATCTGCTGCCCGAGGTACGTGCAGATTCGCAACGAACGTTTGATGCGCAACCTTTGGTATTGACAGTTGACATCAACTAAGTCTCGCTGACTACTGCCAAACACGCGACTTTCCAAACAGTGTTCGCATTGTTTTGCAAACGTCCAAGTACTCAACCGTTTGTATATCTCGATGTGTACTTTGCTGTGGCCATAAGCTATTTGATAACGATCTGCATCGTACGTCTCGACTGGAGCCAATCGGTGCCCCTAAAACTATTGTTGCTATGCCACAATTCCTTTCCGATGCAATATACTAAGACACAGACGTACCATTTCCGTTGGGTTTAACCTTTTACTTAGTCTATGCAAAAGATTGGCCATGTGCAACTCAACTTCTGGTAGGCATCTCAGCGCTTCCGCCTTCCATCCGCTTAGTACGTGCGTTTTCATAAGCCACGGTAAATTCAGTAAGGCTGATGAGCAACTGGAAATATGATAAGGCTTTCATCCCAACAGTTCACAAGCTACATAGCAGAGCCTAGTCTGGAAAAACGCCAGACGCGTTTCGCCCTATTGGGGCTCGTCAGTGGCGCGCATTCCCTCGGTCCTCTAAGTAGGATCGAACTCATGACCGCTGGAGGCAGATGCCAACTAGCCAGCAGCTTAAGCCACTGAGCCATGGGGGACGTTGGCTGAGCTACATAATTTGCAAACTAGCTGGGATATAGCACCACCTATATATGCTATGCTCACTCTCATCACTAATCTGTAGAGCGGGACATGAACTGTCGACATCTTGATAATCGCTAGTCAGTTAATTGTGTGGATTGTCTACTTGCCACAGAACTTCCAGGGAAATTTCTCTTCGAATGCATAATCCAATGTGGTCACACAAGGGACAATCGTTGAGAATTGTGCTCCAGATGTCAAAGTTTACACTTTATGCGTACTGTAAACGGCCAATCGCACGTATACTTATAAGCAACCAAAACGACTATCGATCGTTAATTAACGCTAAAACATGAACATTAATGGCAGACATAAATGTAGTTAGAAGTGTGAGCAGCAACAGTAGATAGAGGCAGATATAGGAATAGGGAAGCGAATGCCACCAATAGGGTTAGCAGGTGGAATGATGAACAAATAATACCATAAAACAGTGATGTCCTATGGTTAGTGCATGCTGCAGATGCCATCTGTTATATGCCTTAGAAGTCAGTGCTAGCACACATGCTCTGATCGCCGCTTTGGCGCCATCACAAGAAGAATACAGCTAGTAACTCCCGCTGTATCCTGTCCTACGTTCGGCTTACGAAAAAGTATTCAGACTGTTTCAAACAATATACAAGAAGTAGGTTGCATGAAATCCAATTAGGCAAACGTAGGCAGACGTGGCTGTATACTCTACTGTGGCCATAAGCTATTTATCTAAACGACAGAATCGCTTGGGGCTCGAGTGACAAGTAAGAAAATCCCGGGTCAAACCAAGAAAGGAAGCCAAGAAAGTTGTTCAAATTCAAACCAAAGTCGGAACAGATCACAGATCAATAGAAACAAATTCACGAGCCGGAACTGATCCAAGATCCCTATATATAAGTCAAAATTACAGCCTGGATTGAGTACAGTGCTATTATGACACAACAAACCTCAGAATATGACAAAACTCAAACGGTGTCCTCACGCACAAAAATGCAAACAACCGAAAGGACCGGTTCGAAACAAGACAAGACACAAACTGAGTACCTGAACACACAGACATAGGCCGGTATTCAGAAGTCCACCTGAGGCAGCAATGATTGGACAGAAAAATGTGCACCAACTACACACTTGCGACGATCGATTGGATGTGGCGCGGTAGACAGGCCGAGACACGTTACATGGCTGTCACGCGTGGATAGACCGCATAGAGCCACGCCGTGTCTGCCGTAGAATTGGCCGAGGTAACACACAGAAAGTGAGGGTGTTGGCGTGGCAAGCCTGAGCAACGACTGAGCGTAGGCAGGATGCGTGAACTCGGGTGGTTAATCAATGTTCCTAATGTAAGAGTCAAAGTAACTGGGGTTTCATTATGAAAGGTACAATGAGGAATCAAAAGGCAGTGATTGATCGTATTAGGGAAATCAGTAGCGGGGAAGTCTCCAGATAGGCGGAGCACATTGATTTGTCCGGCATACTCTCCGCCAAATCTATCAGGATTTCCCAAGGCCGATGATGCCTTCTGCTCTGGATCGGCTATACCGTCGCTTCATCCACGCTGGGAGGATACGGGACTTACACCGGTAGCTTGCACATCTTCTTTCGTTATGTTGGACTCACGGTGGTCCTTCTTGGAGTTGCAGCTTCGAAAACCTGCCTCACACCTGCGGAGACCAAACTGCCGGAATTACACCCACTTCTACTTGACTAACTGCCAGTAAACGAATTGTTTGCACATGCCTCCTGTAACCCAACCTTCGTCCTGACATTCACTGTCCTTACGAGGTCATCTTCCGGCATGACACAGTCTTTTACTACTCCCAAAGGCGACAGGTTGAGCGAGAGCAACCGGCGTGTTATACTGTAGCTCGTTATTTGTCCGTTATACGCAAGCCTTCAGGTACGTTTTGAATAGGATTAGCCACACCACCGACCTTAGTAATTTGATCTACCTGGCACCTCTGAGAAGTAAAACGGACAATAGTAACTCGCTCAGTATGGCGTATACAAAGGCAATCGGACTCTTGAGCTCTACTTCTTCAGGCTGGGAGAGTAAAGCGATTTGGGCTATTCGATTTTATCGAGCTTTAAGAACCCCGGCCCTCTAAATCGTATCTTCAAAAGCGAAAAGTAACTGGTGTCGCTTGATAGCAAATCTGCTAGGTTGATACCCGAATCAACATGTTTTCTGTTAATAATACGTTCTAACTTAATTAACATGGTAAAAGCGGCGTAGTTTCTCCGTCTCTCTCGTGCCACCGTTTCCATCCCACATGCCTTTTGCGACCAGAAGCACCGCCCAATTCACAAGTTGTTGGGGAAGATCCAACGGTGTTGTGGAATAGTCGTACGTTGCCGTAACTATGTACTGATATGAACAACAAGTTACGACTGTTCTCAAAAATCTTTCCTCTACAGTTACTATGCTGAACAATCCAATCGACAACCCACTAAGTTTTTCAGGTTCGATAGTCAGAACCTTCACTTCTGACATTTTCGGCCCCAAGCTTTCATTTTCCAACTGAATTCAGGGAATGAATTCGTGTATGCAACTGGTGTGTGTTCCGCAAACTGGTACACGCTTAGTGAGCACCATCGATGGCTCAACCCTGAGACACAGTCGGAGAGAAGTTCGAGCAAACCTGGGTACATTTCTTTTGGCGGATCCTAGGAGGGGATCAGAACACCGAAAGGTACTCTGTTTGTGTGAGCTGCCATTTCAGGGAGAGATTCAAGATAGTAACCACTCACTTGGGCGACCAGGATATTGCCATCAGCCAGACTCATGCGTTTATGAGTCCCATTGGCGAACAAACATGCACCGACTTCCAGCTGACGGCCGTATGCGCAATCGTAGCCAACCAGGACCAAATTAAGGCCAAGCTCATGGATACCAGGCAAATTTACTCTATGAAAAATAGCCAAGTAGTCAGCGTCATTGATGTTCTTATCATTCAGAGCGACGTTAATGCTAAGGCCATGGTCACGATCTCCACTAATAAGATAAAAGTTGGACTCCCGCAAGTAAGGCCAACAGCGTTGCACATCATAACGGTGAATGCAGGGGAAGAGCACATGCGAATTGTTGTAAGACGCAAACTGCGTTGTCTGGCCGTGATAAACCTCCCAGTCCAAGATGAGAAAGTGATAGTACTCCAACTTGTCTATCGTATAGTGCGTAGCCAAAGCAACATTGCTGAACACGCAAATGCCACATGCTTCGCCCTCCATGACATGGTAACCCATTGGGCGGTTCAGATAGAAAGCGTTGCGTACGTCCCACGATGGACAGACTCAACCGCCTGAAACACGGAACCGACAGCGAGGTCAGCTACCATATAAGTAGGCCCATTAAAATAGAAGCTGTCCAGAATGCTGGCTAAAGTGTTGCCTTCGGAAGCACTCACTGACGCTGTTTCTGTAATATTTGACGCGAGAGAGGATCGGTGGGCATAGGACAAAATCGCCTCTGAAACCGGTTCTTGAAACAATCGATTGTTTTCGGAGACCCCTCTGTGTCAAATACCACTTGAAGCCCTTCTGGTTGGTTCACGTTGACTACCGAATCGCGTGGTACATAACACTTTGGGGAATAATGGGGCTGTAACTGGTAGGGAAGCATTAGAACGACTAACCACCTGCGAAATTCATTTTAATCGCCGCCACACATCTATATCGCAGAGATGGATGGCTTAGTACCACGTTCCTAAACACCGTAGTCTATGCCGCGCTGGGTCATAATTATTTGCGACGTACTCACCCTTGTCTCTGCAAGAAAGAGCAAGTCAAAAATAGCCATCTATAATCGCACTGTGGGTTTCATTATCGATGGTGCGGTATGTCTTCCATGGAAAGTGCACGGCTACTTGAAGCCACATCTTCAAACCCATTTGCATACAAAAGCCACAAGCGCTCTTCTAGCCAAAGCTCGCCCCCTTGTATATGGTTTACGGACGCACAGGACTGGCTCCTGCCATCTACTGACCACAACAGCATACACCCGAGCATTGTTTTCGCTGCAAACGGTTGACCGCGACCACAGAACCGTTACTCTATCTGCCAGTGTGCACCGGGGACATCAGCACTCAGTAGTATGCTAACACATGAATCTTTTAAAGCCTGGAAACTAACGTCCGACGACTGTGGCCACCGATATGCTACCTGCCTAGCGGGCTCCGTTACTGGGCGCAGTGGAAAGCGGGCTTGGCTATAACCTTGTTTCACGGTAACGGCGTCATTGCCATCCAAACAGGTCAAACGGAAACCAGCAATTCTGAATTCAAGAGAGTTGAGACTGCTCACAGTCTGCATCTTTAGCGTGAGAGGGTTCATCTCTACATCAGGCTCTGTTAACAAATCTTCTTGGAGCCGCTGTCCAATAAAGCGTGGGTTTCAATCGTGCATAATGGGCCTTCCAAGTACAGTGGCAAAATTTCAAAGGAACTCTTTTCGGATTCAGTACGGACGTCGTGGCAAATACCTGAACCTGTTCGGGAAGAGCCCTGCACCCTCCCGGTCGGTGTCGGCATTCACTCGGCGTGCAACAGAGGATGATGGTTACCTTCACACTTGAACCGATTGCATCTTTTACCCCACGACAAAAGTGAAGCATGGTGACCCAAGCCGAGACATCGGCAACATCCACCCTTAGCTCTGATGAGCTTCAAACGCCCAGAAACTTCGGAGGTTAGAAACTTTGGGCACAACTTACTCTTATAGTCAACGTCGCAAATGGGACAGGCCCTTCGGCAGGGCTGTAAAGAGTCAGCATACACTCCATCCCCTTATTCAGCGAACTACGAGGTCGCATAGTACTTTGATTCCGCAGGAAGTTGGAAGCAGCTATTTTCCCAAACCTGCTGCGGGCGACTAGGGCCTCAAAGGCCATAAAGACTACAAGTTCTCTGAAAAGAACCTCTTGACCTTCTGGAACCATGGCATCTGCCACCATGACCCACCTAGATTGCAAACTGCCCGGCAAAGCACGAACTAGCCGCTGAATAGTTGTCACAGAGTCTAAGTCAGCGAAAATATTCAGCTGCGACAGGGCAACATAACAATACTCCATCTTCAAATACAGTCGAAACAGAGCAACATGAACGTTGGGCAGCTGATTTAAACCGGTTAACAGCCTATCTATCAATGAGCGGGCAAATATATGACTCTGAGATCCTAGAGAATACGCCGAGCCATTTCATAAGTCTGCTGACGGGGCAGCATCATACGCTCATTTATTGCCTCTTGGACCCTGCCTTTAGAATAATAAATGACATGAAACAGGCGTTGACCAATGTTACTAACTCGATTTTCGATAAACTACTCAAACTACTTTATGAATTTTCAATACATTGAAAACTTACGGTTGAAGCTCGCAAGTTCGACTTCCGGAAGGTCTAGTAAAGTTTGCCAAATTGCCCTTAACTGATCCGCGGTAGGCCCTTGTACTGGCTTTGCCAGCATTACCTTTCGACAAGCTTCTAAGTATCAATGCGTCAGCTTGCATTTAGAGTCAGACAATCGCCCAACACTTACTATTTTTCTCCCAGCTTTAGTAGAAGTTCCGCCATTTCGTATTCGGCTTCGGTCTGTAATTTGTTGAGCTGGGCTAATCCAAGCGCCACTAGCGCCTTATCCAAAATCCTACCAGATTTAGGTACATTACTAACATGCAATCCAGAAACGGAAGGTGCATCATAAACAATGGGAAAATATTCGACGCCTCGGTTCTTCAGTAGATGGGAGGAAATTCACAGACGTAATCGTCACGGGAATGGTAAGATCCAAATTGGAATGCAATCAAAAGGCTGTTACAATAAAACGAAGCCGGCAGAAGCTGTTTCTCAGTCAATGGGCGTTTGATCACTGTAAGCATCAGAAAGCCTAGGAGGCTTGAACAGAACGCGCAGTCTCCGGTTGTCTAAATTCAAACCAAATCGAAACAGATCACAGATCAATAGAAACAAATTCACGAGCCGGAACTGATCCAAGATCTCTATATATAAGTCAAAATTACAGCCTGAATTGAGTACAGTGCTAGTATGACACAATAAACCTCAGAATATGACAAAACGCAAACGGTGTCCTCACGCACAAAGATGTAAGCAACCGCAAGAACCGGTTCGAAACAAGACAAGACAAAAACTGAGTACCTAAACACGTAGACATAAGCCGGTAATCATAAGTCAGCCTGAGGCAGCAAAGATTGGACAGAAAAATATGCACCAACTACACACTTGCGATGATCGATTGGATGTGGCGCGGTAGACAGGCCGAGACACGTTACATGGCCGTCACGCGTGGATAGACCGCTTAGAGCCACGCCGTGTCTGCCGTAGAATTGGCCGGGGTAACACACAGAAAGTGAGTGTGTTGGCGTAGCAAGCCTGAGCAACGACTGAGCGTAGGCAGGATGCGTGAACTCGAGTGGTTAATCGATGCTCCTGATGTAAGAGTCAAAGTAACTGGGATTTCGTTATGAAAGCTAAAATGAGGAATCAAAAGGCAGTGATTGATCGTGTTAGGGAAATCAGTAGCGGGGAAGTCTCCAGATAGACGGAGCGCATTGCTTTGCCCGGCATAGTGTTCACTTTTGCCACAGTAACCTCAATGTCCCGAACGATGATGCAGTTCAGCAAATACCAACGTGCGCTCTAACCTGAACCCTTTGTGTGATCTCCATCCGCCTATTCTGCCTTTACTCTAAGATAAAATTGCACCACAGCTCCGGGCAGCAACTGTATGTGCTACGCCGTTGATCCTTTGTTGCATCACAGTGCGACATCATTGTCGATATTCACCTCGTTTAGCCATGTCTCGGTTGTCATGATGAGGTCGCAACACATTGCGGGCAGAGGTGATTGAAGCTCAGCCAATGTACTGCGAAGGTCTTTCGCGTTCGTATAAAAACAATTATGAGCAACGGATGCCGAAGGCTTATCTGAACCCAAACGTTCCCGCGAATTTGCATCTATCCTTGTGGAGTCAGCTGCCAATCCCTTTTGAATGTTTTATTTTTATTACCACCCTGGGACATTTCAGGCTGTTACCTAGTGCGCCCACGGCCTAATCCTTCAGAGGTATCTTTCGGCTTAATGCTCGCTTCTTCCTCTTCGGACGGCTGAGGAGCTGCACTGCGCTCCGGCTCAGAAATGCAGACAGCAGGCCTCGCGACAACAGATCGGTTGTTTTAGGTTCCATCAGCCAACGGTGGGCTGGCTTCTATTGCCTTTAGACGTATCTCTGATGGTAGTTTGTTGCATAACTTTTGCCAACTTTCGAGCACCGTATCAACCATTTATTTGGAGTGGAGCAGGACTTTAAACCTATTTGGACCTCCGTCGTTAAAGTTGGGTGATATTTGTAGCTTGACGTTGATTTAGCAAACGCCTCCTGCAGTACGATGGCTTAGCGGACGTGGCACCACCGTTATACTCATCAGCCTGAGCCAGCAACTCATCGGGATACTGGATTTCGGGTACTCCATGGGCAAATATGATCCTTTATCGTTGTTTTTGAAGTGTTCTTCCGGGTTTTTCTTCCTTTGCCAACGATCAAAGCAAGAGATGTCAAAGAATATGCAACGGTCGCATGACGAATCACGAAGACGGTGGGCTGACAAGAAGGAGGTAAACACTTCGTCACCTGCCTTTAGTGTCACCTAAAGTAGCCTTGGTTCGCCATAAAGAACCGAAGTTGTGTAGCGGACGATACGGTACAAACTAGCCCATTTGACATGGATTCCCATTGGTTGTCATATAGAGTACTACTGTTTCAGGTCGCCCAGTAGTTTGTCTTTGATAGAGTTTGTTTTTGACTCATGCACGTTGGAGCATATTACCTTCATCGAGTGCTGCATCCCTTTAGTTTTCAGCAATTTGGATAACAGCATGCACCCTTTTTCTGGCGGCGTGGTAGACGGCCTACACAGAGCCGCAATGATATTCCTTTAATTTCTGTAGCGTATTTGTAGTAGTTTGCAGCGCCTGTAAATTTACTTATCTTTCATTGTACATTCCTTTCCTATTACAACCAATTCTTGTACATTAACCTTGTATACTTGTTTTGATTGATAAATAACACACTTTTTGAACCACGCGGGCAAATCGACGTGTTCTCTCTGTGTTCTTGTGCTACGGATTTTATGGCATTGTCGGTCACTACGTTCTAACCTAGAGCAATATTCATCTACAGATCTCGTTCCGTCTCAACTGGTTTCACCATCGTCGTTTGTCATCCATCGGAGTGGCTGACGCAAGAGGACTAGGAAGTTTTATGTGGTTGGACTTCTAACCCACGTCGAAACCCTTCTGTGAGTCTTGTCATTTCTGATCATCATTTATTCATCTTTATTTCTCTTTGGGTCCGAGTCCACTACATAATTGGTGACCCCGAATTTTTTCTTAGTACTTCATTTTTTGTAAGCTCAGAACTCCCAATATTCTTTTTTTGCACGACTACTATGGAATCCAAACCTAGTTCGAGTACGGTTCCCTGTGAAAACCATATTTCCTTTAATTTACCTGCTTTTGGTGCATCTAATCCTCGCGTTTGGTTCACGCAAATTGAGGCATATTTCCGTTTCCGTAGGATTACTACACAAGAGACTATGTTTTCCTATGTGGCTACTCAGCTCCCTACGGATATTGCCACTGAGGTGATCGACGTCCTAGACCCAATGCCAACAGAATTTCCTTACGATACCCTTAAAGCTGCTGTGTTAAAACGCACGACCGCTTCAGACGAGTCTCGCTTAAAGCAACTCCTATCTGGTGTTGAACTTGGCGACCGCTCCCCATCTCAGTTACTGCGACACATGAGAACTTTAGTTGGTAGCTACAAAGTTGATGACTCAGTCCTGCGCCAACTTTGGACTAAATGTCTACCACCTAATACCGTCCTGGTTTTGTCCGTCCAAGGTGATGAAACTTCGCTTGATAAGTTGGCTGAACTAGCTGACAAGGTGCATGAATGCTTTTTCAAGCATCCCATTAATCAGGTCTCGCAGCCTACTAACGCGTTTGAAAGTACATCTGTAATGGATAGGCTGCAGAACCAGATTGAACAGCTAACCGCCCAAGTTTCCGTCATCACCAAACGTCTTAACCGCCGTCGAAGTGTATCACCTGGCCGTAACACACGTGCTCTACCCTCCAACCGTGACCAACTGAATCGTTTCTGTTATTTTCACAAACGATTTGGGGATGCTGCACGGAACTGTAGGCCGTGGTGTTCGCACCCTAAAGCCTTTCGCTTACAGGACCAACAGGGAAACTCGCCGGCCAGCCAGTAATGGCGACAGCTGCCGCTGGCCAACACCATAGTCGCCTTCTCCACGTGTTTGACAACTCAACCGGCTACCGTTTTCTCGTCGACACGGGTGCCGAAGTTAGCGTCATACCCGTAGGTACACACAAACGCCAACTTTCTCCGGGGCATGTCACACTCCAGGCGGCCAATGGTACGAAAATTCAGACGTACGGTCAGAAACTGTTAACCCTAGATCTGGGACTCCGACGTCGACTACCTTGGCTTTTCTTAATCGCCGACGTTCAGAAGCCCATTCTTGGCATCGATTTCTTGACGAAGTTTGGCATCATCGTTGATCTCGGAAACAGAAACTCCGTGATAGCGTCACCTCACTTACTGTCTCCGGCAAAGTCCTCGCTATCGACTCGATTGGCATTCGTTTGGCTCTGCCTTCCGACAATAAGTTTACTGCTCTTCTGCGCAAGTTTCCGTCCATTTATCAACCGATCAGCGACGACTTTCAGCCCAAACACGAAATCCGCCATCACATCGAAACTAAAGGCAATCCTGTCACCGCCAGACCACGACGTCTTGCTCCCGACAAACTCGCCATTGCCAAATCTGAATTTCAACACATGATGAATTTAGGCATTATTCGTCCATCGAATAGCCCATGGTCATCCCCACTTCACATGGTTTCAAAGAAATCCACAAGGGATTGGTGACCATGCGGCGACTATCGCGCTCTAAATAACGCCACTGTTCCAGACAAATAGCAGATTCCCCACGTCCATGACTTTTCCAGGAGTCTATACGGGAAACGCCTTTTCTCTAAAATTGATCTAGTCCGCGCGTATCACCAGATTCCGATGGCCTCAGAAGACATACCCAAGACCGCAATCACGACGCCATTCGGTCTTTACGAGTTTCTCCGTATGCCGTTTGGTCTCCGAAACGCCTCCCAGACTTTTCAGCGATTTATTGACCAAGTCCTTCGTGGTCTTGATTTTGTCTTCGCCTATATCGACGACATTTTGGTGGCCAGCGCAACCGAAGAGGAATATCTGTCTCATTTACACCAGGTTTTCCAAAGTCTAGCTCATTTTGGTGTCACAATCAACCGTGCTAAGTGCATTTTTGGCATGCCTAGCATCGAATTTCTTGGACATCACATCGACTCCACAGGTATACTTCCACTTCTGGACAAGGTCACTGCCATCACCGACTACCCTGTGCCTCAGTCCATAAAGAGCCTCCGACGTTCCCTCGGTATCATTAACTACTACTGTCGTTTTATCGCTAACTGTTCCGATATCCTAAAACCGCTTACCGATTTACTGCAGCGTAACCCGAGAAAGCGAATTCTGTCACCCGACGCTCTAGCTGCTTTCGAAAAAGCCAAACAAACGCTAGCAACCGCGACTTCGCTGAGCCATCTGAACACAGACCCCAGCACCAGGTTAGTACTTAAAACCGACGCGTCGCAAAAGGCCGTCGGAGCCATTTTACAACAGGTCAAAGACAACGAAGTCCATCCTCTGTCCTTCTTCTCACGAAAGCTCCAGCCGGCTCAAACCAGGTACAGCACGTTCGGCCGTGAACTTCTTGCTGTTTACCTCGCCATTAAGCACTTCCGCCACATCCACGAAGGACACCACTTCATCGTTCTAAATGACCATAAGCCACTTGTCTACGCATTTAACTCGCCAGCTGAGCGCTATTCTCCTCGGGAGACAAGGCATCTTGATTAGATCTCGCAGTTTACCTCTGCCATCCACTACATCAAGGGGCCAGGCAACATTTTCGCTGACGCGTTATCCCGCACCGACATTCACCAACTGTCGACATCGTCCATCCACTTAGAGGATATTGCTGCTGCACAAATCACTGACTCTGACTTCGAATCTGTTCGCAATAACAAAGCACTGAAGTTCGTCCAGTTACCCTTGCTTCACTGTGATTCGAAAATACATTGTGACATTTCCACCGGTAAGCCGCGTCCATACGTCCCATTGTCGTACCGGTGGAAAATTTTCGATCATCTTCATGGCCTCTCCCATCCGAGCATCCGTTCTACCGTTAAGCTCATCACGGATCGTTATATTTAGCCAAACATGAATACTGGCATCAGGCAATGGGCAAAATCCTGTATTCAATGCCAAAAGAGTAAAGTTCATCGTCATACCATTACCACTCCAGGAACTTTCTCACTTCCAGACGCGCTTTTCAAACACGTTCACCTGGATATAGTTGGACCATTGCCTCCTTCAAACGGTTTTACGCACTTATTGACTTGTGTTGATCGTTTCACAAGATGGCCGCATGCAGCCCCCTTGCCTGATACCTCTGCCGAAACTGTCGCTCACACTTTCGTTGAATCGTGGGCATCTGTCTTTGGTGTACCTGCGACCATTACCACCGATAGAGGACCACAGTTCACGTCCACCTTGTTTCGTGACTTAAACCGCCTCATGGGATGCAACCACTTACGCACTACCGCATATCACCCTGCTTCTAATAGTTTGGTGGAACGTTTCCATAGACAGTTGAAGGCAGCTTTAACAGCCAGCGCTACATCCTGGTACGAAGTCTTACCTATCATGCTGCTCAGTATACACAACACAAGCAAGGAAGACATCGGCTGCTCTCCTGCTGAGCTTACCTTCGGTACAACGCTCCGACTTCCTGGTGAGATGATCATCGATTCCAGAATCACCTGTGAACTTGATCCCACTTCATATGTCGCCCGGCTTAAACATCATATGAGGCAGCTCCAGCCAACGCCGACGAGGAGGACATCATGCATACCTCAAGTTCATAAAGATTTACATTCATGCCCCTACGTATTCGTTCGCGTTGCTGCTGTTCGCAAGCCCCTGCAACCGCCTTATGAAGGACCATTCAAAGTGATTTCGCGACATGACAAGTATTACGTTGTCGATCGTAACGGCACGCCCGATTCTGTCAGTCTTGATCGTTTGAAAGTTGCCTACCTGGATGATTGTTCCAGCTCCACTCCGGTTTTCTCCCACTTATCCTCCTCTGCTACTGATCCTCGTACCGAATGTACCCGTATGCATCCAACGACAACTACGCCTACAGACTCTACCTGTTTACCACAACCCCCTACAACACATACTCGTTCTGGTAGGGCTAACAAAACTCCTATGCGTTTCCGCGACTACACACAACAATACTATCGAGCGTTTTCTCTCTTTCCAACGCTCTAGGGAGGAGTTCTGTAGCGCCTGTATATTTACTTATCTTTCATTGTACATTCCTTTCCTATTACAACCAATTTTGGTACTTTAACCTTGTATACTTGTTTTGACTGATAAATAACACACTTTTTGAACCACGCGGGCAAATCGACGTGTTCTCTCTGTGTTCTGGTGCTACGGATTTTATGGCATTGTCGGTCACTACGTTCTAACCTAGAGCAATATTCATCTACAGATCTCGTTCCGTCTCAACTGGTTTCACCATCATCGTTTGTCATCCATCGGAATGGCTGACGCAAGAGGACTAGGAAGTTTTATGTGGTTGGACTTCTAACGCACGTCGAAAACCTTCTGTGAGTCTCGTCATTTCTGATCATCATTTATTCATCTTTATTTCTCTTTGGGTCCGAGTCCACTACAAGTTTTATACCTAACTGCCACCTTCTCTTTGAGTCTGCATGCAGCGGCGCTGCTTGTGTTTATTGTCAAACTTTCGATATTTTAGTTAAACCCGAACGCAATAAAGTATCCTGTGACATTGACACACCACCGGAAAAACGATTCTCTGCAAGATTGGGGTGGCCGGGGTCGGCGGACATTGGTTGCCCGCCTGGACGTTAATTCACATGGTTTGGGTTGCTGGCTCTGCGCTGTTAATATCACCCTAGTTTCGGCTACTCTGCTGCAAGTTTGAGCATAAATGTGGGCAACAGGAATCCAGTTCTGCTACAACTGGTCACGAAGAGAACGCGGTGCCAGCCGTAGCAAGCTGCTCAATCGTTGTCCGTTTGCTACGTTTCTTGGTCAGCACGGCAATGAATCTTACGAGTGGGTTTGGCATATACCCCGTACCGAACCAACTGGAGTATGGTGTGCAGCGGCGTTCTTTCACGTTCGGTACGCCAGAATGTGCACACATGGGATGAAAGCTATTGCTGCATTTGCAACATGTTATACCAATTGGAATGGTTTTGGGCCAAAAGTCAAGTCAAAATAGGCTTTATAGACCTAAATAGGTGCATTATCAGCGGTTACACTATCACTGCGGATGCATTAAATGAATGGGACCAGTTACAACTATATAAACACAGGCTGCGTAATTAAATAGTTGCAGGTATGTGGATGTCATTCAAGTAAAAGTGTGTACACAGCATCCATGACTTTGTATAGGGTCGACTCGTGACAAATAAAGCAATGTTGTGTTACTATACGGAGAAGTGCTAGAGAAAAGAATGCTAACTTTTGCGCCTGTGTGAGAGACAGGTAAAGTTTGTAAGAGAGCATCATGTAGCGGATGAGAGCGCTCACTTAAAACCGCACAAGAAAGATTTGTACAAGCGTCCTAATGCTTACGAGTAATAAAATCAACTAATGACTCTCTTGACATGCCACCACATGTAGAAGTATGTTCAATCGTTCTCACAATCAAGACATACTCCTGCTGCAGTAGCCTAGGGAAGATTTCTGGGGTACAGTGCAACCAGTGGGGTAGTATAGTTGCAGTTACAAATCTCAGAATTAACCTTCGTGGTACGGAGAAGTTCTTAAGCCGGAAAGCATAATAATATAACCCCTTGCCATTGTGAAAGGTCTCCAAAACCTGAGTGGACGAAGAACGGTTTTATGAAATATTGACACCAAGGTATTTGACAGTAGATGAAATAAGAAGGAACAAAGATTAGTGAACAAGATCGTTTTCAGTGGTTCCTCAGCAGGCTAATAAACCACAAATAAATGACATTAACGTAACCCAGTTTTAAAACCCAGATTGTCTGAGTGACCAAGCTAGCTGATTGGCCCCACGGCGATCAAGAGTGTGCTTGTGTGTGGTTGGCTGGCTGAACAACCTCGTTGTGGTGTCAGATGGGTGGTTCGGGTTTACGCCGTTCGGCGTCAGTGTTCCAGGACATGATGGGTTTTCGTTTGGCAAGCCTTCTCCCTATAAAAAGCCACAACGGTCTGTTTAACAACACTGTGACGTAGAGGTTATGATTCGCCACCAACTTAAGTCATCCCCTTGATTATCTGGAGAACCACTTCAAGTCCACCATCAACAAACATCCATTTAGCACGGGCGACACAAGCAAATGTGTAGCAAGGCATTTACGAATCCCATAAACGCGACTACACATGCCTAAAAGCACACACATAGACATGCATATAGCAACATGTGCGACAGTCTTATTGTCCCATGGTATATTATCTGATCGCATTTTGTACTCTTAACATGATCATACCTGTACAGGCGTGCCACGCTTAGTCGCGAACAAAACTTTTTGTAGTTTTGTTTCTTAACATTCCCTTCCACGTCTTAGCTTGCTCGTCTTATTGAAGTAGTAAGTCTATTACTTTTTGCTTCTCAACGCTCTTATTACTTTGGTACTTTTGTTTCTTCTTTCACGTGACCAGTGCGGCGCGGACTGCCAATGCAGTTCGCGTGGGTGTTAACTGGTTGACCGTGGTGTGATTCGCGCGCCGATCTGACTCTTCTGGATTCCAGTTATCGCAGACGAATAAAACCCTGGATCAAAGGCGCGCCACGGAAGAAACATTCACGGGGATTTATCCCACTGTTCCAGTCCCACTTGAACTTGAACTGCAGGTGTTCGTGCTTCGGGGAACAGGGTAGCGTTAGTGCCTGGACACAATTCTTTTGCGCACATAGTTCAGGGTCATAAAGCCTGATGGCTATTGCCTCGGCCATTGCCAGTGGACGACATCTGACCGCTGTTGCGTGGCATCTGGGTACGCGGTACATGGGCTGGAAAGTCTCACGCGCTCCGATCTGGTGACTCGAATCGACCAGGTGGGTAGACACTGTGCTTGGTACTGGTCTAGTCGTGCCACTATACAGCCAAGATGGACAGTGTTCCCTGACTCTTTTGGACGGTCTCCTGGTAGTTCTTCCGATATATCTTGTTCGACATGAGCAAGAGAAAGAGTATACACAGAAAGATGTACTTGACTTTGGAATTATGTCCTTAAGTTGTTGGTTCAGGATCAGCACTGAGTAGAAGCTTAGCCGGAGGCTTGCTGCATAGTACGTTTGAGCGACGGCGTCAGAAAGACTTCTAGACTTTGATGTAGCTATCCCGTTCCATTTGAACGGTAAAGATAAGTAGATCGGTTTCTTTCCTACTGAAACCACTTGTGTTTTCGATACTCCTACCTCCATGTTTCTTCGAACGAGCCTATCCGGATAGCAAGAGCGGTCAGATGTCGTCTACTGGCAGCGACCGAGACAATAACCATCAGGCTTTATGACCCTTACCTACGTGCGCACAAGAAATTTGTCCATACACTAAGTCTACTCTGGTCCCCTATAACACGGATACATAGTGTGGACAAGGCCACACACACAAACACACCGATGATCACCGTGGGGTCAATCACCTAGTTTGGTCACTCAGACCATCTGGGTTTTGAATCTGTATCCTTATCTGATGGTTACGTTCGTGTCATTCATTTGTGGTCTATTAGTCTGATGAGAAACCACTGAAAATGTGCTTGTTCGCTAACATTTTTGCTGATGTCTACTCCCAGGATATTTTATCAGTTTAAATAGGAATGGTTTTCTCCTCCAAAGTTAATATAGGAAAAGCATCTAAACTTACTCGCAATTTATCAGGGCGGAGAAATGAAAATGTTACATCAGTACATTTCAAGGCACTAACGTTAAGGGACCTGGTTGAGGACCAGCTCACAAATTCGTCTAAAGCACATTGATGTGTAGATGTCTCGGTAGTGGGAAAACAGCACACCAAGACAACATGGTCAGCATATTTAGATCCAATGAACGTTGTTGGTATAGGGAGACTTGCTACATATAAAAAGCATAAAAAGGGTGAAAGAATAGCGCCCTGCAAACACCACAGTCAGGGCGGAGAATAGAGGAGCTTTTGCCGTTTAACTGGATGAAGCGCATACGATCAGCGGAATAGTCACGCGATAAGTTACAAATATCAGAGTGGACTCTGTTCAAGTTAAGTAGGTTGCGTAGCACTGATTGATCAAGACACCCAAACGCATTTGTATAGTATAGAAAAAGAAGTCGTGTGAACCTGCACTTCTTATCTAGCGCAGCGACTAGTGAATGCGCAAGGTACAGGACAGCATCAAGCTTGGAGCGATGGGGTCAAAACGCAAAATGGTAGACCTCAGCAGCACGAGTAGCTGTGAAAATCCGTGGAACTAGTAACTTTTCGAGAACTTGTAAGAGCACAAATTACTAACAATTGGCCGATACGTATGGGATTCCTGATTAGAAACTCGCGTTATTCTGGCTGACCTCCAGATGTCCAGGATGACATCGGTCATAAGACACTTGTTAAAAATAAGTCAGTGATAATAAAAGGGAATGAGCGCACTGCTTCCAAATCACGAGTAATAAGCCATCAGGGCTACTAGCTTTATCAGTATTTAGCTTCTTGAATTATCTGTTGACGTCAGCTTGATCAAATAAGACGGTTGTGTATTAGCTAGTGAAGGAGGGCAATGGAAAAGCGCTCGACGGAGAGAAATTAAACTCATAAATGACTTTGGTAACATCCACTATTCCATTACATCCAATAGTACTTTAACCACAAAGTTGCTATAACAGGGTCCGGAGTTCCCGGCAGTGGTGGTTTCCTAGTACCGTTTTAATGTATAAACGCGTTGCTCTTGTTATTTCAGCTTTAATGGCTAAAGTTAACCTTTTCACACGGGTGGTCATTTTGAGTTTGTAAGCACGTTCATTTTTTCTTTAAAGTTATTTCAGCAGAGGTGAAGAAAATCTATCTATTCGCAGGTAGATCAACTCGATAGAGCAGCATAGGTGGAAGCAGAAGTCTATGTAACTCGTGAGACGGTCGCATTGAAGCGATAGATCTTTAGCGGTAAACCTGAAAATTCGGCTGAAGAAAACATTTCTCGAAGTCGTGCGATATTTTCCACCGAGCAATCAAGTCGCCGGATGGTCCTAAATTGTTGTCTCGTCAATGCGGCATAGTCAGTTTTACTGCATTTGGTAGGGCATATCTTTAGCATTCAATAGTCCGAGTTGCTTAGTAGTGTACGCTTTTGAATGGAAAAAACGAATTGTGTTTGTTTAGACAACATCAAGCTGCACCACTTGTCTGGTCGGGAAACTTATTAATTTTGCCAGATCAATTGACTTGAAGAAGTTTTTATCCCATTTATTAGGGCCACCGGCGGCAATGCAGACAGAGACTTCTAATTTCGGCAGCAATACCGAAAAATTGCGCAAATAAAAGCTTTAGTTCGGAGGATAATGATGTATCAGGGACAATGTAAAAGTTTCCGATGACAACGAATTGAAAGCCACTGAGAAATTTAGGCTTTCCTTCGAGTGCATAACAGCTAATAGAACTTGTAGAGTGAGTGAATACTTGATTGACTTAGTTGCACCAGCGCTGATTAACGTAGGTGATGAAGCCATCACCATTTCTTGGTTTACTTGGGCGATCGGACCTAGTCGCACGGTATCCACTGATGCTAATGACTCCAGATTCAACGTCTTGTAATGTAATAACACCTGTATTCGCATATTCCTTTCGTTGTAGAAGAGCTGTGAAGTCAGTTATTTTTCCATACAATGAACGCACATTGCTGGAGAAAATGAGTGGTAATTGCATTTTATGCAAAGGGTATAGTCAGGGACCAACGTTCCAACCATATGATTGTAGAGACCAGAAGGAAAAATCTTTTGTCAACTTCATCGCTTCCCGACCATTGTGTGGAGGCCGCGATTTATTACGAAGTGGTATTCCACAAGGGACCGTGACAGCCACAGTGGAAGCTGCAAGGGCCGTCGTACTCAAGAGGTAAGAAGCCAACATTCGCTTGAAGCATTCCTCGGTCTGCACATCGACCACATGCTTCGGTAATTCGTTCCAATACTTGACTACGCAAGTTGATCGAATGATAGGAGAACGAACCCGGAGCCTTCTAGATTTAAACAGTTTCCAGTTGTGGCCTCGAGTTAAACTGCTAACATTGAATTGAAAGGTCTGCAGCTCGGTCCCGAGCTCTCCTCTCAGGATACGCCTGATGAAAATCAGGTCAACGCGACGTCAACGAGAATCCAGAGAGAACAGGTTCATCCGCTGAAGTATCAGGGTATAAGGCGTCCTGTAATTTCAAGATGTATTTCGATGCCCGCCGATGGACCTTCTCCATCGAGCCACCTTCGAACTTAGTGAGAGGGAAGACGGCAGGTAATCCGTATTCGAGAATGGGGCGCATATGGGAAGTAAACAAGAGTCTGAAGTTATCCGGAGTCAAACGCGAGAAGGATTTACTTATGGCATAGGATATGCTGTTGGCAGCAGCGACCCTTTGTACCGTGTCCTGCGTAGACCGTAGATCAGATGACACCAACAAGCCGAGGTCTTTCTCGAGGATTGAGTTTCTAAGCAACGCCCTACCAATGTGGTACGTCCAGAAAGGCTCAGGAGCATCAATGAGAGAGGACCGAGCATTTATCGCGATTTATGGGTAATCACCATTTGATTGACCACTCGTATAACATAGCAAGTGTCGGCTAAAATCTATCCGCATCATCAAGACAGGACACTTCAATCCACAGCTTTAAGTCGTCGGCGTAAAGCAAGCAATCCGACTGTTTTTCCGACTGGAGGTCATTGGTGAAGATCTTAAAAAGTTCTTGAACAAGGACCGATCGTTCCAGGACACCGCTAGTCATGAGCACAGGGACGGAGTAATTCTCATTCACGTTGACTCCCATCGTCCGGTCATCCAAGAAAGCGGTGATCCAAAACTTTCCAAGGAACGCCGATTCTTCGTAGTTTGTAAGGTAGCCTTTCATGAGGAACCTTGTCAAACACCTTGCTGAAGTCGAGAAAAACAACATCCAGGCTTTTCCCAACGTCTAATGATTTCACCCATGTTTCTCGGGCAACAAGCATATTCGAAGAACATGAGTGTGTCCGCCGAAAACCATGCTGCGCACAAGAGATGACGTTTTGGTTCTCGGGGTGAAGCTGAAGTGCTCGCTTAAGAATCCGCTCCATTACCTAGCACAATATTGACGTTAAGCTGATGGGTCGATAATTGGCAAGATTTTGATGATCCCTTCCTTTGTGTATGAGCCTAAGAACTTCCACTTTCCTAGCAATCGGAAGCTGTCCAACTTCAAGGGAATCGCGAAATATCCGGCAAACGGGAACGGCAATGTAATCGGCCACAGTCTTGAGGAACAGCGGATGCAACCCTTCAGGACCCGGCGAGGAGTTTGAATCTAGTTCATAAATGCCCTTGGCAACGACATCAGCGCTCATCTCTACGTGAACGACGTTGCCTCTTGTTGTCATTATGTCTGCGCACAAACCGTTTAAAAGTGTTCCTGGCTTTACTTCCATAACAGACAAAAGATATTTTGCGTGTCGCACTTCGAAAGGGATTCAAAAAATCGGCGAAGTAGGATAACTTTGGTAACTAATTTATGGTTCAGTTAAAAAACTGATAAAATAAACCAACAGAACTTATAGAGCCACAGTAGATAGTGTAAAATAAACGAGGTTCCAAGTGGCAACAGCAACGGCCTTTTTTGAAGGCCCTGCCAACGATTGCCAATAGCAAAGATCCATTTTCTTGGGCTGCGTGGACCGTGTACATATTGTTCCCCTTATTGCTGTGTCGCAAACCATGCCGAGGCGTCAGTCATGTGGGTAAATTGCGATCGCCTCTTCATTTATAGCGGTCGAAGCATCGAGCGTGTTGAAACAAGCACATGACGTTGGTTGACCTTGTTCTATGATTGTGATCACAGTTGCTAACAAAGCCAACGGAGGTCGACGCGCGACCTTTCTGGTGTAGGCATTGGGCGTTTGGCTAACGATCAGGCCGGCCTTCGCTTAGTGGAAGGCAGAGCTTTGTTGAGCGTGGTAGGATTTACGCTAGTTTAGCGTGTTATGATGATGGCTGCTAAACGAACTGCAGCTGTCAAACGGGGTGTCTGATTCTAGTGGTAAAGGAACTGCTGGACTACGCTAATTGCGCTCTTTCGAATGAGAGTCAAATGGATGGTATGTACTTGCAAGGCGGGAGAGCCTATGGTGCGCTGAGGCTTGTGGTAGCTGGATCATGACAGAGTGTTTACACGCTACTGCTAACGCTCTGCTGTGGGCTCATGTCCTATATGCCTCCTCATGGCGACCGCTGCGTGGGACTTGGGTTACCTACTTCTTCTAGCTCAGAGCCACGACACACCAATCCGCATGAGTCAGGGAACTGACCATGTGCTAAACCCGCTGCCTTTCGGGTGTACATTTATTCGAAGGCTTTGGCTGAGGACCCGAATCGTTCTCTTGTCAGGTTTGGGCGCCCTGCCAGTATCCTAGTCAAAACCCCCTCCTCTTCGGAGGTTAGTATTAGATTAGGTTAGCCATGGGAGACAATATGTCTATGGGTTATAAGCTCACAGCTGGATTCACGTAGACCACGAGCGTTACGCATTGTCTCTGACGGTGGGAGGGCACCTTCAAGTGTTCAATGGTTTGCTACCGCCCACCTCAAGCTAGACAGCCCATGGTCAACTTGATGAAAATCCGCCAAAACCCTTCTGCGTCTGGCAGTCGTCGCAGGCGCGTATCCTACTAGGACCGCTTAATACATATGAATTGTTCCAGATCTTCAATTTCTATGTGTGACGGACCTCAAACAGATCCCAATGGGTCTTTGCAGTCACCATCCCTAGCTAAATCCGCTCTCCACTGCCTTGTGGGTTAGGCTATTGAGTCAAATGCTTCGAGCGGCGACCCTCAAACAAGCCTGGGAAGCACGACCACCACCACCGCGCGCGATTTCTCACCAATGCAATTGTATGCCTGCGCGCAAAGCACTCAACATCGGGTGCTGGAACGTGCGCACATCACTGCGCCGAAAGTCGAGTGAGCACTCGGAGCGACGCACTGCACTGTGGATGGGTCGCAGAGAGCACTTGCTCAGCTGCCAAAAGGCTAGTGTGCCATTGTCGAGGGTAGGCTTCGACAGCAGCCAAATTCGGGCGCACCATAAACCCAAGCAAAACTGACTGTTGCTCGCAGCCTTCACCTGGGTGCACCCTGTGTTTCTGCCGCAAATTAGCATTGGTGAGGAAGAATTGGAAACTACATCCCATGTCTGCTACATTGTGGGTGTAGTTTCGAGTGACTAGCAAATACCCGGAGCTTCTTATCCGCGTACCGAGGGCAGCGGCGGCATTTGGGAAGCCTGAGTACCGAGTGTGGGACAATTATCAGCTTTCCATTGGCACGAAGCTGATGGTGTAAAAATCCATGGTGTTGTCCGTTCTTCGATACAGCAGCGAAGCCTGGTCGTTGTACCGCTGCGATGTGCGATATCTCGAAAGGTTTCATCAACTGTGTCTATGATGGATTCTGCGCATCGGGGGATGCGTCAGAGTTGCAGACGCAATGTTGTGCCCAAGTGGAATATAGTGGACTGCATACGTTTGCTGAGACACTTGAGGTGGCTCGGTCATGTGAACCGTATGGATCCGACGCGGATACCTGAACAACTCTTTTATGGTCAGCTGAGTTTGGGGAAGCGGCATGTGGAGAAACCAGTTACGTTACCAGGACATGATCAAAGTATGCCTCTCGCGTTCTAATCTTGATTGCACGTCATGCGAATCAAAGGTGGTTGATCGGCGTGCATGGCGAGATCTAATCATGAAATGCGGGAGAAAGACCACATACATGCAGAGAAGAAGCGGCAAGTGCGGAAGCGGCAAGCACGGTTGGGTTGTACTTCATCGGCATTGAGCGCATGGTGCCGTAGCACACGCAGTCGCGAGTGCCTGAGTCAGGCAAGTTTAGTGAGCTATGAGCGAGGTCACTGGGAACCACTACCGAAGTGAAGGAGGGTCCTGCAGAGAACGTAGGCAGAACCGGTGCAGCGTTTGTAGGTACACCGCATTTGACTTACTAAACGCATGCTTGCGTGTGGACTTTCTTTATTTCTAGTGAGCGGGTTGCTACTTTTTGTTAATATTCAGTTTATTACCTCATTTTGATATCTATCTGAACTAGCTTCGGTGTACTTACTCATGTCGCTTAAACGAAAGACGGTCATTTTCGCTAATTTTATTTGCATTTGTTGTGTTTTTGATGTACTTTCTGCCACCATGGATTTATCGTGAATATATTGATAATACATTTTTTATATGAAATATTTAGTGAAGTGTTAAGTCGGCATATCCGTATGCTTTATTCTATTTATTTTATTGCTATCGTCATTTCGCGTGATTGGCTGTTGTTTGACATCCCCGGTGTGGCTGTGCTTGATGTGCATGTTGACAATGTGTCTACCAGTCTATTAACCACCACCTCCTCCATACTGGCTGTGGGAGACAGTTGGTTGTTGCTGGAGGGAAGGGACGTCACGGTCCTCGTGAACGTGTTAGGCCCAAAATCTGGTTGTATGCACATGGTTTGCATGCGTAGCTTGCCTCGGCCTAACAGCCGCCTTGTGTGCGATTGATTCCCCAAATACAGCGTGCCTGTGTCTCCTTGTGAAGGAATGTGAACCTGCTCCGTTTATGAAACGTAACCCTCATCCACTTGCCTTCCGGTCCATTCCTTCTGTCATAAACCGGTTATGGGGTGTGTAGGTGGAATTGTGGATGGTGCAGTGCAAGCCACCCACGTTTCCTCTGGAGGCGCAGGCGTTCTGTGGCTGTCCTCTTGGAGGCCGTAGTGATAGACAAACCCAGAACCGGATATCGCCAACCATGTACTCAAAAATAAGGTTGATGTGCGCCTAGATTTCGGTGAACTTCCTGCTAAAATTGCAGTAACGTATGTAATGTAGGTGTGCTACGTGCAATCTTGTAGTTTTATATCTACATAGTAGCACTCGTAATTCCGAGTTGGATAAGTATAAACGCAATAACGTGCGTCCGGATTTGTGGGTAGTAAAGCCAAAAAACAACGAAGCTTCGAGTCTGTGTTGTAGTGACTTGGAGATTCCCCGTATGACTGTAACTTATTCCACAACATTCTAAAAGTATAGCTTTTTTACGTATTAGGAAATTAAGCGGTTTGCTTTTTGGCACTTTGTTTCCGTTTGTTCGAAACACATGATATCCGCCTTCGGCGCGCGCGACTCCAGTGCGAACCACGCCCGTCCACGCATGCGACGACCAACTACATCCTCTTCTCTGGTGCCATATTTTTAGCTCTTCATCAGTTCAATAGGCCTTTTACCTAGTTTATTTTCATGTGTTCTTCCGTACGCTCACTGTTGGTCATTTAGCCTCCTACCGGATATATAGCGTACCGTGGACCCCGAAAAGCCTCTCTCTGTTGGCGACTCTTTGCTTAATGAGATGTGGCTTCGTTGACTGTCACGAGACATACGTAACACGTTGTATGCAAATGATGCTCCTCTTTCTCAGCTCGACGACTCTGCCGATCGTATTTGGGAAACCAACGCCCAAATTTCTCAGGTTCAGTCTACTTCCAGTACGAAGGTAGCAAAACTAAGATCGCAAGTAGTGGCACTTACCAATCGACTAGAGAACCTAACACAGTCCGGATCCAACTGTCTAAATCGTTCCAGCAGTCGCACTGGTTCCAGATCACGTTCGAAATCTCCCTCTAGGTATCACGAGCGATTTGGTCATCAGGCCAGATATTGTCGCCCGCCCTGTTCCTTCAAGCGCCAAACGCAGGGAAACGGTCCGGTCAGCACATAGGGGCGACGGCTGTTGCTGGCTGCCACAGTCACCTCTTCTTCGTCACCGATGACAGTAAGGGAGTATGCTATCTCGTTGACAGTGACGTAGATATCAGCGTTATCCCACGTGTTTCCAATGACGTTGATGAAAAGGCGACCAGTTCGTTGCGCGCAGCAAACGGCACCACCATTAGCGTGTTTTATCAACACTTGCGCACGCTGAATTTAAACATACGACGTTCTTTTAACTGTTGCTTTCTCATCGCAGGTGTCCAGACGCCATTTCTTGTCCTTGACTTTTTACAGCACTTCAATTTGCTTGTCGACACGAAGCAACGCCGTCTGAATGATCGACAAACGAATCTGGCAGTTATAGGTAATTTGACCGACATTGAGTCCGTCAGTCCTGCATACGCCAACCAATCGAGCTCAGATGCTTAACATCAACTTCCTGCAAGTCTTCCGTGCAATGGTACCGTTTCAATCTGCCAGTGATGCTGCCAAACATCACATCGTTACCAAAGGTCCGCATGTTTTCGTTAAAACCAGGCGAATGATCCTCGATAAGCTAACAATTGCTCACGCAGAATTCGAGCATATGCTGGAACTAGGCATCATTCGCCTTTCTAAAATCCCGTAGGCGTAGCCGCTCCACATGGTGCACAAAAGTCAGGAGACTGGCGTCCTTGTGATGATTACCGCGTTCTCAATGATGTTACTGTTCTCGACCGCTATCCTATTCCTCACATTGAGGACATCACGGCAAGCCTGAGTGGCACGCGTGTGTTCTCGAAAATCGAGCTGGTTTGCAGTTATCTCAAGATTCCCGTCGCTGAGGAACATACACCCAAGGATGCCGTAATCGCGCCGTTAGGGCACTTCGATATTTTGATTATGCCCTTCAGTCTTTGCAACGCAGCCCAGATTTTGCAACTTGACCTTGTCAGCCAGTGCGTCTGCATAAACCATCACACTGACCGCGCGACCACGCTGACCGCTCATTTGATCCTTCAACCACCACGCTGGCCTGACCGATGTGCGCCGCTCTCAAAGCTGTAAAAGTACAGAAAGCTAACCAACCCACTGGGTCAGGTAACGACACCAAATTGAATGGCAGAAACGCGAAACCGAAGAGGCTCCAAGCGAAAGGCATTTACGAGTTAGGAGAATGTCATCGAGTGGCTTGCTCGCATTGTTTAGACTGGTACCACATGAAATGTGCAAATGTTTCCCAACAACAGGTACGGGAGCGAAATAGCTCCTAAGATGCATTTTGGTTCTGTACTGCGTGTTTCACCATCCTCCTCGTTAAGTGCTTGCTTATGCTAGCTCAGAAATGTGACCGGTTAACAGCAGAAGCCGAGCAGGGGTTAAACGATAAGATTACTTCAATGAAAGCGAGTATGCGTCACAGAATTGTAGCGGCTTCTGAGCAACGGAATGTTGAACAATCCGCTTCTCCTGAACCGCAATCAGCCACGTCTCCATCTTTGTTGTATTCTCCAACTTTGGTAGAACGCCGGACGAAAACAGACCTTACCTACGAGAGTCAAACAGAACTCACGGCAACGAAAATCAGGCAACACTCAAAACGTCTGGTTAAGCAAATTCCACTAGACCTGACATCTAGCAGTAACAAGGATGAAGCAGCCGAACACCAACCCTTAGTACTTGTAGCTCAAATATCACTTGTCGAGACTACGCCTCCCAGAACATCGGTTACCTATGCAGAGATTGCTGCAAGGGTCCAACGCTGCCGTTGCCTCCTCTTCCATTTTAAACACCGTTAACGCAAATAGAGAGAAAAAGAGCAAACAATCACTTGTCAACAAGTCAAGACAAATGAGTACCATACCTTGTAGATCGATTAAAAAGGGATCTAACAACAGTGCCCGGACTGTCGTATGCTCAAATTTTCCTGAATCTACCGCCATCACATTGCGGGATAAGTTATCGGGCGACCAAGACCAATGGAACTCATTGTGTATGCAGATGAGTATCAAAGCCAAGCCCATAAACTTAGTACGAATTACTCGTCATCCCAACTCGCCACACTATGGAGAACCCAGACTTATTCGAGTAACACTAGAATCCTCCATCGACGTAGAAAACATTTTGCTCTCCGCAAGCGCGTTAAAACACGGATCCTGTGGGATACGTATCTATTCTGATGTCCCTTGGAGCGCGTGACAATCAAAAAGAAACACCGAAGAGGGCACAGCAAGCAAGACCGCCTAAACGCAATCTTCAAACATGGCGTGGCAGAACATCCTTCTAACTATGTTCAACAGACCGGAAAGCACGATTTAGAACAGTGGCGTTTCATTCGTGGAACACATTCTCTGGATAATATTGTGGCACTATCGCTCACCAGGATACCTCTCTCACCAAATTATAGAGGATGCGGCCCTAGAATCCTAAAACTTGTGGTTCAGTCAGAGCAACAAGCAAAGGATGTTTTGGATCGATGGTGGAGCAATCGCAAATATCTTCCTTCTGAAATTCGGTTACAGGTTGCAAACGATCTGCACAGCTCAAATATTAAAGCAACTGAAGCAGCGAGCATACCGACGAATGTACAGAAAGGTAAGTTGACTGCTGCTTTAATTGACTCTGACGTAGGTTTAAACGAAGGTTGGGACGCACCTAGGCCGAATCAATTTGCAAACGAGATATCATTGTCTCATCAAAAATGAGTAACTGCCGATCTCCCATCGGTCGGCATTCTTCAACAAGTGACTCCCTCACACCTCTGTGGGCTACTAGAGACCGAGAAACTGGGCTGCTTGTATACAAATGCTCAGGGTCTTTGTAACAAACTGGCCGAACTGAAAGATCGCCAAGCTTCCTGCTCGTATGATATCATTGGTATCACCTAGACATGGTTGCACACGGGAATGACGCACGCTGAAGTTTCGCTACCGGGCATGTCACTGATCCGGAACGACAGGCTCACAAAAGGAGGAGGCGTAATCCTGTATTATCGAAACGACTTACAGTGCGAAGCCATGGAGGATTCAGACTCGCAGTTTCCCGACTCCCTTTGGTGCCGGTTGCAGTTAAAAGGCAGAGATGCTTGCCTTATTTTCTTGGTGTACCGCGCCCCTAACTCAACACCCGAAACCGACTACCACCTAGCGGCTGTTTCAAGATGCAGTTTACAACAAAAGTACACTCACATTGTTATCATGGGTGATTTCAACGTACATTGTTTAGTATCCCCTGCCACGATCGGAGAACAATTCAAAGCCGATCTACAAGATCTCGTAACCACTGTTCCTCTTTACAACCACATCACTTTGCCCACTCGGTTCAGAACAGGTAACAGCCCGTCTGTGCTGGACCTTGTGCTTACCAACGAGGAGCATATGCTTGACGTGTTGGTTTTAGACTGCGCGTTGGGTCGCCGTGATCTGTTTCAACTTCGTCTGCTATGCGGACTATCGGGATGAGAACGATGAGACTGTGCGAAGCATCACAATCTACGCTCGATTAGCCCAGCTAGTCAGCGCCACAACTTGGTCGCTCCTCGAAGAAGAACCCTCGGAAGTCGCCTGGCTCCAGTTCGTCAACACATTCAGTCAGCTAATTGCAGAGGTTCAGAGATGAGTGTTTGCAATAAGTATAAATCAGTTTCTTTCGTTAGGAGCAGAACTCGAAAATGGATGACAATACGCAATGCAGCATTGCGAGTGTACAGAGAAGCTCTAGCACCAGAATGTTGGGACAATTACGTAGCCCAACGTGACCACTACACTCAACTGTTAAGAGAAGACAAAGCCACCTATCAGCAGAACATCGCAAAATCCTTTCGTGCTAACCACAAACTGCTTTACAAGTACGTTAATAGCCTACGAAAGGTGAGGCAAGGATTTCCTCCACTCAGGACGGCTGATGGCCTAACAAGAACGGCTGTGGAAGCAGCAAACGTGCTGCAGATGCAATACGCCCCCACGTTTCAAAGGGTCTTGCCACCAAGCGATCTACCAAGCTTTGTCTTCTCCTTGCCAGGACTAAGCCACATCACTTTTACCGCGGAGGCTATTTAAAAAATTGACGTCTCTACGCAAACACAGTTCGCCGGGCGTCGACACCATTCGTCCTGAGGCATTGGGAGTAGAAGCAAACCAACTGGCAGGACATTTAGCTCAGTTTTTCCAGCACTGCTTAGACCAGAACCAAGTTCCCGCCATGTGGAAGCTTGGAATAATAACATCGATTCACAAAGGTAGAAGCAGAACTGATCCCTCCAAATACCGCGCAGTATCTCTTCTTTCTATAATCTTCCTATAATCTCCAAGGTCATGGAATCCATAGTTGCCGATGCACTGGTGTGCTATCTGGAAAACTGTAACCTCACCACTCCTGAGCAGCCCGGTTTCGGTCGACAGCGGTCATGTATAACGAATTTACTAAATGCACGCAGTAGTTGAACCGAGGCAGCTGACTCTGGAGAAGGCGTTGATGTAATCTACCTGGATTTTTCCAAGGCTTTCGATCGTCTAGGCCATCGGATACTACTATCCAAGCTGCAGCATTACGGGATCAGAGACCCTCATTTAAGCTGGATCGCCAACTTTCTACTTCAACCGCAATTAGTGGTCAGAGTTCGGAGCTCTTTATCAGACCCCATACAAGTCGAGTTTGGTGTGCCACAAGGCTCAGTTCTAGGTCCACGTTTGTTTTTGGTGTTTATTAATGACCTTGCACAGGAAATCGCTTCAAACTTCCTAATGTTTGCCGACGATATCAAGATCTGGCGCAGGATCCAGGCGAACGCCGACCAACATGTGCTTCAGAGTGATTTAGATACGGTGTATCAATGGTCGACCCAAAACTTATTGCATTTCAACGTCAGTAAATACCAGGTGCTTTCCATCCGACATCAGAGCAGCTACTCCTACCGACTCGGAACAAATATACTACAACAATCAATTCTCAAACGTGACTTGGGTGTCCTGGTTCAAGTTGACTTGGGTTGCTCCAGGCAATCCGAAAAAGTCTCGATGATCGGGAAGCAACACGTCGAGCTGTTGCGGCGGGCGTTTGGACAAATAAAAAGCTCCATATTTCGACAAATGCTCAGTGCGTATATTCGCACCTATGTCGAATACGTAATTCAAGTCTGGCATCCATGGCTGAAACACGACCTTAATGCACTGGAGCAGCCACAACGTCGGGCATCTAAGAACGTAATTGGAATGCGCAATCTTTCCTACCAAGAGAGGCTGCGACGACTGGGATTGTTCAGTGGAAGTTCTCGCAGACTACGAGGCGACCTGATTATGGCATACTTGATTCTGCGAGACCCACATCATGTGTGCCGTCCTTTACTGCAACTCAGCAGCAATACAAATCTGAGGGGCCACTCATTAAAACTCACAGAACAATACAGTCGTCTGGAGTGCCGCAGAAATTTCCATTCCATCCGTGTCTGTCACCCGTGGAATGCTCTCCCAGAATCGGTCGTCTCTGCACCGACACTAACAGTCGTTAAAAGACGGTTGGACGAAGCACTCATTCACTTACACATTGTCACTTAGCACTGCGTATCCATCCTACACCAGGAGTATAACATGGAATTATTTTTTGTTAACTGTGAGTGTTGTGAATCTAAGAGGATCGCTGACTTACAGCGGAGCAAACAACATGTACTCATTTTCGTATTTAAATTATTAACTGTTTTACTATCCTTATCATCATTATCTTTATTTTGACATCCCCACTAACTATCCAACGGGACTTGTAAAACAACGCTTCTTAACCAGTATAAATTCACTGTTCATTGTTCATTGATTCATCGATTCTATCACTAGAGGTATAGATTTCGTCTATCCATACATCGACCATATCCTAGTTGCAAGCGCTGTTAAAGAACAACACGCAGAACATCTCAAGCTTCTTTTCGATAGGCTGGCCGCTAATAGCGTCACTGTCAACGCTGACAACTTTGTATTTCAGCAGCCTTCCGCCGAATTTCTTGGTTACGATAGTGATCAGTATGGCATACAGCCTCTAGACGATACAGTACGCGCCATCAGAGACTTTCCTTTCTGGACTACGTTATCTGCTATTCGCCTTTTCATCGGCGTGCTCAACTATTATCGAAGTTTTCTTCCACACTGTGTCATTAACCGATCTACTTGGTGGACGTAAAAGCGGTCAGGTGAAACTGACCGCCACTGCTGCCGAAGCGTTCAAGACTAGCAAAGAGGCCTTAGCCAAAGGCGATGTGCCTCACCATTTCGATCAGAACGCTCCGCTCAGTGTTGCTGTTGACGCATCGGACAATGACATTGGCGCCGCCTTACAGCAAAATACTGATGGCTGCTGGAAATCTTTTACAGCACGTTCCGTCGCGAATGGCTGGCCGTTTACGCTACCATTCGACATTTCCGACACGTCCTTGATGGTAACACCTTCATTATGTGCACCAGTCACAAGCCGCATATTTACACATTCCGAAATCAATCAGCTCCACACTCACCACGCAAGATTTCTCAGCCGGATTTTATTGCCCAGTTCTTAACTGACATCCGACACATTTTTGGTCAAAGAAACTTCGTCGCTGATGCTCGTCAAGAGTATCACTAATCGGCTCTGCCGGACAGGTGATCGATTTGTTTGCTATAGCCGCCGCGCAATCAAAAGACCAGCGTTTTTCGGAACTCCGTGCTTCTCCTTTGAAGCTATCCCCATATCTTTGCCTCATGTGATGGTACCATTTTTTGTGATACATCTACCGGACGACCTCGACCCGTCGTTCCAAAAGCTTTTCGCCGTATCGTTTTCGACACCTTCTACAATATCGCTCACCCAAGCATTAAAGCTACTGCTAAACTTGTCTCCGAGCGAGACGTCTGGCCGGGGAGGCAACGCGATCTTACTTGCTGGGTACACAACTGTCTCACCTGTCAGCAAGCCAAGGTGCAGCTGCACTTGTCCGCTCTGCTTGGTCGCTTTCCGTCCGTTTCAGCCTGATTTGCCCATGTCCATCTCGACATAGTGGGACCTTTGGCCCCGTCCAAAGGAACGGTCTACAGATTGATCATGATCGATAGTTGCACACATTGGTCCAAAACCATTCCCATCCTTGACGTAGCTGTGGAAAGCGTAACGCGCACTTTCGTCGAGCGTTGGGTCGCTTCACACGGCCGTGCGGCCAGAGTGACGACCAACCGCGGTCCGAAATTCGAATCTTCGATCTTAAACTATCTTCTTAAACTCATTGGCTGCCGACACATTCTCACGACCGCCTATCATCCACAAGCGAACGGCATGGTGGAACGTTTCCATTGACAGTTGAAAGCCTCAGGGTAGCCAGTGCGCTGAGTTAGACTGATGTGTCGCCTATTATCCTGATTGGGATCCAGTCAGCCCTAAAGATTAGTCTACGTACGTCTAGCGTTGAGTTAGTGTTTGGACAACCATTACGTTTACCTGAAGATATCTCCTCCGATATTTCCAGGATTAGATGTTACGAATGATGCTCGTCAGCTAGCCACGAGCATTCGTCACTACAAGCTTCCCGATCTCAGAGAACGGCAACGTAAGTCTTTTGTTTAACAAGACTTACAGCACTGTGCGTTCGTTTCCCCCCGCGTCGGTGGTCTCCGCAGACCACTGGAGCGAACTTAAGAAAGTCCTTTCAAGGTTCTACAGCGTAAGGATCGAGTCTTTATCATCGACCATAACGGCAACCGAGAAGCTGTTACAAATGACCGTCTCAAGGTTGCCTATGTGAAACCTGCGCTAGATGATGACCCTTGCTCGTCTTCTGACGAATCAGCCCAGACTATGATAGAAGACTCGCCTGCTTCCAACACCCCTGACCTCAAACATCATCCTCCGTCTAAGCCTTTCACATCAGCTCCGCCGCTTCCCATCAAACCAACCGCCACATCTTCAGCAATTCCTCCGACTTTGCTATCCGATGGAATGTCTAAGACGACGCCTTTCTGCAATCCGCATAAGTCGACTAGGTCCGATAAGTGCGTTCAATGGCCCTCGCGATTAAGGCATTATTATTTCTTACACTTATCTTTCCTCGCTTTCCTTCTTCCTTTTGGCCAACACCGTACGGAAACACATAAAATCGACAAAAGTTGTTGAAAACCGCAAATGAACGCGAAAGGTTTTGAAACCTCCCAAAAAGTTTGGAAAACACAAAAAGAGTTGCGTTTGACTTGACGCCTACCTCATCCGGTAAGTGTCATTGTTGCTTTTGCCCTCGCCACCACTGTCTCTGCTCTTGTTTCCGTTTATCTTCCAAGTAGGAACCGGAGAAGATGATGCGCTTGTTGTCCTCTGAAGCCCTATTTCAATAAACCTATTCTATATCGTATTTTCGTGTGTTCTCCCGTACGCTCATGGTTGGTCGTTTAGCCTCGTACCGGATATATAGAGCACGAACAATACGTTTCGGTGCAATCATTCGTTACTAGTGCGTGTGTAGATTGTTCATGTAGCACACATTGTTAAGAGCGCAAATTCGGAGTACCTCTAAGTCCTTCAAGAAAAGTCTGGGATGTTACATTTAGCCGTAAAGCGTGTAGGTTCGGCCATCACTACCTTTCTCCAGACTCATGAATACCCACTTGGATGGGTTGGCCAGAAGACCGACCTCTGTGGAACACAGCGAAAAGTGGTTGAGGTTTAGTTAAGATAGGCCACAGTCGTTTGGGGTGATACTCCATCTTCATATCGTCAGTTCGTCCAGAACCAGGGCACACGGCGATCAAAAAAGCTGGGTTGGATCGTTGGTATAAATCGGGAGCAATGTACACATCAGCGCAGAATCATAGGTTACGGCATTAATCGAAGGAAGTCAGTCAGTCAGGTGGCTATCGACTTGCACCCTCCACTTTCATCAAATGAGAAACTCGTAGATCCAGTGGTGCAGTGCGCCGCCAACACTCTTAGTTTGTGAGTGAGGACCTATTAGCTTACCTATTTGAACGCGTTGCTGAACTCGATGTCGATGCATATCGACATAGTTTGCTTGCTTCACTGCTTGCAGCACGCATGCCTCGTCACGAGCAGGTTAGTAACGCATGAACGAATTAGCATGAGTACTGGCTGTGTGCGCACCAGCGGATCTTTTGATGGGAGCAGTTGTAACACAGACCGTTCTACAAAATCTTCTCGATGACCTTGGCCAAAATAGGTGTCAAACGAATTGGCCTGTAATTGTCTACATTGCTGGGGTCACCCAATTCCGGAAGCGGTCCTACCACCGAGCATCTACAGTCAATCGGCAGCGAACCATTGCACAGAGACTTGTTGCACAGGTCAGCCAGATCAGGCGAGATGATAGCCGATAGGGCCTTTAAAATCAGTGGGTTGCGCCCATCAGCCCCACCAAGCTGGCTGCCTTCAAGTTTTGCCGCACCGCTTTCACACCAAATCCAGACTGTCGAGTTCGGTAAGCGAGGCGCACGTCGCACTCAGTACAGACACCTGGTCATTTGCAAACACAGAAGCGAGGTGGGCCGCTAAGGCGGACGCACGATCAGTGCTAGAGTTTAAGGGCTGTCCGTCCGCACCCTTTATTAAATGTAGGTCGCCTGTAGGTATGCGGCGCCCCTTCACGTATGCAAAAGCTTTCTTCGGGGCGGTCTTGGTAATAGTTGCAAGCTGCTAATCGAAATGCTCGCGCTTGCTGGTTTTTCCACGTTTGCAGATGTTTCTCTGACGTTTATACGCTTCAGTCATGGACCGAAACAGAGATAAGAAATTTGTCCCATAGCCAGCGCCGCTACAGAGTCAGCTTGCCATTTTCTTTGTCTGTAAGGCTAGTAAATAGTAGACCGAGACGGTGCTCTAAAGTAAGCGCGATATCAGAAGGCAATTAGAGTCGGACACAGTGGACTGTATTCGATGGGCTACAAGAAAACGCGGATGGATGAAACGAGACAAGAGCAACACTTTAGCGCGGGAACTTACAAGGCGGTCAAGTGACGAAACAGTTGTAAGGAGGCTTAAAAAAAGAAAGAATAATGTACAAGTGGTCATCAAGGCAATGGTACCCAAACGATGGCAATTATCTTTTTGCGCGCTACATGTCAAACTAACGTAGCTTGACACTTGAGAGCTACGAGTTTGAACAATGAACAATGATTTATCACTGGATAAAAGCAAGTGCTTGACACGTCCCGTAGGATGGTTGAGGTGAATATGATGAAATCAAAATATGTCTGGGTCATCCATCGAACGTCTGCCGAGATGAATAGTTTGTTGCACAGTACATTTATGCTACGCTTTATAACTGATCAGCTAGCTTGAACAGATGCAACTTGCGCCGGAAACCAATCCAGTTGTCTCGGGCCATAAGTCATGCCGTCGAAATCCGTCTTCAAATAGTTACAATCTGGTTGCAATGTTTGGACTTGCTGCCAGAGGCTCAAGGATCCGAATATTATACACAAGTTGTTCATAGCTGGTTAACATTAAGTCTAAGCACGAGGAAGTTGAGCGCCGTGTTATGCACGTCGGCTGGCGGAAGTGTTGTACTGTCCAAATTTCAAATGCCATAACAGCGAGCTTGTCTTCGTTCTCACAAAGACCGGTGATAAATTCAACTTCGCGCCAGTGTATTCGTGGACATTTGAAGTCCGACATAAGTAGCAAATAACGGCGACTCTTGTGGTCTCGGAGATGCGGCAGCTAATCAAAACGACGGCCCAAGGGGACTGTGGTAGAATGCACCCATGAGCAGCTCTAGCGCCAGCGGCGGACGGCGTCTCCAAACAGCTCATACAGGTCAGCTTCGCTTCTCTGAGCACTTACAAGTCTTCCACATAAAGAAAACCGGATGTAATGCAATACGCCACCGCATGCATTCGATACCATATCACAACGAAAACACGATTAGCCACTAAGCTCAACTTTCTGTGTGAGTACCAATTCATTCAACAAGGTCTCTGCAAGTCCCACTAAAGCTGTTTGCTCAAAAGCAAGGAAGCGGCACAGCTCTTCGCGCTTTTTCATGAGACTGCAGACATTGACAAAGGCTTTACGTAGGCCACCGTAGTAACTATCAGGCGTGCGTGAAGAATGAGCAAACGATTTATCCGACTTCGCGGTCGTGCTGTAGCCTCCCGAAAATCTGCAATGTGTAGATTTACCGCTTTAGCTCGCTGATAACACACTTGAGACACTTTCGGTCAGTTGGATCCATATCCGGATTACTAGCTCCGGACTACCGTCAACGACAAAAGGTAACAGCATAGATCGGTCTTTCTTAGCAACTTTTTGTCGAGGCGGATAAGTTGTCTTTATTTTACTCCGTCCTCACCCACAGCAAGAAACCTAGTAAACAGGCTCATTAAAATTCAACATCGTGATCATAGCGTGCTTGAGAAATTGCGTCGGTATACTCAAGCGCATGGAAAGCCAGCAGATTTGGTCGCCACTTATCGTTTGAAGGGACTAATATGGAAGGTGGATGGCATCGAGTTGTGTTTGACCTGGCTTGTTGTTGATCAGCAGTGGAAAGCTTCTCTTCGTTTCGTCGCTTCCCCTGTCGTCGAGTTTTCCATGGCTCCTCAACCACTGCACCTTCATCCAGGTCTGCAGAGCTATCAGCGAGCAGTCAGTGGATCACTTTCCTCAGTTCGTGTCGTGTTTTTGGAAAAAGTAAGGTGGTGTGGTAATGCATTGTCAGAGGAAGGAGAATGAGACGAAGACTGGGTTGAACCTCGGATGGTATCTAGGCCAGTTTGCGTGACCGTATATCTCAAACTACTCACAGCTAAGCAATTTTGGCTGCGATCTCCATCGGTCTACGTTGTACGCTTCTCTAGCTACCTTCACCTGCGATAATCTTTGCACAAATTGCGTATGAAACCATGTTGAATGAAGTGCAAAAGACGGTAGGAATCGGCAGGTAATTAAAGACAATAAATATAAAACCTTGCACAACAGACAAAGCACATAAGGGCAACTGTTTTGTGTCAAACACATTTCGAACAAGAAGCACCAGGCGATTTCTTCGGCATCTTGAAACAACGGCGTAACTGTGATGTAAAAGGGTAAAACGGATGGCAAGACGGAATTCCCATGTCTATAAGAAGATACCGTATAAAATGTGATTCAGAACTTACAGAATCAGAAATAAAAGTATCTGAGGCGGAAATTTTCACAAAACGATCTCAGTGAATCGCTAAATCCACCGAGAGAATATCCTGACAACGCATTTACAGGATAAGCAGCCGGGCGCCGAACATTATACCATGAGTTTCAAACTGTTTGTTATATTGCTGATCTAGGAATACCAGTCTCTAGTGCTCTCGTACCATTTGAAGCGAAGAGCATATGTGTATCTGGTTAGTGGACCATTCTAGGTTTGAGCATGTGCTCAATACTTTCCTCGTGTAGCCTACGTTTTTCTGGCTAGACTTTGAGTGTGCAACTCGTGACTAATGGACTGTCAGCTAGAAAGTGGTGCGAGACTAAAGGTGTCTCGGAACACTGGGTGGAACGACAGATTAATCACTAAAACATTTGTTAACCTTTTTGTAGATAGAGAGTAAGACAAGAAAGGAAGGTATAAAGAAAGTAAGGCATAGCGGCGGACGTACTGTAATTTGTACGCGTAAACATTATTTAGTTACGTTGTACTGTGTATAGTAACTGGTTGCGTGTTTAGTCATCGGTTGGGATTACGAATTCAGCTAACATAGGGGGAGAGATGACAGAACGAGGAAGTAAGTTCCACGGATAGGATATATACACAAACAAAGTTTTACGGAAGCATTCCCACCGGCTGCACTGATTGAACAACTTCAAGTAGTGACCTCTCAGTGAGGTGTTGTGGCAGAGTTTTAACACTGGTTGTCATAAGTAGTCGGGTGCTTGAGACTCTGATACACCAGTATGTGATCACCTAACAGAAGACGCTTTGGTCCACTATAAAAGGCTAGAGTCTTTAGTTGAACTGGTAAAGAAGATGCATAAAGCCATTAACTTATTTAGTTACCCTCCGTTATGCACCCCAAAAGCCGTGAGTTAATGTTCTTGCGATAAGGGCCACACTTGGAAGGTGTATTCTACATGTGACCTCATATAAGTGCTGCGCATATGAGAAAAGTATTGGCTGGCTTTTCTCAATGCTTTCTCGGCCTGTTTGAAACACACGAGATCGTCCTGCATGAGTATCCCGAGATCTCTTTCAAGAGAAGCGCGCTAAAACTGGTGTTTTCTTAGTCTATATTCATAGCTGCTCTGGTAGCGTGGGCACATTATTTTACCCTAGCCAAGTTTAAACTTAAGGGTGTTCTGCGTCGACCACTCGCACGCTCAGTTGAGTTCACTCTAGTGTTATGGAGTGGGTTACTCACTTGATTGCCCGCTAACTCCTGAGATCATCTGCAAATATAAAATGTTTGACGTCAACCCTTCCAGAAGATTGGTTTTAATATTATGAATAGCCTCGATCCTAGTACTAAGCATTGAGCGATTCCACAACGCACGTAAATCGGGTGGGACAGGGCATTATGAACTAGCATTTTCAACTGGCATCAAAGCAGAATGGATGTGTCCAGCCCAGAATCAGTCACTGATCTCGCAGCCTGAAGCCTTTAAAGAATAACACGGGGATCAAAGCAATCAACAGTATCTGAGAAATCAAGATAGATGACTTCGACTTCTTCCACAACGTCAACCGATTCTGGCCAGCTGGCAAGGGCCAACAAAAGTTTCGTAGGTAGCTAGTGCTTTCAGTAGACGCCATGCCGTTCCTGTTTGACGATAATGCAAATTTCCAAACAAACCACGAGTGCTTCCGCAACGACGGATTCCACGACTGGAAGAAGACTAACTGGCAGTGGATTGCAAGCACAACACGATTACCTCACTTGTAAATGGCGGTGACTATTCGAGGCTTCTAGATAGTTAGAACCTACATCTCGTCCAGATGGCGCAGGCTTAACACGGATAAGGCTTCGGATAAGCTCGTGGCATTTAGCTTCAGTGACATAGGGTGCATGTTCCTCGGACCATGTGAACTGTACTCGCGTAGTGGCATCAGACGCTTCAGCACATCCGTGACAGTGAAGGAGATGTCGCTAAATTAATGGTGGTGACTGATCTGTGTGAGTGGTGTGGGATGGCAGAACAAGCGAATTCATGTCTAAGAGCATTATCTGCTTTCTGGACAGTTTGCGTTTGTCCACAGGCTGTGTTTAGAGGAGGGATGTCTTGATGCACCTTGCGCAGTTTGTGAACATGCTTGGAAAATGGCTTAGGATTGGAGCGAAACATCGCTAAATCCTGTTGGTAGTTCAGTTTGTCAATTATAAATAAATAAGCAAATAAATGGTTTATTCTTGAATTTATCTAGGCACACCAAACCAGGCATGATCAAATTAGTAGTGGGGATGTTGGTATAATTTCAGATGTTGTTAATCGCGACCCCTCTCAGTCAGAAGGCTTCGACACGTCTGGAAAGGCACCAAACGGCGCTGTTTTGATCTTCTGGATCTCCTCATTGGTGCGCCTTCCTCGGACCCTTGCCGGGATCCGACCCCATGACTTCCGAATGCCAGCAGCCAGTGCCACTAAGCCAAGGGTAAGGGCTGCAAATCTGCATAACTGACAGTTGACTACGTATAGCCTGACTCAAGCCAATCGCTATGCCAGTTAGGAACTGTCCAGAGGACAGTAGTTGGCCCCACGAGCTAGGAACTTTCCGCATAGCGTCTGTGTACGACAGTTTGTCTTTGCGGAGCAGCCTGACACAATGATTTCGCTCGATCATGTAGGCATTCTAGTTTTCGGTATTTGGATCGGCTTTTTATACTTTCCAACGTAGCCCCCCAGAGTCAACAGTTTGCGCGTCCTACTCCTCAGGGATAGACTTTACATTTATGAATTCAGAATCTTCGTCTCAGATGAGCTTGTAACAACAAACGCCAAACTCCAACCAAGCAGCATTGGGGATTGTTCTGCTAGAGACCCCAAATCAGTGTTTTTAATGGGGCCGGATAAAATGCTGTAAGGTTATACTATGCGAATCTTTTAGTCTTGTCGGTTGAACTGTTCTGCACAGCAGAAGTTGCGGAATGGTGGTGTTGAACTATCGCAATGCCCTAAGTAGCTACTCACTTCTAGTGTTTCTCATTAGTAAAGACAAGGTCTAAATTGGCCGGTTTGTTTCCCGCTCTGAATCTCTGCGGGAAAGTAACGTGATTATGAGAAGCCAGCGACTAGATTTTGCAATTCAGCCTTAAACTCTTCACCAAGGATGATCGCAACCTCCAGGGCATACAAACTGTAGTCTCCCACAAGGAAAGCGTGGGCGTTGGGCTAAGTCAGTACGGTTTCCAGTGCTGAAACTAGACGGTTGTCCATTTCCCGAGTGAACACGGGGGACGGTATACGAGGGCAACTAAACATCTGCAACCCAGTCTAAGTTGCAGGCAGCATTGAATTGAGTCCACAGGCTAAAAGCTGTGTCATCAAGTACTTGCAGATGTAGGTCACTGCGATGGTACATAAGTACCTCACGTCTACTAGGCCGATATTTATGTAGGACGGACATACCTTGTAGTACAATCAACGTATCAATGATTTCATCGTTGAGACAAGTCTCAGTTATTATTATCAGGCGCATACACATGAAGGCTTCACAAGGATGAAGCTTAGGTGATATGTTGTAGAGGCCCTGCGTGTTGGTAGACGCACAAGAGAATCTTTTAAATGTCCGAAGTGTATAAGAGTATGCTAGTGTTAGTGTGAGCCTTTGCAGAAACTTTTGAGTTCTACAAATTACCGCGTTTTTTGGAGTGTTACAACTGAACATTGCTCTGCTTCATATTAGACGGTAGAAAGGCCACAGGACGAAGTCTTAGTTCCAACAAGTAATTGGGAAGTCGCTACCCATTCAACACTTGTTTGTGACCCATAGTTTTCAGCTTCGGAATTAAGAATTGCTGGAGTCACCGTTCAACCCCAGTGACTTTGCTCTCTCTCTCTCTGGCAGTCATCCGGGGTTTAGTTTTGAAAGCTTTGATGTTTACTTGCGAGGGAGCTTATTAAACCAATTGCGTCAGGTGTCAAGAGTATTTTTCGCCGTGCGTTTGACTGGAATAAATCTTACATCAAGTTGGGGACACAGTTTTACTATTTTGGTGATGTGGGTAGTGTTATGATCAATTTGGCGGTCACGTTGTAGAACGAGAGCACCTGACGAAGGTAGCGCTATTCTTCCAAATTGTTAGCCTGAGATTCAGGTTCGTCGGTGGTTTGAATCTCCGGGACATGATGAACATATATCTATTTTTCTTTGTTCAGTTGACCATGTCACCAGGATTCTATTTTTTTGTTGACGCTCGCTCCGATGGACGACAGGGAAAGTCTGAAGGTCGCATGAGTCAGTCCGAATGCAGATGTCTAACAAAAAAATTGTCCCAACATCATTCGCTGATTGCAGCATTACCCGAAGCAGCTGTTAGCAAGGTTTGGGTGCTATTTGATGCACATCATGTTAGTCGGTTTAGCTTGGTTGTCACCTATTGGACGAATGGACTCTCAAGTATTTGGGTCGTCTAGCAGATTGCTTTTATGGAATTCGCGCCAGATCTAGGGACACTGAAACATTCGGTCTTCAGCAACACATGGGTTCACTTAGAAGTAATCGGTTATTCAGGGGTAAGCTGTGTTCTTAATGGAGTGGTTGACGCATGTGTGACTATTCTGGTGTTCTGTTTGAATGCGTCAGGTGTGGCAATAATCTTTGCTGCCGGTTCTTGGATAGCGGAAACGGACGCGTATGTAACTACTCCCTCAGTGTTAGCGGGTGGGTTGCTGTGTGCCGATATAGCTTGCATCACAAAGTTGTTTTAGTGCAATATCGCTTGGGCCAGGCTGGGAGTCGCCGTTGTAGCTAGAACTTAATTGTTTGCCTGGTTGCGGGTTGAAGTTGTACACATACCTAGCTTCGTGGCTTTACCATTTCTCCTGATTCCGCCACTATGTTTGGCTGTGGAGCCTTTGGCTTCGAACCCGGCAGCTATTACATCCAAAAATACGCATGGGGAAACTTCCATTGATCCCGCAGTGACTTGTCGTGTCACCTGTTCACTCGAGCGGGACGAATGTAACTCACAAGTAGTTACTCGCGACGCCCATTTAGCTCGTGAATTATATGCCTCAAGAGACACCAAACTATGGGTGTGGCAATGTTGTGGCCTAGAGCGATACCCCATATAGTTCTCACCTCCCGACCCAAGTCCATTGCGGATTTCTGGGCAGGAAGACGCTCCGATCCAAGTTTATGCTAGAACAAAGCAACGGAATGACTTAGGATGCTGTCCCTTGTACCCACAAACAACCGCACTTCACGACTTACTTGAATAAACATCTACGTGCGCAGATTGCCCCTAGATTGACCAGGCGGTCCAGCCTTCTCCTGCGATTCTATAGTAGCCTACAACCATGTCTCTGCAGCAATCGGGATTCCAGTAGACAAACAGACCTACATAGTATCTCTAATCCTGACGACCGAAATCTTCGCTGAAGATGGGTTAACGTACTTTGACCCTTCATCATGCCAAAAAATACTTGAAAGCAAACAGCATGAAGTTAACTTGCAGCTTTTATCAATGCTATCAAGACTAACTTGCCATCTCCTGTCCGACAGGCTGTTTCCATTCCCCTGTCGACAACACATTCCGCGGAATCTGGCAATAAGCGGCTTCAGGGCAGTGTATATAGATTTTCAAAGAAGTGGCGTTACTGTAAAATAGTTTTAATTACCAAAGCTACCTTGGTTCTGGTCTATAGTTCACGTACACCAGTGCAGCAACGGGTATAAACTCTCAAATAGGCTCTTTTTCAACGGTTTGAAACACACGTATTAGTATTTTTCCGTCGTAACCATTTGGGAGTATATTCATTCCATAACGTTTTTTTCAGATAGTGTGCCACACCGAGCTCCGTACTGTCCATTGACGCGTTGTGTTCGACATGTCACAACTGTTTCAATCTTATGATCATGCCTGGCCTAGTGTGCCTCACCTCTCGAGAACAAACATTTTAGTAATTTAATAGGTATAGATTCCACGACCATCGCAGCTTGGTTAATGAAATGTTTTGCCTAGATATTTATGCATCTGACAAGTGGGACAGCCATATAATCAATGCAGAAAGAAAATCTGCATGTTTCATTATTTAGCTCTTTCATCACCAGTACCTTTAAACATATACACGGGGTGATAATGTTCGCCGCATCTAGAGTACAAACTGTCAATTCAAACCGTTTTCTTAACCCCAAATGCCGCTCAGCTGTGGCTTAGCATGCCTTCTTAGGTGGTGGACTTCGTTTTGCGTCCTTCTTAGTCAAGCGTAGAGCTCAGGCGAGCAGTTCTGTGAACTTAGTAGAAAGGCTGCAGCTAGACGCGTCGCATGATAATCACATAAATCGATGGATATCGATTGCGGTGGACACTGCAAAACTGGGTCCTCTGCGGGGTTTCATCCTAAATAAACAGCAGTGCACGGCGGTCGCAACATATGATGCAGCGACTGAACACAGTATTGGATGAGCACGAGTTTATGCTACCGTGTATCATGGAACTAACTCTTGCTACTGAGAATAAAATGTCCAACGATAATTGAACAACAAATTAGTTGCATACGTTAGTTTTATTAACAACCACCCATATAGCCAAAGGTGAAAAGCGTTTAAGTGTCAGAAATAACCCAGCAATATAATATCCACTTTTTATAGCTAATAAACCCGAGTAGAACGAGTTTATGCTCGATGGTGAGCGGCCAGGTGAGATTCAATCCACAAAACAGCTTGAAGTCGGAAGCGAGGCGGCGGCACAGCAAGATCACCTTGAAGTAGCGCTCAGTAGAAGAATAAGACTAAAGGGATGAAGAAGTGTAGTGTATTCAGGGTAGGTCTGGGGTAAGCCCTAGGCGTAGCTGATATCTGAATTGCATTCGTTGGCGCCGCGGAGCTGAGGTTCATTGGTGATTATATGAGCGTGAAGTTTTAAATGCTCGAAAGCTATGTCTGTGGTAGCAGTCGCGATTGTTAGTGTTCATGGGAGCGCTCTACAGAGCCTTGATTCAATGGGTGTAGTTTGCATTGATCATGTGTTTAGCGACATGACGTCCGCATACTTCAACTTTGCTATCTAGTAGGAACGTGTTACTGGGTTCACAGCCCCTATGGTATAGCAGACGACTACGGTGATGTGCTTGGCAAGATTAGTCATTCATGTATTGCAGTGTGTAAGATTCTTTGCCCGAATTGTGTGGAATGCAAGTCGATGGAAATCACCTCGCCTGGTAATCGAGGCCTCGATGACACCAAAGTTACGGCCTAATGCACAGTATTCTTCCACCTTCGAGTGGTTCGTACTGGGTATCAGTAGAGCCCTGTGAATTGAAGTGTCAAACTTGCGGCAGGATAACATCGGTCTACTATGCCGTACAGAAAGACCATGTTTTTAAACCAAGGGCTACGTGCAACCTACGTGAGATAAGTTGTCGCTTAGTTGCGATAGGGTTTGTAACTTGTATGTGCTAAGCATAATAACGAAGATCTATGCTAGAAACGATGGTCTAAAGCTGCATCAGTCATTTATGTGTTTCCAACTGAGTGGCTTGCATTAGTATGTGAGCTGATTGATGTATTACAAGCAGGTTATGTGTCCAGAGCAACCAAAAGGTCTATCCTAGTTAACACGAATTTCAGCTTTCTATTTCCTCTGCTTAATTGGCTGGACTCTTTTCATCAACGTACAACCCACAGTGTAGCCTTGCTTTAAACACAAACAGTTGGTACAAGCATGGTTGCGACAGCTAATATAGAAGGCACTTATAGCGCATTGGTATATCGTTATATTCGATACTCGGCGGGAGAACCTATGGTTCGCTGAGGCTGGTGGAGACTAGATCCTGGCAGATGGTCTACCCACTGTTGCTACTGTTGTGCCACTGGCTAATGTCCTGGGCGCCTCCTTGTGGCCACCGCTGCGTGGGAGCTGGGTTACCCCTTCTCCCTGCTAAGATGCAGGACACCAACCCCCATGAGTCAGTGAACTGACCATGTGCTAGACCCGCTGCCTTGCGCGTGTTCACTTAATCGAAGGCTTTGGCTGAGGATCCTAGTCATTCTCCTGGCAGATCTGGGTCCCCAACCTGTATCGTAGTCCATCCTCTTCGGAGGTTAGGAAGTGGTCAATGGCCCTCTTCCCGTAAAACCTGGCTATGGGAGACAACAGGTCTACGGTTTATAAGCTCACAGCTCTATTGGCGTGGAGCACGAGCGCCACGCATTGTCTCTGACGGCGGGAGGCCAGCTCCGGGTGTTTAATGGTTTGCTACCGTTTGCCTCAAGCCAGGCAATCCCTGGTCAAATTGGTACAAACCCGCCAAAACCCACCTGTGTTTGGCCGTGGTCGCAGGTGTATCATATTACGGTCGCGAAACAAATATGAATCATTCCAGTGCCACAAACCCTGCGTGTGACAGCCGTCAAGCAGATCCCAAGCTGTCTCTGCAATCACATTCCCGAGCCTTGTGGGTCAGGCTATCGAACCGAAGGCTCCGGGTGGGGTCTCTCAAGCAAACCTCCGAGGCACAGCGACCACCTCGCGTGTGATTGCTCACCAATACAATCCTATGGCTGCGTGCCAAGCACTCAGCTTCGAGTGCTGGAACGTAGGCACACTACTGGACCGGAAATCCAGTGAGCGCACCGAGCAACGCACTGCACCCGTCGCGATGGAACTGGCGTGCTACCACCTCAAGATTGCGGCGCTCAGTGAAACTCGGCTCGATGAGCAAGCTAAGTTGCATGAAGCGGGTGCTGGCTACACAGTCTACTGGGTGGGCAACGCTGCCTCAGCAGTACGTGAATATGGGGTCGAATTTGCGATATCCGATCGCCTCCATGGCCTGCTGGTGGGTGAACCAGCAGGCATCAGCATGCGACTGCTAACTGGTTGCCTACGACTCGGAAGTTGTAAGTTTGCCACCTTTATAAGCGCGTACGGTCCGACCATGTGTTATCCTGATGACACGCGTGATCAATTCTACACACAGCTATCCTCCGTGATACTGTCTGTGCCGAGGAGCGACCGAAGACGTTGGCTGGGTGATTTCAACGCGCGCGTCGGGCGTGATGCATCGGTGTGGACAGATATTATCGGTCCACATGGCATTGGTTCAGCGAATGCGAACGGTGACAGGCTGCCCTCAAGGTGTGCCACTGATGGCCTGATGAACACAAACACCCGGTTTGCACTGAGTGCGAGTGATATAGCAACTTGGATGCACCCACGGCGTGGTCACGCTCACTTCTCGACTATGTCATCATACGTCGGCTCGGTATGCGTGAAGTGCGCATGACAATTGTATGCGTGGAGCTGAGTGTGGCACTGCTCTCAACTTGATGCGGACCAAACTGTACATATATTTTCGTGCATCTGTGCATTGCACTCTCGCCGTGAATCGGCGTAAATTTAACATTCTCTCTCTCGGTACTGTGGCGAAACGTATTGAGCTGGAGAAAGCGATGGCTACACGCCTGTGGAATGTGAACTGCATAGCTACAGTGGGCGACTTGTGGTACCAACTTCGCGATCCGGTGACAGCATCTGCCGTGGAGACCACCTGGTGCGCAAACAGTAAGCGGCCTGATAGGTTTGATGAGAACAATGCGACGATTTGCCCAATGATGTCGGGGAAGAATGCAGCATTTGCTGCACCTGTGGCAAACCCCGGTGACTTGGGGAATAATAGTCAGTTTCGCAAACTTCGACTGCGACTGACCCAAGAACTCCGTCGCAGTAAAAATGCATAGTGGACAGAGAAGGCAAGCAGATGGTATGCCACGACGAACTGCGCCAGCACAAAGAATGCTTTGACTCCTTGAAGGCGGTGTATGGACCGAGATTGGAGCCGCTGAGGACGCTGATCGATGGTAGTTCAGGCGCTACCTGCACACAGACGGCAGACGTAATGCAGATCTGGCGAAAACACTTTGACTGTCTCTTGAACAACCGTTCAGAGATTGACTGGCCTACTTTGAACGAACTCAAGCAGCACGATGTGAAGGCGAGCATGACGGACATGTCCACACCAAATGAAACGCAGAGAGCACTAGGGCAGCTGCAAAACGGCAAGTGTGGCGGGTCCGACGGGATCCCACCTGAAGCATTGAAACACGGCGGACCCGCGTTGGTGCCTGCGCTGCACCACTTGGTGTAACGCGTAAGGATTGAGGAGCAGGTGACTGCTGAGCTGAAAGATGCCCTTGCGCTACCACTGTACAAGGGCAAAGGCAGCTAACAATGTTGCACGAATTATCGTGGCATTAACTTGCTGAGTTGCGTGGGCAAATTGATTACCCGAATCCTACTCAACCGCCTCGTCAGTCAGGTTGTGGAACCTAACGAGGCGGAAGAGCAGTGTGAATTCCGTTCGGGTCGCATCACTATTGATATGGTGTTTGCGGCTCGTCAGTTGCAGGAGAAGTGCAGAGAACGCCACCAGCCATGGTACTCGGTTTTGTTGGTTTCACCAAGTCATTTGATACGGTGAACCGCGTGGCATTGTGGCTGGTGTTGAGTAAGTTTGGTTGCCCGCGTAAGTTTGTAAGTTTAATTGAATGTCTGCACAGTGGTATGCGCGCGATGGTGCAGCTCAATGGGGAGACCACGGATGAGGTTGCTGTTGTCTCTGGCGTGATGCAAGGATGTGTCTTAGCTCCCGCCCTGTTTAATATACATCTTCATGCAATGATGCCTTGTGCTTTTGATTGGGCTTGGGCTTACGGTGTTCATGTGGAGCGCTGTATTGATGGTGGGTTGCTGAACCTCCGTCGTTTCGGTGCGAGAACACTAGTCTGTGAGACAACTATCCGTATGTTGCTGTTTGCTGACGACTGTGCGTTGGTTGCACACAGCGTGGATGTGTTGCAGCACAGCACTAGTGCTCCGGCTTCAACTGCAGTCAAATTCGGGCCCACTAACAGCACAAGCAAAACTGTCTGTCTCTTTCAGCCTTCACCGGAGGTGCAATCTTTAATATTGCCACGAATTGGCAGTAGTGCTGCAATATTGGAAACCACCTTCCGCTTCTTTTACCTTGGGAGTGTGATGTCGTGTTATCAACAGCTACAGAGTGAACTGCGTATTCGCGTGTCGAAGGCAGCGGCCGCATTCGGGAAGCTGGAGTACCGAGTGTGGAACAACCATCAGCTTAGCATTGGCACAAAGCTGATGGTGTACAAATCCATGGTACTGTCCGTTCTTCTATACGGCAGTGAAACGTGGACGAGGTACCGCTGCAGTGTGCGATATCTCGAGCGGTTCCATCAGCAGTGTTTGCGACGAATTTTGCGCATCAGTTGAGGCGACCGAGTTCCTGACATGGAAGTGTTGCAACAAAGTGGGATGTATGCAGTGGACTGTATACTTTTACTGAGACACCTGAGGTGGCTCTGTCATGTGCGCCGTATGGATTCAACGCCGTTACCGAAACACCTCTTATATGCTCAGCTGAGTATTGAGAAACGGCATGCGAGGAAAGCAAAATTACGTTACCAGGACATGGTCAAATTGAGCCTCACGTGCTATTTTTGCTTGCGGGTCATGCGAATCGAAGGTGCTTGATCGGCGTTCATGGCGCTAAGTAATCCAGAAGATAGTTGCCGAAGTGCGGGAGAAATACCTCGTGCATGCACAAAAGCAGCGGCAAGTGCGGAAGCGGCAAGCACCGACGGGTTGTACTCCATCGACGTCGAGCGCATGGTGCTGTAACACATGCGGTCGCGAGTTCCTGAGTCCGGCAGGCCTAGTGAACCATGAGCGAGGCCACTTGGGACCATTACCGAAGCGACGTCGGGTCCTGCAGAGAAGGTAGGCAGAACCAGCGCAGCGTTTGCAGGTACATTGCATTCGATTAACTAAGCGCGAGCTTGCACGTTAGGTCTCTTTATTTCAGGTGGTGTTTTGCCAATTGTGTCTTAATGCATTCTTTCTCATATTATTGTCTACCAGTACTCTCTTCTATAAACATGCACACGTCGCTGAAGCCAATTGTAGTTAATTTCGATAACATTTTCGCGTTTGTGGCATTTCCGTAAAGTATATTTTCTGACCTCAGAAACTTATCGCGGATTCGTTTGCAGACAACTTGTTCCATTTGCTCATTAATTTAAGCGTTATGTCACCGTATCCTTATGCATTACTCAGTTTATTTTATTTTTTATCTTTCTCTCAAGTGATTGGCTGTTGCTTGATATCCCCGGTGTAGCTACTCTTGATGTGCATGTTGACAAGATGCCTCCCTGTTTATTACCCGCTAACTCGTCTATACTGGCTCCAGGAGACAGTTGGTCGTTGCTGGATGGGACGGGGTGCACGGTCCTTGAGGCCGTGTTAAGCTCGAAGAGTGGTTCCATGCACTCAGTGTGGAGCGGACTACAGTAGAGCCACCGCCTTGTGTGCGCTTGATTCCCCAAATACAGCGTGCTTGTGTTTTCCTATGAAGGAGTGTAGGCCGGCTTCGTTGATGAAACGTGGCTCCCATCCACATGCCACCCGGTCTTATTCCTTCGGATTTACACTGGATATGCGGTGTGTGGATGAAGCTGTGGGTGGTGCAGTGCAAGCCACCCAGTGTACTTCTGTAGGTGCAGGCGTCCTGTGGCTGGCTACAGTGACAGGCAAATCCGAAACCGGATGCTACCAAACATATCCGATACTCAGATTTGTAAGGCCAACCAAAGGCGTACGGAGGAACACACAGAAATAAGCTAGAAAAATGTTTACTAGAAGGTTGCTAAATCTTAAGGCTAAAAATAAGGCACCGGAAGATGATTAGCTAGGGAGGATGTAGTAGGGGGTTGAGTGCGCTCGAAGAACTGACGTTCTTTACGAAACCCGCAGACAAAGTCGGGGTGTTGTCGGTGCGACTCATACAAACACGTGCAATATACAAGCACGCCAACTACTTACTTCCCTAATACATGAGAAAACTATTATTTCATATTATTTAGGATTTACACATTAAGCGGGGTATCTCCAGATCACTACACGCTCCTCCTAGGTGAAATGTATCTCACTTGACTGCGGAAGGAAGTCCTTTGGAAAAATTGTTGTTAGAACCTTATTCCTTTTGTGTTACCGGACTGCTTAAGGTTATAACATTTCGGTTCACTTCGCTTCACTGGCTCTCCTAACCGTCTGCACTGGTTACTTATCATATGATTTTCATTATTTCTTTGTCATGGTTTGAAGACAGCTCAGCTTGGTTGGCTACACCATAACATTCCAGATAGTTGGTTAACTACTACTTTGATGCAACAACAAATGTGATCCAGTCTTTCTCACTCCACTTCACCTCACCTTAGTCCTCACAATCTTATAACTCTTATCAGACTTGAACTCTCGCCACCTGCCAATGTCAACACTGGCAGATTAATAGAATGAGAAGCCAGATCCTTTTCCGTACATTATTATCATCCTGCTCTTAAATATTTCATATTCATTTAACCTGGCTCGAAAGGTAATCTTGGGTCAGAGTGGCTTCTGTCATCACGGATATCTGGACTTCCAAGATTTTCGACCGTCACTACACTCCACCTTGGCCATCTTCATGAAATTCTCTTTTAGCTGGCTTCAGTTCGCACCATGCGTCTGTTAAATCTCAGACTCAGTGATGGGTGGAGACCCAGCTCCTATTTTTTCATAGACCTGCTCTCCCCGGTAGCACGATCGTAGCAGTAAACATAGTAAACTGGACAGAAACTGGACGGCAGTTCAGTTCGTTAATAATGCATTAGTTGCAGTTAATTGTGTTTATTTGGGCATTTGTCAAGAAATAAATGATTGGAATGCAGTTTAAGTGATATTATTTGACCATGACACGTGTGGTTTAAATGCATCAGTAGGTCATTTTATGTGCACAGTTTCGGTTTTGTAACGTCGGTTGCTGCTGCCGTTTTGTTTTGCGCTGTTGTTTTGCTCCGTTGATGCTGCGTTTCTTCAGGCACACCCACCAAGTATTACATTTATAGCTTGTTTGATGCATAGGCATTACTTTTTAGCATGTTACGTCTAAAAATTTATCAAATAACTTCAACGTTTCCGTCTCGTAGCATCATTACCCGTGCAGCAAAAAAATGACACCAGGGTTCAGGCACGAGGATGCGTTGCTGTTGTCATCTGCTAAGCGATCAATAGGTAAGGGGATTGGTAAAATATAAGACTTACGGTTGCGCACTCAGTGCAGTCATCTGAGAACGTTACTAACTGCTGTGAAGATGACAGGCAATCCTATCAAGTGGTCCATAACTTGAGGAAGCATATTGCAAAATCGCAGGTGCCTGCGTCTTTTGTTCGTCTGCTGTTGGTGCTCGAGGTAGCGTGGATGCCATTCCTATCAGAGGATTACCGGACGTTGCTGTGAACGCCACGGAACTCCCACAAACGAATGGTTGCACCGGGCACTTACGGTCACGTAGGTCTACTGAGAGGCCTATAACGTGCATGCTCTGCTCTTTCGCTCGCGGCTGATGCCACCGTGGACCAGCGATTGCCTATTGACGGATTTAAGCCTTTTAATAGATCTAAGCTTCAGAGATGGCCGGTCTTGTGCAGTGTGCTGAAGCCAGTGGTCACAAATCCATTCCTTGTTGGTGTTTATGGTGGTACCTCAAAACCAAAGACTTGGACGATAATTTATACGGCACAATTTACGACACCCGTACCTTGCAAAGCGACGGGTTATCCCCCCTGAAAGCTATTATCTTCGCAATGCCTGCGCGCGCTTATGTGAAACGTGGCTGGCTGGCCGAACAACCTCCTCGTGGTGCCAGCTGGGTGGTTCGGGTTTACCCCCTTCCAGCAAATAGTTCGGCGGCAGTGTTCCAGGACGTGGTGGGTTTTCGCCTGGCAAACGTTCTCCCTATAAAAAGCCACAAAAGTCCGTTTAGCAACACTGTGACGTGGCGGTTGTGACTCGCCACTAACTAAAGTCACCCATTGCTTATCCGGACAATCGCTTCAAGTCCACAGATATCAGGCATCCATTTAGCACTGGCGACACCTTCAAACACATTCAAGCAAAACGACAGGAAACATTTACTAATCTCATAAACAAATCTAAACACGCCTACATGCAAACTTACATACGTTCATACATAAACATATGCAACAATCCCATTGTTCCATTGTACACTAACTGATCACATTTTGTACTCTTAACATGATCATGCCTGCGCAGGCGTGCCTCGCTTAGTCGAGAATACACAATTTGTTTTATTTTATTTTAAATGAGCCAAAAGGTAACAGCCTTACGTACGGATAGCACCATGTGGACTAATGCTTCCGTACGAAGGAATGCCGGCCAACCGTCGCCTTTCGCTGCTTTAAATATAGCGTTTGTTGTAGGCTTTCTAAATGACTATTTGTGTTCAGTATGTTTGGGTGTAATGCACAGATTGATCAAAAACTGACTTTAGCTGCCCGTGGACAGTGGATTTCGACTGCGCAGAGCGCGTGTGATTTTAGCGAACCCAAGCTTGTATGAATTCGGACCTTCTTGGACATCGACTTTCCACGTACGGTTGGATCACGGGCTGAATACTGCCCTTGGAAGACAACGGAATTGCGCCAATTTTTATCATATGCCGCACCAGCGTGTTGAATCGGATTATTGCCGGAGGCTATCTATCATAACGTTCTAGATCTCTCATTTCCTATTTATATAACTTGCCACGAGTACCTTCACACTGCCATATCTGATTTCGTTATTCCTTTATTTTATCGTTTTTTTAGATAATTATCCCAATCTTTACCGTCCCAGTGAGGGGACGTGGAACTTACACTCACTGGTTTATCTGCGCGCTGAAGTACAGAAAATGGGGACCTTAGACAGCTTCTCAGCATTCTCCTTTGCGTGTCACTTGTTTTCCATCAAGCGCATGGTTCACAATTCCCCGCTTCTAGTTGCTCAAATCCTGCGCCGTACGTCCATAGAGGAACAGCTTCCGCCTGCTTTCAGCAACACAAACCCTTTTGTGAATGTGAAGATGTGTACATATAAGGGTCACAAAGCCTTTTGTTTGCTTGGTATTTTGGTTTCCACAGTGAAGCCAGATAACTCCGTCATCATCGATGCAAACCCAGAGTGCTTACAGATGTGTCTGTGAATGTGTCTTGGAACATCGTCGTGCAATGCCGAGAATTTATGAATCCCCGTATTCCTTTTAGATATGGCATGCATTCCTTAATCGCATGCATCGCAATGGTCCAAAGATGTGTGTAGCTTTTCCGCCTGTCATATTCTGTTCAAGTTCAACTCTTTTCCCGTGAAAGCTTTCCTTGTAATTTACTCTATGCCACACAGTTATACACTCTAACCATGGGTGTCTTTCTTTTTCAGTGCTGATGGCTTTCGATGATACAGCATTGACTCGGATGATTACTAACCATTGTGGCTAATACATGGCTTAGAGAAGAATGTGCGTGAGCCCAAATACCTTCCGTGCGCTGTAAGCACTATTATGCAGCTGTGAAAAATCACCTTGCACCAGATGTCGAGGAGGCGAGCACTGCTGTGTCCATCATCGTTAGCACGAGTCCTTTTTATTTTAATCCTCCTCGTTAGTTAGCTTCCAGCATGCGGAAAAATGAAACGTCGATCAGAGCACGGCATGCGGCCCTCCACAGACGAGACCAGTCCGTTGGGTCTTCCAGACAAGCGTCCTATGTATGTATGCATTTTTTCATTTCTCCAAAGACGCCGACCCGTCCATTCCAGCTCCCCCAAACAGCACACACCCAGGAAAAATCGTGTTAAATCCTTTGGAAATCGTAAGATCCTCACCATTCGGGTTTACACTTAGGTTTCCAGTTTATGTTAAAATTATAACCATTATTTCAAACGTCAGTTAAACACAGTTATAAATAATTGCATACTTCTTTACTTCTTTGCATATCTAACATGTAAACGTATTGTTTTAATGCATCTGAATCCCTCAGTTTGAATTGTGCGAACATTTGACGACACTGTTGCAAGCCTTGTCGGAGCGCAAACATTTATCACCACTGTAAAGCTACGGAGCTCCGACAGTTTTTATGGTACGCAGGGCGTGCACTGCTCCAGCACTTAATGACACAGTGATACTACGAAAACTGCATTAATGTACATACAGCTATCTACCTCCTATGCCGCCCTGTGCTTGTCAAAACTCATATAGCTGTCGTAGCTGATGCATTGAAATTCTTTGTGAGAAAACATTACCAGCTATATGACGCAGAGGAAATGACTTACAACCTTCATTCCCTAGTGCATTTAGTGCAGGAGGTTAAACAACACGGACCGTTGGATAACTTCTCCGCGTTTCCGTTCGAGGCATACATATACTTGCTGAAGCGCTTGCTGCACAATGCTGTCAATCCTACGGCGCCACTCATGCGCAGATATATGGAAATGGTTGCGCAGCCTACTGACATCATTTCCGAGGAATACTGTTCTTTGGGTATGACATTTGTGGCTTGTAACAATGAGCTGGCATTTACTATGAATGATATATTTTACTCTCCTTGTTTTCCCAACCACGTATTTGTGGTTGGTAACAGCCCTTATGTGATTCGATCTGTACACCAAATGGACGATGGTAGTGCTTACATATTAGGCCGGGCATTTGAAAAGTAGTACGACTTCCATAGCCGTGGACTGCAATCCTCAGCGATCGTCAAATATATTGCATTTCAAGTGGGCCACCTTGTGACTAAGTTTGCGGTAGATCAGATTGTTTGCAGGTGTTTGGGTTTCAAGCTGAGACGCATAATTGTTATCATTCCTCTGGTGCATACTTCCGGAGGAAATACATAACTGGGTGCGTTTTCACTGATAACCATTCTACTTAATCCGGACACTGGTGACGTGGTCAATCTTTAAGGAATGCGAACACATGCATAACAGTAGTCTGTTTTTATACGTCCTGCAATAATGCACATTTACCACGACTTGTTTCCATCCTAAGGAGTATGGCGGACTTTTACTACGTGGTGCGCAGGCATTCGGAACAACGCTCCGATGATACTGTCATCAGCAGCACGTGGTTGCGACAGGATGGTCGTAGTGTCTTGATTCCCGAAATCCCGTATTGTACGTACAATGCGGCGTTGGAAATATATCGTTCAACTGCCACAGGGGACCGCACTCACCCCTTGCGGTTATCCTGCCTGCCGGTAAGTTCTTCTCCAACAAATTATTTTGTAGACTAGTTCTCTTACGCTCTATCAATGGTACGAGCGTATGCCGACAGTACATGTTCAGTGGATACGGCTGCTACCGTTGCCATGGGAACGCTCAAGAAGCGTCACAAGTAAGTAGTCTGTTATTTGACGTCCTAAAATACATGACAGAAGGTAACCGGCCAGGCTGATTTCTGAGGGGGACGAGGAGGCAGACAGACCGCAGAAAAGGAAGGTGACAGCCGATGCCACATACCGCGCTCCACCCCCAGCATTGTGTGAGCTTGCTTCAGCATGTGCATGCATTGTGCAAATCCCCCTGACATCTTACAGCCATGCAGCCGAGGTGCCGGGGCCCATCGCTAAGCCGCTACCCAACATAACCCAGTCTGTGGGCAACCTCCCTTGTCCAGGTATGTTATCTCTTACAATTATTATCCACTGCCCTTACTCTCAGGAACGGTTAACCATTCCTCACCTACATCGAGAACAAAGCAGCAGCCCAGCTTTGGCAACTATATATCACGATTTATGCTCTCTCACTGGTACAATTTCAGCGCATTCAACGAAGTCAGAATGCTGAGATAGCAGGGGTTAAAAAGTCCTCATGTGCACTCTAGGTAATGTTACGATGTCTCTTAAACGCATGCAGCATCTCGTGTCGAAATGAACCGGCGCTGGGACAGCCTGTTCAAATGCATGTCCGAAAAAAGGAAAGGCTTAACGAAAGTTTTACGGCAGTCAACTGCGGACTTCACATCGGATATCCCTGTAACAATTTATTCTCTCTCGGAGCTACAGGTATTTGCAGCTGCTCTGGCAGAAAAGCAACGCAAAGCTAAATTGGTAATATTACAACAATATAACTATCAGTTCATTATGTGTAGTACTTGGAAACCATTCACGGGGAAAATGTGAGCGAGGCCTCCAGGAACGTGTTTGCGTTGATGACTCGTGGTCTGGCATCATGCATGAATTATTCTGGAGCACACGGTGTTTTCGTTTTCCGGAAGGCCACTATTAATACTGCTATTCAATGGAAGCTGTACTTGTTATCTGTGTAGATCTATTACAGCTCTGCTACTTGGACGGTTTGGGTCTGTCTAAGTGGCCGTCTCGGAGTCACGAAAGCAGTCAAAAAGGTTGCACACCGTGCGGTACAACGTCCCACAAAGAGCATCTGAAGGAAGCCTCAACAGTCCGGGTGATGGCAGCAGTTACATATCCTGTCTACTCCTTCATCCATTTCAGGCAGTAGAAATTGTGGACCTGAACGGAAGCATGGAAGACTGATGTTCTCCTAAAACCGTTATAATTGTAATCATTTTTCTACATAACTTTGCTTCTTGTCAGCGTGGTTAACACTTTTACTGGATGTGGTAAGCGTTTGCGTTACTTTTCCTGCGTGGCCTGTGTTCAATGAACATTGCACCTTGACTTCACTTAATTTGCACTGTAAGAATGTATTGCTTTCGCTTAACTAGCACATATATCGTTAGAGCTACTCGGCTATACTTTCAGCAAGCGTGCTGTCAACCTCCCTGTACTAGATTGGTGCGGAGCAGTAAGTTTCGTGGAAACAGCGGGTGTAGGATGAGCATATATTTTAGAGTACTGCATGTGCTGTATATGCTTTGTGCGAACAGGTGGTTGTGATTGCCTGCTGGCATAGAATTACCTGACGATTTCTCGAGGATTTCCGAAGCATTTTTGCATGATTTCCGGGGGGTTTCCGAAAGTTTTCCAGAGAATTTCCGAAAGATTTCTTGAGAATATCTAAACGACTTCCAGAGGATTTCTAAACTGCTTCCAGGGGATTTCTAAACGACACTAGAGTGCATATACTCCGGAAATCGTAAGGATCTCGCATAGCTCTTGAGGACAAAGGCATGGTTTTTAAACCATTTTTTAAAGGCAGCTTATTGGGAACGAAGATGACCTTAAATCATTTTAAAATCGTGAGGTTGTGCTGTGTGGGCCGCTGACGAAGACCCCGCGCGTCCCACCAAACCCAAAAGGCCTTCTGCAGCAACATACGCACGGGCACCCACTTCTCTTTTCAGTGGCATTATTCTCCCTCGTCCAGGGCCATCAGCAAGCCACCGTAAGTATCGCGTTTAGACTGCCCCTATTAAACAGTAATCTCGCCTGCTGCTATTGCTGCCTTTCCACCATCCAAGTTCGGGGCACTGCAGGAAATGAAGGCGATTAAAGGTAAGACGTCAAAGGCGGATTGCATTGCACTCAGCTTTATTTTTGGTTGAACTATTCCTCATTTGATCAGAACAGATCGGTCGTCGCCGTATGTCCGAATCCATGTTGCAGATGCTGCAACGACAGTCCCAACGTCTTGCACCGGAACTTTCTCTGCCATTTCTCGCTCTGTTAAACTTATCAGATACGATGAACGGCTGACATACTCAGAATTCAAAACAGAGCCGTAAGTTCGTCTTATCCTTCAAAGTGTTTCAGGCCAACCATCTGTGTGCTGTGCACGGTGATAACGTGCAACTCGTCGTCCGCGGTACCATGGAGCGACTAATGTTAAGGTCAGTTGCCGCAGAGATCAGTTATTCAGGCGCGGGAGGTACGTTTGCAGTTAGACGAACAACTATGAAGGGCATTGTACAAGTTAGGTTGGCATGGAGTAATCCATAAAAACTACCAAGGCATCATTCGGAAACGCATAGGTGATGCAGCCTCGGATGCTGGCATTATACGCCATATCAAAACTTAGTTGCATGGCACAAGAGACCGTCTGTTGATCAAGGTAAATAATGCAGTGCCATCAAGGTAAGCCCACTGATTCCTTATGAACATATTTAGTCTCCTACGTTGTCGATGGCCAAAACGGATTAAAAACCTTGACGACGCAGCTTTTGGCTACAAACTCGATTTTTGTACTACACACCTTCATGTACATAAACCATTCTTATACCCCGGTTGTCATTTTATTTCGCCTTGTGGTGTTCTCAGGTGCGCGTCCAGCTCCAATTTGCTTTCCGAGCAGCAGCATGAAGCGCCGCCTAGGTGTGTTCCCATGTCCAGCAACTACGGCAGCACGTACTGCGTGAACATTAGGTCGGAACCGTCAAAAGCTTCGTTAGGTAATAGGTGCGCGGTAGCGGGATATTTGTATTTAAATAAATAAATAAATAGTTTATTCTCGTCACTGCGAGACACACCATCAAGGGCGTGATCACGGTATTACAGACATGTATGATCGGCAATTGCACAAATTAGTACATTTTGACCAATAGCATAGGAATTTCTTCGTGTGATGATATGTAAAACTATGTTTAACTGTGTATTTGTAAAGGGGACATGTTGTGTGAGTAGGTAAATGTGACTGCGTCTGCTTATGTTCGTTGTGTTCGCCATCAAAGGGGGGAGTCAATGGAACGCTTTGAATCAGATGACGTCCGTGATGTGTGAATGATCCACCGGAAAAGGGAAGGGGCAGTGACTTTATTTAGTGGCGAGTCACATCCGCCACGTCACAGTGGTGTTAAACGGATACTTGTGGCTTTTTGTAGGGAGCACGCTTGCCAGGCGCAATCCCACCACATCCTGGAACACTGTCGCCGAACCATTTGCTGGAACGGGATTTACCCGAACCACCCAGCTGGCACCACGAGGAGGTTGTTCGGCTAGCCAGCCAATCGATGGATATCGATGGTAGGCCATCAGGCATTCTAAAGCTACCAGATTGCCACTCATGGCTGAGAATTTCAATTGGTCAAAGCCAGGAGTATTTTTTGGTCCGCCGTGAACTGGACAACGTCATTTCTTAGCCATCTCACGGTACACGATCCTGTCCAGTTTGGCCTAATGCTCTCACAGGAACGTTTAGGAGGTTAATCTGGACAGGATCTGCACATGTGGTACCAAGGCTTCAAAGCTTATATTATATATTATATTTGTACTATTCAGAAGGCGGTTAAGTTTTATTAAAGTTAACATCGTTCGGGATAACCACAAAAGTGATGGCTGGCGACGCACACAAGTATTACTGTATGCCGTAATAAGCCGGAGTATAGCTGTCATATGGCCAATACCACTCATTACCTCAAATATTATTGTGCTATAACACACGATTCAGATGTCGTGAAACAATTTAGAAATTATATTGCTATCATCTAGTTCGTATCCTATCATATATGCTTCGCACTGAAATGGTATCAGATAGCAAACAAGGAAACTTTCGTCCTTGTACTTAGCGCCAGAGTCTTTTGCTATCCGACTCGTCGTTTCAATTGGAATTAATTTTCTCACAGGTTATGGCATTTGTCATTAGTCCGCATTTTAGGACGTTACAAAACAACTACTATGGAAATTACAAGAAAGCTTGTCAGACTTTATGTATTCCTTGCAAACTGATGCCTATATTTTTGGATTATTATTTACCAGGTATGTACGCTTTATTTAATTTTACTGGAACTCATTTTATAGCCTTTTCTACCTACCTTGATACAAATTGTATTTTATTTCCTTCCAGAGTAGACGACGTACTGGAGTTATGAACGTGTTTTAATCGATCGATGAGGTTGGTTTGTGCGTCAGCGCGGCTCATTCATGAACTTCACATTTCCTCCTTCTGGTTGGACTGCGTTTGTTCATATCGATGGGACATCCGTTACCGGAGGATGCAAGCACAGCATCCTTTTCTGCACTTCACCCTGAGCAAGGTGCAGGTGTGGAACTGACATAGATATAACATTATGCATATTCCCAGCTAATGTGAAGAGGGGACGAAATGAAAAAGCTGTAACTATTTTGACCTTCCCTAAGTAAAAATAATCTCTCGCGTCGTCAAGAAATAAAAGATTTATTTAGTTATTTATTTATGAAGATGGTTCAAATGTTAAGTTTTGGGCGAAAACAGCAACCAACGTAATACCCTAAAAGCTTGGCAGGCAACTAATAGGTAGATTACGAACCAACGTAGATTTACTATGAGTAGGTATTACGCACAATGTAAAGACGTACAGAATACTGAGAGGTAGTGGATGGCGCGTAGGATACTAGTCGGCAATCAATGACACATAATGGACGTGTCAAATACGGCCCACTATAGCAGTTGGAGGCGATAGAAAGCAACGTGTATAGTCCAGGATACAAAAGTAGGAGACAAATGTATCAGAGCTAGAGACGATACAGCAAGATACGCACCAAAACCATTGGTGTCAACGGATTTGCCGTCCGTAAAGCAAGTGGATGTTTTGAAGGTTAAAACAATGGTAAAACCAAGCTTGCAAAATACTGGAAGGACGCGTTTTGGGGTACACTACAAGGGCCTTCTTCTAGAAGGCTGAAGGATGGAAGCCTTCGATGGAGCTGTTAGTGTGGGAACCGGAATGTGAGGATGTTTGCGAATAGTTGCATGGGCTTGAGCAAGGGCTTCCAATATGGGTTGTGTAGCCGAGTTTGCTGGGTCCAGGCACTGTTATTAATTATTTAGGCTGATCGTGTAGACCAGAGTGCATTATCGGTGGGCCGTGGGAGCGGGCTTGTGGGACTGCGAAAACTGGCTGGTCCAGAAAATAGGAAGGCTGGACCTCCCAGCTGCAGCAGACCCACCAGTGCACTTGGGAGGTTGCACTCTCCCCACAGCACTCCAGTCCACAGTCCATGTCCCACGAAGAAATCCAGCATCCACGTCGGCAACGCCTAGCTAGGCGTTTGCGGTCCAACCCGTTCAGGGCTGTCTGCGGTCGAGGGCGACTGACTGTTACTTGTGAAAGGAAGAGGACCCTAGGTCGACTGGCGCGTTACTCGGGGTTGCGTTGAGCCAGTTGGCGAGTCACTTGAGGGTTGCCTTGGCAGTTTCGACACTTGAGTTTCTGGAAGGCAGAACTCAAAGAGGTGGGCAAGGGTCGTGAAAGTGGCTTGACCCCGGAGAGGGTACATAGCATGCAGGATAAAAGCAAATACACTATATACGTTATTAAAATATTTTGGGTTGGATGTCGATTTCACAAAACGTTTGCTAACAAGATGCACGCGTACCACTAAAGAAGAAAAGGTGTGTTAATTGAAATAGCAAGCGTTTACAAACCTGTAAAGCCGGACAAACATTCGTCCAGATTACGGCGTCGGTCGGTTGCCTGTGGTTGAGGTGGGGTAGGTTGAGGTTCAAGGAGAAAGAAAGGTTTCGGGATATCCAGTGCTCGGGAACTCACCGCAGGTGCGGGGACTTGTGTGAGAGCATCAGGATGGGTTGCAAGTGGTTCGTCAAAGAAAGTCAGTTTAAGGCGGTCGATGGACACCGTTGTTCGTTGACCTTTCTGGCCTTAAAGTGGAATGTTTCGGAGTCCGCTGTAGAACTCTGAAAGGTCCAGTGTAGAGGGACTGGAGAGGGCGCCACACTGCTTGGGTGCGGAGAAAGACGTGAGTGCAAGTAGACATTAGGCTGCGCATTTGCACATATCTAGTCTGCTCACGGGGCGGAGTCGGGACTGGTGAAATTATGCTTTAAGCTAGGGAGGACGCAACGTTAGGCGGAGGCAAACCCGACGGTGCGGGAGGTGAAACGAATTCTCCTGGCAAAGTTAGCACTGTGCCGTAAACCAGCTCTGCGGGGGCACATTACAAGTCAGCTTTGATGCGGCTGCGAAAGCCTAAGGGAACGAGCGGATAGGTTTCGCTCAAGCTAGGGTCGGAGGAAGCGCATAGCAAGGCATTTATCCGCATATGGAAACGTTTAAATAAACCGTTGGCTGCTGGGTGATAGGCTGTGGTATGAACGCAGCAAAAGCCTAAGCGTTACAGAACGTATCAAAATGTGCTGATTCGTAGTGTGTTTCTCTCTCAGTTGTAATGGTGGATGGTTATCCGTAGTGCCAGACCCACCGGTCCAAGGAGGACTAGCTAACAGACTCAGCTGTGCAGTCTATTACTGGTATGGCTTCTGGCCAGCTGGTGAAGCGGTCGACACATGTAAGAATGTATACTACTCCGAGTGAAGGAGGTACATGACATACCATTTCTACGTGTACATGTGAGAACCGAGAGTGCAGAGCGGAAAATGAACCAAGAGAACTGCGGCTGTGACGATGTAGTTTGGAGCACTGGCCTTGAATGTAGGCGAGAGCCCAGGTAGAAATAGCTTTGTTTACGCGTGGCCAAGCGAAACGGTCGGTGGGCAGTTTCAAAGATGCATGGATACTGGGATGTTATAGTGAGTTGAGTGCGTCAAAGTGTGTGGGTCTGCGGGAGACGGGCACGAAGGGTATAGGACAACCTGTGGAATTGTTACGAAGCATTGTTCCTTCCGTGGCTTGGAGAGGAACAGGTTGCAAATGCAGCCAAGTGGACTCGAAAGTGCGTTATATGTTATCAACTTGAGCCTGAGCAGTTGCCACGGCGGCAAGGTCGACGATAGGCAAAGGCTGGAGCGAGAGGTTGACGCGTGAGAGAGCGTCGGCGACGGGATTATGGACACCTGAAACAAGGCGCATGTCAGCAATCAATTGCGTGACAAAGTCTAGATGCCTTGTTTCCCGTCGTGAATATTTGTCGCGAACAGCGTTGAAGGTGAAACTGACGGGCGTGTAGTCAGTGAAGACGGTGTGATAGCGGCCATCGAGTGAAAGCCGGCGGTGACGAATGGCTAGGTAAATGGCGAGCGGTTCTGCCAAACGCGCTATAGCGGGAGTTCGCTGGCTGCAGGCGCTTGAAGAGGAACCCAAGGGGTTGCCAGTACCCAGAAACGTTTTGTTGGAGGACGGATCTTACCGCTACGCCTGAGGCATCAGTCGTGATAGAACGGGGTGCAGTCGATTCGGAATGAGCTAGGAGGGCTAGGTTGGAGGTAGCGTCCTTGAGTTCGGTGGAGGCCGTCTGTGCTGTGTCAGAGAAAGCGAACGTACGTTCATTCCCTCTGAGTAGATTGGTCAGAAGCTGCATGACCTGAGTGCAGCGCGGAGTGAAAAGTCGATAGTAGTTTGGCAAACCACAAAATCGACCTGGATGCTCTAACGAAGTCGGAGCTGGGAAGTCTATAAGCGCCTGGATCTTATCGGGAAGGATTTCGATACCACATGACGAAACGAGGTGGCCTAGTACTTCTACCGTTGCTTTACTGAGTTCGCACGTAGTCGCGTTGATTGTAACGCTGTGTTGGATCAAGCGATGGAATGGAGTTCGAAGGTGGTCCAAGTGCTCTTGGTTCGATAAAATGGCTACTAAGGTATCATCGAAGTAGGAATAAGCGGATCTCAGGCCACGAGTGATATCGTAAGCAAAGCTTTGGGAGGTTTGTGTGGCGTTGCACAGTCCAGCTGGCAGTCTTAGCACTTCAAACAAGCTCAAAGGAGTGACAACGGCTGTTTTAGGAATGCCATTTTCTTCTACTACTGTCTGGTGGCATACACAAACCATATCGATCTTGCTGAAGATTGTCTTACATATGAGGCGTGCGGTAAGGTCTTACATTTGTGGAATGAGATACCTACCTGCGACGATTAGCGGATTGAGTACGCGGTAATCACCGCAAGGGCGCCAGTCACCAGGTTTCTTGTGGACCATCTGCAGGGGAGAGGGCCAGGTTTTGTCGGAATGGCTGGTTATTCCAAGTTTAAAGATGTGCTCGAACTCCGCACTGGTTACCTTTAGATGCTCGGACGATATTCGACTTGGACGGCATGAGAGGTGGTGCGTGACTCGGGCCGCCACGGGTAAATCTGCCTCCATTGGCTGAACTGGCTCGGAATACGGAGAAAAGAGCTTGTCGTAGTCTGGCGATGTCTGAGAAAAGGTGTAGTCGGGTGGTATATATCCGAGAGCGGCGTCGATACCACGTACACTGAGTTTCCTTGCGGTTTTGACAATCCTCTGGCGTTTAGCATCTATCAAGTGGTCGAAATGCCTGAGAAAGTCAATGTCGATGATGGCCGAAGGAACCGCAGAGACGTGGAATACCCAGCTGAACGTGCGCCGAAGACCTATGTCCTGGGTAAGCGTCCGATGACCGTAAGCGGCTATTGGAGTGCCACTGGCGGCATTTAGGCTTGTCGACCAAGCCGCTATAGGCTTACCTTAGGTAGGAGGAAGGACGCTGTCTTCCGCGCAGGTAGCAACAAAGAACTGGGTCTCGGAATCATAATCGCTAATGTAGATGAGAGGACCTTTGGCTTTGCTGACGTTGTTAGCCGCCAGTACGGGCCGGCCTGAAAGTTGCCCTGCATCGCGGCAGAGAAACTGCATGGTTGCTCGTACTTACGTGCTTTGTTACCAAAAGGCGTGTGGTAAAAGCAAAAGGGTGAATGGTTACGCTTCATGCGACAAGTGATGAACTAGATCTGCTGCGCTGCTTACGGTCTAATGAGCGTTTCTCGACTTGGCGTTGTGGTGCCGCTATTTGCGATGCTAAAGCGTCAATTTCTGACGGCTCATTAGTCGCAGATGGCGCTGGAAATGCGATGGGGCTGTCGAGTGGATGTTCTAGATTCGTTCGTTGGCTGATGTTGTTCGATGACAAGGTCTGCTAGTTCTTAAACTGCTTCGCGAGGTAGGGGGCTTGACACGGCGAGGATGGCCTGTGTGTTTTGCGAGAGATGTTGCATCCACCTTATGCGGAGAACCTTCGCGTCCATGCCGGAAGTGCCCAGGAGCTGTTGCATCCGTCACAACAAGGCTGAAGACATCCTGTCCCCCAGCTGCAGATTCCTAAACAGTTGCTGCGGTCAGACCTTGTTGGAGGGCTTGAGTGGCTGGACGATCGCCTGCTTTATGCTCTCATATTTCGCACCGTTATTGGGAAGCTATGAAGTCTCTCAACTAGGAGGATCTACTGTGCGGAAGCCGGGACATAAGTTGATGATCTTTAGCATTAGTTGAAGATATTGTACAAATGTAAAAGTGGATTCTAAATGCGTAATTCATAACAACGGGTCATTCTCCTGAAAAGTTAGGGTGGCTAGCTGTACAGCCCTAACCATGTAAGTAGGTGGTTTATCATCACGATTATTCATCGTGAGAAATGAATAAGTATAGGTGACAGGCGAGAATACGAAATCGTGGGGTGAAACAAAGTCAATGGAACGAGCTCATTAAACTGAAAATTCAAAGTGACGGACTGCGTGTTCTTTACCGGGGTCACCAATTGTTGGGTGACGTTTGTCGGCAATCAATGACACGAAAGTGACGTGTCAACTACGGGACACTATAGAAGTTGGAGGCAACTGAAGCCAACGTGTATTGTGCAGGCTACAAAAATGGTAAGCGACGCAACCATAGCGCAAAACGGTGCAGCAAAGTACTCACCAAAACAGTTTGTATCAACGGATGTTCCGTCAGAAAACTAGGGAAAGTTATGAAGGTTAGAACAGTGGTAAAATCCAAAGTTGCAAAATACTGAAAGGACGGGTTTTCCGGTACACTATAGAGGAGGTAACCGCGAGCAACGTAGTGACTAGCTAACTGGGCGTAAGTGGGTGATGTGGAATTATGACCATTAAAGCAGATAAACAACTAAGAAAAAATGCAATATTATCCACTAGTATTAATGAATGAATTAGTCAGTGCTTTTCGTTTTATCAAGGTTTCAATGTCATCGTTCAACTTAGGGGTGAATACCGAAGTTAATAAGGCAGAGTTTGATGTCGTATTGGCCCAATGACTGCCCGTCTCACTTGAGGTATCGCACCAAAATTTTTTAATGTTTGGTTTTACCGTGTACTCAGGGAGTCTAAGCAGTCCGCTTGCGTTCGTATGCATGCAGTTGTTTGAAAAGCGTTGTATACATTAGTGCCTTTCTCAACTTCAAATCGCGCACGTCTTTTTCTTTGTTGTTACCCATTCGTATAGGATCCCATAGCTGGCCTAGTGTGTCGCTGTAGTTCTAGCTTTAGCTTAGATACCCTGTATATAGACAGTCTACATAAACTATCTTAGTGCATACCATTGTTGTTTCTTTGTTATCAGCAGAGTTCTGGCGCTTGTTTCCATGCACGTTCTACTCGAGAGGCAATGATGACCCAATGCACGACAAGTTGGTAACTTAGTGTTTTTCCTTCTGGTAACGCCATCTTATCTTCCAGGGCAGTATACCTTTTCCTGTAACTAATGTTCCCTTCAATTAACTCCTCCTTTTACGCCTGAGACGTAGAGTCAGGTTTAACTATTTGTAAAGGACGTTTGGTTAACCGCCAAGTAAAGTCGTTTCTTTTTAAGCAAGTAATATGAAAGCTTGGTTTGCGCGAGTGGAACCCCAACTATATATCACCGTCTGTTAATTAGAACTGGCAATGATCCATTTCGTGCTTTCTGCCATTCCATTAGGCGTCGTAGAAAATTTGTACGATATATTGGAACTTTGCGGCCAACGGAATTAATACGAATTTAGCAAAGCAGCAGTTCTAAACCGACTCTGCAGCCTGCTAGCGAACGCATTTCAGAACCTTGTGACAACAAGAAGCTAGACAAGCTGTAGTTATAACAGCTCCAGCTAGACATGAAAAGCTTCGCCGAGCAGGCTGCACTAAAAGATATGTTCACCAAGGAATTCCGGCTGCATGAACTGCCCAAAGGCACCGCCAAATTCCCGGGTGCCGCTCTAAACGTCCTGCTGTCATGGGCATCTGAGGCTACTTACAGGATTTACTTTGTTCAACACAAATAGAAAATGATACAGAAACCTGAACGAACAACCGGAACAATAGGCCAAGCGGTCGTTTTCCCTATTAGAGCTCACCAGTGCTGCGCATTGCCTCGGCCTCCTTCAAGGGTTTGAATCAATGACAGCCAGTTTTTGCCCCACTGGCCAGCAACTTATACCAATGAAGCAAAGGGGGCGGGATTTCTGACAAATACTTCCGCGTTTCTCACGTTACCGCGCCTCACGATGATCGGGTTCTTTGATGGAGGACGACGCTTTCGCGTTTATGATCGACTATTAACGCACCGTGTCCCACCCATAACCCTGCTGCGCAAGACGGCAACCAAGGAAACGTATCGGTCCCCATTCCTTCTTTAATAGAAAGCAGGCGAGAAAGCCTGATAACCTCGGAAGAACTGCTTTTATGCACCAGAACAATCTATTACATTTACTCACTTAACTAGCCTCAAAATTTCACTACCTCAGCGATACTTGCACAGTAGTCAACTATCTGCTTGGCAACCCGAGCGACAGACTGAACCAACGAGTTTATCACTGTTGCTGCCCGTTTACCTTTAGCATAAAGGCAGTCAGTTAAAGGAAGATTCATGGCACCTGCAGTCCCGACTCCCGTGATTACGGTAGGTTGTCTCCGACATTTCATCTGGCTCATCAACATTATACATCATATACCCATCAACCATGCTACGAAAATATCGTCGCTGGCGTATCCTGTAACGTCAAGCCTCTTAGCGCGGTGCAATCAAGCGCTAACTTACCTGTTGGCAATTAAGTGGTTAGATGTTTGCTAGAGGCCTTTCGACCCATTTCGCTATATTACGAAGGCAAATGGCGCCACACTGAACCAGTTAACTTCCATGGACCAGACCACCATTATGAAAGTTCGCAGCGTGTCTTGGGCCGGGCTGGAAATCGTTGGTGCCGACTCCAGCTAGAGTTAAAGCTCGGGGTGGCCTGACTGTTTAATCTTCTTTGATCATTGATCCTCTACCTGTTCGTAGAAAACTCAGGAGGCTGGTTACTATGTGGAGCTAACCGTGCGCCTGAAATGGTGACTGATTCTGAAGAATATTCCCAAATATATGCAGCAAGTAATGAATGGTATTCGTGCGCCAAGCCGCCGCTCAAAGATCGATATGGCGCGCGCCTAGCAAACTGGTAGCATTATGAAGCATGTTTCCTTCAGAATTACTTCAGTCTCTCATTGTACTGCCAGCGGACTGCCAACGAACCGACAAGTCTTATGTACCATGCAGCCGTGTGTCTTGCAGCTTAGTGACATCAAGTCAAATGTATTCACAACAAGCAAGTCCGAAGGCAAATGTTTCGTACTACCACCGAACTGTCAGTAAATATTTCCGCAGCATTTTTCTAGTGCCACACTTTCCGTGTTCCTCAAGGCATTGCCTCATATTTCCTGTTATGCTAGCGCCTACGTGCTGCTCCGCCACTCGAATTTAAACGCAACTGACGCAGGCAACGTTAGCAAAATGCATAATTGTGTGCATTTAGTGCATTAACGTTCAGAAGCTACGAAGTGGGTTTTCACCCGGCAAGCGTTCTCCCTATAAAAAGCCACAAACGTCTGCTTATCAACACTGTGACGTGGCGGATGTGACTCGCCACAAAATAAAGTCACTGGCCCATGGACATCCGGAAAATGGTATCCAACCCACGGACGTCAATCGCTTATTCTCACATTCCTACCGATAACAAACAGTCAAAAATTCTGCGGCACATGCAAAAATACAAGCTACATTCATAGACAATTGCATACATATATACGCCCATACACTTACATTCACTGTTATGCCAAATATGTACTCTTTGTTCATTTTGATCACACTATCTTAGCTAAACATGATCATGCCTGTACAGGTGTGCCTCGCATTGTCGAGAATAAAAGTTTATTTATTTATTTATTTATTTATAAGTAATCTCCGAAGCGTAGTCATATCAATTTACAAGGTATCCACGCCGCCTCCCGCAGCTGCAGGTTTAATCCAGCGTCTGGTTCTATGAAGCACCAACTCCTCGGTCGCATATATAAACTGAGTTGTTTACTAGGGCGTCTGTGCTATCTTTCGTTAAGCGTACGTTCGTTGCTCAATGCTAAGTTTTGTGCGAAGCGATAGTCGGCAATGTAGTATTTCTCATGCCGAGTGCGATTTCCAGCAGGCAGACCAGATGGTTATTTGCAAAATCCGTGCTGTTTTATTAAACGATGTTCACCTACCAACTATCAGCTTTATGTCCACTAACTTTGTCTCCTAAGGTTGCCTGCAAAGGTGCACTATGTAAGCCGGAACGATCTGCACATGCTTGTACTTGGACAACTACCACGAAACCAATTGTTTCGGTGATGTATGGATGAAGACGAACGGATGCAAAGTAGACGTATACGGTAGGCTGCAAGTAAGCCGCGAATAGGCTACGTAGTGGCATGGACGAACGAATTCGCGATAACTAACGAGCGAATATATGGCAATATTGGCAAAATACCACAAATGAGTGCCCGTGAAATATTTTACGTTATGTTTGGTGACCCAAAATAGATACGGCAATAATCCGTTTACAAACGCTCAAGAGCCCAATGCAAGCGGATGCCTGACACTCCCGCTGTGCTGATATAAAAACCCACGTATTAAAAGAGTAAAAAATAAAAAAGTATTATGGCGTACATCATCAGGTATCACTTTAATGGTCCTTAGTACTTTGGATAATGTTGTGCCGTATTTATAACCTAGACGAATGTATACTTGTTTTCGAATGTCGTCATGCTCACACATCCATTATGTGCTGGTAATGTAAGCCCGTGTGAACAGCTCCTTAAATAATTAAAAAAGTTTCCGTAGTTGAAAGGTCATCTGCATGTAGTTTTAGAGCGTAGCCTTGGCATCGTTTAGATGGAGCCAGTGACATTAATGACTTCCCAGACCGTCGTTCTGGCAGTATCCGGTATCAGAGAATAAGGTCTCTGTGCGTTCCTCCGTAAGTAAATAAATAAGTTAGTGCTCCAAATTATCGAGGCACATCAAATCAGGCATGATCAAAATTTACAGGCAATTATGTTTCACAAAAGAAATGTTGCTATGTACGTAATCGGTAGTAGCGGAAATTTGTACAGGCTGCGAAAATTGTACAGGTAAGCATGAGGAATACAGTCTTTGATGGATGACGATACTTTGGGGTCAAGTTTGTGTAGTGCAGACAGTCAAGACAATATAAGTCTAGTGAAACCGGGATATGTTGGCAGAGAGTAGCTTATTCTTGTACCAATCAAGAAAAGATTGATAAATGACTCTAGTCGACGAGCTAGTATGTAGTTGTGGGCAGTGACTTTATTCATTAGTGAGTCACATCCGCCAGGTCGCAGCGTTGGTAAACGGAGCTTTGTGCCTTTCATAGGGAGAAAGCTTGTCAGGCGAAAACCCACCGCGTCCTGGAACATTGTCGTAAATCATTTTGAAAACTAATGTACAACTGGCGAAGCAGCTTGCCGACGATATTTACACTCGATTATTCGCAGTCAACTGCCCTACAAGCTCCGCTGTTTGTCGACCATATGGCTTGCGCAGGCCCCCCATAATTGCTGGTCGAGGAAGGACGAGTCACGAAGAGTCCGCTTGTTGGGTGTCCAGACGAGACAAATTTTCAGATTTGCTGGTGCCCGGATTTTTCAGATTATGTATACATTTTGAAAGTGTGGACATAAACAAATAAATAAATGGCATCTTCTCGGTAAAAGTGACACACCTGTGAAGGCGCGATCTAATGTGCATAAAAGCATAGCTTCTTTGAAATATTAAAACTTCGTTTTAATGAATAGGATGACCCAAAAGATGTAGTCCATACGAGTGAGCATTTTGTCAGGTAAAAGTCAGACAAAGGAACATGATGGCGCTGGGGCGCGTAAAAATCAGTCGTAACTGTTGTGTCAGCATACAAGTTAAGCGGGGTTTTGCCATGTAGTAATACATGAGCACAGGAGCCCAAAAAATCTTTTGGTGCAATCCAAGAACATTACGAAATCGAAATGTTCTGTGCTCCATCAAAGCATTCTGCATAGTAAAATCAGTTGCGCAGATTGTATGTAGAGCTCTGAGGACCGCGTCAGTGTGAACGGTTCAGCTGTGCCTTTATTCAGTGGCGAGTCACATCGGCCACGTTGCAATGTTGTTAAGCGGACATTTTTGGCTTTTTCTAGGGAGAACGCTTGCCAGGCGAAAATCCACCACGTCCTGGAATACTGCGTGTCCATCGTGTCCAGCTATCCACACTGGACAACGCTTGGCACTCTCACAGTTGAGTGTTGCCTAGCGGCGCGTTTGGTTCGGAGGCTATGCTAGGCTAACTGGAGGTATTGCCGTTAAAGGAGTGTATATATATGTGTGTGGAACAACCATCAGCTTACCATTGGCACTAATCTGACGGGGTACAAATCCATGGTGCTGTCCGTGCTTCTATACGGCAGTGAAACGTGTACCATGTACCTGCGGAATGTGTGATATCTCGCGCGGTTCCATCAGCAGTGTTTGCGACGAATTTGCTCATCAGTTGGGGCGACGGAGTTGCTGAAACGGAAGTGTTATACCGAAGTGGGATGTATGCAGTGGGCTGTAGACTTTTACTGAGACACCTGAAGTGGCGCGGTCATGTGAGCCATATGGATTCAACGCGAATACCGAAACAACTCTTATACGGTCCGCTGAGTATTGGGAAGCGGTATGTGGAGCAACCAAAGTTACGTTACCAGGACATGATCAAAGTGAGCCTCTCATGTTCTAAGCTTGATTGCTGGTCGTGGGAATCGAAGGCGATTGATCGGCGTGCATGGCTGGACTTACTCACGAAGGTAGTTACTGAATTGCGGTAGAAACACCTCATACACGCAGAGAGGAAGCAACAAGTGCGGAAGCCGTAAGCACTGTTGGGTTGTACTCCATCGACCTCGAGCGCATGGTGCAGTAGCATAAGCGGTCGTGAGTGTCTGAGGCAGACAGGCCCAGTCAGCCATGAGCGAGGCCACTCGGAACCACTACCGAAGCGACGGCGGGTCCTGCAGAGTACGTAGACAGAACCGGCGTAGTGTTTGTAGGTACACTGCATTCGATTTACTAACCGCTTGCTTGCATACTAACTCTAATATTTTATGTGGTGGGTTTTCAATTTTGTCCCAAAGCTTTTCTTTCTCATATGAATATCTACCTATACTCTCCAGTAAACTTGCACACTTCGCCTAAGCCAATTGTAGTTAAGTTCGATAACGTTTTCGTGTTTGTGGCATTACCGTAAAATATACTTTCTGTCCTCATGAACTTATCTAGGATTCGTGTGTAAACAACTTGTTCCATTTGCTTATTAATTTACGCTTTATGTCACCGTATCCTTATGCATTATTCGATTTAGGTTATTTGTTATCCTTCTCTCAAGTGATCGGCTCTAGCTTGCTATCCCCGGTGTGGCTGCGCTTGATGTGCATGTTGACAAGGGGCCTACCTGTCTATTACCCACTACCTCGTCCATACTGGCTCCAGGAGACAGTTGGCCGTTGCTGGAAAGGCCCGGGTGCACGGTCCTTTTAGTCGTGGTAGGATCAAAGAGCGGTTCCATGCACTCAGTGTGGAGCGGACTACGGTCCAGCCACCGCCTTGTGTGCGCTTGGTTCCCAAATACAGCGCGCTTGTGTTTGCCTATGAAGAAGTGTGGGCCGGCTCCGTTGATGAAACGTGGTTCCCACCCACATGCCGCTCGGTCTTATTTCTTCGGATTTACACTGGATATGGGGTGTGTGGATGGAGCTGTGGGTGGTGCAGTGCCAGCCACCCATTGTGCTTCTGTAGGCGCAGGCATCCTGTGGCTGGCTAAAGTGACAGGTAAATCCGAAACCGAATGCGGCCAGCCATATATATGTATAGTACGCACATGTTATGTCAATGTATTTTTGTGTTGAAGGAGGTTGATGTGGTTATCATGGTTAGATATTGTGGTAGTCTGCAGGTTCTTGGAAATTGCTTGGCGCCACCATTGTAACTGTCATCATGGTGGATGATTCCGAGAGCTTCTGGCTGTTAGTGTATAAGTTTTATCGGAAATTTGAGGAGATTGTGTTCGGTGTAAAGAAATTTTACTTTGTAACTGCCACAGCTTTTCACAAGCATACGGCTGTGAATCGGTAGCGTTATGAACGGCAAACGGGGAAGCCGTTGCCAAAAGAGTACCCGTACCTGTACGTGTAGTGTCGCCGTATTCATGGTAGGAGTAGCAAGGTTCGTGGGAAACAGTAAGTTGCTATTCGCACCGTATAATAAATGCTAAACAGTCACAGGATGCTGGATTGTAATGAGCATTCCACTTTCAAGTTGAAAGACAAATTTTACGAACGAGTGGTATTACATTTTTGTCATTTTAATGATTTCATGTTGGAAAGCAATGGCTATATCCCCAAAACAGGCGGTTGACGGAGGCGATGGAGAAATGGGTGTTTTCTCTGACGTCCGTGTTCAACCTTGGTAGGGAAAAAATAACTAAATAATTCTGTTATCGAAGAAATGAGATGCACACATACAGCCACGATCAAGCGATTGTCAGAGCCACATATACCAACTGGGCGCATATGCACCAAACAAGGTAGTTAAGTGTTCGCAAAATGCACGTTTGAATAAGTGGTAAGTAGTTGTCATAAAAGAAGGTCGCAAGGATAATGCGCATGCGCACTGGAGTTAAGTAGATATGTGCCACGGAATGCTGGGTGGGATTTCGAATTGTTGAGGAGATTGATCTCAATTATTCCGCGTGCCTATGAACCGGATAAAATGATTGATAAACACTGTTTCACGAATGGGTGAGGTTTGGTTCGTATGCTATTGTGTTTACAGATTGCAGTTATCGGGACATTGTCAGCGGTTAGCAGTGGGCAGTGACTTTATTTTGGTGGCGAGTCTCAGCCGCCACGTTGCAGGGTCGTTAAGCAGACATGTGTGGCTTTTTATAGTGAAACCGCCTGCCAGGCAAATACTCACCACGTCCTGAGACTCTGCTGTTGATCACATGTGGATTAGCAATGCACCATTTGCTATGCCAGGTTCCGAGCTGTTTTCTGCACGGCTAATCGCAGTCATGGTGCACCGCTTTTCCATCAGCTGAGGGAGACATAGTCAGGCTACACCATTAACGGTTGGAACCGGCGGTACTAAACGGAATATGGCTTTGTAAATTAAGATGCAGTTTTGTAGTTGAGCATGAACCTTAGATTAATGAGAGTCGGATATATTATACGTAGTATAATCGTCTAAGCAGCTACCCCACTGGCCGGGCGGGATTCGCAGACAGGTCCAAGAGGACGAGCCATCGCAGATAAGTGGAAGACTTTCGCGGTGATAAAGCTGGTAGAGAGGTGTTGCAGAGATAAAAAGTGGTTTTGTTTCTAATTGTTCAGGCCAGTAGAAAACACCGATAAGGTGCTCGCAGTAACGTCCGGAGAGGCCGAAAACAATATTCTGGTAAAGATCACAGCCGATATTATATAAAAGGCATAAAATCCTCGGAAGACCACACTGGCGAGGTGGGTAAGTTATCTATAGTATGACAGCGACAAGTAGTTAAAATGGTGGTATTGCAAGGGAAGTAGTCCACTGGCAAGGTGGACGAGGGCTGACGCTACCGCCACAACCTTGGAACTTGGAACTATACCAACGACTTTTAGTACCCACTGTTAATGAGCTTCTCTGTATTGTAAAAGTTTACCGTGGCTAAGTGACGTTTATTGATCATTCTGATGGTGCCTGTGGCGCTGACCCCGGTGGAGGTTACAGTTTCGTGTTTTTAGGGAATGAAAGGAACGTTGAGCAATGGGAATGCAGCTGCGGCTATATCAAAGGCTCTACCTCTGGAATCTTGGCTAGAGTGTACGCTAAAGACTTTCTGCCTTCGGAAAAGTATACAAGTATTCTGATGTCGACATGGCATTAACACCAAAAAATGTCTATTCATTTTGCTATCATTGGACATCTAGTCCCACGTACAACTGTCCGTACACCATCAGCACCGGAGCTACCTATTCCTTCGTCAGGCAGTCGCTATCTTCTAATTAACTAGGACCAACGTATCACGTTTCGCAACTCAAAGCTTTTACATCGTTTGCATCCACGCTCACTTACGCTCTCTTCCATGCATTCGTCTTTTGCTTTGGGTGAAGGGTCGTAGAAGTAGCGCTGAAGCGTTCCTTTCCTCAGAGTGCTTCAGCCTTCGCCTACCAGCAGTACGTAAGCAAGTTAGCACGCAACCTGGAATAGCGCCTTACCTTATTAGCTTACGATATCTACATGGCTTTGTCACCACCACACAAACTGACACTGGCCAGTTAGTCCGAGTGACATTTCACATTGTTTCAATATCTTTTGGACATGTACACTAAAACGACACTTCTTCACACTATTTGTTACGATTCCACACATTTTTGATCCCAGACTTTCGCCACCTTATATACCATTTCCTTGCTAGGCAGGGCATCAGTACTTAAGTTAATTAACATATATATACCGTGCGAACAGCGCAGTTCATGCAAATCAACGCCTTCGTTGCAAAACAGTCGCATGTAAGTTCTTGATCAAGCTAGATTTGTTGTTTCCGGAAGTATCCGAGAAAAAGTTAGCTATTTAAATGCTTATGTTTTGCCAGCGTCGAATATCCAGTTACATTAAGCGCATCCCAATCCGTCGTCAAGCATTACTGCTATCTTCTAATTACCAAGGCCACCGAATCACATCGCGCGACTCAGTGTACCCGCAAACTTTGCATCTATGCTCACTTAAACTTTCCTTTAGGAATTCGCCTTGTTGTTCGCTTAAGAGTCGAGCAGCTTTAGCTCCAGCTTTTATTTACTAAGCGTACTTAGCACTCGCCTGCTAGCAACTTGGGAACACCAATTCACTAAGCGCGACTCAGCGCCTCATCTGCGTGCCTTCTGGTATCTAAGTGGCTTTGTGACTACCCAACGCCATTGCATTTCGCTGTTATCGAGCATCCAATCTACGTGTAGTTCGCTTTCTAGGTAAGTTATAGCTGGCGTGCCGCACTTACTCATCACCTAGAAACAAGTATACCAAATTATTAGAATTAACCTGCAAGGGTAGTTCAGCCAAACGAGACCTTACATAACACTGGCTTTATCGACATAGGTGTCTCAAATTTTTCCTCGCAACAGCCTTATCTCTCAGGTTCATGCCATGACTATACGATGATTGTCTACGTGTAAACGCTGAAACCATTTTCATTCTTACGTTTTTAATATTACCGCTGAACCAGTGCTGTATGGTTATACCTATTGTACCCATCTGTTTATAGCTTCACAGGCGTGCCTCGCCCAGCAGAGGATAAACCATTTATTTATACATTTCTCACCTTCAGCCTGTAGGATACATCTAACGTTCGCACGCATACCCATGGTGACCACACCGCACTGGCTGGCTGTAGCAAAACGTGGAGGTGGGAACTTCCGCCAGAAGAATGCGGTGTCATGTGCTACACATGCTACATAGCCATTAACGTGCTGACCCTGAATGGTATCCCACTAGGATACTGCACAGCAGTAAGAGAACTCGGAGTACTTAACGATAAAGAACAAGTGAACTACAGCACTGCAAGTGCTGGTTCCTTAAGCGGACGTATCTTTGGAACGATGTCCTTGACAGATGTTAACGCCACACTTTACAGCTCTGTGCACGCCCCCTTTTAGCATACTGCTCCATAGTGCTATACTATGCAACGAAATTAAACAGAGCTGAAGTGGAATAGAACCAGCGTTTATTACGAAAAAGCTGTCGCCCCCTTCACACCAAATTGATGTAAAAAGTGCAAACGGTGTTAGCGGAATCTTTATTGGGTACGCAGCAAAATGCTAATACCGTTTTTTGTTTCAAACCACAAAGTCCCTAAGGCTTACAACAGTGGAATTTAAAATTCCTGGGATAACATTTTGCCGATATACACTATATCAAGCGCACCACAACAGGTAGGGCTTCGTCCCTAAATAACGTGAGGTGCAGCTACACAGATTGACCTCCATTTGTTGCTTCTAACCAGTAAACAGTAACCACTCAAACGACCATTGATCATCGATATCACCCGCTCAGTAAACCATATTCCTTCATCCTAACAAGTGTCAAATGCAATATCCGAGGTAACATTTTCCTTTGGAATTATGCGTCTGCATGGAACTAACTACCATTAACAATAAGATACTCGGAGCCCGTCCAGCTGCTTCTCAAAAGTAACACTCCGGTAAGGCAGTCGTGCGAAAATGAGCCTGACAAATTGTAGTTATACAACCTGCGGCAAAACACGGGATTTACCGCGTCCAATCTAAAGCAAGCTAGGAATACTAAATAGCCTGTATGACGCGGCATCGCAGCATTGCATTTCAACTAGCCTTTCAATAGGTATCGTGCTCCTGCTCCCACTTGCTGGCAAGTTAGCAACACTTAATATCCCTGTGGGACGCAGGGTATTAAGGCTTCATTAATTGCCTCGTTATTGCTTCTCGTTTCCGGCACCCCCGGTATTCTGTCTCACACCTGTATGCAGGTTTCCCACTAGCCTCCCAATACTTATCTTGATCCTAATCCTTCTCGCTAGCAGCCTAACAGCCCTTACACACCTTGAGTGCCAGATCGCATTAGGGTTTCTTTTGGCAATATAGACAGATCCGTTCAACTTCCCGCACACCCAGGTTATTGCGCACCGCATCCTTCTTCAAACTTATGCTGCCTGTTCTGATACTTAGGCCAAACGATCCACTGCTTCTTACCCGCCACTTGCGCGGTTTTTAAACCAGGTGAGGATTAGCCACTACAGGTTCATCCCAGCACCAAAAGCTTCAACGCGCAACTACATACGGCAAAGCCTTCTCACTCACGTCCTACAATGTCTGCAGCTGGCCAAGTAGCTATCAATGGCTTCACTGACTCATCCGTTAAGCTAGTGGACTCTACTTGTTCTTCCTTAATGAGGCCTATAAACGCTAGGTCCCTAAACAATAAAATGCACATCTCGCGTCCACTGCCCTTTCTCACCGACCCGGACGCATTATTTGTTATGACAACATGGTTTTCCCCTTACGCTAAAAATAGGTATATTCACCTCCTAACCCTCAGTCTTGGATGCAATCTGGTGTACATAAACATGGAGTGTGAGTCGCCATTTACGTCGGAAATACAAACCAAGGAAAATTGTCAGTAAGCATGTACTCAGTATGAATAATGGCTAATATTCTAGGATCGACGGAGCCATTTTGCTGTGTTTGCAGACAACTCGATACCTCAGCTAATGCTGACAACAAACTTATGGCTACTTGTGAGCAACCGTCAAATGTTTTGTGCGAGTAAACTCTGGTGGTGGCGGCTTTCAACTTGCCTGAGTTAAAGTGAATCCTACCTGCTGCAAAAATAACGTATGCAAGTCATTGTTACAAGTATCAATTTGGGCAGCTGTACGCCAAGTGTAACCGCTCCAACCAGGGGGTAGTATGTTTTTGCCTTAGTGTTTACTTTGGACATACCTTCAACTCTAATGTCATTTGTCATGAGTTTTAGGGTAGTGATATTAGATTAGTGCATTGCTTGGTTTATTTAAAGCGACCTGCTGCCTATTCCGCAACCACAGATGCAGTCGTAGTCTACCGTCCGATTCACCTCGTTAACTGGAGAACATTTTTATACTTGTGAAAGCAAGAAATGGGGATGAGTTATTTATATCTGATTCTTCATGGTAGTCGGCTGCAATGTTCCATAAGGAAATAATTTACTGTCTCGACTCGCTGGCGCCACATCGCCTTCAGATGATCGCCGCAGAAGTGACCAACACTTACCCAATTTATTCGCGCCCTTTAATCTGTCTATTCACACTGCACTTTCATACCTGCTGCAGCTTCTGCCTTGAGCATAATTAAATGACTACTACGGGGCTCCACAACACCCCGCGCCTTTGTTACCCCATAACCTGTACACCATCTCAACGATTGTCAATTCGGTTAGAGCTGCCAAAATATCACCACATTGTTCCCACTCCTTTCTTATAGGACTAGCGAGGACACTTCCCGCACGTCACTTTCAACAGGTGCACACACCCACCCTAGCCCAACTCTGTTGACTCACCCACCTGTTGGAGCTAGCCTCCTACAAGTGGCTCCAGTGCCTGCGGCTGCATTACCTGTCATAAAACCTGAGAACTGCAGATGATAGTGCAGTAGAATCGCCTCTACCACCGTCTTGTTATGGCATTGCTGTAGCATCTGTAGACCGGACGACGGGACACTGCAAATACGACACGCACGTCCCATGCAATTTGTTCTGCTGAAGTTAGGATTGCGGCGAATTATGGAGCTTCATATTCCTGTGGTACGTATGTGTGTATGACAGCTTGGGTGCTCCTGCGCGTGAAATACGTGCATATTTGTAAAAGCGGTAATGGAAGCACGCATTGAAACTCAGCTGTCCTGATTCCGTTGACAAGAGAAGCATTAGCCACTTGTTCTTCCACCGAGCAGTTTATCGTGTACGATGAAACATTTAAGTTGTGTCCTTAGTTATCGCTAAACAAAACTGTACCGTGGACCCAGATACACGCAACCTACATCACACTGCTATATCCGTTGTATCCGCCTTGTGTGATGTATAATATCGTTTAGGGAACATGTTGACTCTCGTCTCATGGTGTAGTACCAGAGGAGATATCGCGATATCGGATTAATGAGGCCAGATTACTATGCGGCCACTGTCCTAAGGTATAAGACGGATTATCCACGCCAGATGAACGCGCAAACCCTAGAGAAGTCCATATCTATATCGCTCAGTTGCATTAAGCTGCGCAGCCTGATTGCATTGGTACCCAGTTAAACAATCGGCGCAATTGCAGAGTCTTGCACAATATGCCAGACAGCGTTATAGCTTTATCATAGCCTGTAAAGCTCTACGTGTAACCACATTTGCGCGCTCTTGTTGACCTGCATGTAAGTAGCACGGAACCTTCTGACAGTGCCTGATTGCATATACCTGGGCAATACTTGGCCGCTGTAAAATTTCGTTCATTTACGATGTCCCCTTGCTCATGCCGGAACAGGCCAGCCTTGCAAGGCTGCGAAGGCACTCAGTTCGCATCTCAAGGTTGATGTGTGATCAACCGTTGCGACCGGCGTGGCTGATAAGGTCGGGGCAGTCGGTGACCGGTGCGGTAGGGGTGCAAGCCTTGCAATTTCGAGTGTGCACTCCGTTCGCGTTTCAACGTACGGATGTGATCAAGGCTTGCGACCGGCTTGCCTGATAAGGCTAGGCAGTGCGGCCTGCAGGCAAAGTCACTGAATCTTGCCTCGGCTTAAGGTCACATGGATGTCTTTGGGGTGGTACTTTTGACATAACCCTAGCTTAGCGGAACTTCTTGATAACTGGTGTATGCGTTAGTAATGCATTTGATGGCAACCATACTTACCCGTAGAGATGAGTAAGTGCGCACATGATTGGAAACACAAAAAGAGCGTGACATGATGCATTCACAGGTCTGACATGGGAAGTAGGCGTGGCATACACGTCACTTTTCCGTGCTTTCCGAATACGCGAAATGCAATGCTATGATTGTCCGGACAATCATGCTATCACGTGTTTACGGTATCGGTGTCTCCCTGGTAAGTCGCTTGCTTGACAGCTGGACACAACAGACTAAATGTCCCCGAATTTGTTTATGCGAACCCAAGGTGTATGCTAGAGAAAGGTTTTCCGTGGACCGTACAGCCGGGGGTGAATATTGGTGTCAATTTGGTGAATTATTAAGGTTACTGTTTCCATGCGGTTGTGTTGCTCCACGCCCCTACGGGACTGACATGCGGACTTATCTAATTTTCAGGGTTGAATATCCGCAGGTAATCCGTAAGAGCCATATGGACAGTAACCTCAAAATCCTCGGGCCCTGTTAGTATCATCGCGTAGTACCTGCTCTCGCACCATCATCACAGAAAGCGGAGGTTGGGGAAATATCAGTGCCACGGCTTGCGTATGTTAGTGCGCCCAACTAAAAGTTCGGTGTAGTGCAGAACAGGTGCCCTAGTTTACGAGCAGACAACGAAGCCCCTAGCTTGAGAGCGCCTTATGCACCGTTTGAACGCGGCATAACGAAGAGGTGTCGGATTTTTGTCCTACGTATAAAGCAACGATTCCGTAAGTCGGAGAAGGGGAACAAAAAAGACGGACCGAAGTCCCTCTCTATGCACCAACTTAGCAACCGGGTTGCCAAATGTACTGAATGTTAATGTACCCGACGTATGAGCATCGCTGGTGAAAGTGCTTAACAATGGTGAAAGTATTCTAGTTTTTAATGCACAACGCTGGTAGAAGAACTGCTTTGCTAGGGCGAAGCTGAGCTGCATTAAGCGGTGTGTTCTAACGGTTTATAATTGTATGCATTGGTGTGTAATGGGCCAACGCAACAATGGTAACTAATAAGGATGAGGAAACAGAAAGGAATACGGATAGGTTGGACCAAGTTTACTTAGTAGGCCAACTGCATCAAAACAATGCGCTGATGTAACCTGTTGTACATTGCATCCAAGGAGTTCCGATGTCATGCTGAGTGTGAGCAGATGCACATGTTCAAATTCATATGTCATTTCCCTCGTTTTAGAAGCACTTGCTATTACACAATAAGTAAAGAAATGTAGTTTCTGTTCGACAAAGCAAGGCATGCCTGTTTCGGTATGGTCGGAGATACATATAAAGTGACCGGAATGTTACAGCGGCCAATCATGAATAGAAGGCTCTTACTATGTTGACAATATGCGGGATTGTCCTATTACAGGATTAGCTATTTGAAACATTTGGAACATCCGTACTCATAGGCGGTTTCCTTGGGAAAGGAGCACTTATGTCATTATCAGACGCACAAAGTAGCTCTTACACAGATAACATCCTGTAGCGTGTATCTGGGCCCAAGTTACAGTTCGGCGTAGTGAAAATACGCACGCAACTAAAATGTTCCATTGTACGCGGCAAACAGCGCTGTGGAATAGTATGTTGCTGGTGCTTTTCCTGTCAACGAAATATGCATAGCTGGTGGTGAGTGCGTGCTTTCACTATCGACTTCGTCTTATGTGCACATAGTTCACGAGCAGGGATATCAAAGCTGTCATACCCACCTACATGGATAAGCGGCTCCATTACTCTTCGTAATCATAACATTAACAAAACTAATTGTATGCAGTGCACAACGACTTAAAGCATCACACCACACTGCGGTTGAGTTTACCTTGTTAGCCAAATCGTTGGTGGGCGGGGCCACCAAATTCGGCCGTTTCTGTTCTCGTTGGGGTAGTTTACAACGCAAACTGTAAATTCTATACTTTATTTTTAACTTTCGATCAATTCGTTTTTCTGAGCAGGTCTCAAGGTCAAGGTTGCCCCACTCCGTCAACGATTCGTAAACCATACGTGGGGACCAGGACTCTCACATCTGGCGGGAACGGGTTTGCGGGCCAAGGTTAACCGGCACAGTCGGGAGTATAATGGTAGCGTAGGATACTGATATGTAGTTAAATATTTTGTAAATGCCATAAATAAACCATTAGGGGGATGTATAAAGGCATCGGGGTTTTGTAGCTTTTATAGTACCATAGTTTACTGTAACCTTGGTAGCAGGTGCCCGGAGTTTCCAATTGCATAAATGGGTCTAAATTGGACCTATTTTATTGGATAAGTAAATAGTGCAGTCGGTTAGTCAGAAAATGAAGAATAGCCACTTTAAGGGAGTATACAAAGAGTGATACACTTAAATTGAAAGGCAAATGAATATTTTGCCTACCTCACATGTTCCTGTGTGATTTCTGTTTTGGGAAACGACTGAGCAGAATGGTTGGCGTACTTCGAGAAATAGATGGACGAGAACGGAAAGGGCTGTGGGAATAATATGTTAATAACGAGGTAAACGGATGTGGCACGTACAGGCAAATAACCATGCGATATGCGCATACCTATTTACATATGGGACTTGTTACGGAATGCGCATTTATAAAGGAAAAATAACGCGAAAGCGTCAGTTGCATATATGAATGCCTGAGGAGCAGTAAGTTAAGTGATCTAAAGTGAAGGAGAAGTGAAAATGCATGTCGGTCCCTGGTCAATATGTGGTGGGTAAATGCTCACAACGGCGGAATGAGCTTTCATAGGGTACATAAATGGTTGATGAAACCCTATATATACATATATATATATATGTATATGTATATATATATAAAGTTGCAAAATTAGAATGTACATATTTGTAAGTAAATATATGCATTCACTTTCAGACTGCATACGTATACATAAATGTACGCATTATTAACCTCAATCCCATATATATATATATATGGATATAGGTTAATAAGGCGTACATTTATGTATGCATAATGCTGTCTGAATGGAATGCGTATATTTAATTACAAATATATTCATCCCTAATTTTGCAACTTTAACGTGATTGGAAATGGTATTGCTCCTCCAATCTATCCATGCTAATATCCTTAAGTTGAAATACATTTGTATGCGTGTTACGGTAACTGATAATCCCTTCTGTGCCATTTAAGGGGACGGCACGTTATTAGTCCCCGCTATGAGTACCTAATGCAAATCCCCGCAACTGGATATCAGTGGACCAACGTATACATTCTTTTCATTACAGAGATATAAATGACCTTATCCGTACGTAAATGAGTAAATAATTAAGTATGTGGCTGTCAGTTTTCATGGAGTTTAACCGGTATCTGTAATGGTGCGTATCAATGTGTCAGGAGTAAAGTAAGTAGGTTACGCATTTCATTAATAAGCTACTACCGTTTTATGAATAATACTAAGAGAAATTTATCACACCTAGTATATGCGGAAGTTATAGGAAACATAGGGAATAATAGGATGGCAAAACGAAGAAGGAAATAAATCAATAAACGTTTTCGCGTTGTTTTCATACAAGTAGCCCACATAAATACGCAAGACTATAGGTAGGTTTATGTTCCTGCGAACGTGACGGGTACATAGTAAGGCCATATGATTGCCTCACGGGTGGTATTTGTTTGTTCACTGAACCGCCCTCCAGTGTTGGCCGCGATTGGTTGCACGAGCGATGCATGGAAAATTGTCATTGGTTCTATAGCAGCAGTGTCATAAAGCTCATTAAACAGGTAGATATTTTTGACTTCACTGCGGTAAAGGAAAGGCGCTTAGTATGCCTATGTATGTTCCACAGGGAAGCCTAATTATGGCCTAGAACGACAGTTATGTTATCGGCACCAGGAGCCTACATGAACGGCCTTCACTTATGCTAATTGGGTTCCATGATATTTGCATCCATATGGGCTCTAGGGAAACCTCATATACTTGCTGCACATGTCTTGAGGGCTGCTTATTAGTAGTGCTATATTGGTCGCAGAGCATTGGTGTCGTCATCGGACCCAGCATAATCGCCGTCGTTGGAACCATAGTCCTTAAATACGGGCGGTTAATAATACCATAATGGCCCAGCAGCGGCGGTATAGTAACCGCTGCTAACTAATGAAATGAGAATGCATGTGTACGCCCACAGGAATGATTTTAACTGTTCCCAGCGCAGCTGCCTCAATTCAGCCACTATGGAATTAGCAGTGACTGGTCTCAGGCGTTCTTGACTGACAATAAATAAATAAATAAATAAATACTTTATTATCGACTATGCGAGGCACGCTCATGGAGGCATGATACATAAGTTTATGTAGGTCTCACGTTGGTGGCAGCATAATTGGCACGGGAGAGGACTGCGCTATAGGCGGAGCGCGCCTCCGTAACCAGTGGTTATGAAATGCATATAGGTCGCATAGAAGGCAATATTGTTGCCAGGAGGGAAGCTACAGTGGTAACCTTAGACATTGCGACAAAAAGAACGTAAGTAATGGGCTTTGTTAACGGTAATGTTACAACTGGAATGGAGTCACATGGCTTTTCACTTCTTTCCATCATTGTTTGCAACTGCGTTGAATGCATTATGCTGAGTAATCGTGGCAATATGGAAACGGTAACGAAAAACAGTCATACATGGAGCGCTGACATCTGTGCCGATTCCGAATATTCACATCATCTTGGGGAGCGCGTGAGGCGCTCTTGACCCACAACGCGTAAGCACTGAGAAATGGTAAATGTAAATTTATTGCGTAGGCACACATGAAAACAATATACATAGACGAAACGCGGGGTTGACTTACTCAATCACATGGAAGCGATGTAGCGCACCTCCCGATAGTGGAGTGTATGGTTCACGTCATCAATGTCTTAGAAAAAGTTACCAGGAAATAAAAAATAACGTAGTTCGGTGGTAAACGTTTGATAATTTTTCATTGCGGTACCACCCATCAACAGGAGAAGAGGGTGCATACGGGCGACTGACCCATCGAAGGTACAAATTCCACCATTGATAGATTTTTGGTCTGGCATTGTCACCTACCTTGTCCAGAAGTTGATTTCGGAAATAGTATAGTGACCATTGCTGCCATGTCGGAACCACAGTAATGCAGTGGTTTGCGGACAGGCGGATGAGGTAACTCACATCAGCGGCCGCAGACTGCAAACGAAACTGATAGCGGTAAACAACATGCTTACCGGCTGCTGTGACAATGCACTGCACACCACTTGGCGGATGTGACTCGCCACTAAATAAAGTCACTGCCCCTTCCCTTTTCCGGAGGATCACTCACACATCACGGACGTCATCTGATTCAAAGCGTTCCATTGATTCCCCCTTTGATAGCGAACACAACGAACAACAGCCCACACAGTCACATTTACCTATTCACATAACATATCCCTTTCTAAATACACAGTTAAACATAGTTTTACATCTCAACACACACCTAAATTCCTATGCTATTGGTCAAAATGTACTAATTTGCGCAATTGCCGATCTTACTTGTCTGTAATACCATGATCACGCTCTTGATGGTGGGCATCGCAGTGACGAGAATAAACTATTTGTTATTTATTTATTTATTTGTATCGTTGGTCAAGGTTAATATGCAATGCTAGACGTCAATAAAAATGAAGTTTGGTCTACGTTTGCAGTATTGAGTCACTGCAGCGTTGGTGAAGGTAACTTATGGGTTACTGCATCATTTATCTCCTGTTCAGGTCTTGCTTTTTAAACGTGTTTAGTAAAACCAATGCATGGCGCTATGAGTGACATGGCGTAACTAAAAGTTTGTTACTGAAGCGGAAAAGTGGGATTGTAGCTGCTACACTGTCTGAACATCCAGAGATAACTTACGACAGCACTTGCACACAGTATTCAAGTGGACTGTCCAGTACGTTGTTCAGTGGACGATTACGGATCCACCTAATGCACCTAAGTCCCAGTGCTCCAACCGTTGAAAGCCGTCCGGTGTATAGATGGTGCTTGCAGAGGGGAACCGCAAGGCTATAGCACAGATGGTGGACCTGAGAAGGGCCGTGAGGTCGTTCACGCAGACATGGATAATGGCAAACAGTTAGATTTCGGAAATTCACGTGCAATAGATACTTACTATCGGGAAGCCGCGGAAACTCATACCACAGCGATCTCATAAGTGACAAATGCTATGAAATCAGAGTACATACATTGAAGTCGCTTGCCTGTGTAAAGCGTAGGCTGCAGTGTTACCAAGGACGCTGGGTACGGCAGCAGCATTCAACGGATCCGGGAATTGTTACAGTTTTTGTTGATAGGTACGTGAATGCAAGAAACACACTTAAGTGTTATCATGATGACAGACGTTACCGCTGGTGGCGATGTCGTCGGAGGATGCTACACAACAGGGCGACGTGGGGAGGACTTGGTGAGGAGGTTAAGTGGGCTGAAAGCAGAGTGTATGCATTTAAGGCACCTGCCTGTGAAAATCTGTGGGCTCAGTGTGACTGCGGACGCTGGGTAAGGCTGCTGCACGCATTGAAATTGGGCACCGTTACCATTTCTGTGTTGTCATGCTGTGGTAGGTTACGGCTGGGGTTGATGTCGGCGGAGGAGCCTACGCAACACGGCGGCATGCAGGAGTATGTTGCGAGTGTGTTACGTGAGCTTTAATCGGAAGAATCGAACCGCCAAACCATAAGGATCATCTGCTTCCATGTGCGACTATGTGAAAGAAGGCCCGTTGTTTTCCGAAGTGAAATCATGAATCCTACGAAGAAAAGAATTAGGTAACAAGGTAATGTCGTGCAATCGGTAAAACAGGGATGACGTGTTCACTTACGTGATATGCTTAAGGAATGTAGGGAAACCTAATTCTACCGCGCAGTATCATATCCATGCACGTTTTGAAGCGGGTTCCACAATATTACCTTACTACAGCGCTGCCTTGCCCAACAATCTTTCCCGGGTGCCCAACGAGCCATAAGGCACTCGTTATTGCGTATCAGTGCACCCACGTGCCCTCTAATTGTCTCACTGACGCCTGCTTTCCTGGGCCCAGTGGTGCGGATCAGCTGGAAGAGCTTGAAGTAATTGCCTACTGCTGCAGCCTCCTACATTTCTTGGGCCCAGCGGTAAACCAGGCTTTCTTATCAGCACGTACGCTATGTTTTACTTCCCGCCTAATAGGCCGACTGGTCACTTTGTGCTCATATCTAGCCTGGAGGTTTCTTATAGACTCCAACAGGTCCACGGCCCTCTTGGATCTAGTGACTGGTGCCGTGACGGTTGAAAGAGCCACAAGCAGTGGCTCCTGCATCGTGCATGGCGGCGGAAATCCTATGCCGCTGAAGGTCAGTGTCATAAAAACGAGACCGCAAAAGTTCGGTATGCAGTGTGGCTTGATAGGCTTATCTGACCTAGGGGAGACAAACTTTTAGTTACCAATCGGGGGAACAATGGCACAATGGAACAATGGATTTATGCGGGTATAAAAGCTAAAGCCTGACAAATCCCGTGGGGTGATCAGTGCGAAAATCATAGAAGCGTGAAAAATTCAATGGAAACCAATTCAGTTAAATCGTGTAACAACGTGTCACTACAAGCTTGTGGACTCACCGAGTTTGAAGTTCCAAAATAATAATTCATTATAGCTCCGGAGGGGATCATGAGGTATGGAGTATTTGGTTAAAAGAGTCACCGCCCCTTGAAATTCGCATGGGGCAAAGTGTTTGAGTTTGAAGCGTCAAAATATAAGTCCACTGTTGAAATTTGCGTGGGGGGAAATTTTTAAAGTATGGATGTTGGATCTTTCAAAATTAGACTGTACTATGGGAGGTAGTGCAATGAAGTGAGTGCACTATCAACTCGATTTTTGAACTCGATCAGGTTGGGTGCACTGACTACAGATTCTGAGAGAGCATTCCAGCCTTGGCAAACACGCACGGAAAAGAAATTCCGTCGACATTCCAAACGGCTGAACTGCACTGCCAACTTCAGATGATGGTCTCCCAGATTGTTGTTGTTACTGAGCTCCAGTAGATGGCGGCAGGTATGATCGGGGTCTGTCAGAATCTGCTAAGCCAAAATCAAACCTCCCCGTAGTCGTCGATATTGACCACTAAATATCCCGAGCAATCTCAGTCTGTCTTCGTAGCGTAACTGGCCTAAACCTTTCACGTTCTTCGTTGCGCGTCGTTGAGGTTTCTCTAAATCAGAGAGATCTTTCCTCAGCCACGGCTGCCAGACTTTCTATGGCATACTCCACGTGTGGTCGTATGTATGCACCCAGAAGTTGGTGAAAAACGGATGGATCGAAGCGTCCAAACGTGCGCCGGAGAAGGCCCAAATTTCGAATGCTCGCGTTCGATGCTTTCTTTGCTTAGGCTGAACAACCAAGGTCGGACTGAGTCAAGACTCGTAAATCCTTCTCTTCAGCAGTTGTGTGAAGCACGTGGTCACCCAGTTTATAGAAAAATGTTGCTTGGTGACGTAAGTGTAATACTCTGTCCTTCTCTGTGTTGAGTGGGAGTTGGTTCTAAACTGACCACGCATACACCTTATCCAGATCCTCTTGAAGTATTGCGGAGTCGTCGGCATAGAGTAGGCAGTTGGAAAGAATGAGGGCCGCTATGTTGTTAATATACATCAAAAACAATCGTGGCCCCAGTACCGATCCTTGTGGTACACCACATTCGACTTGGATTGGGTGGGACAGGAACCCACACACTTTTACCTCTAAGCTCCGGTGGAGAAGAAAGCTTTTGATCCATCCTAGGAGCGGATCACCAATGTCGAAGCTCTGAAGTTTGCAGATCAGGATTCCATGGTGTAGTCGATCGAAGGCCTTTGAGAAATCTAGGTAGGTCACGTCCACTCCTGCACCGCTGTCAATTAATTTGGTCCAACTCGATTATGCTAGCAGCAGATTTGTGGTGCACGATCGATTCCGTCGAAAACTATGCTGTTCATGTGCAAGGAAGGCAGACTCTTCTAGATAGGCTGTTAATACGTCAGCAACAATAGCTTCCATAACCTTTGACAGGACCGGGAGAAGGGTTACAGGACGGTAATTGGTTGGATCAGAACGGCTACCGCCCTTGTGAATTGGGGTTTTTATCCCACCTTTCCACATCTCGGGTACATACATCTGATCGAAGCAGCGTTGGAAAAATCGTGTCAGAGGCTCTGCTAAACTTTCTCCTATTACCGCAAGGGACTTAGGGTGAATGTTGTCGATTCCAGGAGAGCTGTGCTTACGCATACACAACACCTTCTTAAATACCATCCCCGCCGTGAAAGTTATGTGCGTAAGTATTGGTTGTAAAACAGCTGCTGACAAAGGAACAGATGACCAACAGATGCATTGAAAGTTGGAAGCATATTGCAGCCGCAAGGCGTTCGCCGCATCCTCAATAGTCAGCGTCATGCCATCTGGCGTTTGAAGGGAAGGGATTCCCCGTTTCACCTTGCGCAGCTTGTTTACATGTTGGTACAGCAGCTTATGCTTTGAAACCATGCGCTCCGTCAGATGCTGCTGGTATGTCAGTTTATCCTCACGAACGAGTTGAGTGCAATGATTACGTTGAATTGCATAGGCCGTCCAGCTCTCCGTGCTTGGGTGTTCCTTATAGATACGCCAGGCCGTGTTCCTCACTTCCATACATTTCCGTGTCCTACTTCACACAAATGAAACAGTCTTCTTCGGGTGGACAACCTTAGTTTCGGATACCTCTTTGACGAGAGTGCTAAATTAGTTGACGAAACGTGGCCATGCGATTGTCGGTACTTCGTCTGTCAGAAAGTTCCAGTTGGCTGTCTCTGCAATTCGAGCCAGCTCATCGTACCGTATGATAACTCGGCTTTCCCGTGTAGTATCCGCGGGGTATTCTGCGTAGCATATATAATCGAAGCGTAAAACTGCATGATCGCTGCAACCCAAAGGAGCGTCCACGATTACTTTCTCGACCATGAGTTCTTCGTTGGTAAATATCCAGTCCAGGATGGACGGCCTTTCTGCTACTCTGAATCTGGTGGGATTGTCGATATGGCCATAAAGCCGAAAACTGGAGACAAGGTCTTGTAGATCCGCTTTGAACTGTTCCGTAGGTGTTGCTTGGGCATCCAGAGCGTGGATGTTGAAGTCACCAGCGATAAGAATATGGCTGTATCTCCTGCTGATCACAAGCCTCAGCGCAGACGCGAGATTGAAGTCCATCTCGAGTGTAGAGGATGGAGGTCGATTAACGATCGCCACCAGACAGACGTCGTTGCCTGTTAAAGGCAGCCGACACCAAAGAGTATCCTGCACGTTACTGTACACGTCTTCTATGAGCTCACATTGGAGGTCACTGTGGTAGTACAGAGCCACCCCGCCCCTTTTACTGGATCGATCGCGCCGAACGACGGACAAGCCTGGTAGCTCGACCTCCGTGTCTGTGATATCAGGGCGCAACCACGTCTCCATTATAGCGACGAGGTCACACGATTTGGACCTTTGACGTAGTCGCAGTTTGGGTATTTTGTTAAGTAGACTTTGAGCGTTTGTGTACATAAAGGACAGCTGCTTGAGCACCAAAAGAGCTTGTGGAGGATTACACGAAGTTGGATTTAATCCGGCCGATGAAAGGCCGGCACCTGATCGACTTTTGCGTAGTTTATCGATGAACATTTTGCACGGGCCTGCAGCCCACCTAATGTCGTTCCTGCACACGCAGAAGGCTCGTTAATAGCGTGGTTTTCAGTGTTTGATAATCTTGATGCAGTGTCTTCGGCTCCGTTTATTTTATCACATTGAGCCACAGGTGGTGTCACATCCTCCGGTGGTTTCGATTCAATAAATGGTACCTTAAATCGTAGCTCCGGTGGCAATGCGTTTTGCATTTTATGCCAGTTACGCATTAAGTTCGCCGCCATCTGCTGGGACTGAACCACAAGTTTCAATATCTTTGGACCATTACCTTTGTAATGAGGTGAAACGGGCAGTCTAGAAATCGACAAAAGGATGACGTCGCCTGCAGATAGGGTTTCACGGATGTACCGCCATTATTCCAGATCGTGAGCATGAGCCTCCTCGTCCCTAGCTGTTGGTAGGTCGGGCACACCATGAACTAAAATGTATTGGAATATGTTTGGAACCGACTGTGATTTCATGATTGCAGAAGGTTTTGTATACAAAACCCTACCAAAACCGATTTGTATACAAAACCTTCTGAAATCATGAACTAAAATGGTTTTTCGCCAGCTGGCCGTGTTGCGATCGTCTAAATTGTTTTTTGCTCGCTGACGTTCGCTCCATGGAACATTCGGAAAGATGCGGATCTTACTGTCTTCACCTCGGAGGTGATATGCCGATAAGAGCACCGGCTCTACATCTTCAGTGGATGCCAGTGTTATCCGCAGAATTCAGGGCTCACCATAGTGAACGGAGTTTGGATGTCCCTTCACACGCGTGATGTTAGTCGGCTTGACCCTAGCACCTATGCTATCGCAAATGAGATTCCACTGGTTCAGGTCGTCCTGTTGCTTACCTCTCAGAGAATTCGCTTTAGATTCAGGAACGTTGGTGCACATGAGTGTTAGAGCACCGTAGTTCCTCCTGGTGTTCTGTAATGTGGGAGACGCCGCGATTGATGGACTAAAACGAGTCTCTGAATTTCGTACTTGGTCGTTTACACATGTCGCAGATATTGTGCTTAAAGTCTTGTTTACAGTGTCTCTAGCAATAGTCGCGGCGTAAGTTGATTGGCCTTTAGAGATACTAAGACTCTGTTGGTCAGTCGGAAGTCTGGTTCTTACCGAGGCTTTGGATAAGGGCGGAATGGCTGAGGAATTGAGGATGTTTTGTTTGTACATGATGCCTGACTAGTTCGGGGTTCCCAAGATATTCGCCGCTGTGATTTCGCGAGAACGTCTGGCTCTTTTCTTCGGTTTAGTGGCGGTGAGTACGGGAGATGGTGAAGATATAAACCTTGCTATAATAGTCTCTAAGGAAATAATTCTTTCATTTAGGCGTAATTCTACTTCTGCAATCCGACGGTCGCAATCTTTCGACAAAGCAATTACGCATTTTACTATGGGAACCGTTGTGCAATTACGACAGAACGAAACAGACTCGGACAGATTGTTGTGCTTGTTAGCCTCAGTAATCGGACTATGGGTAACGGAACACAGCGCACAATGCTGGCCCGATTCCACTGTCTGGGCAAGTGCCTCAGCTCCACTCGTACCTTCTACCCTTGTTACATTGGTCATGGTCGGCTGCAGCGAAGTGGCACGGCACGGTTCACGGGCTAGTTTGGTGTCGTGCGTGGTAGGTGTGCTTCGCCGTCTTGTCCGCTTGTGGTCGGAGAACACGTTGATCGACTTACGCGTGATGGGCCTGTGTGTCATGCGGTCACGTTTGAATAGGCCGTGTAGGACTGCTTGGGTCGTCTGTGTTATTGTAATTTATCTGGCCGAGATGCGATGGCGATCGTGAAGTTTGCTGGGCACTTGAGTGCGAAAGTTAAAAATGAATTTCTTTTGTAACTGTTATGCACAGTGGTGCTGTGAAGCGACTGAAGGCTTGTTAGCAAGCGGAAAGATTTCTCTATCGTATGATGTAAAAATCCGAAGGGTTGTAAAAATCCACGAAAACCTGCAGACTGGAGAGGTTTTGCGTGTGGATTCCCCGGCAAACTCCGCGAAAAACACAGACAAGCTAGAGGTTGAAGCGATGGGACTAATCCGGGTGGAATGGATCCACCGTTTAGAGAAGATGATTCCGAGTAGAATGAACGCACGCTAGGTGCTATACAGTGAAATGGCGACGAATGGTCCACAAAAAGGCGAGAGCCGCGAGGATACGTCCAACCTTGTCACCGAAACTCACGCCTCGTGCGCCTCCCGGTAAAGTTCATGGAGTGATGACAACGTACCAAGGCATGATGATAGTGGATACAGGTACTCCAATACGACCGACAATGCAGGATGGAAGCACGTCATCTTTAACTTATGGCTATGTGGTCAACTTGGGCCCATCGCCAGCCAGCTACAAGAGGACGCCTAGTGACACTTCGCAGCCCACTGCGTCGTAAAGCAGTGCTACTAAGAAACAACGCTGTCTGCACACACTTGTAGAAGACGCTCGGCATTGTTAGTCCGTTTGAAGTGAAGCCCGTAATTACCACCCGGGTGAGCTTCTGAAGAGCGTTGACGCCGTACTTTTGTGTTTCGGAAACGCAACACACATATCAATGCCTAAAAACGCGGGGATCACGCTTCCGTACGCTGTCGTTTCTCTAAGTATTTCATCGGGAGGCGCACAATGCAGGTGCTGCACTGAAGCTACTACTAGCACTGAACTCATCTTCCTCACCAGACCCAGACGGGCTACACCCACACTTACTCAAGATGGTAGCAGAATTCATTTCCGTCGCATTTCGGCAAATCTTTCAGCTCTCTCTTAATGCTGATCGACTACCTGTTGATTGTAAGAGGGTGTAGTTATGTCGAAATACAAAGGCGGAAACCGCCAGGAACCTGCGAAATATCGGCCAATTTGCTTGAAGTCGGTCGCCTGCAAGATCATGGAAAAGCTGATTAAATCTGCTATCAACCGACACTGCGAAGATCTGAACTTCACTTCAGTTGCCCAGCATGGCTTCAGAAACGGACATTCCTGCATCACTAACATGCTGGTCGCTAGAGAGAAGGGGGATAAATCAGCGGACGCTGGAAAACGTTTATATGTGATTTTCATCAACTTCAGCAAAGCTTTTGACAGAGTCTCACGCCAGGAAGTACTCTCTAAGCTCTGCGGAAACGACATAACTGGAAACATCCTACTATGGAGCAGTGACTTCTTGCAAGGCCGGAACATGGAAGTCAAAGTAAACGATCCGCTTTCATGCCCAGTGCCTACGCATAGTGGCGCATCGCAAGGCTCCGTTCTCGGACCGGAATCGTACAAGATATATCAAGGATCTATGTAGTATGCTACAAACGGACTGTCTGATCTATGCAGACGACCTCAACCTATGGTCAGAAGTGTCCAGCCTCGAAGACTCCGACAGATTACAGGAAACGCGTGATCTGCCACACTCTTGGACTTTGAAGTAGGGTTGCCGGTCAACAAAGATAAGTGCTCAGTCCTTTCTATAGGCGCTGCTAAACCACTGGGCATGTATGACATTGGCGGGCACCTACTCAAGGTTGCCACACAGGAAAAGCACCTGGGCACAATAATTTCTTCTGATCTCAAAACGACCCTCGACACGTTAAAGAGAACTGCTGTGACGAACGACATGTGGGGCGTCATTAGGATGTCATTCTCTAAAGGACGCCGCACTTATTTACACTCCTCTTCACCTCCCATATCCGTCCCATTCTTGAATCCGGACTTACGGCCATAGCCCCTCTATTTAAACATGAAAGTGACAAGATGCAAAAAATTCAGCGACCAGCGTCGAAATTTGTCCTTGGGCTACGCAAACTCTTGTACCCCACCCCACTACAGAAGATGAACCTCTTTTCCTTAGATTATCGCCGACGTCGCGGAGACCTCATCTATACCAGACGCATCCTACGAGGAGAACTGGGAAAGGAGCTAAGGCAGATTTTCAGCTAAGACTTGGCAGGTCGACTCGAGGTCACAGCTGGAAGCTGTTTAAACCGAGGAGGTTCAAAGTCCGCTCAGATGTTACTCTCTGTACTCGAGTAATTAATGACCGAAACCGACTGCCGAACCCGAATGTCAATGATCTCTAATACTTACTGAAGTTTAAGTTCAAGTGGGACCGGAACAATAGGAAAATCCCGCGATTGTTCCACCTTCGAAAACGTCGTTGATCCGACAGGGAAACCGGTGTCTTGATGTGCCAAAGGAGAGCCAAATCAACACACACGATTCATTTGGTCAAGTAAACAATGCCCATGTGCCCTGCACTAGCAGTCCTCGCTGTGCCGGCCACGTGAAGAATAAAAGAAAAGCGTAGTGTCAGTAAAGAAAACATAGAAGACAAGCTTATCGAATATAGCAGGCAACATTAAGATGTAAGTTAAAATGAGTGAAAGCGGGATAGGCCGTACTAGACGAAGAAAAGTTTGAGACATGAAGGGGAAGACTTTAAACTGCAGACCGAGAGGGTCAAGTCGATGCTCGAACTCTTTCACCGTCGGTGACATCACGACGTTTGCAGGCAATGCGTTCCAATAAGCTATAACCCTACGCGATAAGCGAAAAGCTGCCCAAACCCGGTCAGACCGGGGTTCGTGCAGCTTTAATGCATGGCCACGAAGGGTTGGCAGTCGAGTTGGGCGAAACAGTCCAGTCAAATCAGAACCAGTCTGACTCATCAATATACGATATGTGAGGACCAAGTCGCCCAGAAGCCGCCTGTAATACATGGATAACCTATCCAACTTATGTAGCCTCTCCGGGTACGTCAGCTTTCTTAATTCGTGCACCATTTTCGTCCCTGACCGCAGGACCCGTTCAACTGCCATCCTATCACCAACCAGATATGGAGGACAAGCCTGGACGCAGTATTCCAAGAGCGGCTCTACAAAAGCCGAAAAGAGTCTAAGGAACATTTTGGTGGGCATGATCCGGAATGACCTGCGGATCATCCACATGTTGAAATCTTTGCGAGCAGCTGTCGTCCAGTGTTCACTGAACTTAAAGTCGGTTGACAGCAAAACACCGAGGTCAGATTGCAGTTGAACTCGCGGTATCTCGTGGCCGCCAAGCAAATAACGCGTCAAAGGGTCATTCGGACCAACGCGTAAACGGAACATTTCGCTAAATTAACGGGCAACTGCCACAAAATTGACCAGTTCCAAAGTCTATCCAGAGCCCTCTGTAGGGTCAGTAGACCAATCGGGTCGTCCATCGTGAATCAGAGTTTCAGGTCATCCGCAAACATTAGGGATGACACACCCAATTCATCAGGTAGGTCATTAACGTATAGACTGAAGAGAAGGGGGCCAAGAACCTGACCCAGCGGAACGCCACTGAGAACACATTGGCGGAAGGACAGGCTGGAACCCACTCGCACACACATTTTCCTTACGATTAGAAAAGCCGATATCAAGCGTAAGACTGGTCCGGAAATACCACAGGAATTCAGCTTGTACAAAAGGCGCGAATGTTTAACGGTGTCAAAAGCTTTGGAAAAGTCAATAAACAGCACGTCCGCTGCCTTTCCGCAATCAACAGCTTCGGCCCAGTGTTCACAAGCTGTTAACAAGTTAGTAAGGCAAGAACAGCCCTTACGAAAACGGTGCTGAGAAGGATTAAGCAACTTAAACGCTTTCAAGTGTCCTTCAAGAGCGTCCCTCAGGAGCTTTTTTAATAACTCGACCAGCACGCGCGTTAAACTGACCGGTCTATAGTTATCAGGGAGGTGCTTATCACGTTTCTTAAAAATGGGACAAACAATAGCCTCCCTCCAGTCCTTGGGTAGAGAGCGGCCTCGTAGTGACTTCACAAAAAGTTGCGTAATCGGACGGTAAAGTTCATCAGCTAACTCGTACAACCGATTGGGATAAATAGCATGCCCTCCGGCAGCTTTAGTGGGATTTAATTGCCTCAGAAGCCGGAGCACTTGAACTTCGGTTATGGAAACCTCCTCCAAGTGGGTGCCCTCAGGAACTTTTGCCTGGAGATTGATATGCGGCGGCTGTGACTCTTGAACATAAACCCCAGCATACTCTTCTCCGATGAAACAAGCTTTTTCGTGATCCGTAGCAAAAGCAGTGCCTCCGGGCCAAACAACACTGGGATGCATGAATTCACGTTGTTTCGCCTTTTGACATAAGCAAAGAAGCGTTTCGGGTTTCGTAAGGCTATAAGAGCAAGCTGTGCTTCATGCTGTAGACAAGCACCTCGTAGATACTGTCTACAGGCATTTCGAACCTCACGATATTGCTTGCAGGTGCATAATGAAGGAGCAGAAAAGTATGTACTCCAACATCTGGCAAGTCTGTTGCGTTGGTTGTGTACAGCGGAATCAAACCAGGGTGGTTTTGCCTTAGTTTTATTCCTGCCAGATAGTGGTATATGGGGGAGAGAGAGCTCACTCAAGTATGATTTAAAGCTATCCCAGGCCGTTTGAATGTCGTCACTTTCCAAAATGACACAAGGCGACTTTACGGCTTCGGCTTTCAGTGTCTGCAAGTCCGCGCGCCATATATTTAGAATTCGGTCGGGATGAGCATTAGTCTGACGACTAAGGGCGCACTTAAATGAGAGACATGCATAGTCCCTAGCACCGAGAGGTGATTTGTATACAATATCCGTGACAAAACCAATGCATTTAGGGAATATCAAATCCAAGAGGGACGGGTTTTGACCCATCATGAATCCAGTAGGCTGATCGACAAATTGGTGCAGGGAAGCATGCAAGGCCAGCTCGGTAGCCAAACACCTTGTAACAGCGTCGCAGAAAAATTCTGCCAGTCAACGTCGGGAAAATTGAAGTCTCCCATCACCAACCACCTAGTTACCGAATGCTCGCAGATAATATCAGCTTCTATAGACCAGCACAACTTTGGGTTGCCAGGAGGCAATACACAGGTCATCTGCGAGTGTCTCAATATCAACCTCTGATGATCTGAAACTATACGTGTTAAAGACAGTAAGTGCGGAGCTAACGTACAAAGCAACGCCACCTCCGGGCCCATCAGAGGTGTGGTCACATCTCAGCAGTATGTAGTCTGGGAAGCACTCTTCACTGTCCGTGAGGTCGGTGGACAACCACGTTTCAGTGAATGCGTGAACGTCTGGAAGGCAGCCGTCTGCAAGACAGCCGACTTCGAACAGCATGTTTCGCTGGCTATGCACATTGATTAAGATCACCGGAAGGGATTTAACTCTGAGTCCGGGATCGTGCACCACCAGAACCGGCTCTGGTAGGGCTGAGGGGGACCGCCACCCACCAAGCGGAGACCCTTATGTTCTGCTTCACGGAGGGCGTTAAGATCCTTCACAGCTTCCCGCAATCTCAGCCTATCCGTCAAAGGGAGATCTGGGTGCACAATGACACCAGTACCCTTGAGCTTAAAGGCGAAAACCAGAAGTGCTTGGCGTTTCTCCGGAGTGCACAGAACAACTCGCAACAAGTGAGGACGAGAATCGTCAGCTGGCATGTTACCGAGTCTGGTTACTTTGCGCACAGTCATGCCGCGGAAGCCGGGAGGCAGGATTACGGTAACGCATATTCTAAACCACTAAAGGTCCTCTAACATACGGTCTTTTTGGAGAACAGCAGAAGACTCAGTGACGTTTCTGAAAATAACACTGTAGTCGGTATACGCGGCTCCGCGACGCGGAGTATTTACCGAGCGCTCCATGGACGTCGGTGGTTTCAGTTTAGTGTCCGTTTTTATAGACTCTAGTGTTGTAGATGTTTCCAGTTGCAACAATTCCGTAGTAGTAGAATTTTAGGGGGAATGGGCGCCCGACGGATCTCTCATGTCCGCCTTGGGTTTTGCCGCTTCTTTAACCCTCTTTTGCCTTCTTTTGACAAGGGCAGAAACCTGCTGCTCTCCTTCGCTAACAGCCCAATCAAACACGCTCTCTGAGGGTTTGTTACTAACAAGGTCGTTGCTAACAGGTAAATTGACATTTGACAGTGAACAAATAGATGCAGGAGCTGACAACTTGCCAGTGTCCTCTGGCAAGTCGAACATTCTCCCTCCTCTCCGTCAACCGCCTGTTCTGTGGATATAGCCATGGCTTCCCAAAACGGAAACCATGACAATGACACAAATGCAATTCCTGTCGTTCATAAAATTCAACTTGGAAGGGAAATGGATTTAGCAATCAGCATCCTGTAACGGTGTAGCATTTATTGTACCGTAAAAACAGCAACTTACATTTCCCCAAGAACGATTCTACGCCTGCCGTGAACACAGGGTAAAAAGATTTCGGGTCGGGTCTAATGAAATGCCAAGCAACCTTCCACCTTTTCCGTTCATAATGCTGCCGAGTCAACGCCGTATGCTTGTAAAAAGCTGTGCCAGTTGCAAGTTGAAATCCCTACACATCGCACTTAACCTCCTCAAATTTCCGATAATAGTACGCACCAAAGACAGAATCTCTCAGGTTCATCTGCCATGATGACAGTTACAAATGTGGCGCCAAGTGATTTCCAATACTCCTGTAGTCCATTATAACAACTAACTATGAGAGCCAACTTAACGTTCTTCAATACAAAACACACACCAAGTTAACATGCGTATACTATAAATATACAATCCGCCATCTAACGGCAACTTCTCCAGTTGACCTAGCATGCCTACCGAACCAAACCCGCCGCTAGGCAAATCTCAGATGTGAGAGTCCCGGTCCGCCTTACGTGACATTGTCTTAAATCCGTGCCTTATCGAATACGGCCATAAAGTCAGGAATATTTGCAAACTTATTACTAATAAATGTCTTGGAAAAAGCGCAAGCATCGTGCTGGCTGGCAACCTGGCCTTGGTCCTTGATCGGTCGACAAAGCGCAACTTACACTGATACTTCCAGTAACGTTCGCTCGCTCCTTGGTAAACTCAGTTAACTCAGTGCCATTATGCAACGAAATGGGTAAGTTAATACAGGAAGTATTCTGTTACAAGAAATCTGGTTGCATGATGATGTAGGAAAATACGTACTTCTACTCGATGGTTATTTTTCCATAAGGTCTGACCGCCCGGGAAGTCCCAGTTCCGTAGTGATGGGGTTGCAACACGTTAAGCAAGGTTGGTGCAACGCAGCAAACATAATATTTAAGTACTCAACGATTTCTATAAGCTGCGACTTAGATGAGCGCAAAGGGAAGCTCCTAAGTGGCTTCCGAGCAGTCATCTATGGAAAAGTATACATTGCTCCTGACACAGTCGTCTTCGCGTTAAAGTTTCTTGAATACCAACTTTCTTAAACGCTAGTGTTTAAATTAGGTTGTTTTGTTGTATTGTTGTTGTATTGTTGCTAACAACTGAAATAGAAAGGCCACAACATTCTTGTAAACACTTGGCTTGGTGGACCTATTTACTGTTTCGACCAGGCCAGTTGCTCAGTTGGACGCTGTGTTCACAACTAAAAGACAGTTTCTGCCATACAAAATCGGGCTCCTTTGAGCAGCTCAGACCGTTGTATTTGAGAACTGTGTCCCGTCAGCTAACCAGGTCTAACTTCAGAACGCTGACCAGATGGCTGTACAAGGTTATCGAACGTCAAACTTGCTCCTTGGGAAATATCACGAGGCTCCGGACGATCTTTTTGTTAACTTATTTTTCGGTCTTCAACGACGAGGGCTAGTCACTCGAATGTAAACATCAACGAACTGCCTCAAACATTCCTTTGCCATGTGTTGCCTTTTTGAAACGATCTACCTAAGCAAAGATAAATGTTCCTACCCACTACTAAAGCGGATACGAAGGATGAAAGAATGGGCCTACGAGTGCAAGAATGCTACCCGGATCAGAAGCCTAACTACGGCAATTATCTCCGAGGTAAAATGACCAAACCAATTATAAGTCCAAGCAGTTCTAGGCAATAATAGCCGTCGCGACCTATGGTGGCTTCTAAGGCAGCTCTGTGGTATGAGCGTTTGTAGCCGGAGAGGATGTGGATAAACTGAATTTGGAATTTAGTTCCGCTACACTAAGCTCCTCTTCCTTGCCCTTCTACATTAGCATAAGTCCAGCCGCGCCCTTCAATTCAGCCAACGTTCACAAGGAACTCAAAAGATTAATGGCAACAAAATCTTATGGTTCTTACGCTCACACAGATTGGCTTTTAAGTTTTAGGCTGATTCCCTTACACTGCCTCTAAAAGACCACTTTAACAAGTGTATCAATTCGGGTGTTATCCCAGACATTTGGAGAGCGGCCAATATTATTCCAGTAGCAAAAACGGGAGCTCAGAATTATCGCTCAATTGCGCGTACAGCTTTGCTCCTAAAAGTTTTCGAAAGCTAGTTATTTTCGCGGATTTTTCAGCTGCTCCTGCGGACGAGATCTCCCAGTGTGGCTATGGACTCCAGCGCTCTATATTGGATGCGGTGGCTTATGCTGTTTATCCTATAGCCTCTGCATTAGATAAAATGTACCTCCGTACGGCTTCTCTTTCTGTATTACTTGTATGCCTTTAGAAATATGGATGGGTCAAGGTAGCTATGCGTGCTATCCGAAAAAGGATTTCACCGTGGTATGTGTAATCTTTTACGTGTTTATTTTACAGATCGTACTCACATCCTAAGTTAAACGGTAAGAAGTCACTGTTCTCAGTGCCGACTGTAGTGATCTACAGGGAGCGATGGTATCACCTTTCCAATTTTTATTCTAAATTGAACATCTCCCTATATAAACCAAGTTTATAGGGTGTAAGTAAGCTGATGATATTGTGCTGGGATGTATGCTCCCATTAACACTGCTTCCTCATCACTTCAATGTAGGTTGGAAGAACTGGTGGAATAGTACTCATCCAGATCTTTTATACTTAGTGCTTCTATATGCAAGGATGTAATATTTTCGTTGCTACGTGGCGATAATGTAGTGTAGTGTAATGTGTCAGCTGTACGCCGTAACGGCGCTTAGCTGCCGTGTGACCACCACCAGTCGCGTGCGGGCTCAGTATACCGCGAGGACGCCACCCCTACGCGGATTAGAACCGGTGACCTTATGGTTGCAAAGCAAAAGTGCAGACCACTCGGCCACCGGCCGACTACATGGCGATAAGTTGCGGCCCCTCATAGCTTTCTCCCCCAAATATAATGTGAAGAAAAGTTCCATACCCAGCTCTTCCACTATCAAGTTTCTAGGCGTTTTCTTGTCCTAGAACCTTTCTCAGTCCGCGCATGTCTGTAAACATTTTCAAAAAGTCAGAAACCATTCATTTTATGCCCTCAGACGTAAAGTGCTTTTAGTACCTCGTAGTTTAATATGCCGTTTGCGACTCTTGTATTATTCTCCATCGGCTATACTGCTCTCCTGTACTCTTCTCTGGACTGCATCAGAAAGACTACATACCGTTTTTGCGGTCTATAATGCACATTGCTAAATCCAGCGGCTTGGCTAGAAATTCTTTAGTTGATTTGATTATTACTCGACACCTTGCTGCCTGCAAAGCTTTTTCTTCTAAGGTACTAACTGCTTGATTTCAGCCACTTCACAATGATATTTCCGAAAGGCTCTCTTTCTTTTCTACCCGTCCGAAATTCAGAATTTTATTCTCCCGCGAGTCATAATGTCATAATAATGTTTTGCTTTACCTCTTATGATTGCTTGTTGGCCCAACGATAGGCACAAACATGCTGCGCGGGCCTTTGCTGAAGTAACAGCTCTGCTTTTTTCTACTTTCTACCCAGGCACGTTTATCAATATTATCCTTTAGGTATCCACAGGGATGGTATAAATGCTTAGAATAAACCCATTAGAGTACACAAAGCTTATTTTGGCTTGACTCAACTTACTTGAATTGGAAGTTGGTACAGCTGTCAGTATTCATAACTGTCTTTTGTGTTCCATGTTACTGCTAGCCTGGTTTGCAATGATTATTAAATACGATGGTTTTTCTCTACTGTACTCTGCAAAGACGTAATAAATTTAGACAAATGCATTTACTGAATCAGTCGTTTGGCTTATATGTTATCCATACGACTGTTGACAATACGTATTTTATGTGGTGATTTCGCGCCAGTGCGTTCTTCAACGATGTGGACAATTGCGAACAATTACCTTCGCAGTTTTTGGTACCCGTATACTTTGTTCATTGAGATATTTCCCAGCCACTGCTAACACAAGTTTTCCAAATGCGTTCCATTCCGCAGCACCATCTGTTCCTCCGTGTAACCACCTATAATGCCACACTATTTTAACCGCTATTCTTATTCAAAAATTCGGCGCACGATTGTTATAATTAAAAAACAGAGGTCTTTTTAATCCCATTTGGTTCATCGCAATCAGGTTCAAGCCAAATAGGTATGCCACCAATCCGGAAAACCACCAGACGCGCGGTTCGCTCTATTAGGAGTAGTCAGTGGTGCGCGTCCATCAGCCCTCCATTAGGGAGCGAACACACCACCGTTAGTGCCTAACACCAGCTAGCCAGCAGCTTATGCCACTTAGCCATGGGGGACGACAGACGACCAATGCGAAAGGAAACCTAACTGCGATATAGCCTGACCCACCCTCACCTGCAGTGCAGGTTATTGAACTGCGGAGGACAATGGCTAGCTTTTTGGGGTTTTAAAAAGCTTTTGCCGATATTTTGGGTTTTCGTACGTTTTTGACGAACAGGGGAAAAGAAAGCAAGAAAAGTGGAAGGAACACTTATACCTTAATCGCGCTGGCCAACGAACGCTTCTACCCTACCTAGTCGACATGTGCGGATAAGAAGAAGGCGTCGTCTTGAACGTCCTATCGGATGACAAAGGTCGAGTAACTGCTAAAGGCGTGGCGGTTGGTTCGATGAGAAGCAGCGGATCTGTAGAGGAAGGATTCATTGGGTGTGATGCTTACGGCCAGGGATGTTGGAAGCAGGCGAGTCTTCCACCATTGGCTGGGTTGATTCGTCAGAATACGAGCAAAGCCCTTCTTCGAGCTCAGCTTCTACGTGGGCAATCTTGGGATAGTCAATCCTAACAGCTCGTTTACCGTGACAGTCGATGATGAAGACGCGGTCCTAACGCAGCAGCACCTTGAAAGCACCTTCGTAAGGTCACTAAGGTGGTCTGCAGAGACCATCGAGTAGAGAAAAATGAACGGACAACGCTGTAGGTATTGTGGGACGAAAGCTTTACGTCGTCGTTCTCTAACGTCGGGAAGCTTGTAGTGACGTATGCTCGTGACTAGCTGAAGTGCGTAATTCGCGTCGTAACGGGGAATTCTGGGACTAATGGAAAAAACTCGCCAGATAAATGCTGTGGTTGTCCAGATGATAACTAGGCGCTAGGCGTACATAGCTCAGCGTTTAAGGCTGATCGGATCCCAAGGAGGAGCATGGGCATCACCTCAGTCCAACTCAGCGCATTGGCGGCGCTAACTGAGTCCTTCAGCTGTCGGCGGGACCATTCCACCTTGCCGTTTGCCTGCGGAGGATAGACGGCCGTGCGAATGCGTCGGCAGACAATGAAATTAAGAAGATAGTTTAAGGTCAAAGATTCGCGTTGCGGACCGCGGTCGGTCGTCACTGTGGCTGGACAGCAATGTGAAGCGACCCAGCGGTTAACAGACGTGCGTTACCGTTTACGCAGCTAACCAGTGATGGGAACAGCTTCGGACCAACGGGTGTAACTATCGATCAGGTTCAAACTGTAGACCATTCCTTTGGACGGGGCCGAAGGTCCCACGGGGTCCACCTGAACATTGGCAAGTCGCACTGAACCAGACGGTTGCCACTGCGTCAAGGCTTGCTGACAGGTGAGACAGCTTCACGCCCAGGGCTTAAGATCGCGTTTCATCCGGCCAGACGTATCTCTCAGCGATAAGTTTAGCAGTGGCTTTAATGCCTGGGTGGTCGATATTGTGGAGGGTGTCGATACGATACGGCGAAAAGTTTCTGGATCGACGGGTCGAGATCGTACGGTAGATGTGTCACGTAAAATCATACTATCAGATGACGGCAACGGTTTGGCGATAGCTTCAAATGAGAAGCACGGGTTTCCGAAAATCTCTGGTCCTTTGATTGCTCGGCAGCAATAGAAGACAAGTCGATTGCCTGCCCGGCAGTGCGATCGCAGGTACTCACGTAAGAACATCAGCGACGACTTTTGTCGAACAGAGGGGTGTCCGATATCAGTCGAGGATTAAGCAATGAAATCCAGCTGACGAAGCTCACGTGGTGAGTATCGAGCTGCTTGAGTTCGGAATGGGTAGTAGAGAGGCTTGGGATCGGTGAAGATAAGGAAGGCATTACCTTCAAGGAAGTATCGGAACTAACGAATTGTAGCATAAACGGCCAGCAGTTCGCTACTGAACCTGCTGTACTTGACTTCGGCAGATTGTAGGCGTCTAGCTTAGAAAGCACGAGGTATCCAGCAGCCATCTGTATATTGCTGTAGCATGGCGCCAATGGCGTTGTCCGATGCGTCAACAGCAACACTGCGCGGAGCTTTCAGGTCGAAATGATGAAGCATAACGGCTTTGGATAAGACTGCTTTGCTGGCCTTGTACGCTTTGACAGCAGCAGCAGTCAGTTCTACCTGGCCGCATTTACGTCCATCAACTAGGATGGTCAATGGCCCTATCCAATTGGACCAGCGTGAAAGAAAATGTCGATAATAGTTGAGCATGCCGCTAGAACGGCGAATAGCGGATAACGTAGTCGGGGCCAGCAAGTCTCTGATGGCGCGAAATCAATCGTCTAGAGGCCTATGCCACACTGATTCGTATAATGGCCCAAGAATTCGCCGCAAGACTGCTGAAATACGCAGTTGTCAGCGTAGCTGGTGCTGCTATTAGCGGCCAGCCTATCGAAAGTTACCTTGATGTTCTGCGTGTGGTTCTCTAGCATCGCTGGCAAGTAGAATAGGTTTGACGTAAGAATAGACGAACTCTAGTTCGCTAGCGATTGAACGGATGAATCGTTAAATAGTCTGGGCTGCTTTGCGTAGAACGAATGGCAGAAGCAGACATTCGAATAGCCCAAACGGCGTGATAACGGTAGTCTTTGGTAGGTCTTTCGCAGCGACTGGAACCTGAGGATAAGCGCAAAGCAGGTCGATTTTCGATAACGCACGGCTGCCGCTCAAGCTGGCCTTGATGCTTTGAATGTGAGGAATAGAATAGCGGTCAGGAACAGTAGCATCATTGAGCGAGCGGTAATCACCACATGGACGCCGGTCGCTTGACATTTTGGGTACCATGTCGGGCAACGAAGTCGACGTGTTTTTAGACGGGCGAACGCGGCCTAGTTCAAGCATGTGCTCGAATTCTGCGCGAGCAATTTTTAGCTTATCGCGGGTCATTCGCCTAGATTTGACGAAGTCAGACGGACTTTTGGAGACGATGTGATGTTTGGCAGCATCAGTCGCCTATGGGAACGGTGCCATTGCACGGAAGACTTGTGGGAACTTGGTATTAAGCATCTGAGCTCGATTGGTCGGCGTACGCAGGACTGATTGACTCAATGTGGGTTAAATGACCTATAACTGACGGATTCTTTTGTCGATCATTTAGGCGGCGTTGCTTTGCGTCAATAAGCAAATCGAAGTGCTGTATTAAGTCAAGGACAAGAAATGGCGTCTGGACACCTGCGATGAGAAAGCTCCAGTTAAAAGAACGTCGAATGTTTAAATTCATCGTGCGCAAGTGTGGACCCTACATGCGACTGGCAGTGCAGTTTGGTGCGCGCAATGAACTAGTCACTTCGTTAAGAAAAATCAGTGGAATCACGTGGGATAACGCTGCCTCTTGCACCGGCGTCAACTAGCTAGCGTACTCTCGTACTGCGACCGGCGACGAAGAAAAGGCAGTTGGGGCAGCCATCAACATCCGTCGCCCCTACTTGCCTGCCGACCCTTTCCCTGCGTGTGGCACTTGAAGGAAAGGGGCGGGCAACACGAGCTGGCCTGCTGACCCGATTGCATGCAGTACCAATGTTGGCTTAACCTAGGGGAGATTTCGAAGTTGATCTAGGACGAGTGCGAGTATTGGAAAGATTTCGGCGGTTGGATCCTGAATGAGTTAGGTTATTTAGTCGGCTGGTATGTGCCGCTACTTACGCTCATATTTCTGCTTCCTCCATGCTGGAAGTAGGCTGAACCTGAGAAATTTGGACATTGGATTCCAAAATACAATCTGCAACGTCGGCGAGCTGAGAACGGGGTGCATCATTTGCGTACACATGGTTAAGCATGTCACGTGGAAGGCGACGAAGCCACATCCCTTTAAAGAAAGTCATCAACAGAGAGCGGCTCAGCTGAATTATGTGCAGCAACTGAGTAGGCTTTCGATCACTTAGTGCGGTTTCGTTAAGGAGCTGCGTACCACGAGCATGGTCTGATATGCCAAATAACTTTAAGATTATCGTCATAAGCTCGTCGTAACTGTTTTGATATTCGGGAAGTTACAAGTCGTCGTCGAGGTCAGCAACCCTGTCAGACCTAACGCTCTGTAACAAAAGATAGCTTCTAGCTGATTAAACCAGTCCTAGGATTAGTCTGTCGGAAAGGCTAATTAGGGGAACGGAACCCACTGGCTTGATCGTTAGCATCTCGATGAATCAATTCATGGTAAAAAAGTATGGAGCTGATGAAAGTTAACCCAGAGTAAAAAGTAAAAGTAATTAGGAAGATAGAATAAGTTACCGAATCTGAAAAGAAATATTGGTAACAAACACACCAACAAACTTTTCTCGGGTTCACTAATTGTAGCGCGATGATGGTGCGTTATATATCGGGTACGAGACTAGATGGCCAACCAAAAGCAATGGGTAGAACACACAAATGTTAGGCCAGGGAAAAGTTTATTGGATGGGTGAAGATCTAGCTTAGGCTACGTAAAAGACACCAGGGAAGAGATATCTAGGAAGCATGTAGTTTGGCGTCGATTACATTGACGAAGCGTCTTTCGCACTCGAGTCGCATGCGCCAAAGACCGATATCGTGTTCGGATTCAACGAACGGAAAAGCGATCAAACATGCAAACCGCCTAAGTCCTTAATACATAAGAAAGCTATAATTTTAATATATATTTTATAATGGTTTACATAGTCATACGGGGGAAACTCCAAGTCACTACATAAAAGTTGTACATGCCTTCGAGCGAATGCGTACAATATGCTAGCATCCAGTGAAGACCTCATGCTTAGATTTTCTGATTGTTGCGTTTAGTAAGCGAAGCTCACGGCTTTCACCTGCGTTGAATGCAAAGCACAGGCCTTCTGGTTCACAGTTATTGAGCAGGAGTTAGTAAAGCTTGCCTCTCTTGCCTCGCTCAACTATAAATTGGGTACGCTTGTGAAATCCCTGATTATTGTAAATGTGGATACCGTGACGGACTGTCCTTCTGCTGACAGTCCAGCGGTTGACGAGGCGTTCATCCTGCCGGACGCTCCAGTTCGCATGGAGCTAACTGGCACAGATGCAAAGGAGGACATTGGTGTCCCGCCTTAAATGAAAATCGAGTCACGGGCTCCTGGGCCAGTAAGGATGAAGCGTAAGAGAGCCAGGAAGGCGCGCAAACCCTCCGCCCCAAACCGGGAGGTGATACAACACTCAAGAAGCAAACCGCTGATTTGGAAACACCACCAGGTGCTGCAATTTCTTCAATGAGCCAAAAAGATGCTGTAGCTTTCGGTCCCACCGATTCCTGTCAAAAAGCCATGTGGCGTGGATGTCAGAGCATGTGGAGTAAATACACCTCGTCGGGGCGATTCTTACACAGATAACAGTGTGATTTTCAGAAACCTCACAGAATCCACTGCCGCCCTTCCTACCGAGCACATGCCTAATGACCTTGGTTAGCTTAAAGTTTGCGGAACCAGGCTTTTACCACAGGGTTTCCTTGGGGTTACCGTCAGGAAGCTCATCAGGTTGGTGAACGTTCCGGTTGGTCAACAAACTTCTTGATCCCGTCCGCTTATGTTGCTTCGCTCCACCCCAGAAGAGCGCAGCGCATTACTGCGATGGGCCTTCAAGCTCAAAGGTACCAACGTTAGTGCGTAACCAAATCTTAAAAGTTAAAGGTGAGGGAATCCATCAGAGACGTAACAGCCCAGCGTGCATCTGGCGAGCAAGTTCTCCGACTGATGAGCATTCAGGTGGTCAGCCGGCGGTCCTTCTCCGCCCGGGCAGAACCTATCCCACTTGCGCACAACGCAGGGCTGGTCGTGTTGAAGCCCACCAAGTGGGTAACCTGGGGAACAAGGTGGGCGAAGTGGGTCTGCTCGTAGACGTATATTGTCCATATATACTTGCTTGCACTGAGATGTGACTGTCTGAAGAAATCACAGATGGCGAAGTATATCTGCCTGGCTACGCACTGTTCCGCGCTGCCCGCTCCATTTGCCGCCAAGGGGTGGTGTAGCTCTTTATAGAAGTTATCACATGGACGCATTGAAGACCAGAGTTTCTCAGTCACTCGACGAATTTGTGGTGGCTCTCTTAGTCTTGATTTGGGCTTCCTCGGTTCAGGTTACGGTCATGTTAGCGTATAGAAGTCCTATGAACACCTCCAATGGAATCTATGAGGTTATACCTACGCATATTGCGAGCTAGCGTTCGGTGCTGGGAGACTTCAACCTCCCAGAAGTTTGTTGGGATGGTCTATCTTGCAGGTCGGTGCTAAGGGCTTTCGGTACAGAACTGCTGAATCTACCACTGCAGGTACCACTACACCAGTTAGTGGACCTCCCCACTAGGTACAAGCGAAATCAGCAGCCGTCCATTTTAGGCCTTGTTTGCTGTCACTTGACGTTGTAAGTGGCATTACTTACGACTCGCCTCTTAGCCCCAGTGATCAGGTTTTCTTGCGTTTCGAATGCACCCTTATCAGGCCTTGCCAATCTACTACCAGTTGGATCCAAACATTTGGGCCGAAGACTTCCGAGCAATGCGGGATAAAGCTAGGTCATCGCCTTGTGTGATAGCTGAGACCGACACTGTTCACATAGCCTGGGAAAAGCTTAAGGCTTAGTTCGTTGACATTTCTGCACCTCATATCGCAATGGTAAAAAATGGCGAATCGAGAGAGTATGCTCCGTGGATAGCTTCCGCTGGGAAGGGCTTGCTAAAGAAGCGGTCCATTGGCTGGCCAGCGTACCAATCAGGTCCGTCTAACAGCACGTTAGACAACTATGTGTTGGTTTGAAATGAGTGCAAGCTACGTCTTAGATTGGCCCGGCTTCAGTATGCAAGGCTTAGCTAATATTGCATGGAAAATTCCCAAGAAATTCTTTGCATACGTTAACCGGCCCTGTGGTGCAAACTTACCGACACCACCATTGTTTCGAGGAGATGGGACGCATATCTATAGCGACTATGACAAGGCATGCGTGCTAGGTGAGCGGTACTCAAGCGTCTTTGTCCGCGAACCAAATACGCCATGCGAAGAATTAGCTTCAAGAGTCTCTGAGGACCGTCATCTGGATGAAATTCCTGGAACAAAGCTTCAATTTCTCCGGTTGCTAAGAGAGTTGAACCTAACTAAGGCTTCCGGGCCAGATTATGTTCATCCAAAGCTATTGCACGAATTGGAAGTGGAACTCAGTGGACGTCCGCCTTGCGTGTTGCAGAGGTAGCTCAACAATTGTACCTTACCTACCGAATGGAAGGAGGCTGGAGTCTGCACGATTTTGAAGTGCGGTGACGAAGCCCTATCAGGTAATTACAGGCCTGTCAGCTTGACCAGCGTGGTCGTTAAGTTACTTGAAAAATTCGTGCGAGACATAGTGGTGAACCATTTAAATATGTTTAACCTGCTTAGCGTCTAGCAACTTGGTTTTCGCAGAGGATTTCGTTTCAAACTAACTTGTTTGTGGCTTGGCAGAGCTGGGCTGAAGTCGCAGACAGTGGAGATGCGGTGGATGTGGTGTTCAGTGGCGTTTCTAAGGCCTTTAACACTGTCTCCCATTTGGGCCTCTCACTAAAGTTAAGGTCTCATGGAAGATCTGATTACCCTTTCCAGTGGGTGTCAGCTTTTCTGGATAGACAGGTACAGTCTATTCCTTTGGGAAGCAGTCTTTCGTTTCGATAAGCTGTCCATAGCGGTGTTTCTCGAGACGCTGCCCTAGGTTCGTTGCTGTTCTTAGTCTACATGGATGACGTGCCGGGTGCGCTTGAGGTACCAAAGCTCTTATTTGCTGATGACCTAAAGCGCTGGAATACTATTGGTGTCTCTGAAGGTCCTGTGGCTCTTCGACGGGCTCTGGAGAGAAGGTGAATAGTCCTTCTTGTGGTTGCTACCCATAACCAGCGCAAAGTGTTCAATGCTGCTTATCGCAGCGTCCAATTCCTCTACGAGTTATATGCTCGACGGGAGTGAACTTCCTCACGTGACTCATCAGGTTGATCCATTTATCGTCCACTGTTCCATCCTACACGCTGGAGACAACTGGAAGAACGCGGCTAGTAAAGGTTTCCGGGTGTTGTGGTTTATCCATCGTTCTTTTAGGAACCTAAGCGCTAATGTGTTTGTGAAGCGCTTCTCAGCGCTTGTGCGACCCCACCTAGAATACAGCGTCCAGGCCTGCCCACCATGCCTTGTCCGGGACAAAGTGACACTAGAAAGGGTGTTGCGTATCAGTACTAGGTTGATCAAGCTGTTAGGAGGACAAACGTACCCCAAAAGGCCTACTTACTTCGGGGATGCATTCAAAGCACTATCGAAGGACTAGAGAGGACCTAGTCCTAACTCATCGTATTTTGACTGGGAAGGTTGGCCCTGATTTGTCTTGGCTACTTAGTCCTGCTAGGGTATCTGGTCTCCGCGGACACTGTATGAAACTAGACGAGCCGCGGTCCGATCGAGTTTGTGGTGACACAGTTATCGCATCGAGTCATCGAGCGCTGGAACTCGCTTCCAGAAAATAAGTCCAAGGAAGCTAAGGTTAAGGGGTTTGCGTGTCAACTAGACGCTCTTGGGTGGCAGCAAGAAAACTTTCCTTTTTCCTGACTAGTTCTCATCTTCATACTTTGAGTATTTTTTGTTCTTTCCCTCACAGTTTTGTAGTATTATTTTCTTTTAACTGATTTTCATTAATCTTTACCTTCAAATTTTCTTCCTCTCTTATTTCATGTAACTAGCATGGCAGGAACAGCTGATGTAAGGAAGGTGGGCATTAAATTGGTAGACCAGGCTGTTTTTTCGGGTGTTCGTGTTAGATCCATTAGGAAGTTGGAGCACTCCTATCAACTCCTGGATCAACAACCAGCTCAATAAGGAACACTTACGGGATTCATCCTATCCTTCCAGTCCCACCTCAACTGAAACGTTAACTAGTGGTCCGTAATGAGAGAATAAAGCTAGAGCCAAAGAGATAAGTGAAGGCGTAAGAGGAGACAGTGGTTATGGAGCAAAGTGGAGATGGATTATGCAGCGTCGTTTATGGTATATATAGTAAAAATTATCAGTGATGTGGAGGTTGGATTGGGGCTAAGTATATGAGAGGAACATCTAGCCGTATACTGAGGTCCAAAGTACAAATGTGCAAGACATCCGTGTCAAATATGAGTCGGTGGAACATCGGAGGTTGGTGGTGTAAAAGAGGGAATGGAAGCCAGAGTCACAGAGATAAGTGAAGAAGTAGGAGTAGGCAAGGGATAGGTAGCAAGGTGAAGGGGGACCCTGCTGTGTTGTTATGGTTAAACAATTGTTGGTGTTATCAACGTTAGCCTGCGAAGAAGGATAACGGTGTGTAAGTAAACCTAAATACCTGATGCCATACGGACAAAAGTGCTGAACTACAGTGTGAGAGGTAAGTCGGTGGAGCATCGGAGGTAGGTGAACCATAAGGGAAAAGAAAAGCTAGAGCCAAAGAGATAAGTGGAGTAGTAGGGCGAGCCAAGGAATACGAAGCAAGATGAAGATGGACTACGCAGTGTTGTTTAGGGAAAATATGTTAGAAATTATCAGTGATATCGATGTCAGCTTGGTGGTACGGTTAAAGACTGGCAACCTAGCCAGAGGCTTGAGGTTCAACCCACAAAAACGCTAAGCTACAACTTCAAATATGCATCGGTTGAGCATGTTGGGTGGAGCATGGGATGCTAGTCGGTAAGTAATGACACGTAAGAGGCTATCAAATACAGGACCGGATATAAGTTGGAGGCGACTGAACCCAACGTATGTGGTGCAGACTACAAAAATTGGAAGCGAATAAACCAGAGCAAGAAACGGTGCAGCAAGGTACTCAACAAAACGCTTTGTGTCAACGGATGTACCGTCAGTAAGACAGGGGGAAGTTTTGAAGGTTAAATCAATCGCAAAATACAATGTTACAAAATACTGAAACCGCGTTTTTACCGGTACACTACAAGGGACTCTCCCTAAATGGCTGAAGGTTGGAAGACTTCGATGGAGCTGTTATTTGGGAAAAAGCAAGGTAAAATGAGTGCGAATAGTTCCATGGGCATACATAGGGGCTTACAAGTGCGTGTAATTTGAATAGTAAATAGACTAAAACTGCACTAAAGACGGTAAATGCGAACAGTGAGTATATTTTGCATATATATGTCAAGAAAAGATTGAAAAATGACTCTAGTCGACTTGACAGCATGTAATTGTGTACAATGACTTTATTCAGGGGCCAGTCACCTCCTCCATCTCAATATCGTTAAACGGACTTTGGTGGCTTTTTATAGGGAGAACACTTGTCAGACGAATACCCACTACGTACTTGAACACTGCGGTAAATACTTTTATACACTAATGTACAAACGTAAAAGTACTCGGCAAACAGATATGACTCATCGGTTATTTGCTGTCACGTAACTTCTAATTTCCTCTGTTGGCTGACCCGTTAGCTTGGTCATGGCCACCATAGTCGTTGTGGAGGATAGGAGAGTCATGAAGAGTCTTATTGTTGATCGTCCAGGTGATTAATAATTTCAGTTTCTTGGGTCTGAATTTTTCTGATTATGTAAACATTTCGAGAGCGTGAAGAACTCATGTCCAGCTAACCACAATAAACAACGGTCTTGGTCGTGACTGTAGTTGAATCTTTCTGGTGTAAGCCTTGGTCCAGGTAGGCCGCCGTCGGATTTTACCTACTGCCTATGGCCTAAACGCTTTTTCTCACCCCAATGCAGTATCCCCAAGAAGGTCCTGACGGCATAAAAGAGAGGGAGGCTCGTCTGAGGGAAGACCATGAAATAGAGGCGTGGAACCAAGCATTGTTAAGTTTACATGTTATAACATTTTGTCCCATATGGGACAAAATGATGTACCACATGCAAAATGATTATGTTGACCCTGTCATTTGTACTTGCTACAAAATGCCTTTGCCGTATGGGTAGATATCTCGCATCCACCTAGAGAACAAGAGCATCCTACCAGTAAACAATCCACGTAGTATCAGTTTATTAGGCTGCAACTATTGTGTAGGAAGAGAAAACATAGTTAAATAAATAAATAGTTTATTCTCGAATTTGCAGAGACAAACCGAACTAGGCATGATCAACGCCTACATGCAATTATGTTTCGCAACAAACGCGTTGCTGTGTAAGTAATCGAAAGTAAGCCGAAAATTGCACACGCTGCGGAAATTGTAAAAGTAATCATGAGGAGTAAGATCATCAATGCATGGCTCTTTGTTGGGTTCTAGCGTGCGTAGTGTAAACAGTCAGGACACTAGATGTGTAGTGAAAACGATATATGTTGGCAAGGAGTATCTTATTCATGAACGCGTCAGGAAAATATTGAATTATGATTATAGTCGACTTGCCAGTATGTTGTTGTGGGTGGTGACTTTATTCATTGCCGTGTCACATCCGCCACGTCGCAGTGTTAAATGGATATGTGTGCCTTTTTATAGGGAAAACGCATGCCAGGCGAAAACACACCACGTCCTTGAACACTGTCAGAACTCCGTTTATACACTAATGTACAACTAGCAGAGCAGCTTGCCGAATGATTTCACATTCGATTGTCCGCAGTCAACTGACTTCCATGTTTTTCTGTTGATTGATCAGGTATCTTGGTCAGAGCTGCCATGATGGCTGAGGCCAATGGAGGATGAGAGCTTCACGAACAAGCGCCTTTGTGAGTGTCCAGGTGAGCAAAACTTCAGGTTCTTGCGTCTGGATTTTTCAGGTTTATGTATACCTTTCAGAAGTATGAAGGCCTCGTGTCCAGCTATGATTACTGGACAAATGTCGTAGTAGTGAGTGCCGTTGTATCCATTTATTGTACAGCATTGTTCTTTATAGGTTCTTGTGAGTTACTATTTCCTGTTCAAACACTGGAAGCGATTGAATGGTGAATGAATAGCAGGTAGCAAGCCTAATTCGATAGAGAGCGCAGAATAGGTAAGTAAGCTTGCGATGAGAGGTTCAATGGATAATGGTGGCAAAGCAAAGGCATGGTATGACTCAAGCGCAGAGTAAAAATGTTCGGGAGCTCTGGGTTTATAAGGCGACATGGGGGTGGCAAGTGAACAGTGCTGAGAACGACTCAGCCGGGAATAGCCAGTAAAGGAGCTGGACTGCTACATGAGCAAATGTCAAAGCCGATGCAATGAGAGAGAGATGAACACCTCTAAGGCAAAAAGGCGACTGTGTACTGACTAGATGATAGAAAATTAAACGCTAACGGCTAGATAAGAAAGATTTGTTAAAAAAGGGACAGCGAACGTGCGAAAAGTAAGCATACATTAAGGTTGTTGTGGACGTCTTAACATATGAGGCAGTAAACCAGCAGCGCGTAGGTAAAAAACCCTGCTAGTGTGTCAAGAGAATAGTACCAGGTTAGACACCCAGAACAAGCCTGTGGCGAGCCGGAGTCCTACATGAGCGAAGGAGGAAGAAGTTACAGCGAGTAAAATATTTTGAAACACTTAGAAAGAAGGGGCGGAGGAGTACCTGTGTGCTGACCTGATGAGATATGATTCATGGCCGGGCAGGAGCTAAGATGGGTTAATTGTTTAAAGAACAGCAAAAGGGCGGAATGCAAGCGTACATTGAGGTAGCTGAGGACGTCGGCACATATAAGCAAAAGCACAGCGGCGCGTGAATACTTAAGTCATGCTATAGTGTTAGGTGAATATTACAAAGGCGGACAAAGCCAAGAAAAGTTGAGAGAGCTGGACTGCTATAGGAACAAATGTCGCAGACGTTGCAGCAGGTAAGGAATAGCTGTGCGTATAGAATTTAGAGACTACAGGGCGGCCGTGCGTTAACTTGATTGATAAGAGTGATTGCCAGAACAGAATTAAACTGGTTACTTAAATAAAGGACAGCCAACCAGCGGAATGCAAGCTCAATTTAAGATTGCTGAGAACGTCACCACCTATGAGATAAAAGCGCAGTATCGCGAAAATAAGCAAGTCGTTCCATGGAGCTAAGGAAACAGTAGTTAGACTTAACCAAGAAATGCCGATGAGTGAGTTGTACTGATACACGGTCAAGTGTCGAAGTCGTATTGCATAAGAGATGACTAACACATAGAACGGAGAGACTAAGGAGCGGCTGTGCGATGACAACTAGCCTTAGGTTTGCTTGCTAGAAGAGAGTCAAGAAAGGTTTAAGGAGGAAAGGACAGAAAACGGGTAGAACGCAGGCATAACTTAAGGTTGTTAAATACGATAGAGTGTAAGAGGCTAAAGCACGGCCTCGCGCAGATACTCAACTCAGGCTAGGGTGCTAAGGGAATCGTAGTAAGGTAGCCTGGGCTATGAAAAGCCATTGAAATAGATGGACCCCTTCAAAAGCAGGTGTCACGGAGGTTGTAGCGAGTAAGGGATAACTGAACAACTAGAACTGAGAGGCTAAAGGGCGGCAGTGTGCGGACCAGATGAGATAAGGTTGCTGCCTAGAGGAGTGCTAATAATGATTAATTGCCTGACTGACAGCCAGCCGGCGGTATGCAAGCATACATTAAGGTTCAGTTCAAGTCAAGTTGCTGAGGACGTCACAACATAGGAGTCAAAAGTGCAGCGGCGCGCAGATAATAACCTTAGGGTCCTACGTGAATAGTGCTAGAGTATACTAAGCAAGGAAATGCCAGTGATCGAGCTAACCTGCAGCATGCGCAGTTGCTGCTAACGTTGCATCGAGTAAGGGATTACTGAACCTCTGGAAAGAAGAGGCTAAGAAGCTAATTTGAGTTGGCAAATGAGGTAAGCTTGCTTACTATAACAGCGTTAAGGATTTCTTATTGATTAATGGAAAACGAATTGGCGTAATGCAAGCATACAATAAAGTTGAGCAAGCAAGCAGGAACTGAAATAAGATATATTGGTAGTAGGGTTGGGGACCATGTGCTCCGCAGAAGCCAGTGGGTTTGCAAAGGTTGGAAAGTCTAGTTAAGACAAGGAATCCGACAATTGAGCTGTTATGACAACTAGATGCGTTAGATTAGGGTCTCAGAGGCACGATGGTAGCCACGAGATGAGGAAAAGAGATCACGAGAGAAAACATTCGTACCAACAAGTTGCAGTCAAACAACCTTTTTCTTTGGGTTGGGTGAGATCTGCCGGGGTGGACGCTTTTATATAGTCAGGTCCGGTTTCCCGCGGTGTGTATTTAAGTCTGTTAAGGTTTAAACGTATAGAAACATGACTGAGTGCGATACACATTAAGTGACGAACGGAAATAGGTTGCGTTATCGGATTCCCGTACGGCGTTTGCGTGCATGCTCTACGCACGCTTATCTGTAGATAGAAGTTTGCACGTGTACTGCCGTGTGCTTTGCTCAGGATAATGGATTGTGGCCGATTACGAAGAGGATACGGAAGGTTGCCCGATGATAGGAAAAGCTTCAGTGAGCTCGCAGGGGGAATACTAACATGTAGCTATAGAAGAAGTTGGTTTTTAGTCCTCGATGCCATAAAGGATCTAGCGCTAGTTCGACCCACCGACCACGGTAGTTGAGAGTGTGGTGTCCTAGAAGACGTATGGTAAAAATAATTGGATCTTTTACTAGCGGCTCGCATTTTCTGGAGTTGGTAAACACAATTAAGCCGTATTTTAGCGGAGCACGGGCTCAGGCTTTGTATAGAACATGCTTAAATTCCTGCAGTGGCATAAATTTAAATGTGCAGCATATGAGGGAGCATGCTTTTGCTGAGCAGTGGCTCATTTGTTTTGTGAACTTCAAAGAATTTAAGTAATATATACCTAGGTCCGTAAATGTGTGGCTATTATCAAGCGCTGTATCTTGGAGCGCTTATGCCTTAGACGGCACGGTGTCACGGTATGGGAGGACGCTGCATTTTGCCGATGAGGATGCCGTCTTTCAACTATTGCACCAAGCATCCAGAGCCTTGAAAGCGCTTTGAATCTGGGAAAGACTAGCTTGCATGTTTGCTGGGTGAATGGAGAACTCCATTCTGATGTCATCGGAAAATGTGTAGAACTTTTCATATTGCGTCACGTGGAAAACCTCATTGCGATAAAACAAGAATAACAGTAGGCCTAGTATGCTGCGCCGAAAAGCAATAGTGATTGGGTTGGGGAGTGACATATATTAGCCCGCCGTTACGGTTTGCGTGCGAGATGAGAGTTATGATTTGAGCCATGTGGACCGTCGGTCTGAGACTCCATATTATTCAAGCTCTACTAACTGTTTCGTGTGGTGCGCTGTTAAACGCTTTTCTCATGTCAAAGTAGATTATGCCAAGTGCAGGTTTAGCATCAACCTGTATAGTCAAATGGTTAAGAAACACAAATTGGCGAGTCTGACGTGATTTTGACGGTAGAAATCCTGGTTGTTGTCAATGGTTGAGGTTGCAATTAAGTAGAATGTATAGCACGTTTTCCTTAACTATACTTTATAACTCTGGAAGCAATAAGTGTGTGGCTGAAGGGGCCGTAGTTTCCTAGGCTTTGCCGGCTACTTGGTTTATGTCTGAAGATACCTGTGGAATACTTCCACTTGGTTGGATATACACCGTATATCATCAAGTGTGTAAATAAGTTAAGTGGCAGCAGGGGAAAGTCTTGGCCTCGAGTATCAGCAGTGCAGATGGAAAGCTATCAGGGCCAGGGTATAGTGACAGCTTATGTGATCTGATTACTCAAGTTATAGCGCGTGAGTCAAAGGCAATTGTATCTAGAGAGTGGTGTGTAAGATTGAGCATAGCAGTTGCGAGGTCAGTGCAGGAATCACAGAAGTGGCTATTGAGAATCTCAGATATTTCCATTAGGTCAGTAACTGCTGCCCCATTGAAAAGTCTCGGCGAGGTGTGGGACGCTGCTGTACGATTGTTTCTATACTTTGATGTCTAGATAAGGGATCGATTTTATTGTTGGTGTTATGGGCAGCTCGCTCCTAAACTAGCATAACCAGCACCTGGGATCGTTGCCACGGTTATGACTTTGTTCATTCAAACGCGAATATGGTAACAATGTGTCTTGGAGTACGGCCGATGCCTTTTTTGGAGAGTCCGCAGCAAACTTCGTAGCTGGAATGGAAGCTTTATCGGTTTTGACCCGTGAATTTTCATTAGTGAAGAGATCAAGTCTAAACAGTTAATAATGGTGTTGTATAGGTCGTAGATAGCGTTGTTAACATCCTTTGACAAGAAAAAGGTATCCTAATTGGTTGATCGGAATAGCATAAAAAACCTATCCCAGTTACTGTGTCTGAACGTCCGTGCCTCAATAACTAGTCTAGTTGCAAAAGTTGTGTGATGTCTTTTATGCTAGCGACAGCATCCGAGATGCCAAGCGTAAAAAGTAAATCCAGTGCTTTAGAGACCTGAGTCGGAACATGGACATGTAGGATCCAGTTGTTTCTATAGAGGGGGTCAGCAAAGCCCTTGTAGCTGAGATGTGCACTCCGGCCATTCCAATAAATAATTAACATATTAAAGGCAATACCGATTATCCTGTATCGTGGGTTATTGTGAAAACCTTATCAGAGAGGTTTATTTCTCGGTACTCTTGGCATTAGATGTATTTGTTGGTTGTACGTGCAAACAGTTAAGCGTTTAAATGCACACACATTAGCCTTCTGCATCGTCGAGTATGCCTCCGCCTAACTTTTTGTCCTTTCTAACACCACGCATGCGTTCACTATGCCCGACTCCGTCCCGTAAGCAGACCAGAGGTGTGCAAATGCATAGCGAACGCTCTAACGGCACTCACGACTTCCTACGAACCAATGCAGTGCGACGCCCACTCTAGACTCTCTACACTGACCCATCCAGGGGCCTGCAATCACACCAAAACGTTTCAGATAAGACAAGAATGATAAGCGAACAACGACGTCCAAGGCTGGCCTCAAACTGGCTTTCTTTTACCAACCAATTGCAACCCATTCCAATGCAAGTACACAAGCACCCGCGCTTGCGATGACTTCTCAAACAGTGGATACCCCGATACCCTAAGTTTCCCTTGACCCTACCAAACTTCACCTTAACCTCAGGCAAACAACTGACGTGGTAGACAGGTCAAACGCCCGGCCCGTTTTGCATCTAATGTAAATGTTTGCTGTTTCTGTAACACTCCTTTTTGTCTGTAGTGGTACGCATGAGTATCTTCCACAAACCTTTTGCAAAATAGACCAAAAGACTCAAAATATTTTGTGGTTAAAAAGGCACATTAACTAAATAATTATATTCTCGAGGAAACGAGACACGCCGGTACAGGCGTGATCACGTGGTTGACAGAGCCATAGAAACCCTAAAATCGTGTGTATACCACACGACAGAAATACGTATCGTTAAAATACACGGCTTGAAAATTGCAAAAATTTTGCATGGGAAAGATGCAGGGATGAAGGACTGGATCACTGGTGTCAAAGATAAAGGTGGCGCCGAAGTGCTGTACCATCACTAAGTGTTTCTGTTATGGAAACGCTGGGTGCGGGTTTGAATGGTTCCGGAGATAAATAAATAAATAAATAGTTATTCTCAGTTTCATAGAGACATACTAACTCAGGCATGATCAAGGTTTATAAAACAGATGTGTATCACGACGATACATGGGGTTCAATCGTGTGTAGTTGAAACGGTGTCGGGAAGAGTTGATATGTGAGTCTAGTCGACTTGCCAGTATGTAGTTGTGGGCAGTGACTTTATTCAGTGGCGAGTCACATCCGCCACGTCGCAGTGTTGTTAAACAGACATTCGTAGCTTTTTATAGGGAGAACGCTTGCCAGGCAAAAACCCACCATGTTCTGCAACACTGCCGTAAAGCATTTCGAACATTTATGTTGAACTGGCAAAGCCGCTTGACGACTGGTTTTACCTTCGGTTTTTCGCAGAGTACTGGCTTCTAAATTCCTCTGTTAGTTGGACAGGTAATTTGATCGGGGTCGCCATGATTTTTGAGGTCGGTGGAGGGGAGGGACATCGCGATTATTCATCTTGTTGTATGTCCAGGTGAGAAAAAGTTCAACTTTTCCGCTGTCCAGATTTTTCAGATGTATAATGTATTGGAGTATGAGGATATGTCCAGTTCTCTATACTGGACAAGGGTTGTGGTGATCGTAGATCGGTCCTTTCGGAGTTTTACCATGCTCCATGCAAGTCCTTGTGGGTTGTTACGTCCCTCTTGGGCCAAAACTGTTCCTCAGTCCAATCCCAGATCTCCAAGAAGTCTCGGACCTCAGAGAAAAGGAAAAGCTTGATCTCCGTTTTTTCAAAGGCGTGGGCTTTTGATAATGTTTGATAAACAAGTACTTGAAAATATAGGATATGGAGATCATTCTTCGTGTGAAGCAGTGGGCAGTGACTTTATTTCGCCAGTGAGTCACCTCTGCCACGTCGCAATGTCGTTAAACAGACATTTACGGCTTTGTATAGGGGAAACGCTTGCCAAACAATAACCCATCACTTCCTTGAACACTGTCGCTGACCACGATGTATATAACACTGAGATACTTGTAACGCTTTTGTAGAACCGATTTTCCGAACAGCTGATCGCAGTCATGGGATACCCGATTTTCCTTTGGCTCAGCGGAACGCTTAGTCAGGATTCGTGTTAAACGGTTGGGGACAGCGGTACTGTTCGGAGATAAGCTGTGTAAATTGCGGTGCTGCATGTCATGTTCTCTCGCAGGCGTAAAGACACCACATCGACCACCGTCCGTCCCATCTGATCGCTACCTTTCTGAAACACAGCCTCCGGAACTGCCATGGCAACCCTCGAATGACACGCCAACCGACAAAACGCAAGGGCTGAGTTACTCGCTAGCCGGCTCATCACCCTTCCTGTTCTAAGTAACTCTCAGTCGTCCTCGATTGCGGATGGTCACGAACGGCTTGGATCCCAAACTCCTGGCTACCTATTACTGAGGAGAACGCCTGGATTCCTTGGTAAGACGAGGACCGTGGATTGGAGTACGATATGGGGAGCTACGACTCCCAAATGCACCGTCGTGTTTGCAGCGGCGGAAATGTCCAGCCAGTTATTTGCGTTCTGACCAGCCCGCCCCCGCGACCTACCAATGATGCACACTGGTCCACACAACCACCATAAAAATAATAAAACCCTGGACCCGGCGAACTCCGTTAAACATCCAACCTGCAAGCTTTTGTTCAAGCCCATGCTGCTATTTGCTCGAGTACACACCGCTCGTTTTCTTCCACTAACAGCTCCATCAAAGGCTTCTATCCTTTAGGCTACTAGCGGGATGCTTTTGTAGTGTACCTAAAAGCAGGTGCCACGTAGTGGCAACCATAGAACGACAAGAAATGTGTGTAATAGAAAGTAAGTTGCATCAATTTTAGGGCATAACATACGACTATGTCTGGTATTTTCCAAAAAACGGCCGATATCTCTGCACATGAGGTTAGTTGCTATTTTAAGTGAGGTCTAAGGGAAGAGGTCCTATTTGGCTGTTATTTCGGATTGCAACCATGGAGGCTGACTTCAGGAGCACCTCTGTTGGACATTCGTTTCATAGCTTTGATGAATTCTATTCGCTGTTTACCTCACTTATGTGTCGGAACAACGTCAATTTTGTTTGCTGTAGCAGCAAAAGAAGCAAGTGTCATATCGTGAGGTATGATCGCATCGTTTATAAATGCCTGCGCTGTTAGCGCCGCAAAACAAGGAGCAAAGGAATACGGCGAGCCTAGTATGTGGTTTATAGTTTTAACCGTCTAATTTAGTTCTCGGGACACCGATTGCAGTGCTCGTGTCAATGTTGCTCGGGATGGCCGCAAGCTGAAAGTGCTAACATTTCAGCTCTCAAACAACCGTCCATGCAATCGGTTTCTTTTCGAAAGCCACCCTCGAAACCGGCGACTTACTGAGGAGGAATATAATCAAGCCGCTGATTTATTTCGATACAACACCCCTATGTGTAGGATCTCTATCATTGCGGTGTACCGAAGAAGCCCGTGATCTAGGTGTCATCGTAGCGAACAATTTTAAGCCTTCGGCACAGCGTCGCCATGCTGCCAAGAAAGCGCGACAAGTTGTTTCGCCTTAGGAGGGCGCTGAGTAACACTAAAACAGAAGTATTCTTGCCCTTAAATAAAGCAGTGGTCAGGCCACATCTAGAGTATTGTGTTCAGGCCTGGTCACCGTACCTCCGGAGTGACATCATTTGTATAGAAAAGATTCAGAAACTTGCGACCAGGATGATTGAAGGTCAACGAGTGAAGTCTTACGAAGATCGTCTAAGTAGCTTAGGATTATTTTCTTTGGAACGACGTAGGTTGAGTGGACTTGATAGAGACGTTTAAGATTATTAAGGGACTTAGTGGTATTAGTTCTACCCATCTGTTTGAGTTGGCCACGGCAGACCATCTGCGCGGGCATCGCCTGAAGCTCAAACATCACAGAGCTCGTTTGGACATCAGGGCAAAGTTTTTTACGAATCTGGTAGTTAACTATTGTAAAAAAACTTCCTTCTGTTTTAGTGGTGTCTGGCACCGTAGCAGCCTTCAAAAAGGGCTTAGACAATTGTTGGTCTATCCTTTTTCCATAGATATTGTAGTTGTACTGGTATATGTAGTGTATTCTGATGCTGGCATATCTAAGTGCAGAGATTGCTTTTGTTCTCGCTTCATTCCATTGCAGAAGCAAGAAGAGACAATCCCACGTCAAAGTGCCGGGGGCCGCTTCACTTACCGGCACAAGAATTGGACGCTCGTTAGGCGGACGCCTCTATCGTCCATCTGACCTGACCTGACCTGACCTGACATAAAGCAATACATCGAGAATGCATTCGGGAAACACGTCACAAGCGAAGAGGTCCGTAATGTACGCCGCAGGTTGCGTTCGCCCCTGTCATGTAGGTGAAATGTCACGTTCTTATTGCTAGTCAATTTGAGGCTGGCCCTGCAGAGCATGGAACAGGATGGTTTCGTGGAAAACATTTCTGAAAATGGCTTACTTACGCATGTGTGCTTTGCTCGTAATCAGCAAGTGCAAATGCTTCCGGGATTTCCTCACGTTGTATGCGTGGATGCGACGCATGGTACAAACCGCCTTGGGTACGTATGACATTTGTCGTTAAATTTCGCTACTGTTTCAAGCTGTACCAGTTCTTTAGCATGGGTTACGGACGACTAGCTTTTTATGGGTTCGTGCGTAAGGAAACGTTCACACCGCTATTGAAATTATTTGGTTTATTTCGTGATGCAATGGGCCGTGACTTCGCCGTACGAACTTTCGTTATGGATAAAATGGCTGCTCAAATGCGCGCAGCACAAGCAGTATTTCAGTGTGACATTCTGCCGTGCTACTTTCATATCCGCGAGGCCGTTCGAAGGCACGTGGGTTAAGCGAATAGTATTATTTTAATCTGTAGACCAATAGCTTTCGCTCACGTTATTTATTTCACCTGATGGCTACAAGTGATACGGAGACCGAGTATGCTACTTTTCCGACGTTTACACTAGTCTAGGTTTTAGCGGGATCTTAGCCTACTTCAAAGGACGTATCCTCAGTTTGTACGGTATCTAACCACCCACTGCATGTTCATCAAGCGGTCGTGGGGGAACTACGCTCAAACAGGATTGGTGCATTTTTGGAACATCACGAACAACCGTGTCCAGAATACCAATCTTAGATTAAAGAAAATAACCCATGCTTCCGACCGCCTTGCTGTGGCGGTGTGTAAAGTGTGGTAGCTGCCTGAGGTTCTGCTGAAAGAATTTCAGATGCTGTGTACATACTTCTGTGACAGACACCAGGTGTTTGAAGATGAAGGTAACGCCTACGTGCAGATGCTGATAGGCCGTCTAACAACGTACGCTGGTACCCTGGTTATGCGTCATCTAGCAACACGGAAGTTAGGTGCGGTGTACTCAGACATAGGAGCGGGACTGGTATGCCCAGTTGTATGCATCTACTTTTACCGTTTGTTGTTTAAGATCAACACCATCGATATGACATCTACTGCGCAAATGGCACATGCTTTTGCGCATTTTACGGGCACATGTGGCTACCTTGCGTCCATTCACTGATGTTATATAAGGTGCATCAACATCCGGCGGGCAAAACAGCGATTATGTTTCATTCCCTCCTTAGAAAACATATCGATCCGTAGTCGGTGGTTAGCGAATTACAACATGCCGGAGGATTCCATGTTGCTTCGGACTCTGAAGGTAGCCATCTCAAGGCAGCCCAATTCCAAATTTGCGAAACTGCTTGCTCGGCTTAAGTGCCTGAAAGACGTGAACCCCAGTGCAGTATCTGAGTTCATCGATAACCTCATTCACCAAACTGATGAGCTTATAGACGTAGCACCAGGTGCGCCAGTCGTAAGTGATAAGCCACATTGCCAACCATCGCGTAAGCAACCGCGGTGGCACAAAGCCGGTGCGTTGACTACATTTTGCTTCGCTTGCGGTGAACCGGGTGCAGGTACGGGCGTTCATTGCGTGCACAACCGGCTACTTTACCACCGTAAATGCTTAGTGGAGAACAAAACTGACGATTGCAAAGTCTGCTCAAGTGACATAGCAGCAGTTACATTTCCCAAAAAGCCGTCGCATACCAGTAACATACGTGAGTTGGAATCAAGTAATTTAGTTTCAGATTCGCGCCGTACACCATCTCCAAATATCACGATATCATCTACCCCATCTACTTCCCCGGCGTACGTCGGCAAGCGCTTTTAAATAGCTTTTCACCTCCGCTCAGACGCTTCGGATTGTTGTGACGCGGTTTATTATGCGCCAAAAATTGCTTGGGGAAGAGCACAGAGAGTTAGAAAATTGGTGGTGATTGCAAGGTGCATGGGCAGCAAGTAGCTAGCGTACTGTGATAGGGAGCGCAGAATAAGTGAAAATAAATAGGTTGCTGCTCGAGAGACCTTAAGGTCGGTTGGCGGTAGGGCAGCGGAAAGATTGAATGCAGATTTTCTAAAGGAGTAAAGGTTATTGAGATACGGAGTGGCTCCTAACGAGCACTGGGTAATCGCATATGTGTGGAGCCTATGACCACTAGCTACTTCTAAACAGAGGTGCCGAATTTAAGACGACCGACGGATGGCGGCGCTAGGAAAGACCATCAGTGGCCTAGAAGTAGCCATTCGGATCAGACGCTTAGTCACTAGGGTATGCCCATAGGGTCACTGAATGCAGCAACAAGCCAGCGGAGGTAAATGATACAGACGTTCCAGGAGGCTGTGTGATGACGAGACGAGGAGTGTATCCTAACAAGCTCAAGCTATGCGCCAAGGGGACATAGAGCATACGGCGAATTGCTGCAGAAGTGTGGAAGTTAAGAAGAGCTGCAGATAGTGGCGCTAGGATTGAGAGTATAAGTGGCCAGCAAATGCATTCGGATTGGGCCTACCAATTGCCAGTGGATACCTACAGTGACAGAAGAAGCCAACAAACCAGCGAAGGTGTGATGCAAACAATTCAACAGAGTAAGTGTTGGAGAGGTAGGGTGTGACTCCTGGCGCAAAGCTCAATTCCAGCTATAATGACTCACTACAGCTGAAATGTGGTGGCAAAGAACTGATAATGGTACTAAGAGAGAGAGCGTATCGACGGCTGGCAATGGCATTAGGGTGAAGCTTAGCAGTGGCTACTGGACACCTAAAGTGTCCCAGAATAAGTCAACAGAGAGCAAATGTATGCGACACAGACAGTCCCAATGGATTAAGGTTGGAGATAAAAGCGTGCGGCTCTTAGCAATCTATGGATATGCGCAGAGATGGTTGCAGCCCACGAAAAATATATCCTGCTAAACAGAGGTGCGTGAGTTAATAAAAGAACTGATAATAGTACTAAGCGGGAGGGAGAGTATCGACCGCTAACAATGGCATTTGGGTGAAGCATTCATGTGGATGCCTAGAGTGTCCCGTGATAGGTAAACAGAGAGCAAATGTATGTGCCGCAGACAGTCCCAAAGGACCGCCACCTCAGCCACACGCTTATTGTCTAGCGCGATGAAAGGATTTGTTGAAGGCTAACTACTGAATTTCAGCTGCAACGCACCCGTATAACCAAACGGCAGCGCAGATTTCTGCCTCACAAATCATGTCCAACCTACTAGATCAAATGCTTGTATCCCGTGACCCAGGAGGTATACATCCAGCCAGCGCTGGTCATCATGTTCATTAATAAGAGTAAAGCCTTCCATCGGGTACTTCATTCATAACATTTACTAAGGCTACCTTCATACAAAATCGCCGATATTCTCCGGTTCTGCTTCCGCACTTAGCCAACCAACAGAACGAAATCAGTGAAAGTTGAGGCATCTGAGTCACTGCTAGGACCAGTAAAATGCAGGGACTTCCAAGACAATTTACCTGGACCGTCTGTAATTTTGTAGTATATTAACGACACTTGCCATATCTATAATTAAAAAACCATAGCTCTTCGCAGAAGAGAATAAATTTGCGTGCCCATTCTACCCAAAACAAGAACAAACTGGAGCAAGTGATATTAAACGCGATCGCAAAGCTCTTGAGTTTTGGTGCAACGTAAGACGAACTTTCGCCTGCCGAATGCATTGTTGCCACCTAGCACGCTCCACTACTACCCAACATCCTAACAATTAACCGCCGACCAATATGCCGCCGCAGCACAACACGGGACTACGAATGCAATACTCTTGCCTACAAAAGTTTGCTGGGCAAGTTTGCTACTGCTCAGGAAACGTCCGCCCCAACATCCGTTACACAAGCTACACTGTAGTGCTCACCGAATCCCGACTCACACTGTATAAATTGTGCTTGCCCTCTGCTGTAACACTGCTCAATAGTACTAGGCAATTTACCTTAAAGCAAAAATGCTTTCGAACCAGTGTAACTTTCTTTAGCCAAACACCACTTGGACGTTGATATCAGCTTGCGCTAGAAATATCTTGGCTTCATAAGCTCGAACTCAACCCTGTTTTTAAGTACCAGAGGATCAGAAAAACCTCTGGCAATATGACAATATTCTTCACAACAGCAAACAATAACCATACCCTCTCCGTGACCGGCCACCGTCTGTTATACCGGGTTACACACGACAACATACGCGCGAGCTTCTACCTCTATAGGCACGTCAATTTGTGTAACAATCTACCTAAATCTGCTAGAGTGTCTACTAGTATCGGCCAATTCCGTGTAAATTCAAGCGAAATGCTCACCGCTAGACACGTCTACGAGTCTAAAAATTAACACAGCTAAAGGTGAGTTAAGGGAAATAGGCCGGCACTCAGAATGTTAGCTTGCCACCGACACCTCGCAGTAAACATGCATACTACTTGTTGTAACGCGCTCGATAATACAAGTTGAACTAGCGCCTAGCTTCACTACTAGATTTCCAAAAGTAAAACTGTTATAGATCACTGTTATTAGCCAGCTAGGATTATTAACTTAGCCTGTGCGTAAGGGCACAGTAGCTTCAGATATAATCGTGTTTGCTCAAAGTTGAACAGTTGAAATGCGCTCAGCAGTAAGCTATGAATGGAAACACAGGAACACCTGCTATTTTAATAAAACGGGCTCTAGCTCTCTTCTCCTAGCAAGCTCAGATGACTGGCTCACCCCGAGAAACGCAGCGCCCTAGCCACGGATTTACGCTTGGCTACGTGCTTACATCACTGCAATGTCTTCGACAAGCAGGTACTACAGGTACACAACTTCACCGCCAGCACTTTACAACTCAACCTGACTTAGCTCTCTACTCCTGGCAAGCTATGACGATTGAGTTACCAAGTGCGATACGGCGCTTAAGTTTTGTATGCGCCCACGTCATCTTTTCCGTAAATAGTTGCAACGCGTTCGATCGGTTGCTTTAAACGTGTAACCGGCTTTACTAATAGTATTCCAATACCAACCGTGTCATAGCTCTCCGTCCATAATAAGCTGTGACGATTGACTTAGGTAGCGCGATGCAAGGCATTAGCCTCAGTTGTAAGCATGCTTAGTCACGTTTATAAACATGTAGTGCCCTCCTTATTTAGCTGTGAATGGGCGCACAACGGAACATATGCCACTCCAACATGATTCGCGTTCGCTCTGTTAATACTTACATATATAAATAAGTGTTTATTTTTAACAATGCGGGACATGCCTGCATAGCCATGCTTATAGCGATACAAACTTCTGGCAGCTGTATATGTAAGTAGCGGTAAATTATTTTCATTGGCATATTTCTCAGTGCAAGAGGCGTAGGTGAGCTTTGCCGGCACGAATATGTATGGCATTGTTGCTTGGATTTGTAAATGTACCTGTTGTTATAATTGATTTTGTTTAGATCGTCAGCGTAAACAGGGATGACTGGAAAATTTACGTTGGATGGCTGATGACCGTGGATTGGGTAAGAACATCCAGATACGTAAAAGTCCGGGAACTTAGTGATATGTCCCATTCGCTATGGCACAGCGCTGTTAAACAGATATTTATGGTCTTTGTAGGGAGAAGTCTTGCAGGGAGGAAAGCCACCACTTACCGAAACAATGCTGCCGAAACATTGCTGGAACAATGTTGACCCGCACTACTCAGTTGGCACGACGAGGAGGTTGTTCAGCGAGCCATCAACCTAGTATGCCGGAGTTAGGCCTGGCGGCGGAACGTGCTAGACTCGGATTCACTCATGTTTACTTTCGTTTAAAAGCCTGCAATGCTTTCGACAATTAACTGTAAATGGTACCCAAATTCGCTATTGGCAGGTTGTTACTTAAAATGTTTTAGCACACCTAACAAGCTAGGACGACAAACTTACCGTACACGGCCCAGCGCTTAAGGCTAATATGTGCACAAATCAACTTTTATATAAGTCGTTGCACCCCGTTCGACACGCTTCTTAAAGCGGAGTCCATCGACACTACTGGTTTCTGAATACGAAGCCACTCATGGCTATCGTTCAATAATGAACCACGATGATTGGTTACGAATTCTAAAATGGTGGCTATGGAAAAGAATGTAAAAGCCACGTCAATATCTACGGGAACACCTGCTGGTGGATATCCAAGTAACGCTGTTTTTGCCGATCAATAGATTGGCCTACTGAAGTTAACCCGGCCGCGTATAATCAAGACAGTGCTTTCCATTGCTTAATAATATGGTAATTAGCGCCTTGCAACATCTGATAAGTTGACCTCCACGTGGGTATATATTGAACAAAAGCAACCTTTACCCACATAAATAAGGGTCTTGACGTAAACCTTCGAAATGTAAGTGTCCAGAAAAGACGAAAAGCAAAACTTTGCAAAGTAGTCAGAAGAGCTTATTGAATCTACCATAAAGCAGGAAAGTATAGTCGCAAGCACCCTTCTACCGAAGAACTAAACCATCACAATTCCATAGCAGTGGAACTATCCCAGAGATGATGCTCATTATTCAAACTATGGTTAAAAGAAACACTAAATTAACAATGGGTTGTATTAGGGAAACAAACTTTAACCACCTTGGTACGGTTATCCCAGCACCTTAACATGACTTGCTAATCAGCGAGCCGCTGCGCTTTTGCCTCTTAAAATCTGATATCCTCAGCCACCTTGCTGTATGCTAGCATTCCGCTCGTACACTGCCCTTCATCAATTAACGCTCCTTAGCAAACTTCTAGTGAGCAAACATACATCAAGTGGTCAACGCACGGCCGCCCTTAACCTCACGATATTAGGCGTTTAGTCTACCCTTACTCCCTGCAATCTCTTTGACATCATCAACATTAAAATTAGCAGTACCTCAGCCATGTGAACTCGTGCTTCGTTGTCATATAAACGTGATGAATTATGATATAAAGCATAATAATAAGAGAGAGACAGAATGGGACATACCTGAAAACCTTAATGCTCTAAGCTAACATTCAGGGTTATTGGCGTCTACATCTTGTGTTAACCACATAGCATTACATATAGCCGCCTACCATGCAAAGATAAGGCGGCATCGGAGTGAACGTCTACTTGCGGCTTTCAACTCCCAGCGTCATAATCAGCCATTATCCCGCAGATAACTCAGCACCAAACACAATTTAAACAGGCCATCCGACAAGGAAACGGCATTAGGCAAGCCACTGGTGCCGGCTGCGAGCCGTGTCCCATTAAGTCTAGAGCCAAACAACAGCTTGTCACGTGGTCCCCAGCCCGACAGACGAGACGGACTAACGGCACCCAGTTTGGTAGTTAGTGCCTTTATTTCCCGCTGCCAAGTCAACTGCACTACCTCAAGCCTTGCGCTACAATACACCTGGCAGAGCAAACAAGGCACTCTCAGGTAAGCGGAAGCTAGGCATACGTAGCATGTTCCCAATCCAACGCAACCGATTCAGGACTATCTGTTGTTCTAGGGATGTAGTGTGAATATCAATACCTAGTACCCGCGCACGCACAGCATTGTTGCGGACACGTTGGTGCCATCCGACACCAGCACTGCTTCGCAGGCAACGATGATCAAAGACTTAAAGGCACCTGTTATTTAGGCCAAATGGGCCAAGTCTCATTAACATGGAGCAGAACAGCCCTCACTGTGGCCTAGTAAACACAGCCTTTCGGACGGGAGGAACCTTTCTTCTGCGTCCAAAGCTGCCGCAGGTTCAAGCAGACAGCTCTGGCCTTTGAAATGCGTGAGCTGACGTCAGTTTTTATGCGCCCTTGGTTGCGGATGCAGCAGCAAAGATAAGCAAATCGATCAATCACCTCGAGTTCCTCGGTAGCAAGGGCCAAGGGGTCCTAGAGTGGTTAGTGGTCCTGCAGCAGCGCTTTGCACTTTGAAAGTGCGTGGTGCATACCTAAAATTGGAACCACTCTAGACAGGCTATTCAGGGTTGATGGTGTCGCCGCAACATCGTCGAAAGTCAAGGCGGTATCGTGCGCATTATCAAGCCCAACTAATCTTTTAAGAGGCAGCATTTCAACGTCTACATTGTGTGATTTTGCGATGGAGCACTCCATGCTAGAATCCACGACGAAATTGAATAAAAATGGAAAACTTGGACAGCGCTGACAAACGGCACTTGCGGGCGGAAAGCTTTCCGATAGGAAAGCGCAGACTCTGGCGTGGCCTGTACTGTTCGGTTACAGAGCACGATGGATGTTCACACAGTTCGTTGGAACACCTTTCTGCGCAAGTATTTCGAACCGAATGGATCCATTGCCCGAATCAAAGGTACTCCTTAGATCAAGAAACACAGTTATTGTCGGACTGCCGTCTACTTGGAGCTGCTCTACTAACCGCCGCAATGTGCATATATGGTCTATACAGCCATGTCCCGGGAGAAAATCGGCCTGCTGTTCCCTAAACCGAGTGTTCCGATCCACAGTGGAACGACGAAAGAGGATTGAGGTCAGCAATTTTGTCACAACTGTATTTAGACTAATACCCCTATAGTTAGAACCGTCTGGGCGACTTCCCTTCTTGCATATTGCTACCATAATCCATTTGCTTCGAGTAGCCGGGACACACTCTTCCTTCCGGATAGGTTTGAAATGGGTGGTCAGTGCCTTACAGAGAACCTACCCTCTATCCTTAAATAGTGCAGGTGGGAGGGAAGCCGCGCCAGCGGCACGAAAGCGATTGAGGGCTGTGATAAAGTTTCGGACCTCGGCCTCCGACGGAGGCTCTTAACTAATCGTCCATATCTCGTCCTCCATCACCCGAGTGGAAAGAGGTCCGAGAGCATGGGACCAGCTGTAATGGTCTTGAAAGTGTGCTACTTAACTTGCCATACGGCGCTCCTTATGGTATATCAGTGCACCCGCGCTGTCTCTGATTGTATCGCTGACGTCCGATTTACTGGTACTAATGTTGTGGATCAGCTAAAAGAGCTTGCGGTAATTGCCTACTGCTTTGCCTCCTCCGTTTCTTGAGCCCCATTGGTCCACTAGGATGCCTTGTCAGCAAGTAAGCTCCACTTTAGTTCGCGCCAAATGGCCCGTCTGGCCACATCACGCTCAACGGCTGCCGGAAGGTTTCCACTAGTTTCCAATAGGTTCCCCGACATAAGACATATCCAGTGACTAATGCAGTGAGGATTGAGAGTGTCACATGCAGTTGCTCCTATGCCCTGAAGTTCAGTGTCATTAACACAAGACAGAGAAAGTTCGTTAAATAGTGCGTCTTAACAGGCTTGCCTGATCGAGGGCTGAGACAATTTTTCCGTGCATTCCGTGTATTCTACGCGCAGCTTACGCAGAGTGAAAGCTAGCGGCAAGCTGTCGTCGTCCTTCAATATCTCCAGCAACGTGAGACCCGGATGCTTGCTATCACCTTTTCTCTTCAGCTTTGCTATTGACGAAGTACTGGAAATCACGTTTACAGGACACAACTTAGAAGGTCCGGATCTGCTCCCAGGAGAAAGACTCCATGATTTAGAGTTTGCGCAAGACAATGCCCTAATCTATGACGGCGCAGAAACATGCCAAGCCGCCCTGGACAGGTTAGCACTATCTGTCCGTCACTTCGAGCTTTTCCTCACGCTTTCACCGTGCATAGCGTTCCTCCAAACTTGGCCCGGACCGCCTCCATCGCTGACCCTTGTTGCGTATCCGCTAGAAGTCGTTCAAAATTTCAACCACCTGTGAAGTTGTATCAGCGCCGTGGGATTAAAGCTGAGAGGACGAACCTTATAGCGAAAGCTCCAGGCGCTTTTGCTAACCTTCGCCACCTATGGCGCCGGCGCGACGTTACTCTCGCCCTGAAGAGTAGAGCGTACGATCCTATTGTACGGTTGTGAAACTTGGCCTCTTTGATCAATGGATCTAAAGAGGCTAGTTACGTTCGACCACCGATGCCTTCGCGTTTTGTCTTACATTTATTGGGAACACCGCGTGAGCAACGACCTCGTTCGACGCCTTGGTTCTGGCACAGGATAAGCAAGTACCGTTAGTTCACGCATCAGGCTACGATGGCTCGGCCACGTCTTATGCATATCAGCCCAGCGAATCCCGCCATGTGCTTTGTTGGATCGCCGGGGGTGTGGATGGAAGACGAGGAGTTGCCAAGCTATGACTTGGCCTAGAAGAAGGAAGGCCATCACTTTGTAGCTGGCCTAGGTTGGAGCACCTCGGCTGCCTGGTTGAGGTCCGAAAGACGAAAAAGATGGTTAACTGGGTACACTTGGTGTTCTGGCTTACAGCCGACCTGCGTGGCCTTCGGCCTGTGAGTTTCTTTGTCACACCCCATCCTTCTTAAACTTTTCCTCCATCCACGACCTCACCATTTAGCCCTATATAATTTTGTATGGTAATTTCTTTTGCTGCACGGTTGTCGGTTGTTAACATACCGGAACGATGCCCATCCGTTACCGGTAGTTCAGCTTGCTTGCACCTGTTGCATTTCTTCGCCTCTTTTCTTCTATTTATTGCGGCACAGTACCTGAGGTATTTCCCACCTTTAGCTAACGTGTATAAGGATAAGGATGATGATACATTTAAATATAAATATAAATAGGTGTATTTCTTAACTGGCTGGATGCCGCGCTAGTAAGGGAGCAGATCGATGTTTACATTAGCTCTGTGCGCTTGTATTTGAAAAGAGAAAGTGTGAGTATATATTCCTTGTTGGCATTTAAGACTGCATGAGCTTTGTAAGGGGTACAGATGAACCGGTTTTAGGCGCCTGCATTGAAACTCTTCTGCCTCCTTCAGGCTATATTGAGCGCTTTGCTTCGGTTTGTTGTGAAAGTTGCGCAGAGCCGCAGTTAGGCAGGTTTTCCTTGGAAACAGGATCAAATTCACCACGACTTCACCATAAATGTTTTGACTATTGCGGCCCGCTCAGTCGTCACAGTTACTGGTGCGCACATGGAAAGAAATAAGAGCGGCGGAATAATAAGGAACGTAAATAGGTCAAAAATACTTTTAGAAAGACAAAACAAAATGAAACGCCTTTATTAAGTGACATACTAAGGCGGCATACTTCACAAGCAAAATAGTAATTCACAACAAATGTAATCAAACTTACTTGCGCTAAATTTGATCTCTAGCGCCAAATTTTAACCTGAGGAAATAAAAGAATAAAAGAAAAACCTTTTTCGATGGCTAGGTTATTGGAAAAATAGTACGAACAGAAGCTGCCCAGAACAAGTTTTCACCACTGATTACGTGAAATGGAAAAGTAATGCAATACGTGCAGTAGCTCACGAGTTATTCGCACTTGAATGACGGGCTACAAATAAGGCAATTCCATTTCGCTAAAACTGGCTTTCGGTCTGCAAGCACATATCAGAAAAATAGAAAACCTAACAAGTGGCGAAGCGATGTAACTTCTAAATAGGCACAGCTATCTAAAAATGCTCTATTTGGCCCTAATTTCCCGCAACAACTAGGTAGGGTGTAGGTTGCCGAAAAGCAAACTGTTAAGGCATACTTAGCAAATAGAGACAAATAAGCGACAATGTTTCCCGAAAACGTTAGGAATCCAGTAAGGAATGTCATATAAGCAAGTGGCTTTACAACAACTGATAATTAACCTACGGTCAGAAGGCCTCAGTGTACAATTTCTAATGGTTACTGTGCAACATAAACCACTAGGAATATAGTTTAAGGTTTTTGTGCCTCTAAGCGGTTTCAAATGTTACGCCAAGGCTGTATGAGCTAGGTCTACTTGAATAATACAGGAGACGTTGGGAGTATTTGATACGGTTTGGCCTGAAACATGTACACATTCGTAGATAAATATCGTAAGGTTTATCTGTTAGAGCCGACTCACTATACTCTCAGGACTATGCCTCCAACACCAATGACCTAGAGGGGCCCATCAATAAAAATAAAGGAAGGAGTATCGGAATCCTTAGCAAAATTTACCAATATGCTTTGGGGCTTGAAATCCGTTTGGGTCTGCGTTGGTGGGGCATTACCAACTCTATTTCTGGGGGTTGAGCTCGCTTGCACATGAGGGATTATTAAACCTTAGGTTTTGTTGCACACAAATGTGCGGCTGTTTGCTTAATTTCCAGCTATTTCCCCAATTTTAAATTCAGTAGCAAGTACTAGCAGTGTTCGTTCAGGTGTCAATGTTAACTAGTACTGTAAGATCGCACCAGCCATTTCCTTTGTAGTTTTCCTGGAAAGAGCTGTCCTAGCACCCTAAGCAAATAGGGATGAGGTAAAGCAAGTGTAGGATAGAACGTAACAAAATCGTGGGAGCTAGTTGTTCTGCAGCCATTGCGCACAACGCATAGTAGTCTTTGGAGCCAGGTAAAAATAAATCACGCACGGGTGGCCGAGATAAGGCAAAGTAGTGGTCAAAATTTACTGGATGTCCAGCCAGTTTGACAACGCCCCTCGGTCGCTTGTTAGCTTTCGTGCCCGTGAGATGGAATCTGGAAATGCGAATGTTTCACTAGCAAAAGCGGCTGAAGAAGAGGATCTGGTATCCATGCTGCCTGTCTATTGCGTCGCTAATAACAATAAGCACGTTATAACAGAAAAAGCTAAGTACCTGGAGCGAAGAGAGTATAAGGTGGGAGCAAAATGCCTGCTGCTTGGGCTCAGAACATTTAAAGTGGACTCTTTATCGATAAGATGGAAGATTTATACATTATTTTGCGGTAAGCATACCGATCGTAGTTGGAACCGGCGGAGTAACCTCGCTAGTATCCAGGCTTAATGAAAACGCCTCGATTAAGTTCAATTAGCAACTGACATCTGCGAAGGTACCAAAGGATAATCTGTAGCTGGTATTTAAACAATGTTCTGGACAATTCTACTACTAACCTTAGGTGTATTGACAGCAGCAATAGATTTTAACGTTGTATACAAGGCAAGGTCTCTTAGGATGCGCTTACTAGGTGTACCTCAAAGTTCATACGGCTAAGATTTCTTCTACGGACCCAGTGATCTACGAATTTGAAAAGGTAAAGCTAAAGACAAGGAAGGAATGTATAAATACGCTATAAAGCTTGAAGTTTGCCTGCTCGGATGGTTTCGATTTTGCCCTGCAATGTTTTATATGATGAATGTTTACGGATTTGCAAACCTGCCGGTCCGTAATCTAGGCTGTACTGGTTGTTGAACATTCTAACCGTTGACAACGTAGCCAATGAAGAAGGGATACTGGAGCGTTTTAGATACAGATTGGTCCAGGCGTCGTTTGGGCAACCATATCAGTGAGCGAACCGATGTACGTCATGAACTAATTAATTAATGGCTAAATTCCTTTCACGTTCAAAATGCTAATCTTAGCGGCCTTAAGATGTGTTCGACTGATCCGACTGTGACCTCCCTGGTGTTTTGATTGCATTACTGGCTAGGATGAATCCTTGTGGTCATTGATGAAGAAAATTCAGGGGGTTAGGCTGCCGTTTATCCCTTACAGGATGCTTTTGTGTTGGCGTCTACTCCTCCCATAGTGAAGTCATAACGCGGAATTATCCGTAATAGAACTAAAGCAGGGCAAGAAGAGATCGTTTGGGATTAAAGTCTTCTTGTACTCGGATTTTATACCTTAAACCTAGAAAATGGTTGTTACGGTTACCGTTAACTTTTCTTAGGTGTTAAGACGTTAACGACAAGGAATGTGGATGGGTTGTAAGCTCAAGGTGCGTTCATATGCCCTTTACGTATAATGATGTCTGAACCAGTTGCGCTGCGAAGTAGCTCGTTTTGTTCTTGCTTAAACGTGTCCTGACAAGCATTAGAACTGCATTCCTTGGGAGCATGAGCAAAAGTCATATACAAAGGGCAATTTTTACTACTTCTTGAATCAGTCTTGGTGGATGTCTTCAAATGCCCTACACACAAACCTCTGTTCACCGGTAGCTAGTCAGTTAATGATGGATCAGCCTTAGAGCTAAGAACCATACCTACTTCAGCTTGACGCGAGAATGCTGCATCGGCGTCTGCGGATGCATGCAACCAAAAGCAAGTGGACAAGTTAGGCACATTTAATTCAACGGCCCCATTAAGGTCATTCATCGTAGTTTCGCGCACACAACATACGCCAAGACCCAGTGTGTCGAAGGTGCGGGTGAGCGCAGTCTGTTGACCTAGTTGTGTTAGAGTGGCGACATTAAAATTTGCCGTGGAACCGGGACTTCGTGGCCTTAAAAGGGACTGTTGCCGATAGGCGTCCGATGGGTGTCTCGAGTAGGGGGCCGCAGATGTTCAAATCCGGTGGCACTTCGGTTGCCGTCAATTTAGCTGGGAATTCTAGAGGGAACGTTAGTAAAAATCGTCGTGCTAGGATTAAAATAAACAGTTTAAATGAAGAAGAGTTAAGCCAACCCTAACACGTTTTCACTCAGTCGTTATGCTGTATGCAGCACATGAAGTTACCCTTGCTAATCTGCTCGACGACCAATGCAAGATAAATTTTAGGTTTGAAGCAAAAGTCATGGTTGTTTGTGGACTGAGTCACTGCGAGGGCGCCCAGCCCTAGACAGGAGGACGATTGGGGTCCTCATCCAAAGCTTTTGGCTCAAAAGCCTGTCCGTAATGCAGAGGGGAGATAGCAATGGTTTGGTTACACAGAACTGGGCGCCATCTTTCTCAAACTCTCAACCTGGTGTACTGGAGACTGAGTTGTTCTGCCCTCTTACCATTGAGCAACCTCGTATGAGTAGCTTACAAAGTGCCCGGAGACATTACTCCGTATAGCTCAGTAGACCAAGGAGGTACGCAAACCGTCGCACCACGTTAAGGTCAAGTCTCGTCGCGACGGAACGTCTTCGACACTTGTTCGCGTAGCCGTCTAGCTGCCTCAGTGACCTTTCCTAGCTCAGTCTACCTTAGCCTCCTGGCATGCGTTAAGCATCTGCGGACCGCTGCGCTTTTGCCTCATATACCCTGCTAGCCTCAGCAACCTTAATTTATGCTTGCATTCCGCCCGTTCGCTGCTTTTTCTTCCATCACCATTCTTAGACATTAATCTTATCGCACCTGGTCAACAAACAAGCACTCCTTAGCCTCTCAGTTCTAGATGTTCATTTAGCTTTTACTCGTCGTAATGTCATCGACGTTTATATCTGCAGGCGTACAGCTGTCGGACTGGCTTTCCTTGTCTCTAGCCACCATGGTAATGATTTCATAGCACCCTAGCATAAACTGATTATGTGCGCGCCGCTGCGCCTTTGTCTCATATGCCCAGATATCCTCAGTAACAATAACGTATGCAGGCAAAGCTGAATTTAGAGAGTACGCTGTGTGTTTGGGTTGCGGCTCGCAACCTCTATTGAGACCTCGGCTCACTTTGAGGTAAACCTCGGTCATTCCAATATCGAGAACCGTATCCTGTATGGATATATTTGGGTGTTGATCTTCCCGACCCAGGCATGCATGCATTCCATGCGTTCGTTGCTTTTCCTTCAATTGACTATTTTTAGTTCTTTCTTAGTTATCAATCCTATCACGCCTGGTCAGAGCATCAAGGCCTCTTAGCCCCTCATTCCTAGATGTTCAGTTATAACTTACTCGCTGCTACTTGCACTACACTTGTTAATGTTGGAGACCAGCTCTCTCACTGGCTTCCTTGGCTTAACATACAGTGGTACCATTCCCTTAGCAGCCTAGAAGTACGTGTCTCTTCTCGCCGCTGCGCTTCTGTTACTTACGTTGTGACGTCCTTAGCAACCTTAATGTACGCCACCGTTCCACCAGTTTGCTGTATCTAGATTTAATCCTTTTTAGCATTCTTCCATTAATCAACCATTTGTCATCTAGTCAGAACAGACTCGCTACTTAGCCGCTCCTAGGTAAATGTTTTCCCCAGTCTCGTAGTAACCTTTTCGGAGCTTGCTCAGGTAAGAGTCCAGCTCTCACGCTGGCCGTAGCACGGGTTCTCTTAGCAGCTAGGTGTACACTTTATATGTCTAGGTTTCCTGAATGTTTATACACCGCGGTTTGGTCCTGTCTTTCTACTGCTTTGCCCCAATTATCCTTTGAGTCGCTCTCATCGCAAGGCAGTTATATTTATACTCGCTTATTCTGCGCTCCTTTGCCGAGTACAATGACTACGTGCTGTTCGTGCGCCATTTAGTCGCCCCCAGTCTTTGAGGTCACTTTTCTCTCTTCCAAGGCAATAGTTGCATCATAGTAATTGTATACTACGTGCATTGCTTACTGGTACAACCCTCTTGTTCTATATGTGAATGATGGCAAGCAAACCCACGCGGCCATTGCTTTTTGCAACGCGTTCAAAAGACACTCTCAGCATAATTTCTGTAGCACATTGTACTTCATTTTCTCTCAACTCAAAATGTTATACCATGCGAGTTTAAATGCACTTGACTCAACAGCTGATCTTTGCGGTTTTCACTCGGTCGTTATTTGCTTCCCCTTTTTACGACATCCGAAATTTCTTATGGATTTTGTGGTTGGACTGAGGGACGGCGTTTTCGTCTGAGGCAGGACGCAGTAACCGACGAGGACCTACACCGACCTTGATGCACAGCAAATGGACTCATATGCACTCAACTCTAAGACCGTTGTCCAGTGTGGATGGCTGAACACCCGAAAAGTATAAATGATCTTAAATATTAAGAAACTTTTAAATTTTTACTCATCTGGACACTCAACAACCCGACTCAGCGTGACTCGCCCATCCTCTACCAACCTCAACTACTATGGCGGCACTGACCCAGCAAACAGCGGACACTGGAAATCATTCGACTGCAAACAACCAAGTGTGAATGCAGTCGGCAAGCTGCTTCGCAACTTGTACATTATTGTTCAACAGTATTTACGGCAGTGTTTCAAGAAGTGGTTTGTTTTTGCCCGGCAAGTGAGCTTCCTATAAAAAGCCACTAGTGTTTGTTCAATAATCTCTGCGTCGTGGCAGATGTGACTAGCCACTGAATAAAGTCACTGCCCACAACTGCATACTGGTAAGCCGACTAGGGTCATGTTTCAATCATTTCTTGAAAAGTACAAGAACAAGGTACTCTCCGGTTACATCCAATGTTTTCACTACCCTTAAAGTGCCTCGACTGTTAACAGTACGCACACTTGGAACCTAGGTATCGTCATCCACTAACGATTTTATTACACATGATTACTTCTTAAATTTGCCGCCTTTACAACTTTCTGCGAACGCAGATTACGTACTTAGCAAAGTGTCGGTTGCCAAACATAACTACCTGTAAATTGTGATCATGCCTGTTTCGGTGTGCCTCGATAAATTCGAGAGAAAATAGTTAATTATCTATTGTTTACGAGCTTCGTTTCTGCTTTGCCGTGTTCTCCGCGGTTTGCTTCCGTTTCTATATCCAACAGAGGATTCATTCGACGGCGAATAACTGAATGAACTTTTGCTTTATACGAAGCTTTGCTGGTTGTACGTGACCGTCAAGAGCAATCCACGACAGTGTTTCAGGACGAGATGGGCTTCGCCTGGCCACCGTTCTCATTATAAAGGCCACTGACGTCTGTTTCTCAACACTGTGAGGTGGTGGAATAAAGTCACCGCCCACTTTTACCCACTGGATCATCTACTAGAGTCCTGGTTCACTATTTTACTGACAAGCATAAAATAGCTACTTTCAGTCTTCACAAACTGTCCCCACTCCACCTATGTGTTTTACTATTTACGTACATATTAAACCAGTTTACCGTCACCCCACTGGTGACGTTGCTCTTATGAATGCTTCGACTGTTCCTGCAAGTTGTACGACTTTTCGTCACAGCCAAGTACTTTCTCTGAAAAGTAGCTGTTGCGAATCTTAAGTGCTTGTAACTTTAGATCGTGTGCTGGTGTACCTCGATGAACTCGAGAATAAAATATTTATTTATTTAAATATGAACACTTAAGCTTTCCCAAATCTAAACCTGCAGGCACTTCAGATTCGCTTCTCTCCGTTGCTTTCTTGCAGCCCCGGAATAAGTGTGAACGTACAATTTGCAAAGTAGTGGAAATGTAAGCGACAATTTAGAGGGTCACGCCGTCGATATCGAAACATTTCACTAAACCAGCTCTATATTATAGATTACATTGTATTAATGAAGTTTTACATTGCCGATATTTGAAAGCGTCCCATTTTTGAACGCCCATTGATCGCGTGCGCCGCAGTAAATGATCTCCAATCCTACGGATGGTGTCAATTCGTGCGCTATCACCGTATCTAGCCACAGTCTAGCAATACACCTTCATTTATTAATGCTGCGGACTGTGTCTATTAGGTTATCGTCCGCAGTGGATTGCAATAGGGATCCGTAAAAGTCATTACGAAATGATTAGTCATGCATAATGGTGTGTCGCTGTAGCATCTTTTAAGGAGACTGCAAATGTCGGCTAATCGCCAGCCGAGTTGCGTGGCTGTGGTACCTTACGCGCGAACGTGGGTTTTGCACAGCCACCGTTATCGCTCGTAGGCAGCGGGTCACGACGTCAATATCGCGCCCCATGCATCATACTACGTCGGGAACTACCACACGAATAGGCTTAACCCTTCGTGTAACATGCTGCATATGACGGATCTTTGTGTATGTTACATATTTATATCGTGACTAAGTTTAGAAGACCCTCATAAACCGTTCTTTAGGGGCTTAGCCTACATAAATAACTTAGCTGCGTTAATGGCACCTTGGGTTAAGCCATTCTTTTGGAGCAGTGCCTGACCACACATTGCGGGTGTTAGTTACATAAATATTGTGTGTCATACCGTGGTGCGCAACATGCATTAGGCTTGTGAAGTGGTAGCCGCTTGCCAAGGAGAAACGACCAACGAAATTTCAGATTCCGTGAAAGTCCTAAAGATGGCCTGGCTATAAGGTTTGTTTGGACGGTATTCCATAAGCTTTGGTTCACAGCGTAATAATCCTAATGGGTGCATCCTCGTTCCCATCAGAGAACCGAAGAAGTGAGTTTGTATCTAAAGGAAGGAATTCGTTGGGCTGATTCAGTCAGCTTATTATATGGCGGATGGAACTCCCCACAAACTAAATTCACTACCCCAAAGATATTCGGAAGATGCTATCAAAACCAAGGACCTTAATCGCATATTCTCACATTCCTAAAAATTACAGTCAAAATAAAAATAAATAAAAAATAATAAAAATTGATATTTAATTAATTAATTAATTAGTAATAAAATTAAAATTAAATTAAAATATTAAAATTAAAATATTAAAGTAAATTAAATCTTAAAAGTAAATATTTATTTATTCTCGACAAATCAAGGCACGCCGTTTTGGCAGGATCAGCATATTGTAGTATTGTACATGGTAGCATGATTAGCGGCATGAAGCGCGGGAGTAGTACAGATGAAGTCAGTAGTGTGGGCCCATATGGCCCAAAGGTTGTACGAAGTCTTTGTCCACAGAATGCGAGATGTAGAGATAAGCATCAGATCACTAATGTGGAGTATGTTGGTGAGGAACTAGTCCGAGGAGGTTGTGTGCACAAGGCGAGTCAGGTGAGTAAAGCATGAGGGAGAAGCTGTAAAAATGTTTAAGAATAGTGGCATGTAACTGAGCAAATGTGTAGGCGTGTTCGTACGAAAGCAGATATATGCACAGAATTTGTAAATGTGGTATTGGTCAACTTGCCAAGGTATGATTATGGCAGCGACTTTATTGAGTGCCGAGTCACATCCGCCACGTCGCGATGTTGTTAGGCAGACATATGTGGCTTTTGCGGGGGAAACGCTTGCCAGACATAAACCCACCACGTCCTGAAACACTGCCGATTGGTGATATGACATTGACAACATTGCATCTGACCGATTACCTTTGCGGATATTCGCAGTCAGGTTCCGCAAATTTGTTCCCCATGTCTTTGTAGTCTCCTTCGGAGTCGGCCGCAGGCGGTTGGGGCTGTTGAAGTCGGATGACTCAGGGGACTTGTATTGATTAGACTTGTTTTCTGGATTCCTTCAGTGTATCAGGATTGCGAAGTGCGAGTAGTTTCTTTGTTCTGCGTTGATGCCGCGTCCAGATGAGCATCGCAGATATGTCTTCAGAGGTGTACCGTGCAGGCAATATTTTCCTTTAGAACAAGGGAGAAATGAAAAACGGGCCAAGCAAACTGCCAAGGAAATTGAACAGGACTATGTTAATGAATAAATATAAAATCCATGGTAACGTTGTGCTGGTTAAAAGCAGTGGAATGACCGAATATGTTATACTTTTATCCGTAGTTTCGTGTGCAAGCGCCAGCCCTGGTATTTGCTGAACGTGAGAGACAAATGCTGTCCGAAGTGAACAAGCGTACGCAAAAGCTGTCTTGTGTGGGAACCGGGAGTATCAGGCGTTAACCGGTAACTGAGTTATGGGAATCAGCTGAACATAGTAAGGTTTAAAATGCGCTTCCGATATAGTTTGAGCGATCGGTTGACAGTAGTAGAGCCCATCCTTAGAACATGTATGAGAGCCAGTGGAGTTACTGTGCCGGGTTTGAGATCCATGAAAATAAAAACGTAAAATGTTCAGTAATCGGATGCTAGAGAAACAGCTGGGTGAATGAGTGAGACGGAGTGTCAAAGGTGTGACGAGTGGGATTTAAATACTACAGCTGTAGCGAGAATATGGTTGCAAAGCCAGCCATAAGGGACCTGGAACAGCGGAAAGAGACAGCGACTTCTGTAGTGCGGCGAACGCGTCAAATACACGACAAAAACGGCGATACTGGGAGCCAGGATAATTATAAGGAAGAAACCATTACGTCGGCTTTGCAATAAGGAGACAAGTGGCAAACATTGCCTGCTACTTGAGGTCTTACGCACCAAAGTGTGGAGCTACAGTGTAAAAGAGGACTCTTGTAACATCAGGGGTAGGTGCTAAATAGGTGAACAAGAAAACCAGGGTCAAAGTGATAAGTGAAGAAGTATTACGAGATAAGGTATTAGGGAGGCATCCTAGCCAGATACTCGAGGGCCAACGCACAAAAGTGCGGAGCACTGTGCGAAATTTAAGTTGGTGGAGCATCGTAGGTCTGTGATCTATAATGGGAGAAGAAAGCCGGAGCCAAATAGGTAAGAAAAGTAGTAGGAACATGCGATGAATAGAAGGGAGATGCAGAGAATATATTGTGGTCATAAAGGACAGCTATAGAAATAACGAGGACACCTTTGCGATAAGGGTATAGGTAAGAAACAGCCTGCTACTTGAGGTAGTACGCACCTAGGTACGGAGCTACCGTGTGAAAGGCAAATCGGTGGAGCATCGTAGGTAGGTGCTGCATAATGGGAGAGGAAGACCAGAGCCAAACAGGTAAGAGAAGGGGTAGGAATATTCGAAAGCTGGATGCGGGAATTAATGAGAATGTTTAATGGTGTTTTGATTCATAGGGCAGCAATTATAGGAAATTATTGCAGGCTTTGCGATAAGGATAGAAGTGGGAAATATAGCTTGCATTTGGGTCCTGCGTACCAATGTGTGGAGCTAGGTTGTGGGAGGTGAGTCGGTGGAGCATCAAAACTGGGTGGTCTATAAGTGGGCAGGAAAGCCATGGTCAAAAAGATAAGTGAAGAAGTGGGACGAGATAAGGTTATAGGTAGGTATCATAGCCATATACTTCAAGTTTTACGCACAAAAGTGCGGAGCTAATGTGTGAAAGGTAGGTCGGTGGACTATCGTGGGTAGGGGATCCATAACGAGCCAGAGCAAAAGAGATAAGTGAAGCCTTACGACGAGACAAGCGATGGTCTGGCAGCTTTGCCAGATACTTATGGTCTTAGTCACCAAGGTACGGAGCTAAAGTGTGAAAGTTAAGTCGTTGGAGCATCAGATGTAGGTGGTCCATAAGTGGAGAGGAAAGCCAGGGTCAAAGAGAGGAGTGAAGAAGTATTACGAGATAAGTTTTAGGTAGGCATCAAAGACAGACACTTAAGGTATTGCGCACATAAGTGCGCAGCTACTGTGTGAAAGTTAAGTTGGTGGAGCGTCGTAGGTCTGTGATCTATAACGCGAGAAGAAAGCCAGAGCCAAAGAGGTAAGAAAAGTAGTAGGAATGTGCGATGAATGAAAGGGAGATGCAGAGAATATTGTGGTTCATAACGGAACAGTTATAGAAATAATAATGGCAGCATTGTGATAAGGATATAAGTGGGAAACATAGTCTGCTACTTGAGGTATTACGCACCTAAGTACGGAGCTACCGTGTAAAAGGTAAGTCGGTGGAGCATCAGAGGTGTGTGGTCTATAAGTGGACAGGAAAGTTAGGGTCAAAGAGGTAAGTGAAGTATTACGAGATAAGGTTTTGGGTAGGCTTCATAGCACTTGTTTGAATGCCGCGTTGAATCAGTACATTGGTTCTTGGCAGCGTAAGTTAATCTCGACGGAATACTCGGTCAACCAAGATGATCGATGCAACTATATGACGCCAAGGGTGTAAATGGTGGTACTGTGTTTGAAAGGCTGGCTAAACCCATTTTATACCTCTTGTAAAAGTGACCAGTACCCAAAATGGCGATAAAAACACCACGTAGATCAGTCAGTGGATTCTTCAGAAGGAGGAATTGTTCACCATATCAGGTGAATGGATCAAGTGTTCAGGCCAGCTAACCTTTAAGATTGCATCGGCTAATAAGGCAAGATGAAGCAACATGCATCGGCCAATGCAGCTGTAAAAAGGTCGGAAGAAACGGGCAAAACACAAGTAGCAGCCAGGCGGACAGACAGGCCAGAATGCATCAAAAATACCCGTCAAAAGGCTCATGGCATGCAGCTGTGCCTGGTTACCCGGTATTCTGTAGCCTATGTAATTGTTGAACATACATAGTTTACAAATGCTTTCACTCGCTAGGGTGCCTTAAGCTGCCACTATTGCGCATGAAGAAGATTTTGCAAAGCGCGTGGTTCAACGACCGATAAAACAAGACCTGTTCACAAAGATTCGGAAATAAACAACGCGCTTTTATTCCCGACAATGCGTGGAACAGCTTTATAGACGTGACTGGTTAAGCTAAAATAGTGTGGTCAAAAATGTAGAAAAATCTATGTTTGACATGGCAGTGAACGTGTGCTTGTATGTATATACTAAAACAAAAAAGTAGGTATATTCTGAGATAGCCTGGATGCTGCGCCCCTAAGAGAGAAGGTCAATGTTTACATTATTCCTGTTCTCATGATTTGGATTACTGAAAGCGTGAGCACGTGTTCCTTTTTAGCGATTACGATTGCATTTGCCTTGTTAGGTGTACAGCAGAAGAGGTTGTACATGCCCACCATAAAATTCTGCTGGCTCCTGCAGGCGATATTGAGGTCCTTGATTAGGTTTGTTATGAAGGCTGCGCATAGCCGCAGTTAGGCAGAATTTCTTTGGTACTAGGATCCAATTCGCCGCAACTTCACCACAAAGGTTTGAACTATTTCGGCCTCCTCAGTCGTCACCTCTATTGATGCGCACATGGAATGTAGGTGCGCTGAGGATTGTAGAAGCTAGATCCTAACAGATGGTCTGCCCACTGCTGCTATTGTTGTGCCATGAAATCATGTCCTGCATGCCTCTCCTTGGCGCATGCTCTATGGCAGTTTGGTCACACCCTTCTCTATGCTAAGAGCAGGGACACCAATCTGCATGAGTCACTGAACTGACCATTTACTAGACCCGCTGTCTTTCGGGTGTACATTTAATCGAAGGCTTTGACTGAGGACCCGCGTCCTTCTCCTGGCGGATGTGGGCGCACTGTCTGTATCTCACTCCACCCTCTTCGGAGGTTAGGAAGTGGTCGAAGGCCTCTTTCCGTAAAACCTAGCGGTGGGAGACAAGAGGGCCAAAGGGTTATAAGCTCACAGCTTGATTGGCGTATAGCACAAGCACCAGGCTTTTTCTCTGACGGTGAAAGGACATCTCTGGGTATTCAGTGCATTGCTACCACCGGTCTTAAACAAGGCAGCTCCTGGTCAAATTAGTTCCAAACCGTCAAAACCTTCCTGCTTCTGGCCGTGGTCGCAGGTGCGTATGTTAATACGGTTGCAAAACGTGTATGAATCGTTTTAGTACCTCAAAGACTGTGTAAGACGGCTGTCATGCCGATCCTAATCTGTGTCTGCAATCACATTCAAGAGCTAGATCTTCTCCCACTGCCTTTTGGGTCAGGCTGTTGAGCCCAATGCTCCAAGCGGAGTCCCTCAAGAGCACCTTCGAAGCACATCCGCCATCTCGAGTGCAATTTCCAACCACTGCAATTGTATGATTGCGCGCAAAGCATTTGGCGTCAGGTGCTGGAATGTGCGCATACTACTAAACCGGAACTCGAGTGAGCGCTCCGAGCGACGCACTGCGCTAGGCGCGATGGAATTGGCGCGCTACCACATCGATATTGCGACACTCAGTTAAACGGCTCGCTGAGCAAGGCAAGCTGCATGAAGCAGGCGCTGGCTACACGTTGTATTGTGTCGGCAACGTCGTCTCAGCAGCACGTGAACATGAGGTCGGATTTGCAATATCCGATTTCCTCCATGGCCACAGGCTAGGTTAACCAACAGGCATCAGCATGCGACTGATGATTGTTCGCCTACGACTCGAAAGTGGTAAGTTTGCCACTTTTCTCAGCACGTACAGTCAGACCACTGGTTATCCTGATGACACGCGTGCCCAACGCTCCACTCAGCTACCGTTCATGATACGGCCTTGCTGTGGAGCAACTGATTACTTTTGCTGGGTGATTTCAACGCACGCGTTAAGCGTGATGAATCGGTGTGGACAGATGCTATCGGTTCGCATGGCACTGGTTCAGCGAATGCGAACGGTGACAGGCCGCTCCCACCGTGAGCCACTGACGGCCTGATGACCACAAACATTCGGTTTGCGACGAGTGCGCGTGATATAGCCACTAAGACGCACTCACGGGGTGCTCACGCTTACCTGCTCGACTATATCATCGGACGTCAGCGTGACATGCGTGAAGTGCGCATGACACGTGTACTGCGTGGAGCTGAGTGTGGCACGGTTCACAAGTTGGTGCGGACCAAACTGTACATATATGATCGTAAATCAGTGTATTGAACTCCCGCCGTGAATGGGCGTAAAGTTATCATTCTTTCCCTCAGTTCTGTGGCGAAAAGTATTGAGCTGGAGAAGGCGATGGCTGCAAGCCTGTGTGAGGTGGACTGCATAGCCACAGTGGGCGACTTGTGGCACCACATTAGCGATCAGGTGACAGATGCTGCCGAGGAGACCATCGGGCGCGCAAACTGTAAGCGACCGGATTGGGTTGCTGAGAACAATGAGACGATCGGTGCATTAATGTCGGAGAAGAGTGCAGCACTTCTGCACACCTGGCAGACCCAGCGACTTGGGGAAGCAGAGCCAGCTTTACAAACTTCGACAGCGACTGACCCGAGAGCTACGTCGCATTAAAAATGCAGGGTGGACGGTAAAGGCGAAGCAGATAGAGTGCTATTTTGACCGCTGCAAACACAGGGAATTCTTTGACTCATTGAAGACGGTGTGTGGACAGAGGTTGTAGCCGCTGAGGAAGCTGATCGTTGGTAGTTCAGGCGCAACCTGCACACAGACGGCAGACATAGAACAGAGCTGGCAAAAGCACTCTGACTGTCACTTGAACGACTGTTCAGTGGTTGACTTGCCTATGTTGAATGGCCTTAAGCAGTACGATGTGAAGGCAAGTCAGCTGGACACGCACTAACTAAATGAGACGCACGGAGCGCTTGCTCGGCTGCAACACGGCAAGTGTGCTGTAGCTGGCGCGAGCCCGTCTAAAATATTGAAACACGGCGGACCCACATTAGAGACGGCGCTGCACCACTTTAGGCAACGCATGTGGTTTAAGGAGGAGGTGTCTCCTGAGCTGAAGGTTGCCCTTGTGCTGCCACCGTACATGTGCAAATGGAAGCAACAACGTTGCACGATGTTTGTTATCAACAGCTTGGAAAGTTGTGTGAGCAATGTGATTACCCGAATCCTGCTCAACCGCCTCATCGGTGTGGTTGTGGAATTGAACTTGGCGGTAGAATAGTGGGGTATCCGTTCAGGTCGCAGCACTATATATATGCTGTCTGCGGCTCGTCAGTTTCAGAAGTGCAGAGAAGGACACCAGCTACTGTACCCGCTTTGATTGATTTCAACAAAGCATTTGATACGGTGAACCGCGAAGCATAGTGGCTGTGTTGGGTAAGTTTGGTTGCCCGCTTACTTTTGTTAGTTTAATTGAATGTTTGCACAGTGGTATGCGAGCGAGTTTGCAGCCGTGTAGAGGGACTTCGAATGCCTTTGCAGTTGTCACTGGTGTGAAGGAAGGTTGGGTCTTAGCTCATGCACTGTTTACTATACACCTTCATGCAATGATGTCTTGTGCTTTTAATGCGGCTTGTGCTTACCGTGTTCGCGTAGAGCACCGTATTGATGGTGGGTTACTGAACCTCCGTCATTTTGGTGCGAGAACCCTGGTCCGTGAGACAAGTATCCGTAGTTTGCTGTTTGCTGACGAATGTGGGTTGTTTGCACGCAGCGCGGACGAGTTGTAGCACATGGCTAGGGCTCTGGCTTCGACAGCGGCCAATTTCTGGCTCACCATCAATACAAGCAAAACTGTCTGCCACTTTCAACATTCCTAGTAGGTGAAATCTAAAATGGTGCCGCGTGTCATCTTTGGTGCTGAAGTATTAGAAACCACCTTCCGCGTCTGCTATCTTGGGAGTTGTATGTCGACTGACCAGCAGCTAAGTAGGGAGCTATGTATGCGCCTTCCGAAGGCTGCTGCGGCATTCCGGAAGCTGGAGTACCGAGTGTAAAACAACCATCAGCTTACCATTTGCACGAAGCTGGTGTTGTACAAATCCATGCTGCTCTCCGCTCTTCTATACGGCAGTGAAACATGGAAGTGTACCAGCGTGATGTGAGATAGCCCTAGCAGTTCCACCAACAATGCTTGCGGCGGATCCTGCGCATCTGATGGGGCGACAGAGTGGCGGACACGGAAGTGCTGCGTCGAAGTGAAATGATAACAGTGGCCTGCATATTTTTGCTGAGACGCCCTAGGTGGCTTGGTCATGTGAGCCCTAT